>JAILYB010000083.1:1842356-2456474 GCA_021437785.1 Rhodomyrtus psidioides
TCCAACCGTACTTCTCCAGGAAAGGATTGACAATGGACTCTGGTGGGTAACTGTCGATGCAATCGCTCCACACATTACCATCTCCTAAATCTCTCAACACTTCCCATAGGCAACTGTTGCATTTGAATCCGGCGCCGAAGCTTATCATGAACACCTTATCACCCTTTTTCAGCCTCTTCTTTGCCTCCATGTACGCAAGGACATACCACAAGCTACTCGCCGACGTGTTCCCAAACCTGTGGAGCGTCATCCTCGCCGGCTCGAGATCGTACTCGCTCAGCCCGAGGTTTACCCCAATGCCGTCAATCACGGCCTTCCCACCCGTGTGTATACAAAAGTGGTCCACCCCCGTCTTAATGTTCAGCACGGGCCTTGGCCCCGATCCTTTGGTGGTCGAGTTCCGGTTCGTCATTTTTTGGTACATAGAGACCGCTGCGAAGCGGATTAGCTCCCTGATCGGCAGTATCTTGAAGGAGATCTGCTTGAGATTGTCGATGAATGCCCGGGTCGCGGCCTTCGGGAGGGTCTTCCCGAGGTGGAACCCTATGCGGCCTTGCGCGTCCTCCGTCTGGATGCAACAGTCGTATGACTCGTCCCTCGCCCCGTGGTGGGTCCTCACCAAGCACTTGAGCTTGAAAATGGCCCGATCTGCCAAGGCCCTGTTGTTCGATAACAGGATCGCGCAGCCGCCGGACCGGAACAAGCAATTGGCAAGGATCATCGACCGGTCATTGCCCGAGTACCAGTTGGGGCTCAAGGACTCCGATGTCACGACTAGGGCATACCTATTATTGTGGGACTTAAAAACGTTCCTAACGATATCCACCGATATCAGGCTGGCGCTACACCCCATTCCAGTGAGATTAAACACTTTAATGTCGTCCCTCATTTTGTAGTGATTCACAATCCTAGCAGATAAAGAAGGGACTGCAGAGAGCATTGACACATTGACCACAAGCACATCAATTTGGGAGGGAGATAGGCCTGACCTCTCCAGGAGCCTGCCGATGCTATCGCAGAAGAACTCTTCCATCTCAGAGATGCCGTCGTCCAGCGTTGGGTTGTCTTCGCGGCCCGAGAACATGATCCTCGGGCCATAGGTCTGTTCACCAATGCCGGAGCTCACAATGGCTTTCAAGAGGAATTGGTACTCGAGGAGGCCAAGGTTCTTGGTCCTCTTGATGACCTCGCCGCTGAACTCGGTGTCTAGCATCCGGTCGTCGGTTGGCTTGTAGCATTGGTAGTCTAGTATGTAGCACTCTCTGTCCCTCCTCTCATCAATCTCTCTCCATAAGATGTACAAGGAGAAGAAAATGGGGACAAGGTAGAGCATCAAGAGAAGCTCCATCTTCGCTCACACGCGCACACGGAGAGAGAGAGAGATAGATATGCAGAAGGCCAAAGGAGAGAGACAACACACAAATTTGTCAGGTGAGAATTTAAAGGAAGCACTTAATGAGGAAGACGAGAGTGGAAAACATTGGGTTACTTTTGTCAGAATGACGAGAAATCAAAGCTTTCCGTCAGAAGACGGTGATCAACGACCCTATGTAATTCCCATTACCCTCGTCAAAGGTCACAGCTTTCTCGGGTGCTTCATGAGCGATCTCGATGCAGAGTGCACACTAATGCTTGGGCCTGATGAGCAAGAAAGCTTGCCCATATATATAGATCGAAACCCTAACACCCTCTTCTCAAAAAATTAAAAAAAGAAAAAGAAAAAGAAAAAGAAAAAAGAGAGCATAATTCGAGTCCACTTATTACCTCCTTAAAAGAGCAAGTAATTATGGTTCACAGTTGGCACCTTATGCAGATCCTCATTTATTGGAAGATGAAGGTAGTTGTTGCAATTGCATAGTCGGTTAGAATGCACGTGTGAGTTATGTTAGAAGAGTCTCATATTGGAGAATTAATATGGTGTGGAGCAGTTAATATATCATTAGCTTTTGTGTGAAGGTGGGTCCAACTGGATATGTTAACGGACTCGGACTTGAGCTCCCTCTTGATAATCTCCCTAGGCAAAAAGTATCGAACTTTCGTTGCGCATTCTCAACAAATGGTATCAGAGCCGACTGGTTTCCGAGCCAGTGGACGTTGTGGTGTAGCAATGTGGGCCCAATAAGCGTGGTGTAGCAACATGGGCCCGACGAGCGTGGTGTAGCAACGTGTGGATATCTTAAGAATGAATCTGGTAACCAACGTGGGTTTCGAGCCAGTGAACGTTGTGGTGTAGCAACGTGGGCCCGATGATCGTGGTGTAGCAACGTGGGTCCGATGAGCGTTGATGGAAATTCAAGTTTAGATAAGTTGGTGCGCAAGGACACTTGGATTAAGGGGGAGCAAATCCTAACACTAGAGCTCACACGTGAGGGAGAGATTATTAGGATGTCACACGTGAGGGGGAGATTGTTAGCGTGTGAGCCCGTTAGGATGCACATGTGAGTTGTGTTAAAAGGAGATTGTTAGCATATGAAAGGGAGATTGTTAACGTGTAAGCTCATTAGGATGCACATGTGAGTTGTGTTAGAATGAGATTGTTAGCGTGTGAGCTCGTTAGGATGCACATATGAGTTGTGTTAAAATGAGATTGTTAGCATATGAAGAGGGGATTGTTAACATGTGAGCTCATTAGGATGCACATGTGAGTTGTGTTAGAAGGAGATTATTAGCATGTAAGCTCGTTAGGATGCACGTGTGAGTTGTGTTAGAAGAGTCCCACATTAGAGAATTAATATTGCGCGCTCCCAACAAATGGTATCATAGCCGATGGTTGATTGGTGGGCCTCCAATATGTTTCAGTGGATATCTCAAGAAGGATCTGATGACTAACGCAGTTTCCGGATTGGTGGACGTTGTGGTGTAACAACGTGGGCCCGATGAGCGTTGATGGAGATTCAAGTTGAGATAAGTTAGTGCGTAACGATACTTAGATTAAAGGGGAGCAAATCTAACACTGGAGCTCACACGTGAGGGAGAGATTTTTGAGATACACCTAACACTGGAGCTCACAAATGAGGGGGAGATTGTTAGCGTATGAGCTCGTTAGAATGCACGTGTAAATTATGTTAGAATGAGATTGTTAGCATATGATCTTTTTAGGATGCACATGTGAGTTGTGTTAGAAGAGTCCAACATTGGAGTGTGAGCTCGTTAGGATGCATGTGTGAGTTGTGTTAGAAAGAGATTGTTAGCGTGTGATCTCGTTAGGATGCACGTATGAGTTATGTTAGAAGAGTCAAACATTAGAGAATTAATATAGTGTGGAGTAATTAATATATCCATCAAACTTTCGTTGCGCGCTCCCAACATAGTCAGCTCACATTACTTCAGATAACATAAAGTTGGGCAAAAGCAACTGCTACTCTGATTTGCATGTTACCCAGAGTACCAAACGCTCTGGAAATTAGGTTTCTCTATGCGGACCCACGTGAACTTTTCCTTTGATCGCAATGCTGAGTGACCGAAACCCAAGTAAATTACGGTAGCTTTTGATATCTATGGGCAAGGTTAAGTAACAACTGGTATTTTGTCGAACAAAAGAACATGCAACCTGTTTTGTCTGCTGCAAATACCACAAGTGTACGTGGGGCTGGGGAATCACTAGGATCGATTTGAGTATTAAAGAGACCTGTCGAGATTCTACCTAGTCTTCCGGCCACCAGATTCGTTAGTTCAATGCAAGTGGGAACTTAGTTTGATAGTCGTAGTATCCACGATCAAATACTCATGTCAATGTGCTGAAGTGGTCGAGGAGCTGCTCCGACAATGCAAACTTTCTGGAATGATGCCAGCTGATGCTATGGCTTGTTTGAGATATCAACTTACCTAATGAAGCGACGTATTATTATCAGGTTCTGAAGATACGGCTCACTTTATTCGAATAGCTTATCGGTTCGCTTTATCAGTTGGTCTTTATGTTCTTAGCCGCTCAAAAATTTGACCAGACCGTATGTTATGCTTGAAATTCGGGTGATCCCTACCCTTTAAACGTAACCGATGTTGATCTGGTCATGTAAGAGTGATTCGCTTGGACTAGGATGGCGCACTGCTTGTTCAATGTTCAATTTGGGGTTTCAGTTCTGTCGTTTGCATTTTCCTTGGTTCAATGGGGTTTACGTAGACATAACTCGCTATCAAATTGGAGGATGATTCAGATTATGACGGAGAAAGTCCACGGCTTGACTTGTCTGGTCAACGTATATAAATGTTTCGAATCCTGTACATTAAAATTGAGTCGTGCAAATTTATCTTTCCGTATCCAACTTTCTTTCTATGTGTCTCTTCCTTCCGCCTCATTCTAGCCCTTTTGCCATTTCCGCACCAATCTTTCATCAGATTACATATCTTTATACAAGCCCGTACGAGTTGTTTCCCGCCAAGTAGTGTCCAATCCTTAGTGATTCTCAGTATTGATATATAAATCCCGTTAAAAAATCTCACCAAAAAGCTTAAGCTGATATGTGGAGGAAGACCACATGAATATAAAGAGCATATAGGTCATGTTGTCAAACGATATGGAACAACTACTTCAACAAATACAATAATGAACTATATATAATAGTATTTTATAAGACGTTGGATGCAATTCACTTATTCAAACATAGTATTCCTACCTTTGCTCACCAAGTGAAGAATTCATCTCAGCTCAACCCAACGAAACATGGTTGATCCTGCGACAAAATAAAAAGTGAAAAACAATGTGACAAGCTATTAAATAAGACTAAAGTAGAAGCTTCACCAATTAATGTTGGAAAATACAGATGACCAGAGGGGTGATTCTGATTTTTCTTTTTCTTTTTTTTGGTCAAAGGGCGATTTTGATTTCACGGGGGTGGTATATGCACGAATTACTGAAGCTCTTCCCTCCACAGGAAGAGGGTAAGCTGCTTCCGGCCACAGAGTGATAAGCGCGACCTCAATCAAGGTTGGAAGTACAATCAACTTCATTGAATTTGTCCAGATGGAACCGAAAAAGCTGAGCTTCGTACCAATAATGCAAAAACATAAACTTGTGGAAATATATGGTTTGTATGGCAACCATTCTGATTCTCTGATTCTATTATAAGGAACAAAAAAAAAAGGTGAGAATCATGTTTGATAACGTAAATGATTTTAATTCTGATTATGTTCCCGGAAACAGTTTTGGAGCAAAAACAAGAATAAAAAAAAGTTGATTATGGAAAAAAAGAACCACTTTTGAGAATCACAAAACATAATGAAGTCTCACATCTCCTAATTTTCCTTTCCATTTCTCTTGTCACTTTTTCCTCGACCTAAAACAGAATGAAAAATATATAAGATAATAAAAATAAAATTAAAAATTAAAAAAATTCTACAAAAATCAGAAAAATTTCAAATTTTTTCTAAAAATAGAATAAGCTTAGATTAGACTAGATTGATCTCATTTTCATAAATTTGGGCCTAGATTTCATAGATTTTGTTCCTTTTTAGGAAAATCATAAGCACCTTTAAAATTAAAGCTGGACCACATTTCTCTAAGCCATTAGGCTACGTTTGGCAATCAGGATATAAGTCAGGATATGATAAAATTTATCATATCATGTGTTTGGTTCCTACTCATGATATGATATAGCAGGATAGAAGGGGAATATAGCCTGGATATAATTATCCTAGGGGGGGAGGTAGGATAAAGGTGAATAGGATTTCGTTTGTTTATGGTATAAAAACTATTTTTCTAAATAACAAACTTCTTATATAATAAAATTAAACTAGTAATTATTTTTAAATAAATTTGAATTCTAATGTTAGAAAGAAAAATCAAAATAAAAAATAATTTTTATTTTTATTTTTTATAAATCATATTTATAATTTGATTTCTTTCTTCATTATAATATATAGTTTGTATACGTATACACACACACACTTAGTATCTATATCATTAAATATTTTAAGTATAATAGTACAATTTGTTATTTAATAAAAAATTTTATTAAGAAATGATGGAAGGGAGTCAAAATAATAATAATAAATATTTATAATTAAAAAATAATAAAAAAGAAGTAGAAGAAACTAGATTTTAAGTAAATAAAACGATTTCTCTAATTCTTGAAGAGAATGTGTAATGAAATTTCTAAAAAAATAGCATCGCCATATCTATTTCTCTAACTCTAGTTCATGTGGAAGTTTCATTATTGCTTTGTAGCTTTATAATTTATTATAAAACTTTACGAAAATAGCGAGATAGTTGAAACTTACTCTCCTTCTTAGCTTTCTGGTTCATATCAAAAGTCTAAGAAAACAAAAAGAGAGTTAAACATTTTTCTCCTCCATTTTAAGAATGTCACGAAAAAGGCAAAACTTTTAGGCAAAAATTGAATGTTTATATTTTCTTTCTTTTACTATATTCAACAGTGAATTATAAGAGATTCTTATATTTTTCGCATGTGCTTTTTTAAATTCATTTTACATTGATATATCGTATATACCAAACAATGAATATGATATGATATGACCATATCCGGCTCTATTACTGCTATTCACCAAACACAGAATAGGATATGACAAAATCCCTGAATTTCATATCTTATCCTATCCAATCCTATCCTTACTAAAAATTCGGGCGACCAAACGCAGCCTTAGGGTTTTATGATGGCGATTTATCAATACCATCATTGATCAATCCACTCGCTCAAAAGAGTTGAACGAAATCCCACAATAAATGGTGAAAATGACTCGTGATGATTCTTGATATTTATTTTTACATTTCAATATGCAATATTTTATATAAGAGAATCAATATAAATTAATCTTTACTTAATTCAAAATGTAGGATGAAATTTCACAAAGTAACTACGTAATTATTTGACTTAAATAAAAAAAACTATTGTTCCCGGAAACAGAAATTATGTATAATTATCAAACGCATTCCAAGAACAGAAATTTTATGCAGCTATCAAACGCGTTCTGAATCCCCAAAAATCACCCAAAAAAGAATAAAAAAAGTCATTTTAATTAAAATTACTTTTTCGGATCAGAATGGTTGTCATACAGGCCCATACTCAATCCCACGGCTCTGCTATTGGTTGTGTCTACACATATGTAGTATGTAATAATTCCATGTACTAGTATAATCTGTTGGGGTTGTCCCATATAGGTTGTGGAAGGGGCTGGTGGTCGGTTTATAAGTGTGAGGGAATGCTTCAACCTTTGAGCTAGCTTTTGGGTTGAGAGAGGCACAAGACCACCTAACACTGGTATCAGAGCCCGGGTTACCGACAAGTATGGACTCAACAGTCATACGGGAGATATACGGGTTGTCACGGCCTCCGACCCATGGCCCGATGTGTGAGAGGGAGATTGTTGGGATTGTTCCACATCGGTTGTGGAAGTGGCTGGTGGTCGGTTTATAAGTGTGATGGAAAGTCTCAACATTTGAGCTAGCTTTTGGGTTGAGAGAGGTCCAAGACCACCCAACACTGGCATCAGAGCCCAAGTTACCGACAAGTCTGGACCCAACAGTCATAAGGGAGAGATATAGGTTATCGCGGCCTCCGACCCATGGCTCGATGTGTGAGGGAGAGATTGTTGGGGTTGTCCCACATTGGTTGTGGAAGTGGCTGGTGGTCGATTTACAAGTGTGAGGGAAAGCCTCAACCTTTGAGTTAGCTTTTGGGTTGAGAGAGGCCCAAGACCACCCGACATAATCAACTAGTAAAGTTATGTTAGGTCCGTTTCGTCGACAATGAGTGGTTTGAAAAATATTTTTCTAAAAAAATTGCTTAATATCGATCGAAATAATCGGTCAATGACATACATTTTCGTTATCAACAGCAATTTTTGTCTCAAAATTTTCGTGGACCATGAAAATATTTTTCGTTTTTTTCATTTTTGTATTCTATATAGACGATCATTTTTAGGAAAATATTTTTTCAAATCGCTCATTTTTCGCGAAATAAACATATACTAAATAAATGTCCGAAGGGCACTGGTTAACAAATTAGACGCTGAATAAGTGCCAGGTTTTCCCACTCTAAAGCATCTTCACTGTATCAACCAGGCATTCGACTAGATATATTTCATGAAAAGAAAAGTGTGCCGGGATTTATCACGCTTCTTCATAAGTGTGTATTATTATTGATCATGAACGCAGGGAATATGCAGCTATTTTCCCTTCCTATTTTGTTTGGAGGATTGACCCACTTGGCCAAACCCTAGATATAAGCACATCTCTCCGTGTTCGCTGTGATCACTGCAAGTGCTACGAATCTACACAGAATTGCGTCTCAAATGACATCCTATAGAATCATAAGCTGTTCTTGATAAGAATTCATGAAATCCGAGCTTCTTCTGCAGGTGGGTTCTACACTTCTCATGTCCAGTTGTGTCTCCATTAAAAGTGTGAGTGCATTCATTGAATGACGGAGATCGATCCAGAAAATATCGAGTTAGGTGGGAGGGCATAAATGAGACGGATCTGGGTGGATATGGCGTGAAAGTTCCTGCTGTCAACTAACTCGAGAAAGTTGACGATCATGGAGTCAACTTTGCCCGGCTTTATATATCATAATGTCACCTCCCTCGGCCGGCAAAACGAAAAGAAGCTTCATTTCATCCTTATTCGTAGACGTGTCATCATCTCCGTATCAAGAGAAAGGATGCGCAAGGGCCATTCAGGACACATGAAAGAGGTTGTGCCAGCTAACACCAGCAGTAAAGTGCATGCCAATCGCGCAACCAAACGATGGCCATGCAAAGTCGAGAGATCGCCTTTGATGGGAGAACGCTTTGCCGAAACGTAAGTGGAGCTACATGCTGTTTAGAATTAATCTTCTAACCGGATTAATTGCTTGATAAAAGATGGTGAGACTCGAGACCTACAAGAAAGATACAAGTTCATGCACCGTGCCATTGGCTCTATCCACCGTATTATCCAAAAAACAAGTCCGTGTAATAATTTTCCATCGACATCTTTTTTCTTAGCCTTCTGTTCATTTACTGTAGTTTGAGTCTCTTTTTTCCTCGACAAGCTACAATCTAGCTACAGCTTTGAATCTACGCGCTTGGCTTCCAAAGAGTGACAATAATCAATGAGCTGGCCAGCTTTCGAAGCGTAACAAGAGCTGCAAAATTTATCGGATGAACGTCCTTGGTTCGTTCGTAGACGATCTCTCTTTGTAAGTTGCTGCAAAAGTTGCTCGATGGGGCAGATCGAGCTCTGTAAGTGGCTGTCTGGTTTTCCACATCAAAAATAGATCCACCGGAATTCCAGAAATTACATCAGGTCTACTTCAAGATAGGATGAGAAACAAGTATACAACAAGAAATGATTTTGAGGTCATATAACAAACTAAACTTCGAGAAAGAAAATTTCCCGCCCACATTTTTCTGAACCGATTTCTCGGATCCGTTCAAGCGAGAAAAATCATTTGATGGCTTTTGTCAGATCAACTTGGGTTTTTGTACGTTAGTTTAAGTTCCAATTCGATCTTCGTAAAGTTCTGGTTGGACTAAGTTTAGAGGAGATAACTTCTCTATTTTACCTATACAGACCCAATAACATTCAAAATGTGATCAGTCCGCTAGCTAGTAAGAGCAACTTTAATGCATTGGATTATGAACACCGACTATTGAAGCAGAATCAACGCAATTGCAAAATTACAGTTAAGTTGATTAATTGACACCAAGTATCGCGTGGGACATATCCTAAGAGACTCTAATGTGCGCTCTAAGACACTACCCAACCACCAAAACGGTTAATTAAAACGATTAAAATAATTTTGGTCATCTTAGTTCAAATCTCTTATGACATGGTAATTAAATGATTAATTAATAGGAAAAATTACAAAAAAAAAAGTTATAAATCAATTGCAATTGCGTCAATTCAGTTCTAAACCTTTTTTTTTTGTAAATTGAGTCTTAAATCTTTTGTATTTGTGCAAATTTAGTTCATTTGATCTACTGGCACTTATGAGGTGCAGGCACTGACATGGATAATTTTTAATAATACTTCAATTTTTTATTTTTAAATAATTTTTTCTTGACTTTTTTTTTTTTGTTAAGACCGGCAAGAGGCAGCCAGCTACCTGCCGAGGGCTAGTAACCTCCTCCAACCACTAGGTGAGGGCTCACGGAATTCATTCGAGGAAATTATCAAAAAAGTCCTAAACCTATTACAATTATGTCAATTCAATCCTAAACCTTTTTTTTCTGATTCAGTCCTAAACCTTTTGCAATTATGTCATGCAGTTCATCCGGCGAATTTGGGCAGACCGTCGATTGAATGTTTTAATATTTTTATGATTTTGTATAATTTTTATGTTTTTCTTTTTCTTTTATCTCCCCCCTGTTGACACATGATTTTTAATCACCTTTTATTTTGATTTTACTTCTTAAAATTAATTAAAAATAACAAAAAAAGTCATAAAATTACAAAATCAACTTTGGAAGCCTTAGCCCAGCCCTAGGAACCAATTTTGAACAAAAAATATTTTTCGAAATTTTTAATATTTTTCGAATTTATTTAATTATAAAAATAACCAAAAAATCAGAAAAAATACCATTCGTGGTCAGAAAAATACACAAAAATAGTCAATAATTTTATTTTAATTTCCTCTTCAGTTTGGTCTTTATAAATCTCAAAAATTCGACTTGGGTCATTATGTTCCTTCACAAACATAAACCCGAATCGACCATAAAAATTACCTTTTGAGTCCCCTAATTTTTAATTTCCATTTTTAATAAGCCATGACATTATAATCTAGAGCCTTGAAGTGCTATTGGGTCAATTAGGCCTTCAATCTGATCAATTTTGACGAAAAGGACCTAATTGCACAAATTTCTTTGCGATTTAGTCCCCGGTTTCGCGAATTTTAAAATTAAATTCTCTCTAGGGACACCCATGGAAATAAAACACCCCTACCCTATAGTTTTCGTCATGCCGAATCCATTGGTGGTCTCCATTTGGACTGATTTGGTCGTTTGGGCCCCCGATTAGGCGAAAATCAATTTCGGACCCTAGGCACAATTTGGGGTTTTCATCAAATTCCAATTCAATTGCTCGCGAAAATACTCATTCTAGATGGGAAACGTGCCGAGGAGTCCGATTTTAGGGTCAATTTCATGAAAAATGGCCAATTAGAGGCTTAATTGGGCGAAAAATTAGGAATCGGTTCGGAAGGGTCGGACCCGACCCGACACGGCCGAACCGGGTCTGCAACCAAGAGACAGAATCTGTCTTCTCCCTCACGTACAGGATGCACGGCAGCGGCAAAAATGGCAGGGAGCAGTGTTGACACCTGATTTTTGACCAAGTCTTTTTCAATTTTATTTTTGAAAAATCACAAAAAATTCATAAAAAGTCAAAAAATTACAAAATCAACTTTGGTGGCTTTGGCCAAGCCCAAGGAACCATTCTTGACAAAAAAATAATTTTTCATATTTTTCATATTTTTTAGTATTTTTAGAAAATAGGAAAATACTAGAAAAATCAACAAAAAATAGAATTTGAGGTCACAAAAATATAGGAAAATAGTCAATATTTTTCATTTAATTTTCTCATCATTTTTACCTCATCAGGAGTTGAAATTCAAGTTTAATTTTGTGTGTTTCTTTGTAACGCACAGGGTTAAATTTGTCAAAAAAAATGTGTTGAGCCTTTTCATTTGCAATTTTTGCATTTTGTGAATCTTGACATTCCGCTTGATTGCCCGACATTCCAAATTGGTTCAATTGTGCGCTGATTTAACCAATTTTGGGCCTTAGGGACCTAATTGCATAAAAACCTTTTATTTTAGTCCCTAGGGTACCCAAATGTGAAATTAAATTTTCTCCAATGATACCCATGAAATCTTGAGACCCATACCCTATAGTATTCGACCCCCTGAATCTAATGGTGGGCCCAATTGAGGCCAATTCGTCCCTTAAGAGCATCAATTTGACAAAAGTCAATTTCGGATCATGTCTTAGATTTGGGGCTTTTACACAAATTCAAATCAATTTAGCCCAAATCTACATTTCCTAAATGAAATTGGTGCCGTAGAACCTGATTTTCGAGTCAATTTTATGATATCTGCTCATCTTGGCACCCAATTTGAACAAAAATATGCAAACCGGGTCAACTGGGTCGGGTTGACCGACCCAGTCAACCCGGTTGACCCGACCAAGAAGGAACAGAACGCTAGGTTCTGCTCCTTCGCACGCCAAGAACCAAAAAAAACAGAAAAGAAGAGGATCAGTTGGCAAAGGAGATCAGTTGAGGGGGAAGGAAGTCAGTTGGCGAGAGGAGTTAGTTGGAGGAACAAAAAGCAGAGAGGGCGAGAGGAAGGGGAAGTCTGTTGGCGCAGAAGGAGAACAACAGAGAGAGAGAGAGACGCAGAGAGGGAGAGAGTTCTGTTCGCGCGAAGAACGGACGAAGAGAGCGAGAACGAGCTCAGAGAGAGAAGGAAGCGAACAAAGAGTTCGCAGAGAGAGAGTGAGAGAGATACAGAGAGAGAGAGAGAGCGCGCGTGCGGCCATTGGAGTTTGGAACCCGAGAAATTCAAGCTCGGATTCCTCGCGATTCAGACGATGACAACTGACGCCGTCGCTCCTTTCAGCTTCGTCTCAGCCCGGAGAAGGCGTCGGACCAAGCCATATTCAAAGACGTTCTTGAAAAAGGTGAGCTCCTCCTTCGAACTCAAACTCGGCCTTCAATGGCAACTTTAATTATAGTCATCCGTTTGCTGCGATTCGGGTTGCAATGTGCTTGTGTCTCCTCCCTGAGCATTTTTGCCTTTGGTCGCATGTCGTTTCATGGCCTAAATCACCGAGTCTACCCCTTACCATGGCTGATCGGCCGCGAGCTCCATAGCTCATCCTAGACCAAGCCGAAGCTCCGCGAAGGTCAGGTAAGTCTTCTCAAACTCCATGGATGCTTCCTGATGGTTTAAACTAGTCATGTCACGCGTAGAACGGCTAGGGCGAGTAGCCGCCGGAGCCTAACTTCGGCCAGAGGTAGCGGTGAGATGAGGTTTGATTCTGCTATGAAAAGCCTGGCATATGTGAAGAAGCTCGATGAGACGAGTAGAATGGCGGAAGTTTCATGCAATTTCGTGGCCTGAACACGGAGAAAACAACCTCCGACGAGGCGCCGGCGAAACAGAGCCGGCGCCGGTTGTCTTCCCCGGCAGCTCTGTTGACCAGTCAACGAAAGTTGACTGGTCAACGCTTACGTGGCGCTGACGTGGCGCCCACGTGGCAGCCACGTCAGCCGTTCGGTTGCAACGAAAAAAAAACAAACTTGATCCGACGGTGAATAGTGTGCCACGTGTCGAGATCTCGCAATTTTCGGAAATAAAAATTACTTTCGGATAAGTTGATCGGACGGTTGTGGTTCGATCAGGAGTTTCAATCTGGACCGTCAGTTGCCAGCCCTAGATCAGACCGTCAATCAGTCAACACGTGGCGCAATCAGAGCCTTTGATTCGATTTAGGCGGGATTTTAAAAATTTGAGCGGGAGGAGTATAAACGGCGCCGTTTTGGACGCGGGTCACGCGGACCCGGGTCCGGGCTGGGCCGCGGGCCGGGTCACCCGACCCGGCCCGGATAATATTCTTTTTTAAATAAAAAAAATCAGAAAATGATTTAAAAAAAAAATTCGAAAAATTTCAGAAAATCCTAAAAAATGCTAGAAAATTCCAGAAAATTCCAAAAAAATGTGAAAAATTGTGGGAAAATCCTAGACACTCCAGAAATCCCCAAAAATCGAGGTTTGACCACAGACAACTGGTCAACCCTATTTGTGGGGTTTCTTATCCGTTCTTCCAAGACTCGACGACATTACCCTTTATGGGTAAGTCGCCTCTACTGTGTATGTGAGATAAGGCCGATAATGCCAAGGTGAGAATTAGGGTCGGGTAGGCGACCAATTCTTAGGTTTGGGTTTTTGAGTCCCGCCTTTTTTCTCAAAATGACAATTTTGCCCCTCAAGGGGAAAATTGTATTTCTTGTCTCAATCGAGTTCTGAAAATTGCTTAAAGTTAGGGTTTGGGTCAGGTGGACGACCAACCTTAATATTTGAGGTCTTCAGTTCTCGTCTTTGTCCAAATGACGACTTTACCCTTCCAAGGGTAAAATCACTTTTAAATTCCAGGAAAATTCTGGAAATTCCCGAAAAATAGGAAATGGATTGGATTGATGGCCAATCCTATTTCCCTTGTCTTCTGACTTCCCAATTCGTCTAAAATGACAGATTTACCCCTTTTAAGGGTAAATTTTCCCGAATTATTCAAAATTACGATTATGCCCCTCATGGGCGAATCATGTCCAAATCACTCCTAAGCCTTGATTGATATTTCTCTAGGCTAATAGGGCCTCATTAGGGATACCATGCTGATTTCATGTGTTTTATCCGCATGCACTGGATCCTTGATTTGCGTACTTATTTCTATTGGTTGTGAGTGATAGGATAGTATTTCCCATCTGCATGAACTCCTAGATTTAGAATCTGTACCCCCACTCATCTGTATGAAATCTTAGGATCAGATAAACCATTCAACTTAGGTACCGAAAGGGCGTCAACTCTGACAGTTGGCGTAACTAAGTCCCCGAACCCACTTCTCTGGTTTCCGCAGGATCGAATAGACTACTCCCAACTATTAGATAGGGTTTCCGATCGTACCCTCCACGAAACGATTGGTGGCGACTCCTTGGCATGTACACTCATCACATGTCACTAGACCACACTGAAGGTCGACCACGTATATCCAGCAGTTGCGATTTGGGTAATGGGCCTTGGGAGAGGCCCGCGTCCGATCCAGCCAGCGATCGGGCGGCCCATTAGCCCTCCGCCTCGGGAGAGGGTCGCGACAAGCAGGGGGAGCGTCGCGGTCGACAAAAAAACTGGGAAGAAGGGCAGTCCTTTTGGCAGGTGGATGCAAGGCATGATGGTCCTCGACCCCGTTCGGCCATGAGAGAGGGGGGACTCACAGTTTAAAAGAAAACAGAGAGAGAAAACTGGGGAGGAGCTCACGGTTTTAAAATTTTTTGAGGGAGAGAGAACAGGCGAGCGGAAGGGAGAGCTGAGGGAGAGAGGGAGCGAGTGCTCGGACGTCCTTCAAGCTTCAGAAGACTCGAAGCATCGTCGCCGAAGCCTCGTGGTCGCCGGCGGCCCCCGAGCAGGTCGGTACCACCTTGTTTCCATGCCCTGTTTTTTTTTTCTCACTGTGAGTTTCGGTCCGAGTCCATCTCCGACCGAATCGTTCGAAACCAAATGCATTCCGACGTCCCTTATGACTTATCTGTTGATGTATGAACGTTTTCTCGCTTCGGTTTTGCACAAAATGTCCATGGATTGAGCTTAAACTTCGTTTATTGCACGCCCGTCACATGTTCGATAAAATGCCCGCTGGTTGTCACTATGTATAATAGCCACGGCCGAACCTTGTCTGAGCATATTTTGCCACGTTCTTGCCCTTAATATGTTCTAGAACCGATTATAAGCATCTTGTGATGTTTGTTTTGCATCGAACGGCGCCGAAAACGACGGTTGGAGCTCCCCGGGCCCAAACCCGAGCCGAGAGCTCGGTCCGGCGTAGGTAGAGGTCGTCGACCCCTAGGCGACCTCAGGTAAGCTTCTAGACCCCGATGGCATGCCTTGTGAACGATTGGGAAAGAGTTTGAAACCAAAAAAAAAATTTCCGGAAAATGCCTCGCCGGAGCCGAACCTGTGGATGTTCGTTTTGCCGGTTTCCGGTATGTTAATGGCCGTAAATCTGGGTGTATGTCGATGCTTGGTGTCTAAGAGGTCTAATGGCACAAGAATCGTCGAAAAATACGACGATTTAGGGCCGGCCGCGACATTCCGGCGGAATCGCCGGAATTTCCCTCCTCCGGTCGTCTTCTCCGACGACCGGGTTGACTGGTCAACTGTGTTGACCAGTCAACGCCGACGTGGCGAGCCACGTAGGCTGCCGCGTCGGCCCGAAAAAAAAAATTAGATCGGACGGTGGGCAAGGTGCCACGTGTCGCGATCTAGGAATTTTCGAAAATAAATAAATGATTTTATAATAATAAATAATATTTTCGGAAATAAATAAAAAAAAATTAGATCGGACGGTCGTGGGAGCGCCACGTGTCGCGATCCGTTGCTTTAAAAAAAAAACCTAGATCGGACGGTCGTGAATGCGCCACGTGTCGAGATCTGACGGATTCAAGATCAAATAGATCGGACGGACGGGATTGCGCCACGTGTCGCGATCCGGCACTTTCAAAATTAAATTAATCCAATGGCTGGGGTAGTGCCACGTGGCAAGCCAAGGACCGTCCAATTGGTTTTAATTTTCAAAATTCGGATAAATCAGAAAATGATTTTAAAATAATAAAAAATAATAATAATAAATAGAAAATTTTTGAAAAATCAAAAACGGCGTCGTTTAGACCGGCTCCGACCCGTAGGGTCGGGCCGGGCGCCCGAGAGGCGCGGGCCGGGTTTGACCCGGTCCGGAAAATATTTTTTTAATTTAAAAAAAGAAAAAAAATTAAAAAATTAAAAAAATTAAAAAAATCGAAAATTCAATAAAAAAAAAATAGAAAATCATTAAAAAAAAGAAAATAAAAAAAAAATCTAAAAAATTGCCTAAAAATTACAGAAAATAGGAAATGGTCACAATCAACTGGCCATGACCTATTTTGGGTCTTTTGAAACCCGACCCCTTCCAAAATGACGATTTTCCCCTTTTGGCAAATCGTCTTCCAAAAATTCCAAGAAAATTCCAAAAATTTCAGAAAATAGGAAATGGCCACAATCAACTGGCCATGACTTATTTTGGGTACTTCAACTCCCAATCTTTCCAAAATGACGATTTTGCCCTTTTGGCAAATCGTCCCCCAAAAAATTCCAGAAAATTTCAGAAAAATGCCAGAAAATAGGAAATGGCCACAATCAATTGGCCATGACCTATTTTGGGTTTTTGAAACCCGACCCTTTCTAAAATGACGATTTTGTCCTTTAGGCAAATCGTCTCCCAAAAAAATTGAAGAATTCCAGAAAAATTCCAGAAAATAGGAAATGGCCACAATCAACTGGCCATGACCTATTTTGGGTCTTCCAAACCCTAATCTTTCCAAAATGACGATTTTGCCCTTTTGGCAAATCATCTTTCCAAAAATTGAAGAAATTCATAAAATTTCAGAAAAATTTCAGAAAATAGGAAATGGCCACAGTCAACTGGCCATGACCTATTTTTAGTCTTCTGAAACCCGACCCTTTTCAAAAATGACGATTTTGCCCTTTAGGCAAATCGTCTAAAAAAAAATCAAGGAAATTCAGAAAATTCTAAAAATTCCAGAAAATAGGAAATGGCCACAATCAACTGGCCATGACCTATTTCTGGTCTTCTGAATCCTGATCCTTTCAAAAATGACGATTTTGCCCTTTAGGGAAATCGTTTCTCGAGAAATCCCGAAAAATTCAAGAAAAATCTCCAAAATAGGAAATGGCCATGATCAACTGGCCATGACCTATTTTGTTTATTTCAACACCCAAACCTCCCAAAAATTGACGATTTCGCTCTTCGAGCAAATCGTCCCCAAATCTTTACAGTCTACCCCTGGTCCTAAATCACACCTTCCCTAAGCCCTTAAGGCTATACTAGGAAGCCATTGATTTGAATTAATGTGCATTGACGTGGTTCATTTATGCACTTGATTGCGCTTTCCTTATATTGATGGTGATTTGATAGGACTAGTCTTCCAATCTGCATGAAACCCCTTGAATCAGACTTACCACACCCAAAAATTGCGCCTGTATGAAATCTTAGTTAGGAAAATCACTCGCGTTAGATACCGAAAGGGCGTTGGTAATGACACCAACGTAACCAAGTCCCCGAACCCTAAATCTCTGGTTCCGCAGAACTGATCGATCTCTCCCAATCGATTAGTGAGGTTTCCGGTCCACCTTTCAAGAAGGACCGGTGGCGACTCCAAATGCATGCACACATAGCACATGCCACCACGACCACACCAAGGTTGAATGCGATCGACTCTTATCGTCGAAACCCCCGCATAAAAATTTACTCACGTCGTGATTTGGTATGGGCCTAGGAGGGTCCGCGTCGAGAAAGCCCGCGATCCACATTTCAGAGTGGGGGCCCGATTCGACAATCCATTAGCTCGCAAAAACCAATTTCGAGGTCGCGACACCCCCCCCCTTCCTTCCCTCCCCACCTCCATCCGGTTGCCATAGGCCGACAACCGGCTAGAGGGGCGGTCGGAGAGGCCGACTTGCCATGTCATGGCAGGGGCCGACCTCGATGTCGCAGCCTCGCTTGGTCGTGACGTGGCTCGACCTCGTCGTGCCTGCCTCTCCCGGCGACAGCGAGGTTGACCCCCGCCATGGCAGTGCGAGTCGGCCTCTTCAAGCGTCCCTTTGGCTAGTCGTTAGATTATGGCAATTGCCTTGAGGTGCGGAGGGGAGGGGAGGGGAGGGAAGGGGGTAAGGAAAAAAGAAAAGAAAGGAAAAAAAACATAAAATCAAAAAAATATTAAAATATTGGATCGCCAGCCAGTCCGTGTCCACGTCAATACTAACCGGCCAATATTCGCCAAACGGACTGAATTGACACAATTACAAAATATTTAGGATTGAATCGATAAAAAAAAAAAAAGAGGTTTGGGACTAAATTGAGACAACTGCAATAAGTTTAAGATTTTTTTCGTAATTTCCCCGCATTCGCTCCTTGTCTAGATCGAAGCAAGGGTGGCGAATCTTCACTTGCCATGGCGAGGATTGCGGACTTTGCCCAGCTGCAAGTGAGGACTGCGACCCTCGCCCATGGGCTAGCAGAGATCGGCGGCCTCCTGCTTGCCCTAAAAAAAAGTCAAGAAAAAATTATCAAAATAAAACAATTCAAAAAATACTATAAAAATAGCCAACATCGGCTCTGGCTTATCAAATAGATTGAATTGGTATACATACAAAAGATTTAAGACTTAATTGATTAAAAAAAAAGTTTAAGATTGAATTGGCACAATTATAATAGGCTTGAAACTTTTTTGATAATATTCCCGAATTATTATGGCAACCTCATTCTCTTTTTTGGTAAGCTTTTTCCTTTTCTCTACCTTCCATCGTCATTCCACTTTCCTCCAACAGATAAATGAGAAGTCACCAACAGCATTAACAGTCTAAGAACTCAGTCTTAAATGATGTCACTGGATCGACTGAATTTATGGTTCCGAATCCAAAAACGTATCTTTTTTTCGCACTATTAAATTTCAATAAATGTCGATCACTATCAAATAACTAATTGCAAATTGTCGACTTTTATATTAATTTGTCTTCTTTTATAAGAAGTGAAAAATTAAATTTGGTAAAGGATAAGAAGGTTGATAACCCAAAAGTTAGAGGTGATTTGATCGAAAACTTTCTGGTAAATCACTTGAATAAAAATTGTTAAATTTATATAATAATCGGTACTTTTAAGCTATTAATAAGAAAAATATGGGTTAATATCAATAAAAATCCCAAAATGGTACACACAATTAATTTTCATTAAATTGGATTAATACCACAAAAAATCTCAAATTAATACATTTGTGATAAATAGAGGGTAAAAACTCCAAACTTGTACATCCGATATTGCCATATATCATCCAAATCATCAATTTGACGATAAAATTTAACATAAACTAGCGAAGAGTAAATTTGTCATTGGTATACCAGTTTGAGATAAATTTGTCAAAGGACTATCAATTTAGAGTTTTATGTGGTTAAAAAAAAGTTGGGGTTAAATTTGTCAGATGTGTATCAGTTTGGAATTTTCCGTGACATTAACCCCATAAGAAAAGTAAATAAAAGTCGATAGAAAGCAAGACAAGTTAGTACTCTAAAAAGGCAAAATGACACAAATAGTCCCTGAACTTTGACAGAATGTGCAATTTGATCCCTGAACTTTTAATTTGTTCAATTTAGTCCCTGAACTTTGACAGAATGTGCAATTTGATCCCTAAATTTTTGATTTGTTCAATTCAGTCCCTGAACTTTTAGTAAATGTTCAATCCAGTCCTTGAATTATAGGAAAATGTTCAATATAGTCCTTTTGTTAATTTAAGATCAGGGATAACGTTGAACATTTTCATATAGTGTAAGGACTAAATTGAACATTTACTAAAAGTTCAGGGACTAAATTGAACAAGTCAAAAGTTTAGGGATTAAATTGCACATTCTGTCAAAGTTCAGGGACAAAATTGAACAAATTAAAAGTTCAGGGACCAGATTGCACATTCTGCCAAAGTTCAGGGACTATTTGTGTAATTATCCCCTCTACAAACTATCGAAAAGTGCTGGTAATTTGCTAAATGTGTCAGTAATTTAAAATTACAAGAAAGTTAAATGGTGATTTTTTTTGTCTCTTTTTTTTTATACCAACAGGCTTTTCATATTTGGTAACTCTTTCAGAAACAATGCAATCATCTCATTCTTAATATCCAGACTAAGACATCATAACTTGAAAAACAAATTTTAGTATTTTTAATAGAGAAAATAACTATTACATCGTTCAATTTGAAATGTTCTTCATTAGAGTTTGTTGTATCAATTGCAAACCTTCTTTATCAATAAGAGAGAGATAGAGATTATAAATCATATGGCATGTCACATAACCAGTCTTGCTATACCAACAGAGGGTCAATGCAAAAGCTTGATTGTATGTAAAACCATAATGGAAGTGATCCAGTTGAGAATCTTGAAATTATAATGATAAAAATTGAGAATAGCTTCGAACGACAAGGATGATTTTTTTTTTTTTTTTACATCTTAGACAAGGAAGAATATTGGTAAGTGTTAGGGTTAACAAATATGATATGAACATGTTGGGTCTGGTTTTCTTGGAGAGCCCATCCATCACTCAAAATGCACAAGGCCCACATAAATGATTAAAAAAAAAAAATAGAAGCTCTTTGGCCCAGATAAATGATAGATTCTCTAGTTTCTTCACCCTCAAATTCCTGAAACCTAAAAGGACTGTATGATATGCCCCCCTTGCATACTTGCCTGGATCATACTCTGCGCGAATCCGATCAATTGTTGGGAGATCAATGAATCCGAACATTATCGAATTAGCGCAACGGAATAAAAAAATCTCCCCTCTTGTGCAAACCTAATAGGAAACGATATAATAGAGCGATATATCTGATAGAATATATAAATACCAAGCACCCACGAACACGAGAATTTTTAACGTGGAAAATCTCCCCTATGTGAGGAGATAAAAAATCACGGGACCGTAGTCCACCCAAAAACTTCACTATCAACGAATTGGGTAGACAATGTTCTTCTCTAGTTAATACTAGAGGGACATAGCAGCAAATACATCAAGAACACCATTCTTGGCAATACACGTGAAATCGTAAGAGATCAAGGATAAATCTCATCAAAACGTGGGTTTAGTTCTACCTACGAAAAATTCAATGAAAGAAGATCCAGATGAAGATCAAACCAATCAGATCCGAGAACAATGCATCGCGAGCAATCGGACCACGAATCGACCTCTGATGTAAGCTTGAAGAAAACCGGACGGCACCCTCTTTCAGATTTTCTTCACTCTTTCTCTCTTGCTACTACGTCCGAAAAAGAACGTCTTTTTGGTGGCTACTGCATAACTGATAGTGAGAAACCATATTTCTCCATATGTATCAACATACGGGGCTCAAGCCATGAGCTTGCACTTCATTGGGCTTCCTCTATATAGGAGTGACCCAGCCAACATCAATGAGCCCGTGGAATTGAATTCAGGTTTCCCTGGCTGCTGTTTTGAAGCTTTATTGGAATGATCATACTCTCGGAGACTGGAATAAAATCAACTTATTGTAATATAGAAAATGCTCGAACAAAAAAAAAACTATAGAAAATGGGAAAATTGGAAGTTCGAGTTATCGACAAATCAAAGAATGACAATCTGTCAACTTCACAAACTATTCCATCTCTATACATCTCAAATGTTTGTTTTGTGTACATGTTAGAACGATCGATCAATGACTCCGCCCTTTGTTCGGCGAGCCCGTGGAGGACGAAGACGAGGACGAGTGCGAGGATGAAAAGCTGACCGAACCCTCGGACCCGTGAAATAGGTTCGAGAGGTAATTCCCCAGATCCTCAGGGGCGAATCTGACAATCCCCTCCCTGAACGTGTCCCTCCTCAAGGGCGCCCCGTGCGTCTCGTAGAACTCGCTATATCTCGGCAGCAGCTTCTTCGCGAGCGATACCTTCATCTCGTCCCTCAGTTTCGGGTCCGCCACGGCCCACCCGATCTGCTTCCTGTACGCCTCCTCGAAGGCCGCGTTGAACCTCCGGAACGATTCCTTCACGTGGTTCATGGACATCTCCGCCGCCGGAGCCTCCGGCAGCGACGCCAGCACCTTGCTCCACCCCATCTTCTCGTAGTTAGCGGCATACTGCTTGACCTTCGCCTCTTGCTTCGCCACCCAGTCCTCCCCGAGCAAGTACCTGAGCCTCGACTGCCGGACCTTGACGACGACGTAGTCGAGATTGTTGGCCAAGAACAGGTACGACAGAGCCACGTCCTTATACCGCTGGGCCTTCGCGTCGAGCTTGCACAGCACCACGAGCACGAGCCACGCGAGCCGCGCCGACATCGGCGACGCGTCGGGGCAGAGGTCGGGGACGGCAGCCTCGACCGGCCAGTCAGCGACTATGTCGGTGAGGACCTCGCTGTAGTCGGCGAGGAAGGTGAGGTAGTTCATGACGTAGCGGGTGAGGGGGTGGATCCCGCCGCCGGGGACAGCGGCCTTGGAAGAGTCCTTCTGGATGGCAGCCTCGAAGTCGGCGAGCATCAGGCGCGCGGCGTCGCCGAGCTTGATGAGAGCGTTCACGGCCTGGGATCGGACGGCGGAGGACGAGTCGGACGAGAAGGTGGACTCAATCACGGGCCAGATGTTCGCGATGGCCTCGTACAAGTCGAGGGCGCGGAACATCTTCTCGGGTGATTTTTTGCACTTACCCACGCTCTCCGCGAAACCAAACAGGGCGATCGCGTTTTCGCGCGTGACCTCGCTGAAGCAGGATTCTCTGATGGGGAGCGAGGAAGCGAACACGTGGTCGCACAGGATTCGCTCCCCGTAGAACACCGTGGTCACCGCGAATTTGACCGTTCGCACCCAGCACTTGATCTTCGCCTCCAAGACCGTCCAGTCCATCTTCTGTATCTGCGAGGGAGTCAGCGTCCGGTCTAGCCCGAGTCGGTACAGAGCCTCGTCCACCACCGACTTGCGAACGATCTTGTACACCTTGACGCACTCTTTGCCGTAGCCCGAAGATATCATGCAATCGGCGATGGCCTTCAAGTCCGCCATCACGGTCGCCGATGACGTCCTCTCCGGAAACCCCAACGTCTCCGAGACATCGCCGGAGAACTTGAGGTCGTCTTCAGATTCATCTTCGTAGCCCTCGGAGACACTGGAGGACCGGGTGGAGACCGAGACCGACTCGGGGTCCAGGTACTGGCTGTTGGTGGAGAGGATGAGGTAGAACTCCTTCTCGAGCCGCTTCATGGTGGTCTGCATGAGGGACTGCGCGCGGACGAGCTTGTCGGAGGCGGAGTCCTCCTTGACGAAGAAGATCATGGCGGCCTGCAAGTCCCTGACGGACTTGAGGAACAGCTTGGCCTCCCAGCGGCTGTCGCGGTAGAGAGAGGAGGAGGGGGAGGAGGGGTGGTGGGAAGGGTCCCACTTGGCGATGAGAGACTCGGCGCGGACGATGTTCTCCTCGACGAGGGACTCGGACAAGGTGTGCCGCATGGGGGACGAAGCTGGGGTGAATCTGAGAGGAGAGCGGGAAGGTGAAGGCGAGGGCTTGAAGAAGGGACTCCTCATGGCTTCTGTTCTCGTCCTTTGTCCCCGGAAGGTGATTGGGTCGGATTTCCGTTTCTGGGCAACAATTATTTTTTTTGGGAGGTGAGTGAAGTCCAGCTTCTCTGGAAATCTGAATCTGCAGAGATGGAGAGAGCGAGAAGGGCTTGTGGGTGTGGACTCTGGGAAGGAAGAAGCGCGATGATTGGGGGCTTTATAGAGGGAAGGAGATGACGTAGTCACGTGAGAGGTTTGCACGCTCACCTCCTCCGAAAAAGTTTGAGTATGTCTGTCTGAACGGGGTGGGAGGGACTGCAGGGTTCCCTCGAACTCGGAGTACGAGCAGGAACGCGGTGTTAGGACTTATTTGGTTGAGTATTTGACTATGAGATTTTGAAAAAATGTAAATATTTTTGGGTTAAGGCCTCTTACAAAATGCAAGTTGTGTTTAATAAAGTATATTTTAAAAACACATTGAAAAGCAATATTGACGTAAATACTGTTTGGTGAAAAATGAACTTTATAAAGTATTTTTACTTTAAAAAAAAAACGACGGCGACGGCGACCGGCGATTGGCGGTGCCCCCTAGCGACGGCGGCGGCGACCGCGACTGGCGAAAGCGGCGACCGACGGGGGGTGGCGGGTGCCTGTGGACGATGAAGGTGACAAGGCTAAAATAAATAAAAAAATAGTTGCATTTCGCAAAAGTCTCTTAACTCAAAATACCTCTAGAGGTGCTTTGAATTAAGGGATTTTAGAGAGCATTTGAGATGGTGAGAAAAAAATTGAACCAAACAGCATTTATATTTGGCTAATGGACTTTAAGGTAAAATGCTCATTTACAATGTTGAACCCAACAGGCTTAAACTCGCGGTCGACAACACCAGGGTTTGTGAAAATTACGAAATCGGAGAGGACACCAGGTTTTGAAAATGGACTGCCAGGGCATGAATTTTGTACGCATCTGCGAAGTAGCCGAGGAAATTGCAATTTTTTGTCGTGAAACAAATGTGTTTTTTTTTTTGGTCGGTTGGAAACAAATAGTTAGCTGCTTGTAGAAATGAAATTTTTTTCTCATGCAGCACTGAATTTGGGCGCTCGACAAAAAAAGAAAACAGTTGAGGATAATGCGAAAAATTGAATTGGATAATTTTTCGTATACTTCGTTAGGTTCTGAACATGAGTATATGAATCTATTAGATAACTATGTAAAATAACATATCAATCAAAATATATACATAACATTGATAAATATGAAAAATCAACAGAATTAAAAAAAAAACTCTCGTATAGAAAATAATCCTAGAGAATCCCTAATTGTATCTAACATATCATCATCATCATCATCAATGAAGATGCATATACATCTAAAATTCTTTGTATCACGAGCATCATATTCGATGGTCCATCTCAACCTTGAATCTTCCAAATATAATCAAAAGAATTGGTGAATGAGAGTTGTTACTAATTCCAATTTTTAGCATTTTAATCCGTTTTCCTCTCTTTCCCTCATCGCCTCTAGCTAATTAAAACCTACCATAAGGGCCTGTGAGTTCCATGTGCCATAAAAATAGAACAATTGTAAAGTTACTTTTGACCAAGTAAAACATATCGTGGGTGCGTCATTTGCTGACTGCCTCTGCGATTTGCTTATTTAATCTCTAGGTCAAGACTGCATATTTGTCTCGTTTTGCAGCTAAGCAAAGTGTCGAGGGAAAGAACATAATAATTATTCTTTTCAATGTCCGGCAGTCGAATGATTCTCGCACCCGTCCTTTGGTACATACAGTATTACCAACTTTGTTGTCAGATCTTGTAATAACAATATAAATATTGATAGATTATGATTTCCATGCATAAGGACCGTTTCAGGAATCAATGCCGTTGGGAAGTTTTCGCGACTCGTTCCAACTCAGTTCCGACGCGGGCCTTCGGGATCGGACCATGCTTTTATTATCCTCTTGTTCTTAAGTTCACGTAATACTAAGATTGGCCTTTTCTAGGGTTTCGAGTCCGTTGATGCTGCGTCTGAAATTCAAAATGGACATTGATTGCGAAAGTTCGGGTCCACAAGTTTTAAGAATTTCATGTTTTTTGGGATGCCTTTCTAACTTTCCTTAAAAGTATAATTCTAGCTACAAAAATGCCAAATGGCTACCAATTTTAATTTGCGCAGGTGAATGTCACCGAGTGTACTTACTCATATCGGTCATAAATTACAATAGATAATATGAATTTTGCTAACATGTCAATCTTTTTAACATCATGTTGCGGATCATAAATTCTGAAAGAGTGGAATCCATAGTAATTTTAAATTATTTGTGATTTATTTTTTTAGCCCAGAATAATAGGCTGTTAACCTCACAGTAAATTTAAGATTGTCTCATGATTATTTCTCAAAATGATATTGGCTTCTGATTCAAACATCCGAGTTAAGCTTATTTTTAGTGCATGTGACATTCATTGCAGGTAAAGCGTACAACTATGTCCAGGACAAATCATACCAGGAGAGTTTTGTTAGGTCATAGCTAACTATTCCGGAATTTCTGAATGTTCAAACACAAATAGATTTAGGCCCTGCATGACAACTTGCCAATTTCTCAATTTCCCTGCCAGAAGTCATTCTGGCAGGGAAATGCGTTTGATAAGATTTTTTTACCAAACGGCTTTATACTTCTGGCAAGATTTTTTATTTCTGATAAGATTTTTGGTTGATTTTGAGAAGTAAAAAAAACTAGCTTCTCGGGCCGAGAAGTCATTCTCGCGGCGACTAACCGGCGTCCGCGGCCTTCGTCGCCGCCGGTCACCGGCGGCCGCAACCGCCGGTCGCCGGCTGGGCGCCGCCGCTGTCGCCGACCGGTCTCCGTCGCCGCAACCACCTGCTGGCCGTCGTAACCGCCGGCCGCCGCTGGTCGCCGGTCGGCCCCCACCCCAGCCGCCTCCTCTGCCGCCGCCCGGCCGCGGCCTCTGCCGCCACCGCCACCGCCGTCAGTCGCCGCCATCTAACATTTTTTTCAAATAGTGTTTCGAAGAATATCTTTTTTAATCGTTATCAAACGCATTTTTCTATCGAAAATCAACTTCTGAAGCAGAAGCTGAAAATTTCACTTCTACTTCAAAGCAAAAGTTGAAAAAACCATTTTCCTGCCAGAAGCCATTCTTGGGCAAGAAATATTGTCATGCACGCCCTTAGAGCACGATCACCCTATTTGAAAAAGCTAATAAGCCGTTACATGTATGCGACAATGGACGCTAAACAGATATTATGATGATATTTTGACGATTTCCACGAAGCATTGCATTGTTTCGGACATAATCTATGCGTCTGTGTCGAAAACATTAATTTAACGCAAAAGGTTGTCTTCATGCTCGCCGATGCTCCCCCAATAAACGAACCGAAAGTGCGCCAAAGACTTGGTGAGTATATAGTTCTTGGAGCGAAACCTCCTTTATGGCTTCAAGCTGTTGTAGCCTTCCGAAATGACCCGGTCATCCATCGAATAATAAATACATTGGGAGGGACACCGATGAAAACTAGTCCGTAGGACTGGGTGGCATGTTTATTACCCCAAATCATTATGCCATTTCCTTTTACCAGTCCAGGTTGGTGACAACTGACCCGTGCACCACCTTATCTCTATAACGAAAAACAAAGGAACAAAATTTTTACAGGGTAAAACTCGTGCTCTTGTGTCTTTTGCTCCTCTGCAACGGTTGGGTTCAGACTTATTGATAACATGAGCTCTAATATTAATGTTGGGCACACACAGTAAAAACCCAATACTTTTATCTGGGGAGATCGCCAAGAGGGAGCCCAAATCCGAGCCCGTCCCGTTTTTGGACTTTCACTCAAAAGCTTAAGTCAATGAGTTATAAGCCAACTATGATATATTAATTACTATGCATCACACCAATTCTTTAATGTGAGACTTCTTTAACAAAATTTTCACGTGCATCCATTTCTTTCTGCGTAAAAAAAAAAAAAAAACGATAGATCGAGAGAGATTGATGGTTCAATAAAGCTTGATACTTAAAGGAAATTGACAGAGTTTTATGACCGGTTTTCAATTATCGGTTTACTAAATGACATGTGAAATTGTTATTGGTTCTTGAATATTGTCCCACTAATTCAAAGAGCCACCCACGGGCCGACTCATCATTTGATAAGTCAACTTGTAAATCATACTTATGAAACGTAGCGTCATAATAAAATACAAGCACGTGCATCTTTCGTTCCATGGCTCTCTTCCGATGCCCATGCGTCGTTTTCCCGTCCCTTTTTCACTTCCTTCGCTGTAGCGTGTACCGTGTAGTGATGAAATCGCGCAAATAGTGTCGGAACTTCTGCTCCCTATGAAGGACCACAAAATCAATTTATCTATTAAGTTCGTTTTCCTCCATGTATTTAACATTTGGGACAAAGCGACTCCAGCTTGGAAGAGCCGGTAAAGTTAAAAACTACAGTATTCAAGGAAAAAGTTGTTTTGCCTTTCGATCTTTTTTCGCCTAACTTACATGCCAAAAAGCGGGTCTTAGGAATTGCATTTTGAGTCGATCGAGTCCATTGCATTATATTGTATCGTTAATGACATGGGGAATTATACTATCAATGACATCGTATCTGAATATAGTCTCTCTTTTCCTTGGTTATAGGAAGTAGCTCGGGAAGATCAATTAGCTCCGGCCCGTTAGTCCAAGAAAATGAATGAAGTTTGAAATTGGAACATGCATATGTGAAACAAGATGGTTTCGTGCTAGGCTAGAGTACCATGAACTGTTCGAGTGCTATTGACAAATCCCTCTTACCGTGCGCCCTAATCCGACACCCATGTGGTGGACCTGCGGTTATATGAAATGATGGAGTGGATCACCATAAATTTAGAGATATATATATATACATATATACACACACACACATACTTACTTCACTAAAATTAATAAGTTGTGGTAAGCATGGCAACTTGTACATTTGTAATGATTGAAAGTATTTATTCAGTAAAAAAGGAAAGAAAGAGGAAAATGTCAAACTTTAGAAGTTGGACGAGGGTCTTGTGGGGAGTTCCATGATTGTTGAGTAGACTTATCCCGTATTCTTTTTGGTTGCTACGGTATACTTCTGTCTCATTCTACAATGTAGGGTATGAACTCGACCAAATATGGAGAAAATAAGCATGCGGATATCCATTTCCTGCGTAATTATTCATTTGATGTTTGTTTATCTTTTGATTCTTTTCGTAAGGGGAAAAAAAAAACAAAAGATTGAACAGCAAATTGGTAAACTTGCACGACCACTCGCTCTTGGCAATATCACGATTTAACACCCGCTTTGAAATATTTCACTTACCATATTATACCTATTCGCCATCTTTGTGGCTCAAAGGTTTAAATTTGGGAGGTTAGTTTACCAGCATCTCAATAGGAAGGATTTTTCTTTAACATGTTTAGCGCCGACCTTCCTACATGGCATGACTAGCCCTAATGTGGATAATTTTTGCAATTTATTAAATTTTTGCAGAGTTTTTCTGCATTTTTTCTTCTTTTCTCTTGTGTTTTTTTTTTTCTGAATTTTTGCAAGGTCGGCTCTAACTGTGCCACATAGTATGGCCAGCGTCCACATTATTACTTTTTCGGCCGAATGAACTATGTTGACAAATTATCAAAAATTTTAGGATTAAATAGGCACCAGTACAACAAATTTATCATTTTTTTGGGTAATTTTCCCTCGTCTAATTTTATTACAAGGTTTGCTTCGTAGTTTCCCAAGATATCCAACGTTGGCATTGTTACAATGGCTTCGTAGTCTTGTTCTTCTTGTGCAATGGAGCGGTGAATTGGATGGATTCTTATTTTTTATTTTTTTTGTAGAAATTCGATGGAGTTTTTTTTTTTTTTTGGTCGAAAAATTCGATGGAGTTCTTCTTCTTCTTTTTTGTCCAAAAAAAAAATATTCGATGGAGTTCACATGGTATATTCTCCGGGGTTTCTGGAAAGTTCCTTTCAGGACTAGCATACGGAGTACCGTCCAACCTTGGAGGATATATTGAACGAAAAAAAAAAAAACTTGGAGGATATAATAATTTGTTTTTTCTTCTTTTGATAATAGAGGATGAAATGCTCTATTTTTTCTTTTCTTTTCTTTTTTATTTAGAAGATAGAATTTTAATGCCCTCAATGTCGCGTGATAAATAAATGTTCTAATTTTTATTGGTTCTATTGGACATCTACGTTTGATCCGCCAGCGACCGGAGGCAAATCCACCGGCCATGGTGCTGTAGTAGACTTTCCTCACGCTTATTTTGACTAATCCATCGACGCTGACATGATAATTTTTTATAGTATCTTTTTGAGTTATTTATTTTCTTTTCTTTCTTTCTCCAGTTAATCTCTTGACCTCACCGGCCCTTGCCTCTAGCCGGTAGCCGACCGTGCGATCAGCTGGAGAAAGAAGGAGAAGAAAAAAATAAATGAAAAAATTATTGAAAATTGCCATGTCAGCGCCAGTCAGCCAAATTTTGTCGCAGATTGAATTGTCATAAATGCAAAAAGTTTAGGAATAAATTGATAGAAAATAAAAATTTAAGATCGAGTTAGCATAATTATAATAAGTTTAGGGTTTTCTTGATAATGTTCCCAACTTGACGGTTATGCAGAAAGAACAATTAGGGGCTGCAACAAAAAATAAAAATTCTAGGGCAATTTGTAACTTTAAAAAGTTAAGGAGCTAATGCTGACGGATATAGTTTGTGACTTTTTCAAAGTTTGCGGGGCACTTGTGGCATTGTACTGCCAAGGTTCAGAAGGATTTGATTTAATTCAAAAAAATATTTACGAAATTACGTAAAGAAAAAATATATTTACAAATTTGGCTCTTCCACAATAAGATAGATTAATTTTCTTTAAACATGGTTTGGATCCACTTTTACGGGGATGCTCCGGAAATATTATAGGAAAGGTGGGATACATGTCCTTAAGCAATCGCACGAAACTGCGTATTATATGTCAGATACTTTCTAGACCCTTAATCCTTCTCTTATTACATATTTTCATGCTTAAGGCTTAAGCCAAAGTTCAATCTACGCGTGAAGGGACGTATCGAATATTTAAATCAGTGGTTCTACAAAATCTCATCTTATGCACAGTGATACTCCTAATAAGTGCGGTGCTTAATGGGCGGGAAGCTTCTGTACGCGTAAGCTGGGATTTACGACATCCGAGGCTCGAGGCTCGATCCAATGCATGCAATTCAGCGGAGGGTGGCTTGCGGTATGAAAGCTGAAATGACGCTTCGACGCTTCAATCTGTTCGTATGTTTGACCCGTCAACGTTAAAGTGAGAATTAGAATGCCAATTCGGACAAGCAAAGCAAACGTGCAACTTCGTTCCATGTCACTTTCACCCCCCGAAGAATTTTCACCGGGGCTCTGCAGCATCCGCTTATCATTAATCGCCGCGTTTGGCACCGATGCTGTCTGAAAATCTGGGACTCTCCTAGTTTTATCCGCAGTGATTTAGCATGGTGTGATGAAAAGACAACTCACCAACTTCATCAATAAAAAGAAGAAATTCCTCCATAGGCAACAGTAAAAAAAGAGGTCTAACATTCCACGGAAGAGTATATTTATCTCTCCGGAATTCACTATCTGCCAATACTTATATGTTCCCCCCCATAGACAAATGAACTATTACGGTTTCTTTATCAGGTTGTTATCGTGATTTAACACCCACCGTGAAATACTAGTTTTAAACCAAAACTACTCGTCCGACTTGCGGCTCAAAGGTTTGTGTTTGGGAGGTTAGTATCACAACCTCGATCGCAAGGGTATCAATGTTTCCGGTTCAGTTTTTTTTTAATCAAACTAATCAATTATTAGATTAAATTCACGGTGCGTCAATGAGTCACCGGCGATCCCCAAATCAATAAGTCTCTCCATGTGAAGATGGCAAATTCCAAATATACGACTTAACCATCAGTTCACTCGTGACATAGCTTGAGTTGACTTCACTATCCTAGATCTACCACTTTTAGGGGCTTTTTTCTTATTTTGTTCTTGGAGTTTCTCTACAAAATCATGGGACGCACGAGTCCAATATTTTTAATTAGTATATAATGTTGCAAAGATAAGAGATTGAACAATAAAATAAATGAAATCAGAAAATAAGTTGAAGGTTAAATTTACGTGGTTCAATCGGTATACCCTTATGTCCACGAAAAAAGGCAACAAATGATTTCACTGTAAATCAAGCGATACAATAGATATTAGAGCCACACTTTAGTTACTCAAACACTTTCGATGTTTCGTTGCTCTAATGACATTTAATAACTCACACAGTATTTTGCCCCACAATTTCTCACGAAATAGTCTTTCAACCTTACAAAGAAAATACACACAATCCTAATATAATATTCTCATGAATTCAAAATACTTGGGATGTAACTCAAGAATAAATCGCGCCTCTTTGATGCACTTCTTATGTATAGACAATAGCTCGAGCCAAAATGGGAAACACCTATTCAAATTAGGAGATCACTCAAATAGGAAACTAACTAGAAATCAGACTCGCGACATATTTTCAAAGAAGTGGTATAAGTTCAAGCTATCATACCTGCACAAGCTGTGGGGAGCGAAGGATTACTTATCATGATCATATTTGACCTCTATGGGAAAAAAAATCATGAGCTAATGATGTTTGGCTTTCGGCGGACGGATCCGGATCCCATGACATAGAGTCAAGGGATCCGGTGGATCCCCGCCCTCCAAATCTTATGGGAACTTCTGTGTGTTATGATGCGCCTATGTTGGGTTGTTTCTCTGGTTTTATAAGTTGAGGAATAAATATCACTCTATTGACCAAAAAAAAAAATCATTACGTTGACTAATTCTATGCTTCACCACCTGAAATTTGTTTTAAGGCGAAGGCTTCTCTATCTCTTCTCGATGTCGACGCAGAATAAATGATGCTTTGACTTCGACGAAAGTTATGTACTTATGGACCCTTTTCGGTATACGAGAGAGCCCCTCGATGTTGGGTTTTCTTTCAATGACGATCATTGTCAATACAAAGTCAACGTATGACCGATTTCTCAAAACTGAACTTTCGAAATGTGACAACTTTGTGCCAAAACCCTAAGTCATAGATAAGGGAAAGAGTAATGAAATTGTACTTTTTTCGTGATTGCTTGCAAGTGTAGAACCACTGATTAAAGGCTGAAATTTATGGTGGGTTTGGAATATGGATATCAGCAAGACTATTGATGTTATAGATAAAATGTACTTTTGTGCACCACCCCATATCTCATTAGTTATTATTGGCAGAGTTGATTGGATACATAATTTGATAATTGTGCCATGCAAATTGCAAGTCCTAAGTGTTAAGGTACTAGTCTATATACTTTTTTAAACATTGTACAATTGCGTTTGCACTCATATTTGATTTATATTCATGCAAATAAATAAATAAATAAGTATCATGCAATGCTAAGTTCATTACAAAAAAAAAATTGTTTTTGTAGTTTCCCAAAAAATGCAGGGTTGGCATGTTACTAAGGAAATTTGCCAAACCTATTGGAGGGTGGCTAATTCAGTCATAAAACTTTGCGATAGCACTAATTTAGCCGTAATTTTTTTGATAATTTATCAATTTAGCCATAAACATTTCAATTGTATTATTTTAATCCGAAACATTCTAACGATTTGCCAATTTAGTCCTTAATATTTTAATGATTTGTCAGTTCAGTCTTTTTGGCTAATTTTGGTAGGAAATCGTTGATGCGGTGGTTTATTCAATACTGACCATCCTACTGACATGGACAATTTTTGCAACCTTTCAATTTTCTGAGATGTTTCTTCTTCTTCTTTCTTTTCATTTTCTTTCCTTTTTTTCCTTTTTCCCTCCACTATCTAACTGACATGGACCCTTGCTCGAAGCCTGGGAAGGGCTGCAATGGCTTGAGGCAAGCGACCTCTGTCGAGCATCAACGGGTCATGGTGATGGTCGGCGGAAGAAAAAAAGAAAATAAATAAAAGAAAGGAAAAAAAAGGAAAGGAAAAAAAACAAAATGAAGAAAAAAATTTGAAAATTAAAAAAAAAATTATGAGCCACGTCGACCTCTATCATGCCATGTAGGACAACCAGCGCCGATTAGATTGACATGTCAACTATTCCATCCAAAATTAGCCAAAATGATTAAATTGATAAATTGTTGAAAAATTTAGCACTAAATTAATAAGTTGTCAGAAGGTTTAGGTATAGATTGACATAATTGAAAGGTTGGAGAATGAATTGACAATTTTCCCTCATGGTCTGTACTTTGTGACGTGGGATGGTTACCCAGAAGAGTCTTGTTGTTCTTGTGCAGTGGAGCAATTAATTCGATGGGATTCCACACGGCATATTATCCGAGGGTTGTTTTGGCAATTCCATGAGCATTATTGGTATGGGCCCATGGGGAGTACCGTCCAACCTTCGAGAATGTAGTTGTTTATTTTCATTTTTTGTCGCGTGTGTGTGTAATGGAGGACGAAATGCTCTTTTTTTTTAAAAAATTTAATCCAATTCTTCTAGTTTTTGTTGGTTCCGTTGGACATAGTCCCTAAACTTTAGCAGAATATGCAATCTGATCCCTGAACTTTTAATTTGTTCAATTTAGTCCTTGAACTTTGGCAAAATGTGTAATTTGATCCCTAAAATTTTGAATTGTTTAATTCAGTCCATGAACTTTTAGTAAATATTCAATTTAGTCCCTGGATTATATGAAAATGTTCAACATTGTCCCTGATCTTAAATTAACAAAAGGACTATATTGAATATTTTTCTATAATTCAAGGATTAGATTGAACATGCACTAAAAGTTTAGGGACAAAATCGAACAAGTCAAAAGTTTATGGACTAAATTACACATTTTGCCAAAGTTCAAGGACTAAATTGAACAAATTAAAAATTTAGGGACCAAATTGCATATTCTGCCAAAGTTCAGAGACCATTTATGTAATTATCAGATCCGCCCGCGAGTAGGGACAAATCCACCGGCCACCCCACCGTGTTGTTGTTGAATCATCTCTCACGCTTACGTTGACTCATCTATTTCGACTGGAAGCTCAGAGATCAACAAAACTCGACTGCTTAGGGCACACTGATTCGGACTAGGGGTTACGCGCGCGGATCAAGAAGCTCTTCCAACACATGGATCACACTCTGTTGTTGTTTACTGCTGCTTTTGGTGGACTTGCATGCAATTAAGACTTCGCTTAAGAAAGTCAGAACGCACGCACTCGCCCGTGAGAAACCAAACGAAAACCGAGTGAGAATACGCTTCGACTCTTCCACTTCATTTTTTTTTTTTTTTTGTGGGTTGGAATGGCAATTCGGACTGGCAAAAGCAAACGTGCGTCTTCGTCCCGCGTCACTTTCGTTCTGAGAAATTCCTTGCGGCTCGGGACCATCCGCCAATCGATTCAAAGTAATCCCCGCGTTTGGCGCCGATAACGTCTTGACTTCCCTCATCTTCCTCCCCACACATATTTACTAAGCACGGTATAAACAGAAGACAGCTCAACAACCTGTCAAAAATAGAAGAAATTTCCCCCACGGGCAATAAGAAAAGGACGTCCGCGAAAGATTTCTCTTTCATTCTTCACCCCGCGTGACAATCATAATATCATAGCGATTCTAGCTATATACATTTAGACCCGTTCACGTAATCAGTACGCCAAATCCATGTGTCAAAAGTAGCAAATGGCTAAAATTGGAAACCTAGATAGAAGTTTGTGGATGGCGCCATCTGGTAGTGGTATCTTGATATTGTAAATCAATCTTAGTATTCTTAGCATGGCAAAGTTCATTTGAAGCGGATATGTTACAAATCTCCCACTTGCCTTGAGACTTAAAAGAAAATTAAAAAAAAAAAGTTTCACCATAATCACGAGTTTTACATTATTATGCAACTCTTCTACACCACACGGATCTAGATTACTCGATACATTTGCTCCTGCATTTCTAAACTCATATGATAATCAAATTGGTTCAATTTCATTATTGCCCTTTCACTTTGGTTCCATCCCAAGTTAATAAATCGATCTTTGGGGCTGGCAGCATTAAAAAGGCAAAGCCCCCTTCAGATGGAAGTAACATAGGGCCTGTTTGGTTCAGCATTTGAGATGAGCATTGGGGCTCTAAAGTCCCTTGGCCAAATGCAAATGCTGTTTGGTTCATTTTTTGGCTCACTTTGGACAGATGCAATTGCATCTCAAATGCCCTCTAAAGGCCTTTAGGCCAAAGTACCTCTGGAGGTACTTTGGGAAGTTGCATCTCAAATGCAATTAATTTTTTTTAAAATTTTATCACATTCACTTGCCGCCTCCAACCGCCACCGTTCATCGCCGATCACCGTCACCGCCTCCCATCGTCGGTGGCCGGCCTCGCCACCGGTCGCCGCCGCCGGACTCCGGTGCCGGACGACGATCGCCGGACGCCGGCCGTCGCCTCCACCGGTCGCCGGACGCCAATCGTCGGACGCCGCCCGCCGCCGGACGGTGAACACCGGTCGTCGGACGTCGGCCGCCGGACGCAGCTGGACACCGCCGGACGCCGGTCGTCGGACGCCTATCGTCAGTCGGCGGCCGCCATTCGCCGGACGTCGCCGCCGTCTGTCGCCGGACGCCGCCGCCGAACGCCGGACGCAACGGTCGCCGCCGGTCGCCGGACGCCGCCACCGGTCGCCGGACGCCGCCGCCGGTCGCCGGACGCCGCCAACGGTCGCTGGACGCCGCCGGACGCCGGACGCCGCCGGACGCCGGACGCCGCCGGTCGCCGGACGCCGGTCGCCGGACGCCGCCGCCGGACGCCGCCGCCGGTCGCCGGACGCCGCCGCCGGACGCCGCCGGTCGCCGGACGCCGCCGCCGGACGCCGCCGCCGCCGCCGCCGGTCGCCGGACGCCGCCGGACGCCGCTGGTCGCCGGACGCCGCCGGACACCGGACGGCGGACGCCGCTGCCGGTCGCCGGACGCCGCCGCCGGTCGCCGGACGCCGCCGCCGGTCGCCGGACGCGCCGCCGGTCGCCGGACGCCGCCGCCGGTCGCCGGACGCGCCGCCGGTCGCCGGACGCCGCCGCCGGTCGCTGGACGCGCCGCCGGTCGCCGGACGCCGCCGCCGGTCGCCGGACGCGCCGCCGGTCGCCGGACGCCGCCGTCGATCGCCGGACGCTGCCGCCGTCGATCGCTGAACGCCACCGCCGCCGGACGCCGCCGCCACCGAACGCCGGACGCAACCGCCACCGCCGATCGCCAGACGCCGCCGCCACAGCAAGTCGCCGGATGCCGCCGCAGCCGGACGCCGTCGCCGGTCGCCGAACGTCGGTGCCGGACGTCGATCGTTGGACGCCGGCCGTCGCAGCCGCCGATCGCCGCACGCCAATCGTCGGACACCGGTCGCGAGACGCCGGTCGCGAGACGCCGGTCGCGAGACGCCGGTCGCCGGCCGCCATTCGCCAGCGACGGTCACCGGACGTCGGCCGCCGCCGCCTTTGCCACCGTCGTCGAAGGTCACTGGTCGCCGCCGCCGCCGCCACTTTTTTTTTATTATAAAAAAGTAAAAATATTTTACAAAGTATATTTTTCACCAAACGGCATTTACGCCAAAGTTGCTTTCAAATGCATTTCTAAAAAATATTTTGCCAAACACTACTTGCATTTTGGAAAAGATCTTTAGCCTAAAGGTATTTGCATTTCCTCAAAGTCCCTTGGCCAAATGCTGAACCAAACAGGCCCATAGTGGGCTCAAACTCATCCAACAAGATCACGAGCGCATAACATCTGGGCCAGAGTCGTCAGTTCAGTGGGCTCTCGGATCCTTCAAGTTGGAGAATAGCAAAGGCCAACCCAACACAAACGAGTAAGGATTTTTCGCGCTGTCAATGTAGTAAATGAAGGGCTCTTTACTTGATAATTGGGAATATTGGAACGAGAAAGATCATAATCGACTTGTGATCTCTCTTTGCATGCATCATTCCTGTATCAATTGCTTCCAGAGAGTGGAGATACAAAGGTCCAAAATGTTAATAGACGATAAAGACAAAGCGGCAAGGTGCGATAAGCTTAAGAAATCATCTTTTCTTTTCTTTTTTTCTGTGTGTGGAGTGTGTGAGAACAGATTTATGAAAGCAACATGGAGTAATGCATCAATACAGTACCGGTTTTTAATTTGAATTTTGAGGATCCTCATCTCTATCGACTTGCTTCTCTAACATGTCAAATTGCCTGCCATAAAAAAAAAAAATGTGCATTTTCTTACATAAACAAGAAGATGGACGAAATTGAGATAAAGAACGTCGGACAAGAAGTTGACATATGTCGATCAGCTTTAAGGTTGCAAATAAGAGAGAGAGAGGGAGCATTGTTAGTTTATGTGGAAAAACTTAAATAAGGCAATTAGTTCCACCTAATCAAAGAATTAATGACTTAAAAAAAGGGGGATATAATAAAGGCCTTTAGAAAAAAAGGTTGAGAATGCTTTGGCTAATGAAAGCCCCACATCTTTAAACGCGTGATCATAAAACAAATTATTGCAAACAGACCCGCAACTTTCTTTAGTGTATTTTAATTTAAAGTCCGGATAAAAAGTTGCTAAAGAGTTGGTAGTTAGGGAAAGACTGATAACAAGATTTAAGGAAGTCTAAAAATTATCAAATTAGTCCTGACGGATGGCAATTTAGCCCTAAACATTTCAATTTTTTTTTTCATTTCAATCTAAATATATGCCCGAAATTCCAATGTAATCCTTCTGATCAATTTTTGCTGGATATTGTTGATGTGGCGGTCTAGTCATCGCTGGCTTGTGCTACGGGGCACACCTCCACATTAGGGAATTCCGTACTGAATTGGCATCCGTCTCATATTTGTCTCGCCTCAAAATTAATGTCCAACGCAAAAAGAAGCAATTATCCTTTTTTTAGCAGTTGGCCTTTGATGAGGATAACAAATGTGATGAATGGTTTTCCGGGTAATTTAGGCAAAGATACATTGTTGATAGCAATGGAGTTATGTTGATTGCTGAGTAAGACAACAACTATTGCCCGTGAGCGAGAGTGGTCATTAGGGGAACCTTTTTTCATGTTGAGTAAGCAGGTGAAAAGAAGAATAATTACTAGTGACAGTTGAGATTAGTTGGCTTTTATCACGCTTTAATTGGTGTCAAAAAGTCAGGCGCAATGAGTCACGAGCAATGAGTGAGCAATGGATTGTGCACCAGGGAAAATGGTGTCGCCAAAACGTAGGAGCGAATAGTTAACACACGTTTAATCATCAATTGACAATATTGACTTTAGCCCCTGCAGTTATAAATCACATGTGCAATATTTCCGAAGAACTTAGATCTTGATCCTTATCCTAATGTCATTTCTCAAAAGTAGAGATATTACGAAGCACTTTGCTGATATATTGAAAGCCTAAGATGAATTGCTAAGATCCCGTTCATGTGCCTCCTTCGAGTATTACAACTATGGCTCTGGGTGAGTATGATAGTTCACCCAGATGAGTCATCGGGGCCTATGTGTAAATGGCCGGAAATGGCCGGAGTTGGGCAAGATATTTCCTTTTTGAGAAATTTCGAGCAACTTAGTATCTAACCAGGTTTGTCAATCGAGCGTAATTGTGACATCAATCTCATAACGGCGATTACAAAATCACTCGACCTTCTGATGGCGAGCAAGAATATGCGGCCTTTTCAATCCGTCTGCTGAATTTCAAGTTCGTTTTACTTCTATATGCAGCTCCAAATGTATCGAATATATAGTGGGAGAGAGTTCTTTTTACTTGTTTGTGCGTAAATATCTTGGTTCGCCACATCAGTGAATGCGAAGCTTACTTTTAGAGAGTCACGACATATAAACATATCAAACTTTGGGGACGAAGATCCTTAGGATCTGCTATATTAGCAGCTTGCTTACGACAGGAAACAAATCGAAAAATGGAGTCGTCAGCTGCAGAGGCACATGCCCCTTGTTCCACCAATCTTGGATCATTGCTCTCGCAGTTCCTGGCGCCAATTAAAACCGCCCGCATGTGCTCGCCACTCGGCCATTTCCACACGGGTTTTGTCCCGATCCAAGGTCCGATCAATTGATTCTCTCAATGGATTTAATGAATGTGACCAAGTTCGTGAGTTGTAGATCCGATCTTTGTGCCCGTTGCTTTGTCTTGTCTCCAGATCATGTTGCCGCTTCCACTGCTCGGACACATTAATCTCCTTCAACTGCATTCCTAGGGTTTATCTTATAAGACAACCAAGCAAAGAGACGTGTGGGTTCTCTGTGGAGATTCTAGGGGTGAAAATGGCTCCAGAATAGAACCAAACCGGTGAAAATATAGTAGGTTTCAGGGTATGCACGGTAGATCTCAAGTTCTAGGAGGTGAAACCTAGAAATAAGTTCTTGTGTTTTTCTTGTTCTATGTTTTTGCGCAAACTTGCGGTCTAACATGGTGTCCGATGATGAGTGTGTAATCTAAAACCATTGGTCCGAGCTTCCATTTCCGGCGATATCCAAGACTGAGATTGTTACTTTGTTAATTTTTCACACTCTTCGCTCGTCTAAATATGAGTTATGATCAATGGACTGCGGCGGCAAATGATGGTTATTAGAGGTAATAAGGGAAAAGTGTAAAAAAAAAAAAAAAAGCCCAAAATCTATTACATTTGTGCCAACCTTTTGCATTGATGCCAATTTAGTCCTAAACTTTTTATTGGTGTCAATTCAGTCCTAAACATTTTACTTTAGTGCCAATTAGGATTGAATTAGAACCAATGCAAAATGTTTAAAACTGAATTAGCACCAATAAAAAGTTTAAGACTTAATTGACACAAATGCAAAAAGTTTAGAATTGAATTGACACAAAAAAAAAGGTTTATAACTAAATTGACACTATTGCAATAGGTTTAGAACTTTTTTCGACACTCTCTCGAGGTGATAATTAACTGTAAACGTTGAATCGATGATACAAGTGGAGCCTAAATAGACCATGAAATAGGTCATGAAACGTATGATAGGGTGAGTTTCAAGTTTCAAGGTACTTAAACTTGAAACCTGAAAAGATCCCGAAATCGATTATTCCCGAGCAGACAGTACAGGAATAGTGTCATGAGAATCGAGAGCTTAGGGCATTCACTGCGATCGAGTCGGCGTATGGGAAAAACAATGATGCGCCAATAATAAGATAGGTGGGGTGGGGGTGCTACGCTAGAACAGGTCCCTCCCTTCCTCCTTCCTCCTTCCTCCTTGACCCTGCGATGGCTCTGCTCCTGGCTGGGCTACTTGCTAGTGCTTGTAATCATTCCACGCCCCTAAAAAGATGATGGCCCCCAACCCAACTTGTCAAACCCCCTTTCGCTTATTAATAACAAAAAGAAATTCTCTTCCTCTTTTTTTATTTTTTGTTAATTAATCGGAGAAAAGCTTGTCGCAACTTTGAAGGTCGAGATTGATCCCCCTGGGGCCCTACCTACCTACAATCTTCCGGATCCGGATCCTCTGCCTTATTTTTTTTGAGGAAGAGGGATCCCCACCCTTGATATGGGGGGAGAGCACTATCAAGGCTAGGGATCTGCTGCCTTAAAAAAAAGTAAGGCAGAGGATCCTCACCCCAATCTTCCATGGTGATCTTTTCCCACACCCAGATGGGCCTTCTACCTCTATTCTCTCTCTTTCGTTTCACCCTTTTTCTCTTTGTTCATGTGAAGTGGATTTTACATGTTACATTGATGGTGTTCAAACTTCAATCCACAATCAAAATCAAATTGTTGGGTACTTACAGAACTAAATATAACAATCTCGAGACACCATAATTTAAGAAAAAAAAAGGAAAGGTTGAAACATCCTCTCTCTCTCATCCACCTACTTTAAAAGCAAGACTGGTTGCCCTCACCAATAAGTTCTCTCTCTCTCTCTCACTAGTCCTCCTCATTTCACATGCTTATCTGAAACCGTATATTTCACCTTCTTCTTCTCCACGGAAAACTCCTACACACACTCCCAAAAAAAAAAAAAGGCAAAAATGAAGAGAATGGATCTGTTCTGTGCATCGCCAGCCTCCACAGCGATATGCACGAGCTTGGACCAACGCTCCATGGTCCGACACGGCACTACTAGGCCCATCGACCGCCACAACCACCACCACCACCACCACCACCACCAGCATCTTCCAGATCGCCGGAAACACCACCTGATCACCGGACACGTGCCTTGTTCCTCTCCCCAGCTGCCCTTCACTCCGAGGCCTTATTCCGAAAAGCCCAGGAGGAGCGCGTGCTCGTCGTCCACGAAGCTGATCACCAGCAGCGATCACCACTCGTACGCCCGCAGGAAAAGCTCAGCTGACGTTTACGACCTCGCGCGTGGCACCCCTCATGATTCGGCCCGGTATTTGCTTAGCGACAAGCCCTTCGTCGACTGGGTTCCCGAGTCCGGTCGGGTCTCTTCCGCATTGGTGCCCGTTCCACAAGTCAATAGCAAGACGAAGTGCGAGGTCGGGTCCGACGACTCTCCATCTCTCAAAGCCTCTCATTCGGCTCGATCACGCGACCAGGTTCGTGCGATTTCGGGTCATCCTTATAATCTCCCTTCTTCTGTTGTTGAGTAATCTTCTTGTGGTGGAAGGTCTTAATTCAAACTCTCCTGGACAATTGCTCAGAGAAAGTACTGTTCAGATTATTGTGTGAGCTGTAAAGTTAGTGTTCACTTTGGAGGTATCGCTGGCTTGGCTTGCAGGTCGTGGTTTTGAGTGTGTCGCTCCACTGCAAGGGATGCGAGAGCAAAGTGAGGAAACACTTGTCAAAAATGGAAGGTGGGTTTTCCAAACACCTGTCGAACGGTGCCTCCCAGTGCATTAAGCCATCTCATTTCATCGGTGAAAGTCCACAAATTTTAATGGGTGCATGTGGTGGCGTTGGCTGGTTTCTGTGCAGGAGTGACGTCGTTCAGCATCGATATGGAGACGAAGAAAGTGACGGTGAAGGGAGACGTGACGCCTTTAGGTGTTCTCGCCAGCGTCTCCCGGGTGAAGAACGCCCAGCTCTGGCCATCTTCGACCACCTCTTCTTCTTCACCTTCCTGGTCTGCCTGACTTAATTATCAAACGATGTTTCCCTTTCTGTCTAAATGAATTCCCAGGTTAGGGTTGCAGGAGCCCCCCGTGTGTGTTTCATCTTCATAATCTCAAACATGTATGGCTGTGTGCTTTGTAAATTAAATTCCGAAAGACACGTCATGTGTCCACATGACAAGAATCTTTTGATCTATGTTACATGTTTGAATTAAAGATAGTACAAAAAGCGGAGCAGGTCCGTTTTTGGTATTGGCGTGACCCGATATCTTATTCTTCTCGAAACAAACAATGAGACCTTGAATTTTAAAGTCCCTGCTCAGCTGGAGATTCTGAACATGTATTCTCCTGTTCAGTTCTGCCCACGGCTAAAGAATACTTGTCGGAACTTGTTTACCCACATAATTCCGATCGGTCGCTTTTTGCAAGATGATCATGTGATCAAAAACAGCCCCTCGGCTCGGTCCCAAGAGGAAAAAGGAAAATCTGCGAACGCCACCTCCACCCGGCAATTGTTTGGACACTTCATCATTCTTACTTCTGTCACGATGAACCCACTAAACTAAAGTTCATTTAATGAAGTTAATTAATTCCAGCGAAGATCCTTGCTTAACCAGTTAAGTAAGATGAAAAGATGGATTTAAGTAGTTCGGAAGCTTAATCTGATGGCAAAGCCTGAGGCTCTCCATCATTTTCTTTACGATCAAACGCTGAAGCTCGCGTCCATGATCCATATATGATCATTATGTAGTCGATAGAGGTGGCCACTGATCATGAGTGAGGTGGTCACATTTGTTTGTTTTTTTTTTTTTAAGTGGTCACATTTGTTTTCGTACACACGAACTCTTTTTCCTTGTCTGCAATCAGTTGGGCGTGCCATTCAATGATATGAGTGGTTCCCCCATTTGGGAGAAGGAGGTAAAAAGTACTAGGAAAAAGTAGGAAATTTCATTAATTCATAGTAACTTGACCCTTTTCTTTCTAATCGTAACAGAGACTTGACATTGAGCTCTGCGGGGAGACTTTGCCTCTTCTTTTTTTTTTTTGTCACAAGCTTTGCGAGGAGATTAATGACCGAGTAGTTTTCTCGTATTCACTCGAAGTGTAATAGTTCTTGATTGGAATAATGGCACAAATAATCTATGAACTTTGACCCAATGTGTAATGTGGTCTCCGAACTTTTAATTTATTCAATGTGGTCCATGAACTTCAAATTTGTTCAATATGGTCCCTGGACTTTTGGTGCATGTTCAATTTAGTTCCTAGATTATATCAAAATGTTCAGTAATTGTCATTTCTTAATTTATTCATTGTGGTCTCTGAACTTTTGGTGCATGTTCAATTTAGTCCCTAGATTATATCAAAATGTTCAGTAATTATCCTTTCATTACTTCAAGTTTAGGAAAAAAAATGAAAAATTTTCATATAATCTATAGACTAAATTAAACATGCACCAAAAGTTCAGGGACCACATTGAATAAATTAAAAGTTCGAGGACTACATTGCACATTGGGCTAAAATCCAGAAACTACCTTGAGCAAATTAAAAGTTCATGGACTACATTCCACATTAGACCAAAATTCAAAGACCATTTGTGTCATTTTTCCTTCTTGATTTCCACAAAAAAATGTGCGTGTGGATGTACTCCGTGTAACCTTTCGACAAAAAAAAAAAAAAGTACTTCGTAACAATGCATGGAGTGAAACGTACATATCCTTAAATTATGACACGCTCATGCCAACGATATAATTTGAATTTACTGAGGGCGGTGTAAAAAATAAGACAGAGATTAAACAACTAAGGAATCCCAGATTAATTTTGTTTGAGTTTGCCTTAAGTGGTTATTTATTATATAGGAAGAGGGCCCGATCAACATATTTTTTGTGCTGGTCCAGGATTAAGTTGAACCCCTGACAAAAGCAAATCGAACAACTTGACTGACCCAATCTTGTGCATATGAAATTGTAAGTCCACTTTGAGATTAATTTTGTTTTCCTCGAAGGAAATTTTTTTGCGACCAAAGAAGAAATGTAAAACGGGCAATTGGAAATTGGTTCTTAAATTGGGAAAAACATCTCGAGTCGATCCGCGCTTTCTTGACATATAATCTTCTTGGACCATATGCTGGTTTTTCCCACGTAGATCAAATGGGTTTTGGGTACGACTCAATTCCAAATTATGGAGGGGATGGTGGGGGGGCATTATCATCTCTTTTTTGCCATCTTTGTGCATCTTCTTTTATTTCTTTCTTTTTTGAAACTTAGGTCATCTTTTAACCAAATTCAGGATACAAAGGAGACACGAAACCCTTTTTTGAGTTGGTCGGTATAGAACAAAAAGGCAGCAAATTCAAACATCTTTATCTCTCTCTTCGATGATGTTATTGAGGAGTTTCGAGTTCATTTTCTGCCTTTTTCGTTTTGTTTTTATTTGTCTCTCTTTTTTTTTTTTTTACCTTTTATTTCTTTGACTATGACGTGGGCGGCTTGGAGGAAAGAGGGAAAGAACCAGAAAAAGGAGGAGAGATCACACCCGTCAATCCATCTCATGATGAATAATGCCCGCCGGATCAGAAATTTAGGGTTTCTTTTTCTTTTTCTTTTCTTGGGTCGGCGCACTTTGGATGGTGATTATATCTTTTCAAAGTTTCACGTTGCTAATTTGTTTCTCCTTTTCAAAGATCGAGGGATATTTTTGCTTTTTTGTATGCTAAGTTGCGATTGGGCATGATTGACATATGGATACCATGATTAAAGATTTTGCTATAGCTAATGGATGATGATGTGTCCGTCAACGCCAAATATTTTCAAGGAAAACTGTCTTGACGAAAACGAGTAAATGTCTTGTATTTGTTGGTGTTGGTATTTACTTGAAAGACAAAGTTTTCATCTTTAGAACCAGACCACAAACTTGAAGCTCAAATAACTCTTTAAACGACTTTTTTAAACTGAATCAACAAAAACAAAACAGTCCCTAAACGAAGAATTGCGTCTCTCCATATTCTTTTCTTTGGTGTTTTGGTAAAAAAAAAAAAAAAAAAACCGCAGAGCTGCGACGTCCAAATCAGCCAGCTAAAGTAGAAATTAAAGTAGAAAGGTGAATGCGATGGACCAAAGGAAAAAAAAATTCCCGAGGGTTTTCAAGACAAGACAAGCGAAATAAGATTCAAAAAGCATTTTTGTTCGGTTCCTCCGCTTTCGGGGACAATAAGAAACACCCATCATTTCCTTCACTAATTACTTTCGATGTTGAGGACGATGTGAATTAATTTGTTTATGATTGGAACCTTCTTTTTAAGAAAACCCTACATAACAACCAGAGCCATGAAGACAAGCATAGCATTTGTGATAGCCCACCATGGATGGACCTTCTTGGACGTATGCGACCCTTGAAGATTCGCATCCCTACATGTCTACTTATACTTCTAGAATAGGGTTCAAAAAGAACATGGGTAACACGTTGTAACATAATTCTATCTCGGCCTAGATAGTTCGACCTAAAATTTGAAAGCCACTGACCTAGAAAAGAGGAATTAATTCAGTCTCAACTTCCCATGACCATTTCCATATAATTTACATAACATGAGAGCTAATCGAATCGGCCTTGAATAATGTATACGGAATCGTGGTGCTACTGAAAAAAAAAAAAAAATCGTACCCTTCTCAACAATAATTATTACGTGAGTTTTCCTAGTGAAAGAGTATGATATTCATAGAGTCTTGGACTGGGGGATAACGTTGGGTATCAATTGGCATATTGATCACGTGAGTTGTCTTATCTTGAACTAACGACGGGAGAGGGTCCTCCATACTCTGATTTGCACTATTTAATACTCCAATAATTACTCAATTATTCGTTACCACACAAGAAACAAAAAAAAAAAAAAAACACTTACCAAATAGTTATTCTCTTTGGTACCGACAAGCGAAGGGAAAATTGTCGAAAAAATCCTAAACACTTTACACTTTTGCCAATTCAGTCCTAAACCTTTTAAGTTTGTCGATTCAATTCTAAATCTCTTCACCTTTTGTCAATCCAGTCCTATTGATCGAAAATCGCTGACGTGGACACCAGTTGCCCCACGTGGCATCGCCAGTGTTGGAGAATTATTAATAATATTGTATTATTTTTTATTTTTTAATCTTTACTATTTTTCTTTCTATCCTTTAAAGGAAAGGAAAATAAAATAAAAAGATATTGCAAAAAAAATAAAATATTATTAAAAATTATCCACGTCAGTATCGGCGATGCCATGTAGTTTGGTTGGCGTCCACTTCAGTGATTTCTGGCCAATAGGACTGAATTGACAAAAGGTGAAATTTTTTAAGATTGAATCGGCAAACTTAAAAGGTTTATAATTGAATTGACAAAAGTGTAAAAGATTTAGGACTTATTTGACAATTTTCCCGACAAGTATACAGTGTCGATGCCATAGAAACACTTAAACTAGTGCGTCTTTCTACGTCTGTAGAAGAAAAAGATCAGATCGACAGAAGCTTTCTCTAAGCCATGGCGATTTTCATTTCTATGTACCACAAGTCCACGACCACCAGTTGAGAGGCACGGGATCTCCGTCGATTTATCTCTCTTGTAAACAAGTAGGAAGGTCAAAATTAGCAAAGTTAGGACTGAACTTCGTACGAGCAGTGAGTTAAAAAGGAATTCTGCCCACGGTGAGACTCAATTGCTAAAACCTGATCGCCGGCCGGTGGTGCGGTCAATCACGGCCATTCATCCATGTCGACCCCTCTGACGTCCACTCCAGCTTGACTGCAGCTGCCGGCGTCTTCAGCAACTCTAGCACGGCGAGCTAAATATCAAGGTAGCCCCTCCATCGTCAAGTGACTGGCATGCATGAAAACTGTTTTTTCTTTTTCTTTTTTGCCTTTTATGGTTTCGTTTTTGACAAGAGCTTGGCATGCACAAACAGAACTTAGTAATTTTCTTGTGTGATATATACACCTTGATACTTTACCAGGTCTACATATTTTTTTCTCACTCACGGATATGCGTTGATCCACCCACCCGTTCATCTGAGACTACATAGCTCATTCCCACTCACCTCAAATTTCAATTGTTTGACACATCTACAAGGCAAGTAACTAACTTCATGTCAGAGATTGAATTCTAATGGAAAGAGGCGTTACCGCAGTTTCCAAATCCACTGCCCTCGCGAGAGGCCTCTGAACTGAATACGTAACATACGGCATACGACATTATAGACCGAGACTCGGCCAGTATCCCTTCGGACCTGGAGAAGGTGTGACACTGGAGTATTTGAGAGTGGCGTTTAAGGCTCTGTTTGGCAATGTTTCTGTTCCCGTGTTTCTGTTCCTCAGTGTTTCTGTTCCCGGATGATTTTTGAGAATCAGAACGCGTTTGGTAACTGCTAAAATTTTTGTTCCAAGAACAGAAACGCGTTTGGTAACTGCATAAAATTTTTGTTCCCAATTTGCATTTAAATTAAATAATTATATAATTATATTTGATGACAAAGAAAAGAGAAATAATTAAATCAAATAGTGATTAAGAAAAAGAAACGAAAAAATAAAAAAAAAAGTTGCGAAAAAGAAAGTTTAATCTTTTTTAGATTTAAAAATACCATCTTAAAGAGGAAATTGAAATAAAAATATCAACTATATTTGTGTATTTTTCTGACCACGAATGATATTTTTCTAATTTTTTTGGATATTTTATAATTAAATAAATTTAAAAAATTTTAAAAATATGAAAACTATTTTTGTGTATAAAATTGGTTCCTAAGGCTCAGCCAAGGCTTTCAAATTTTATTTTGCAATTTTTATGATTTTTTGTTATTTTTAAATTAATTTTAAAAATAAAAATAAATATAATTATAATTATAAATTATGTTTCAACAAGAACTGAAAGTATCGATGAAAAATTCATAGAAGTATATCGTGGAAAATAGTGATTTACAAAAGTGTTCCGGAACACAAAAACCAACTTTTTTTTTGTTCTGAAAAGTGGTCCAAAAGTGTTCCGGAACACAGAATCATAATCATAATTATTTGCATTACCAAACATGTTTCTGTTCTTTACTGTTCCCGGGAACAGAAATAAAGAAACGGGAACATTGCCAAACAGGCCTTAACTCTATAAGAGAAGAAAGATGAGATTTTACACTAGGTGCGATCGAAGCAGTATTATAGCATTTTTGGACAAAATGTGAAACTAAATCCAGTTTAACTTTCAAATCGAAAGCAAATGGACAGCATTATTAGATTCAAGGAAGCCCAATTATGGCATTTTGGACCCAATTGCTGAACCGGTGGGTTACTACGTACTAGCTGCGTAAGAACCCCAGAGAGCCCAAACGCGACGCAGGCAAACAAAACAATTCATTGGCCCTAGGACAGGTCAATCCGGGCCGTTCTTCCATGTCCACCGCCCTGACTTCCTCTCCGTCCTGATCGCACGGCTTCCAATCGAAGCACTGGATCATCGCCGCCAGCACTGTCGGCAACTCCTGCATCGCGAGCGAAATCCCCGGACACCCCCTCCGACCGGACCCGAAAGGCAACAGCTCAAAATGGTGGCCCTTCACGTCGACGACCCCCGCCGGGTTCCCATCGGCGGGCTCGAGAAACCTCTCTGGGCTGAACTGCAGGGGATTGGCCCACACATTTGGGTCTCTTGCTATGGCCCAAATGTTCACAAACAGCAAGGTGTCCCCGGGGATTGTGTACCCTCTGACGTGGCATTCCTGGACCGCCTTTCGCGCGACCATCGGGATCGGAGGGTGGAGGCGGAGCGCCTCCTTTATGATGGCCTGGATGTACGGCAGCGATTTCACGTCGGACTCATCCACTAACCTGTGACCGCCCACGACGGAAGTTATCTCCTCCCTTGCCTTGTTGAGCACAATCGGATTGTTGATGAGCTCGGCCAGTGCCCATTCGATCGCGGTGGCCGACGTGTCCGTGCCGGCAGTGAATATATCCTAGGAAGAGAGCAAGCAAATTCACGAAACGTGCGTCCCCGAAGAGCAGAAAGGAAAATGACTGGACTTCGGACATCTTTTCTGTTCTTTTTATTAGACGTACTAAGAAAATGGTTCAGTTTTTAACCAGTTTTATCTATAACATGGTTCAGGAGATGGTCTCGGTTTCTCGTCACGTATGCAACAAGGTTAGGTCATTGATTCATGTTTGATGGTAAGTGAAACGGACCGTGGCCTAATCAGTTTTCGTGTTTTCCTGGTACACTAATGGCTTCCCATCTGTTGCATTAAACTCGGTTACGCATGAATCAGGATGGCCATCCGGTTCCGATTCTGCTACATGCATTCTGTGCTTCGCAGAAATGACCCCCGCAATCCATGCAAAAAATTTAGCTCAAAACGCAAAAGAAGCTTCGCTACTTATCGGCATATTTAGGGACGCCCTAAGGACTCGGCAGATATCTCATGTCGTCTGCCTTCGCTAGAAAACTCGTTTTGTGAAACTACATACTTCAGTCATCGTAGGTTTAATTTCTTACCTTAATAATACTATAGTCCTATGTAAAGATAGTCTAAACTTTTCCTGGTTGAGCAGTTATAGATTCTAGTCCATTTCATAACGAATTACGATTATGCAGCTAAGTTAAAGAGACTATTTGTATCTCATGACATATTAACGTGATGTCAGTCATCCAATCGAGTATCAATCAATCGAATGACACCACCTAAACATGCCACGTAAAGCTGTTGCAGTCACAGAGTTAAACATCCGATCCCGTGAGTATATACTTGTGCAAAAGGCAAAAAAAATTACGAGCTCCTCATGCGATTGTGTTCGTGAAAAGAAAAACGGGAGTTTGATCAACTCTTGGCCTTTGGAATCCGAGAGAGAGAAAGAGAGTTTCCGACCAAAAAAAAAATACATCCGAGAGAGGTAATTACGAACTGATTAATGAATGAGTTTGCCCTTACCAAAACCAGTGCCTTAATGTGCTCTCTGGTCAACTTAATCTCCAAGTTCTCATCCTCGTAGATGTCAAGCATCATATCCAGAAAATCCTTCACTTCTTCTTTCCTTCCTCCTTCCTCCCCTCTTCGCATTGTCTTCTTCCTTCTCAACTCCTCTCTATCTCGAATGATCTTCTCCAACAGCGCATCATATCTGTTCATCAATCACAGGACACGTGTACAAAATATGTGTGTGTAGGCATGTACAGGTATTTGTCAACTTAACTAATTATAGAAGGGCACCATCGTACCTCCTGTGAATGTCCTCGAACCGCTTCTTATAGCCCTGAAAATCGACGTTCTTGCAAAACCAGATGAAGTCGGACACGTTGAATTCGCCGAAGATCTGAGTGACCTCCCTCACGAGGGTCCTCGCCTCGTCGGCCTGGCTGTCCACGCCCGAGCTCCGAATGCTCAGCATCATCTGAGAGATGATGTTGTTCGCCAGCTTCACCAGCTCTTGCGTGACGTTGACGCTCTGGCCGCTCAAAGATTTATCGTACAAGGCTATGATGAATTGCCGGAGCTCGCTGGTGCGGATGGGGAGGAACTGGTTGAGGGTGCGAGCCCCCAGGAGCTCGGTCTGGCTCAGCTTCTTGATGAACTTCCAGTATGGCCCGTAGGGAGCGAACGCGAAGGCCGACTTGTAGGTCAGGTGGTCGATGGCGGCGTTGTGTTTGCGCGCCGCGAAAGTCAGCTCGTGCGTCTTGAGGAGCTCCCGCGCAAGGTCAGGTGTCGAGGCCACGATGCAAGGCACCGACCCAAGGCGGAGGCTGATCAAGGGGCCGTGGCGGGCGGCGAAGTCGCGGAAGGAATGGTGGATGAGGGGGCCGAGGAGGTGGAGGTGGCCAAGGACCGGCAACGCCTTGGGGCTCGGAGGGAGGTTGGGCCTCCGCTTGAGGGAGATCAAGAAGAGAGTGGCGGCGACGACGACGAAGAAGGGGACGATGAGATAGGACGGGATCGTTGCCGCGAAAAATGTCTTCATGACTTGTTAAAGCGAAATATATTTGTGTTAAGTTCAAATAGTGAAAAGAGGAGTACGGCGGGTGAACTCCGACCCTAAGCCTTTATATAGTGCGCAAAAAAATCGGTGGGCTATGCTGCTCTTTTATAAGGCTTTGAACCAGGATGACAAATATGAAGAAAGTTCACAAAAAATAGAAAATGATTTGCTAGGGTTTACGAAATTTTTGTGTCCGAGAAAGTAGGCTGTTCAATTATAATTACTTGGAAAAATGCTTCCCCGACCATTTAAAAGGTCTGTATGTGTTAAAGTTAGTTGGATGATTAAAACCATCCCAACCCCTTTAGAATTTGTTATGGTGTGACACTACGAATTTTTCTTCCGGCATGAATGAAAGACGAAACTTTAACTTTGTTTTGACACACACACACACACACACACACACACACAAAAGGGTAGATGCTAACGTGGGCGATGGACAGTGGCAGGTCGCCCGTCGCCCGTCGCCCGTCGGGGTCTCCGAATTTCGATTTCGGGAATTATGACTATCATTTCTCAAGATTGGTGACCTTTAAAATGACGCAATTGTGGAAGTTGAGCCCAGCCCAGCCCAGCCCATTCAGATTCGATGCAATACAACGTGAGAAGTTGGGTTTACAAAACGCACGAGGCTTTCTTCAAAGCATTATGAGGGCCAGCCCTTATTTTCCGCTTGTTGATAATGAAATCCACGTGCATGAATTTATGAAAATAAGGCTTCCTTGGTTTCGCGAGAAATAACTTTCAAGAAAATATATTTTTCGGATTTTTTTTGGTATTCGGTTCACGAGAAATACATGTGTCAAGAAAAATATTTTCTACCCATGAAAAAAAAAACACTTTCAAAAGCGAGGATATTTATTTCATCTTTTTAGAAGAGGATATAGCATTTTCCCTCGTCTTTCCTTTCTTCACTCCTTTTGCATTGCTTTTTCTTTCTTTTCTTTTTTTTTCAATTCCTCTCTTTTCTTTTTTTTTCCTTTGCCCTTCTTCTTCGACCAATCTCTGGCCATGGTCCCAATCGGTGGGCCGGCCATAGCGAGTGAGGCCGAGCCTCGCCATCGCCGACCTGTGGCGAGACTCAAGCTTGCCTATGGTCGTGGCCAATGACCAGTCAAAGAGGAATGGAAAAGAAAAAAATAAAATAAAAAATAAACATGGAAAATAAAAATAATTGAAAGTAAATTTTTGTTAGGCAGAAGTATAGCAGAAGTGCCAATATTTATGTACAGAGATCACTTCAGTGCCAATATCTTTTTTTGGATCACTTAAGTGCCAAATCGAAGAAAAAAACGATCACTTAAGTATCAAGTAGTCGGAATTGGCACTTAAGTGATCTTTTTTTTTATGGAAAAATTTGCATTTTAGTGATCCAAAAAAATGATCGCTTTAGTGTCAATTCCGGCGAAAAAAGGATCAGTTTAGTGTCAATTTCGGCGACTTGGCACTAAGGTGATCGTTTTTTTCCCCGATTTGGCACTTAAGTGATAAAAAAAATATTGGCACTAAAGTGATCTCCCTGCACAAATATTGGCATTTCTGCTGTACTTTTGCCATTTTTTTTAAGTATTATTAAAAGTACTGCATAAGGAAATTGATTTTCCTTACCGAGCGATAAAAAATATTTTTCTATTCATTTTCAGGTTTGAGCCGAACATCGAAAAATATTCTTATTTTTCAAGAAAATGAACTCCTGGAAACATGTTTTTATAAATATCACATTTTCCGCAGAACGAACGAAGCCTGATATGAAATTATTTTTTTGACTAGTTTTTTTTAATTGATAAGTTATAAGTATGAACGTCACTTACATTTGTTCTTAATTAACTTTGCATGCTGGCGAGGACCATCACTTGTAACTTGCCAATTAGAGTCATGGCTTCGACCAAAGAAAAAAAAATTAGGGTGCGTTTGTTTTGAGGAAAGTATTTTTCGGGGAAAGTGTTTTCTAGACTTTCGTCTGTTTGGTTCGCAAAAAATAATTTTGGTCAACGTAAAGTACTTTCCAGTCAACAAAGATTTTATTCATTAAAATATGAAAGTGAATTCCCCAAAATAAAAAGGTGAAAACACTTTCTCAAATTTGAGTCTCTCACTTTCTTTGAAAACGAGACTGAGGTCAATCCCGGGGCCCGAGGTCGGCAACCCGGGCCGGGGCCGGCGATCGGGACCAGGGACCAAGAGCGGGGCCAAGGCCGGGGTCGGGGCCTGCGATCGGGGCCGGAGACCGAAGCCGAGGTTGGGGATCGCAACCAGGGCCGGGGACGGGATCGAGGCCGGGGACCGGGACCGAGGCTGGTGACCGAGGATCGGGGCCCTGGACGGGGATCTGGACCGGGGCCTGCGATCGGGGCCGGGCCGAGACTGGGGCCGGGGATCGGGACCGAGGCCGGGACCGGGGTCGGGAACTGAGGACTAGGGCAGGGCCAGACCGGACCGGAACCAGGGCAGGGGGCGGGACCGAGGATCGGGGTCGGGGCCGGGAACCGAGAACGGGACCGGGAACCAGGATCGGGGCCGGGGACCGAGACCGGGGCCGGTGCACGAGTCGGGGGCCTAGGCCGAGACCGGGGCTGGTGCCGGGACGAAGGCCGGGCTAGGGACTGGGGACCGGGGTCAGGAACTGGGGATCTGAGCTGGGGCCGGGACCGGGACCGAGGCCTGGCCGGATCAGTTCACGTCAGCTCTCTCGATCATCTGCCTCTCATCAGTATCAAGGACAGTCCCTTTGATGAGATTGAAATCGTTTTCTAAATGAGAACCAAACACCGAAAAATATTTTCGGTAACATATTACCAAACAAAGGAAAACAAATCATTTTTTGAGAAAGTGGTTTTCAGGAAACCACTTTCCAGAAAACGAATTCCTGAAAACCACTTTCCTTGAAATAAACACACCCTTAGAGTCATGGCAAAAGGAAGAGATAATTCGTGTGGAAGTACAGCAGTGTGTATGTTATCTTCTTGATGTTATCATGGTAATTAATAGATCCGTCAAACGGATGGATTAGTCAAGTTGAGTTTAGGTCGAATGGAAAATTGGCCTAATGATAATTTGACAGACGAAGTGAAAAGAGAAAATTCGTAAGACATTCTTTGTGGTTGGGTCAATTGTAGAATGTACGGCACAATGTCTAAAAATTAGGAAGTTAATTTTCTGATCAATCTCGAAAGCTGTCCTATCTTTCATCCCTCCGACCGAATCCCACCACTCTCTGCTTCTGCAACTTGGAGGCGCCCTCTATGATCACGTGCTATTCATTTTCAGGAGTTGGGTTCAAGAGTCCATCCCTCGCCATTGCTGAGTTCCGTAGGATCTGAGACCTCAAGCTCTGGTTATGGCTTTGGCTTGCGCGCTCGTTGACGAAGTCTTCTCTCTCGAGCGTCGCTATCGGATTCCGGACGGACACGACGCTCTCAATCCGGACGTTCAAATGGCACGCCACTTGAGCCCTGCACAGCGGACAATTCGAGTGGAGCTGAAACCACGTGTCGATGCAAGCGACATGGAACGAGTGAGCGCAGAACGGCAAATGCTTCAACCAGTCCCCTTCTTCGAACTCTCCCAAGCAAACCGCGCACTCGGTGCCGATGCTCGGCTTCGTCGTCTCCGCTTCCTTCTTGCGGAACCGTGTGGTTGGTAGGTTGTGCATGGTGAAGGAGTCCAAGCCGTGGCTGTGGAACTGGAGGAACGAGTCGTCCGGGTTGGCGTCGTTCAGGAGCTGCGGCATTGGGGCCTGGTTTCTTGAGAAGTAGGTGAGACGAAAGGCGCAGAGAAACCGTTTCAAGATCGAGTAGTAGCTGAAGAGGAGGAAGACGGTACATACGAACGCGAACAAGGAGATCACCAGCGGATTCCAACGAGGAGTGACGCGGCCATCAAATGTCACGGCGGGTGAGATCGGGCCAGGGCTTGATGGCATCTTGTCGTGAAGCTTGTATCAATTGTATCGGTTGCTGCAATATTATGCTCAGATGGCTTCCGAATGGTCGTCCCCTATGTGGTGGGACATTCTTTGATGCAACTAAGGTTATCATTTTTGGCCGAAAGAGTGAATTCAAGATGGGTCGATTACTCCGAGGTGACAACAACGCAGTCACGAGTCATGATTCTGAAAATCAGTGTACGCATCCACGTCTGAATTTGTTTGTCTTTGGTGTGGATGATATCAAGGTTCAATCTATAATAATAAAAAAATAAAAATGTACCCTTTCCTCAGTTCTGTGGAGGAACCTTGACAACCATCAGATACTCGAATTGGCAATATCGCGCCTGTCATCATTTAGATATGGAACAGCACACTCGCTTCCTCGATTCTGATTGCGAGAAGTTGAAATTCTTTCCAGCATTGACATTTCTCCTTGCAAGGTATTCGGAGAGGGAATCGAACATGACAAACTCGTGAGACAAGTTCTAAGAAGAAATGGCAAAATGTCAACATCCAGTCGTCCTCATCTGTTCTATCCCGACAACTATTCGTTCAAACAATGTAAAAGCCAAAAAGACCAAGAAATCGGTGCAGCTTTCTGGTCTAAATTCAGAAATATGTCAGCCAGAATCGATGCATGAGAGTTTGATATACAAAGGACACTTCCATATGCACAAACTAACTAGTAGGAAACTACAAGCCATTCACACCGGGACCCAAAAAACAAAGCTATGCATTTACACCTCATACCAGAATATGGCTAAACCAAAGAAGGAGATGCCTCCTGTCATTGGAACCTCTGCCTCTTACCCGCTGGAATCTGATTCCCTATACCGCCGACCGACGGCAATAGCCACCCATGACCCTGATACATGCCGGCACCGCCAGCGAAGTTCAGCACCGAGGCCGAACACATATGTGGCAACAAACGAGAGCCATCAGGATGCGGGGATTGGTTCATAGCTTTCACCAGGTAGTTGCTAGGAGTCGCACCAGGTTTGAGACAAGCATTTGCCAGTTCACAGCTTTTCACTGTAACTGGCGGGATTTGGAATGGCTGGAGAGGAGGGGGGTTCCGCCACCTAGGTAGCGGCCCCGCCACGAGGAGCGTCTGGAGTAGAGGACCAGCCTCCATCACGGCCTGCAAGAGCCTGCCCTTCTGAGGCAGGGCTTTTCCCTTGACAAGGTCATCGATAATGACAGATGCTGGGTCAAATTTAGCATTCACCAAGGATATCGAACCATTAGCCATAGCACCGCCATATTCTTGAACATAAGGCTGATTGATGAAACCCATGTTACCAGAATCGACCACATTAATGCTCGACAAGTCAGGTGAAGAAACCACATCCAGAAACGAATTCACAGGGGATGAGCCATGCGATTGGTGATTGTTGTAGGTATCAGAGAGGCTGCTAGATTCAGTTATGCCCGAGTTCGCTTTCACCGGCACGAGGAAGCCATCAGGGTGCTTTTGCTGAGAGAACAAGGATGATATGTCATTGATGCTTTGTGAGGCAAGCTTGTTGATCAGCTTCTGAAGCTGGTCTCTGGCTTCATCTCTTTCTTGGTAAGCAGTCTTCAGGAGGCTGAGCAGGTGCTTCACATTCTCCTTGTACTTGTTCGTTTCCTCGCTCGCTTCCATCTTCACTGCCTCGAGCTCCAGGCTACTGCAGAGGATCTTCTGCTTCAACTCCTCCAGGTCCTGTCGGTTCAAAATGAATTCTTTCATCACGAAATCGAAAGTGCAGAAAAAAGAAGCAGCAAAACCAGCTGATCCGGGGAACAGAAGAAAGGAAGAAAGATGCGTCTACAGGACTTCAAATGAAAGACTCTGAAGCTATACATCAATAATTGTGGTGAATCAACCCTGTTAAACAAAGGTAGTTACACCGACCGGAAGAAATTTTTTTGGAATTTCACTAGAAAAACTATTCAAAGGTATTCGCTGGTAGTTACATTAATATCTTGAGATGGGCCCGCCAAATTATATTCAGATTCTACCCATCGAGGCAGCATTCATCTGCAGGAAATTAACAAAAAACAGAGAAAAGAAAAAAGAAATGATCTTTGAAGGGGGGAAAAGATGTGAGGTGGGCTCTATTAGGCTAGGCCTGAAAATATCTCTAGTTTACATCAGAACCAACATGGCCCGTTTGTTGTTGTTGAGAGAGATCTCTCATAATAACTTTCAAAAACACATGTTCTGTTCACAACCAAGAAGAGCCACTGGCTGATCTTCTGAAACCGAATCACTTCCAAATAGAAGTTCAGCAAACATAGAAAGTGCGCGAGGGCAGGCATTTTGTGTTCATGGAAAACCAAGGAAAAAAAGAACGCAAATTCTCCCTATGAACTGTCACAAAGCAACCTTCTAAAGCAATTCAACGCCAAAAAAAAAAATTATGATCCAGAATTGGAGGTCAAGATTTCAGATTACCCCAGTTTTAAATCAACTGCTTTTACTCATCCAGGAACATAAAAAGAAGGGCGAAAAAAAGCATTTTGACATGGCAATGAACTGCACATCTATATCAAAGACAAGATTTTGAATTCCTCAAAGCAAGGACTGTGGAGGAAACACGAACCTCCTGGCAACCCCACAAGGAACCCAACTCGTCCATGTCTTCCACGGCAACTTTTTCCCTTATCCTATGCAGAAACAGGCTCAGAGACCAGAAAGAAGCATGAAGAGAAAAACTCAAAAGTGATTTTGGGAGGGGGAGGAGTTGAACGAAGGTGACCAGTGACTCATTTATAAGAAGATGAGGCCATATAAGACAAGCGAGAAATAAAATTTAAATAAGGAATTGCCAAGACCTTCCTATTAAGAAAAAGGAGAGAGGGAGGGGGGGAAAAGGAAAATTTCCCGGATTCCGTTCCCACTCTTATGTGATAACATGGAATTTCATTGGAAACCATCCCACTCTTTAAGGACCCTTGTCTCTTCTTGCCATAAAAAAGACAATTCATGCCCATAAATATAATGTATACGTGTGAATGCAGCTTACATGTGTAATGGTCAAATGACCAAATCCAATTAGATTTTCCTTGTTTGCATTTTTCTCTTTCATTTCTTTCTTTCTTGCTTTTCTTGGGGAACTGCCATACGAGAATGTAACGGCTGGTTCCCCTCAATAGTCAATAGAGCCTCTCTTAACGGTGGGCTTCTTAGCTGTTCTCCTGTTTACGCGGTTTTGTTATAATAAGCTAAAGTTTTCCCACCGATTCCCCTAAATTTTTTCAAATCTTATTTCCATTCGGAGACTTCTTAGCATGAATTTTCATGATCTGTTTTGTTTGTGGATTGATTTGAATTCCACCTCTACATATGAAGTTGAAAGTAGACGACCCAAATTTTTTGTTTTAATGGCTTGTGATGATCCTATAGGATGATTGCAAAGGCTTCTAATATCTGCGAATTGCGCTGATTCCAATTTTAATTTAAGGCCTCCTATTCCTCTAGACAGGACAGATGGGATTCTTGCTTCCACATGCCACCCGCCGAAACTCTTCATGTAAAAACATTGAATTGGACGGAAAAGAAAAGCATTTGTAAGTTTTGTCTCGTGTTGGGGTTTGGTTTTGAACCGATCGAAACGAAGCGTCGACATGATTTTGGGATATGAAAAGTGCTTCTGAATTAGACAGTTTTTAATGAGAAGTCTGGACCCATTTGTTTATATTTGTTGATTCGTCTAGGGCGGTACTAGATTTGCCTGTGAACTGCCCGAGAAAACTGATCTCAACCATATAAATGGTTGACTTACTAGAACTATTTTATATTTGCTATTCTACTCCATTAACTCTTTCCCATACATCTTCCCTTTCTTTCTAGCCTTGTTTTACCTTGAGAAAAATTTCCACTTTTGAAGTTAGACCGCTGTAAACGTAGTTGAAAATTCATATCGTGAGGCAGAAATATTTGATAACTCGGAAGATACTTCATTTTCTTGGCTACACCAAGTCGCTATGTCAATCTCTCCATCTGTCGAGGCAAAAAAACAAAAAACAAAAACAAAACAAAACCGAAGGTACAGATGTATCTTGGCAGTGGCGAGCACTTCAGAATTTAATCTTTTGTTTATGAGTTTATGCCGTGTTTTTAGCCAATTAAAAAGTGGCTCCAACGCACATGCCCCGAGAAGAAGTCGTCTTCTGGCCCTCCTGGATCGGCGCTTTATCTTCATTCTTGACATAATTCTACTTTCTAAGTATAAATTAACAGCCCGAAACCTCGTCCTGATCACACAGACAATGGACACGAAATCCTGACACAGACCATGAACATGAATCAAGAATTCCATTACACAAAGAAATTTATTTAACCCACCACGAGCGGCTTCGTAACTCTGCATGCTATCTTGTTATCTCGAACACCAAGTGGATTATGTGACTGCTCCTTAATCCCACCATTAGGGTTGAAGTGGCGTGCATCTACCCTATAACCTGGTGTTTAAGAATATATAATTACCAGCTCCACGAACATTATTGCAGGGTTCTCTTCTGAGTAGGAAGCGGACAAAGCCGCTAGATTTTTAAATGATGCCTCATAAACGACAAAAGCTGCCTACTGAGTGGGGGGCGAAAAAAAGAAGAGAAGCTCTCTTACGATCTCAAGAGTTCAATGTATCTAACAGCTTATTAGTGTGTACCGAGTGTAATAATAATGGCATGTTCGACTTCTTTCTGCATAATCTAATGATATTTTGATTAAGTAGGTGAGTGCATGTTCTCCTATATTTTTGCTTTATACCATGGTCGCATAGATAAAGCTGCATACTTTATCTTTACTTTTAATTCCAGATTCAAGTCGTAGCACACGGTTTCATAAAGTCGTACGATTTTTCCAATATAAATCAAGGCAGGCCGTAATCGAGTAACATCGTCTCAGATATGTGCCAAATACCTAATTATCAAAGTCCCAATTAACCAAGAATTTATATGAATTGTTTTGTGGCTTATAAATCCAATTCCACGATTCTAGACTGTTGGGGTTGTCCCACATCGGTTGTGGAAGGGGCTGGTGGTCGGTTTATAAGTGTGAGGGAAAGCCTCACCTTTGAGCTAGCTTTTGGGTTGAGAGAGGCCCAAGACCACCCAACACTGGTATCAGAGCCCAGGTTACCAACAAGTCTGGACCCAATAGTCACACGGGAGAGATACGGGTTGTCGCTCCCCCCGACCCATGGCCCGATGTGTGAGGGGAAGATTGTTGGGGTTGTCCCCACATCGGTTGTGGAAGGGGCTGGTGGTCGATTTATAAGTGTGAGGGAAAGCCTCAACCTTTGAGCTAGCTTTTGGGTTGAGAGAGGCCCAAGACCACCCAACATAGACAAGTTAATCTTTTTTCGGAAATGGTGTAATAAGCTCTATGAAGTTGAGGGGCAGATGATATTTCTTGGGGATTGGCACGACACAAGATCAAAGATCGCATCATAAAGTTGATTAATTATACCCAACACGGCCAATGTAATCAAAGTCTCTCTACAAGCGGCCTTGATATTTCGTGTATGCATTCAGTTTCAGTTTAGCTACAGAAATCAGAAAATAGTAATATTTCTATTGGCTCCGTTTGTTAGAAGGGAAATTGTTCTCTAAAACTTATTGATCTACGGAAAATGTTTTACATGGACTAAAAAAAACAGGCCTAATTTGAGGGAAAACGACTTCCCTTATTGGCAAGAAGGATATCATTTTTCTTAAACCACCAAATAATCTCTTCAGAGAGATCCGATAAAATTGAAACCATCAAATAGATTAGAACTAACCATTTTCCTTGAAAATGACTTTCATGAAAAATATTTTTCTTTATCATAAAAGTTTGAGTAAAACGAATGCATCCTAAAGTCCCGTTTGTTTTGCAAAAAATATAACATTTTTTCGAAAATATTTTTCAAGAAGTCATTTTTCAAGAAATTATCTTGGCGTTTGGATGAAATCTAAAAATGAACAGAAAAATATTTTTTTGCCATTTGGTATAAAAAAAATTGATTTGATTTTCCTGGGAAAATGATCAAAATAGTCAAAATTTTAATTATTTTTTCTTTTTTTCGTTTCCTTCTCCCTCGGCCGGTAGCTGGCCATGACGACAGTCGGTGGCCGACCACAAAGCGAGGGACGTGATGTGAATTCGTTGTGAAATTTGATCGTTCTACGAAGATCTGGGAAGGTGCAAATTGCGAACCTCGACCCCCAATCGAACTTGTGATTGGTAACCTCGGTATAAACGTGACTTGTTGATGAACCCGTGTCAACCAACCAACGTTGTAGACGCCACGAACAAAAGAACTCGCTATCCTACTCGATAAGTCGAATCGACCGCCACAATGAAGCCTTGATAAGGTCAAGTCCTCAAAGAACTCAAAGAAGGGAAAATCCTTTAATTGTATTCAAAATTGAAATTAATGTCTGTCTCCTATCTCAAAACCTTAAGCACCCATATATATGGTGCTAACCCTAGGAAATACAATATTACAAAGATTTACGAAAATATCATTAAATCATGAAAATTGCCTAAAACAAAGAAATACCTAAAAACCCATCTAAACGACTCTAAAACACCAAAAAACGTCGTCAATCACTAGTGAGTATTGATCAGCGGCTCGTTTCCAAGCAACCGACTAAATTTGAGCCCATTTGGAGTTCCCCGAATTTGAGCCTAGTCAACGGCTCGGGTCAACAGCTCGGTTAATGCCACTATAAATGATTGTGTTGCGCTAAGGAGCCCAAGATTCTTCAAGTCTCGATCCAAAATCGCCTCCACTCCAAAGATCACCAACCATGACACCAATAGCTTACTTGAATTGCTTCGCCTTCGCTCGAGTAATAGGACCAAATGGATAGGACAACGGGTCCCTAGCACCCTCTTTCTCGATATGGCTCGATGTCCACATCAGGACGACTTCGCCCAAGGCCGATGATGCTCGCGTGTTTCCAATGGTCGAAAAAATCAAGCCTCGCTAGATCAGTCGATCACAAGTGAGTGACGAGCTTGTCACCTTGGGCGTCAAGGACCCGCGCATGGCCTTTGCGGATTTGGGTCTAAGTGCTAGGGATCTAAGCACAGCCTTTACGGACTTGAGCTTGGGTGTCAGACATTGGGCACGAGCACCAGGGCTTTGGGGCCGGCCTCAATGGACCCGAGCTTAGGCATCGGGGGTCCGGGTGCCGAAACCTACAACTGAACTCCGAGGACTTGGAAACCAGCATTGGATTTTTCATGTCCAAGTGTAGAGTTTCAAGTCCAAGCGTCGATACCTGGTCATGTTTTGAAAAGAAAAAGAAAAACCTAATCTTTCAAAGAGAAGTCATTTTTCCTGAATTTAAGCATTGAATTTTCATTGATTAGGAAAACATCTTTCGTTAATTTATTTTCCTAAGAGAACTAAATCCCAAAAAATGTTTTCCGTGAAATAAACGGAACTTAAGAAGGATGTTCATGCAACACAAGCCTCGAGAAGCAAGAAGAAAATCCCGAATCCGGCGTCGCACGCGTCCATCCTTTCTTGACTCATGCTTGCTTCGCAAAGTCCCACCAACATCCAACTATCCAAGATCAAAGAGGTGCACGTGTGGTGTTCCCATGCTGTGTGCGAATGTGCGTCTTGATCAAGACTGTTTCATCGCACTATTGGCAAGACACCGGCCGGAGACTTCGATGTCTAATGTGCCCTAAACATGCACATGCAATGCAATTGGCCACATAATCCACTTCATTCGCCCTCTAGGACCATGTGCCTAGGTTAGGCACGAAGTCAAAGGCCAAAACAAAGATGAGGACGTCAAAATTGAGACCCACAAAAAAAAAAAGGCTTACTCGAATTCTTTCTGTATCCCATCACGTCGCTGTGCTATGTGGGTAGGGGGAAATGGTGGCTAGAAAGGCCGCCGCAAGATAGGGGCATTGTGGTAATTATGTGACCGATTTGCCCTTTGAAGAACGGTCCGTAAAAGCGGAGACCAGTTAGACTTTTCCCCTATTACCTCCTGAGCTTTCCCCTAACTTGTAACGACTTTACCTGTCTGCCTAATCATGTGAAATCGTGGAAAACCATAATGGGAGGCTGCCACGTGGTTTCTCCTTCATCTCTTTGGGTGCGGTTCTTCAGGTCCCTGTTTTTTGTGTTTTGTCTCCTTTATTTTGGCCGAGTAAGCGCGTGCAGATTGGCATGAGTTGCTGTTCTGGGATTGATCGCATGCTGGAATGCAGCAGGAGACGCGTAAACACACGATAGGAGATGACACAAATGAATTCCCTAGACTTTGCCCCGTCTGATATATTTATCCTTGACGAGAATACATGATCATGTTCTTTTATGCCATCGTCGTACATGCATGCATTCTAGATGTTCGACTTGAAGCTCAAAGTTCTTACAGTCACATGGCATATAAGCAAAAATATTTTGGCCACCAAATTTGAAACATGAATTTTTTGCCAAAAGCTTTCACCCAACTCTGTGCAATTAGATTTTAGTGCGTTTTATGCTATGGCTTCATGAGTTCAATCAGAACAGAAATTATCTTGAATTTAATGCATCGCGCGATGACGTGATATCGCGTCACCAATTATCGAATCTTTCATAAATTTGAAAACTAACAAACGGAACAACTACCGAGAGAACTAGCATCAACATAAATAAGAAATATGATTGTTCGATTGTTACATCAACACACAGCAAAGTTAGCCGGGGGGGGGGGGGGGGGGGACCCATTAGGAAATATGAATGCTTCCCTTGTTTTCTCTCTCTCTCTCTCTCTCTCTAGCGGCTACTATTAGAGCGCTTCGAGTCCTCGACAAACGTTAATATTCAGGAACAACCAGAACTCGCTATCGAACAGTATTGAATAGGTCGGACTGGACTAGGTGGCTTTATACTTGAGGCGATCCATTTGATTACTTCAGCCAAAGGCTCGTTACAAAAACAAACACGACAGAAGAAAACGCTAGCAGAAGCAAACAACGGGATTCAGCAGCACGTCCCATGTCGCCCGGGGCCGAAGGATTTTGTCTCGTTCCGGAGCCGCACATGGGAGATTAGGTATAAAGTCACATGTGGGAGCCGTCGAGGTCGGGGAACACGTGGACGAAATCTAGTAGCTTTGGCCCCAGCTCTCGCACGTGTCGCGAGTCTCCCCCCCCCCCCCCTCACTGCGCGACACTTGTCCTGAGGGGAGCGCGAGGCGTGCGGCGGAGGCACATGGGAATGTGCTCTCACGCGCATATGCAGGAGGTACACCGCACGTGCTTCGTGGTCTCATGTCATTCTCAGGCCCAACAACAACAAGGACATTTTACTCGAATTGGTTCTTTTCCGAGCCGAAAAAGAAAATCTATGAACGGGCCCCTTGTCCCACAATAATTATTTTCCATTTTTCCTTATTACGAGGATGTCCATTTTGAATACCCAAGCCAATGGTCTGGATCCCTGCTTGCATGGCAGGGGATCATAGCAATTTTGGCCATTGGATTTCCCCCTATAAAAAGGGGGGAAATCCAATGGCCCCCCTAACTATGATCCCCTGCCATACAAGCAGGGGATCCGGATCCCCCAAGTTAATCAACTTGTATTGTTAATTTCATGGATCAGACCAAATGTATGATTAGGGATCCAAGCGAACGAATTAAAGGGTGCGCTTGTTTCAGTAAAACAAATTTCTTAGGAATTAATTTTTCGGATTTTCACACTTTTTTCCCCCAAAAAATACTTAGGGCCTCTTTGGTAACATTTCTGTTCTTCTATTTCTATTCTCCGGAATAAAAAAGAACTAGAAACATGTTTGGTAACGTAAATGATTCTGATTCTGATTGGGACTAAAATGAGAAACAAAAAAAATTATTTCTAGAAAAAAAAAACACTTTTGAGAATCCTTCTTTCACTTTTGTCTGGCACCCGCGAGGCCTGGGCTAGGTCAACTAGACCAAGTCCATATAGTTTTTTAATAAAAATTTCGAAATTAATAAAAAAAAATTAACAAAATCAAAAAATGGAAAATTTATAAAAAAATTCTAAAAAATAAGGAAAAAATCTCAAAAATTAGGAGATGGGTCATTTCAACTGGTCAATCCTCTTTTGATGATTTGGCCTTTCGATTTCTCTCAAATGATGATTTTTCCTCTCATGGGCAAATCGTTCCAAAAATCCCGAAATTCCAAAAAAAAAATCTCAAAAAGTAGGAAAGGGGTCCGTTCAACTAGCCAACCCTATTTTTGGTGATTTTTTCTTTCGATTTTTCCTAAGTTTTGCCTGATTTATTATCGGAGTACCATGCTGCATTAGTGACCATCTGCATTGATGCGGATAAAGTCGGCGATTTACATAACATTATCTATGTAATATTGCGTAAATTACGTAACCTTTATTTTTAAACAATTTGTTAATTTTAGTGGTATTTTGTAATTTTGGATAAGGTTGTTTTATAATACTAGTAGGCTTAGGTTTAGGGTTAACACCATATATAAGGTGTTTTAAGATGTTTGAGGAGACAGAACATTATTATCAATATTGAATTTTTGAGAATTTCTCTCTCTAAGTAAGGATTTGCTTGTTTCTTTGTTGAACGCTGCGTCAGGTGGTATCAGAGCCTGTGACGATTGGCGGTGGTCTTCGTGACGATGATCTGAAGACTGGAGTCCCTATCCTTAGGGACGATGCGCTGCAACGATTTGAAGGTTTCGGCGTTGATGTGAACAGGAATCGGCAGAACGACAGAAGGCCGAGTACAGATCTTGCTCGCAGTGACACTATCGATAGGCATGTTCCTGTCCGCAGGCAGAATAGCCCTCTATTTCCTGACGAAGAATGAGCTGGTTATGGAGGATGAAATCGTTATAGAGGATTTCGAAGAGGAAATGATAAAACAGACGGAAGACAACATTACGACGATCATGAAGGTAATGACTTTAAACTAAAAGTCGACCTCCTTTATTTCGATGGAAGTCTTGGGATAGAAGAATTTCTAGATTGGATTGCTGGTATTGAAAAATTCTTCGATTATATGGAGACCCCTAGTGAGAAACAGGTGCGATTAATAGCCTGTAGATTGAAGGGGTGTGCGTCTGTATGGTGGGAGAAATTGCAAAATAGGAGGGACCGAGAAGGAAAAAGAAAGAGTACAAACGTGGCTTAGAATGAGGAGGCTGCTGAAGCATAAGTTTCTTCCACTCGACTATGAGCAGTTCCAGCAGAAATTGATGCGTTTAGGGCAAAATCACGACTTTCCCTAGCGTTCGAGAGATTTTCGGTTGTTGAATCGAGATGAGTTAGTGAATCAGGCGAAAAGGCTTAGTTGCAACTCAAACCCCGCATTATGCCATCTGTTTACAAAGCTTGTGTGACGAATTTCGAGGGCTCATGGAAAAAGAGCGAATACGGTTGTATACGCAAGGTTTTGGATCAAGTTACGATGGTAGAAGCCTTCGTGTTAGCGAAGGGCGACGAGGTCAATCCTGGCAACGTCCCCCAGGCGAAAACCGATTTGGTTCTTGAAGATGTGCGAAAAATCGATGTTTCTAGGAGCACTTATGATCAAGGAAATTATGTTCTTGAAAATGATGATTTTGATGGCGAGAGCTTGAATTTCAAGAGAACGTTGGAAAATTCGTTGAATGGGCATGTCCGCAATCCGAAGCGCACTGAGTCATTGTTTTTCGAGTCAGGTAAACTTGGAGAAGAGCAGGATAAATCGTGAGATACTCGAGTACAATGAATTAGGGAACGTGGGAGAGAATGGTGGTAATGATTTCTGTGGAAATATACAGGAAGTTAGAGTATCAGAAGGAACTGTAGTGAATATTCCTGATAAAAGAGCTCGAAAGCATTCTTCTGGAGATGACATTCGGATAGATACAAAGGATATCTTTTTATATGCGGTGGGGCCTTTGTTGATTTGGATAAGACTCTCGGAAAGGCGACAAAATTCTTCCGTTGCATTTGGAGCACCAATTCGCGCGAACGTGAGGACGGGTGGATTGATAGATAGAGATGTTGCATCCTCATTGTTGCGATATGTCGTAAGTGGTGGTCTCATTGCATATGGTCTTATGGGAGTTGGGTGTAAAATTGAGATTCGTGGGAATCATGTCTTTTGTACGAAAAGGGATGATTTCGAATACCAACAAAATAAAAGCCGGAGCAGCGAAGGAAGGGTCACGTGGGATTCGCAGGAATTGTACATGTGTAACAATGGGATCAAGTATGGGGATAGGAAGCTGATATATTACTTGATTCATTGGAGAGGCTGTCCTGGATGAAGCAGATTTCGTAAACATGGAGATGAGATTGAATTTGAAGAGATTGAATCGAAGATGAACCAGATTCGAGGACGAACCTTTTTTCTAGCAAGGGAAAATTATGCAAATAAAGTCGGCGATTTACATAATATTATCTACGTAATATTGCGTGATATTACGTAATCTTTATTTTTAAGCAATTTGTTAATTTTAGTGGTATTTTGTAATTTTGGATAAGGTTGTTTTATAATCCTAGTAGGGTTAGGTTTAGGGTTAACACCCTATACAAGGTGTTTTACGATGTTTGCGGAGACATAACATTATTATCAATATTGAATTTTCGAGAATTTCTCTCTCTAAGCAAGGATTTGCTTGTTTCTTCATTGAACGCTGCGTCACGCATGGTATCAATTGCTTAGGTCCACCTTCTGCAAGGTATCAAATATGATTATGTAATTATTTGATTTAAATTATTTTCTAGAAAAAAAAAGAATTATGTAAATACCAAATGCGTTTATGTTCCGAGAACAGAAATTTTATGCAATTATCAAACGCGTTCTGATTCTTTAAAGCTTATTCAGGGAACAAAATCAAAAAAATTAATTCAGATCAGAATTACTTTTTTGAAACAAAAATGTAACCAAATAGGCCATTAGGGGTACATGAAAACCATCTAGAAATATGATTTCTGCTCCAAACCTATTTCTGAAATAGGTTTGGAACAAAAACTCGTTTGGTAACGTAATTCTATTTTTCTATTTCTAGAACAAAAAGTTATTCCAGAAATAAATTTGAAGGAGAAATGAGAAACAATAATTATCTACTTCTCGGAGAAATATAAAGAGAAATTTTTTATGTCTCACTTTTTTCCCAAATACCCATCGTTGCCGACGGCGGCCGGCCACCGCATTTTTCTAGAAGTAAAAATTTTCAACTTTTGTCAAACACACTTATATTCTAGAATCAGAAGTTTTATGTCGTTATCAAACGCATTTTTTCGCTCAAAAACTCATCTAGAAATAGAAATAGAAAAAACTATTTTTAGCGAGAAATCTATTTCTGGAACAGAATGGTTATCATGCAAAAAAATTAGGAAAGTGAATTCCTAAATCTAAATTGGTAAAAACACTTTCTAAAATTACACATCTCGATTTTTTCATATTTTATTTTTTTTTTGTTTATATATATTTTTTTGTACAATTTTATTTTATTTTTATGTTTTATTATTTAAATCTACCTTTTTTGCTTTTATTTTTCTTCTCACCGGCTATAGATGTGGTCAGGCGAGCTCAAGATCGTCCGTGGTCACTGCTGGACATCAAGGTGGAGGGAGAAAGAAAAAGAAAAAGAAATAAAAAAATAAAAAAATAATAGAGGATTATTCAAATTTTGATTTTTTTTAGTATAAGATAAAATCGTGAGATTGAAATCATTTTCCAAATGAAATTCAAACACCAAAAAAAAAATTCAGTCACATATTACTTAACCATTTTTTTTTCAAGTAATCATTTTCCTTTTTCATGAAGTATTTCCCCAAAACTTACCCAAATCATGAAGTTGATCTGAAGTTAGTCGGGATGACAAGAATGCACGTCTAAAAACGACCGCACTGCTAATCCACTAACACCTATTCATATCGCACCGCATCGTTTAGTGTTTTGCTGGGATGACAAGAACGCACGTCTAGAAACGACCCGCACTACTAATCCACTAACACCTATTCAGATCGCGCCACATCGTTTAGTGTTTTACTCTTCAAATGCTTTTCCTACGAATACAATTCTCATTCAATTTTGGAATTTAAGGTAAACGTTGGTCAAGGGTTCAAGTTCTTTCAATTGATCAACTCAACCTACCTCTCGTATGGAGCTAATAGGATTCATATTATTTAACTCATGACGCATCAACCTTAATTTCAAACTAAAATGTGGGCCTAGTATTCAGAAAGGGATCGTCTAGTATTCAGTCAACGAAATGAGAGGTATTCAAATCCGTCTAATAATTTTGCGAAACCGACTGCACCACGATTTTTGGAGATAAAAAAAAAAGTTACGAGAGGCATGCATGAATGAAGACTGTCATATGTGTCGAGATAGCAAAACGTTTTCAATGCAGAAATTATCGCATCACCTCGTCAACTGAAGGCACAACAACATTGTCTTCGGCAGGAACTATTTGATTCCGAATGAAACAGAAGTTGCTCAATGGTTTGGCAACTCTAGGGTTCGAAACGTTTGTCAACGGGCATCCGCGAAATGAACTTTGGCAGTTGAGATGTTTGAAATGTACGTATGGGAGTTGATGTGTGTGTCTTGACCTATACGCCAGACCAAACCTGTGCTCCTTGAGAGGGATCCTGGGATTGTGTTTCTTTGGCTTTCTTATCTCGGTTTGAGTCGTTCTTTTGCTTTGGACTCACTCCAATGCTTCTCCAATCCCCTACTTCTCCCTTAATCTTCTGCTCCTTTATAGCTCAACCTAAACTTAAATATAGGCTCTAGGAGTCGAGTGTTCTGACTTAGCCATAGCCAATAGCATGTGCGATTATGATTGGTGCTTTAACGGTTACACAATCGCTCGGTCTTTGGCTATGTCTAGGCACTGATTAGGGTTATATGGGTTGACTTTATTCAAAGAAAAATAATGAACGACTAATTGATATGTTTCGTCCATATAACCAATATCAAGAATTAGATATATGTCAGGGCAATCTGAAACATTCATTCAGACTCTGTTTGCACAATTCAAGTCATAAAATCTATTCTCGTGTATATTATATTAAGTTGCTTTTATTAAGGTCATGGAGACAGTTTGGCCGTGTATAGCTAGCCCTGTAGGGGTAAATGACGCTTTACAGGGATTCAACACTAGACATGGAAAAAAAAATGAAGTTCAGACAAGTCGTACAACACACCCCCCCCCCCCCCCCCCCCCCCCCTTTTTTTTTTTACTTACAAATCCCAGTTTGGGTAAAGCTATGCAGGTGTAATACGGCTGAAAAATGTCGGCAAAGGTCAAGTCATGTCGTGTCTCCTTCTAGACATGCAGTAAAATCACCAGTCTAATAGTTGGTTTTTATTTATTTATTTATCTTACTATCCCTCTCCTCGAATTTAACCCATCACCATAAACAAGTCTTTGAGTGAAGTAACCTTTGATCGATACATAACGTCACGCTCATCACGACCTGTCTTTTCAAAGTTGCTTTGACCGGCCATAAAAGGTCGTTGGAGTTCGCTGAGACCCCTTAATGATCAGCCGGTCGAAAAGAAGCTCGGTCCAAAGTTTGAACAGGAGTACCCGTTGCCACAGGCAATGGCTCCTTTCACAATAATAAAGTCAGTCGGGGAGGGGCGAGTCAGTTTATTAGTGTTAGGTGCGTGACGGCAAAGACAAATAGAAAGAGAAAGAGAAAGGAGGGATTAGTGCAGTCGTTGCCTCTTTCCTCGCAAAAGATAGAAAGGTTCTTCCCGATGAAAGCTAGACTCGCCGGACAGTTTGTATGAAGTTGCCACCTAACTTAGACATTATTTGTTCGATGAGAACGAAAAAGGGGTCTTTTGAGAGGGACACTCGGAGGGCCTGTCTCTTTTTTTAGCTTTCCAGTCAGCAAAAATTCCAGTCATATCTCTTTCGAACAGAATCATCATCGCCATAATGATGCCAGCGTGCTTAGTTGAACAGAGTACTCGCAGCTTAAGATGTCGCTTGCGAGTGGCTAACTGAACTTTCTCACTTTTTTTTCTCAATATTTGTGAATGAACTATGAGATCTTAACAAGATCTGGAGCTGAAGTCATGTCTGACCCACTTTGATATGTCGCGTTCCTTATCGATAATCAAAGTAGGAATCGTTGATAGTAGAAGTTCAATGCCTATGCCCGTGATTTGCCCCAGGGGTCTCCAATAAGAAAATTTGAAATGAAGCCTGCATAAACATGCTTGCAAGGGGAGAGAGAGAGAGAGAGAGAAAGAGTGTGTGTGTTTTAAGATACACGTGCAAATTGTGTTGGAAAAATCTTACATCAGATAATTGATGTCGCTTTAAGTAGTTAATAAATCATAATTGATATACAACTCATTGGCTTAATCTTTTGAGTGGATATGAGTTTAACTGCATATGTTGAGGGGCTCGGACATGAGCTCTCTCTTGACTACCTCTATCTTGTCTAAAAATAGCAGACTTTTGCTGCTCTCTCTCAACAAAAAGAGGAGACTGGCTTTGGCTACCGGTTTCAACAAAAAGGACGTCATTCTTCTCTGTTGACACCTGATTTTTAATAATATTTTATTTCGATTTTATTTCCAAAATTAATTTAAAAATAGCCAAAAAAATCATAAAATTTCAAAATCAACTTTAGAAGCCTTGGCCTAGCCTTAAAAACCAATTTTGAACAAAAACATATTTTTCATAATTTTTAATATTTTTTTCGAATTTATTTAATTATAAAAATAAACAATCAAAACAGAAGAATGGAAAAACTATGAGAGAGTTGGCCGTCAGATTGGTCTTGGTATTGACATTGGTGGACTTGTTTTCCAAGTTGGCCCACGCACTGCAGTTTGAGAGTTGGTCCATCGGTAAGGAAATTGAAAGAAAATTGGGCCTGTTAGAAAATGTGCAAAAACAATAGATTTTGGGTCAAGCCCAATGGGTGTTCTTTTTCTTAGACCAACTTGGGCCCATAAGGCCCGAGTCGAATCCTGTTTGAATGGGTCGGATCCTCCAGCCCGGTCCAGAACCTTCTTTTAATAATAAAAAATTCGGGATTAATTAATAGAAAATTAGAAAAATAGAAAAACCATTAAAAAAATCAAAAAAATTGGCAAAAATAAATAAATAATCCAGAAAATAGGGAATGGCCACAATCAACTGACCATCGACCTGTCTTGAGTCTTTCGACCCTCGATCTTTTTCAAAAATGACGATTTTGGCCTTTTGGCAAGTCGTTTCCAAAAAATTTCAGAAAAATCCAAAATGATAGGAAATAGCCATAATTAACTGGTCAAGACCTATTTTGGGTATCTTGAACTCCGATCTTTTAAAAAATGACGATTTTGCCATTCTGGCAAGTCGTTCCCTAAAATTTCAGAAAAATCCAAAAAAAAAAAGCCACAATCAACTTGCCAAAACCTGTTTTGAGTCTTTCGACCCCCGAACTCTCCAAAATGATGATTTTACTCTTTTGGCAAGTCTTCTCCCAAAAAATTCCAAAAAAATAGGAAATTGTCATAATCAATTTGCCAAAACCTATTTTGGGTATTTTGAATCTCGATCTTTTCAAAAATGACGATTTTACTCTTATGACAAATCGTTTCCCGAAAAATCCTGAAAAATCCAAAAAAATCCTAAAAATAGAAAATGGCCACGATCAACTGGCCATAGATTATTTTGAGTAATTCGACACCCGAACCTTCCAAAAATGACGATTTCTCCCTTTAGGCGAATCGTCCCCAAATCTGCCTATTTTACCCATGACCTTTAATCACACATCCTCTAAGCCCTTAGGGATATAGTAGGAAACCCTTGAGTTGAGTTGATGTGCATTGACGTGGTTCATTTAAGCATTTGATTGCGCTTTCATTATATTTATTGTGATTGATAGGACTAATTTTTCAATCTGCATGAAACCCTAAATCAGACTTACCTCACCCAAAATTGCGCCTGCATGAAATATTAGTTAGGAAAATCACTCACGTTAGGTACCGAAAGGGCATTGGTAATGACACCGACGTAGCCAAGTCCCCGAATCCAAAATCTCTGGTTCTGCAGAACTGATCGATCTCTTCTAATCGATCAGTGAGGTTTCCGGTCCACCTTCCAAGAAAGATCGGTGGCGGCTCCAAATGGATGTACACATAGCACATGCCACCACGACTACACTAAGGTTGAAACCAATCGACTCTTATCGTCGAAAAATCCTTAAATTTACTTCCGTCGCGATTTGATATGGGCCTGGGAGGGCCCACGTCGAGAAGGCCCGCGATCCACATTTCAATGTGAGGGCTCGATCGACAATCCATTAACCCATTCGATCACACACAAAAAAAATGGGTCGCGACATTCTCATGCTCAATTCAATGATTTTTTGCAATGGTTTGGCCAAACAAAAGAGTTGTCTTGTAAGGATGAACATTGCTAAAGTTATTTTACTTTCGCATCGTATCAACTCGAAATAGAAACTCTGATACTTCAAGCATATAATTTTTTTGTTGATTACGTGTCTTGTGATGCGCCGATGGAGATTTCGCGATGTGCTCGTTAGCGTCGAACCTACACTTCGAGTGGACTGACATCAATTACGGAACAAATCGAGCATTCTGCTTCGGCACCCGTCGTCTTTTTCCAACCCCTTCACTCAGCCAAGATCGGAGAAGAAAAAACTCTCGGGCTCTCCCATGCGTTCCCTCTTCATCCTAGATAAAACTTTTGGTGAAGACGTACCATAAACTTAACAAGCTCGGGCTTGTCTCAAGGTAGCAAAACCAATAAGCGGACGTTGTCTGTTATAGAGAATGGATGGGCATAGTTCAGCCTAAACCGGGCTTCACCACTTGGGCCATTTCTGTGTAGGATGGTTTCACTTTCAGGAGTGGAACTGTCTTCTGAGCGACGAGCTAAATAAATCATGCTCGTTAGGAGTCACCTGAACTCATTCCTTTGAGTGCTCGGGCTTGTTGGGGTTATTTCATATCGGTTGTGGAAGAGCTTGGTGGTCGGTTTATAAGTACGAGGAAAAGTCTCATCTTTTTTAGTTAGCTTTTGGAATAAGAGAGGCCCGAAACTACTCAACATTGATATCAGAGCTTAGGTTACTAATAAATCTGGACCCAATAGTGACATGGATGAAATACGGGTTGTTACAGCTCTGACCTATGGCTTGATGTATGAGAGGAAAAATGTTGGGTTATCCTACATTAGTTGTGAAAGGAACTGATGGTTGGTTTATAAAATATGAGGAAAAGCCTCTTTTTTTAAGCTAAATTTTACGATCAGAGAGACTCAAGACTACTCAACAGGACTCACCGGTCGAGCTTAATAATCAATCCCTTTTGTTGAGATACACATGTAAGTTATGTTAAAGAAGTCTCACATCGAAAAACTAGTGTGGTGTTAAACAGTTAATATATCATAGTTGACCCATAACTCACTGGCTTAACATGTGAGTCTAACTGAATAGGTTGAATTCCTCTCATGAAGGAATGAGATTTCTGCCGCATGCTCCTAACAATGAATGGTAATTCATGATTTAATGATTCAATTGCATTGACTGAGTGGGTTTGTTGAATGTGGAATTCATGTGGTCGCATTCTGCATTACAGGCCACCCAAGATAATACCTTGAAATAGGGAACATAATAAGGTGTGTGTTCTTCAATAAGAAATGTTTGCCAGGGAGAGAATTCAGCCGTCCAGAATTTAATATGAAAAGACAAGGACAAATCACACAAATCAAGAGTAAAAAGAAAAAGAAGAAGACACAAACGAAAGAGAGAAAATTGATGTATCGGACTATCGTAATTAATAGAGAAATGGTGCTCGATCAACTATTCTCAGACAAGGAGTGATACAAAATGCAATAAAACATTGTGAATGGCCGAAAAGGCATGTTCTTAGATTGAATAAAAAGGGAGACAATGCTTCGGTTATATGGTCGGTCATGAGAGTCCATGTAAAGCTTTATATAATCCAATCTAAGAACACTAATCCGGCATTGCCCCCTCACCTAATGCATTTTATAATCATGTCATTATCTCGACAATTTTGTTTCTTTCCTATTATTAATTTGACTTTGGAAGAGCTTTGCGTTGGAAATAATGAAGATTGTGATGCAATCAAGTTTATACGCTTTCTATTTTACTTTCTTTTTCTTGGATTATAAATAGACAAGTGTACGTACATTCAAATATAATACAATATACAATTTTTCCTATCCTTTGTCGTCTTCTTTCACTTTGGCCCAAAACAGTGTCGTTCTAGATAATTTCGAACCACGGGGAGAGTACATATGTTATCACCTGGTTAGATTCGTCATCACAGGCCCTTCTGTAAAACAAGCACGTGCAAGATGAAATTTGCTTTATTAGGTTAATTTAAAAACACGCCTCTTTTCAAGCTTCTTGATTGGGTGGTGTGATTCGGTTTTCACTTGGCATCACCATGATCAAAATCAATAAAACTCTCTCTCTCTCTCTCTCTCTCTCTCTCTCTCTCTCTCTCTCTCTCTCACCAATCATTGCACGACAAAGATAGTAATTTTAGTAGCCTTAAAAATCCTTCAAGGGGAATGTTTAGTGTCTAACATAGTATAAGAGAACATGTCGAGAGTTAGAATTCCGGCACTCCCTCTAAATGTTCATCTTCTTGTTTTCTTAGACCGTAGATTATTCTGTCAATACGGTTCCATTCACAACCTATCTCGTGAGTATGGAGACTGTCGTCATAAGCGAGGGGGAGCGTTAAGTCGTATGTTATACGTACATTGTTGATCCATTTCCAAGCAGCTTAAATTTTTAGGGAAAGCGGCTTGTCTAACAATGTTGCACGATAAATTATCAATATAGATAACCTATGGACTGAAATGATGCTTTATCTGATGAATCAAAGCTTTGTTATGTGATTTTCAGAATTATGTAATTGATTTGCAAGGAAGCAAAAAAATCGAAACTTGTATATCCTCACTAGCTAGTCAAGGATTCTCGTCTCACAAAGATTAATAAATCTTCACATGTCTACCAACCACTCTAAAATCACGGGTTCAAAATTGAGATCCTCCCAACATTGCTCGTGCTGGATCTCATCACTGTGCGTGATCTGTGCGTGATCTCCACTAAGCAAATCCAAACTTTAATCACACCTTAATTACGTTTGGTTAGTGCATAATGATGAGGCCAACGCAGGAGCTAACCACCGGTCCACCGCCATCCGTTCCCATCCTCGCCATAAACAAGTCCATGGTGGGTCAGGCGAAGAGGCTAGATTATCATTAGAGGGGCCCACCTGCACTCCCATTGGTCGGTGATGAGGAAATTCCTAGCCCTTGGATCGGTCCGTCCGAACCGTATCGGCCCGCCACGTGTCGCGTAGGGAAGGTTTGGAGGCCCACGAAAGTGCCCTTCGTCGAAGAAACAAGTGGATTGCCAAAAGGGATGTTGCTGCTTCATAGTTTGATTAAAAATATTACGAGCTTGATGGGCTACCGGAGAAGAACCGGCTATTCCGGTTGCACATAACCTGAGATTGGTGTCCCTATATATAATTCTCCAAACACCATGCAATTAGCAAGAAAACAGCCACATTTTTTTTGGCAAGCTCCTGAGTTCAGAGCTCAAAAAGAAACAAATAAAGATTTACACGCCCACGTTGCATAAACAATGCCAATTTCTAGGATCGCCATTGAATCTCCGGCCGAGGTTGGCCAAGTTGATGCTCTCAAGGCTGGTCTAGCTGAATTCATTTCAATGCTCATCTTTGTTTTCGCTGGAGAAGGCTTTGGCATGGCATTCAGTAAGAAACTGGCTTTAACTTAGTGTCACAACTTCAATTCGGAAGTGTCATTTGTTTAGCATGTTGTACATCTTACAAAAGCAAGTCCTAAGAGCTAAAACAGAACCTCCTCGGTAAGCTTCCGTTGGTTTTATGATTTCGATAAGTTATGACAAGCTCGTAAGGTTCATATACGATCTATAATGCTATGTGAAGGTTACAAATTGAAATGTTTCTCGTGTCTTGACAGATAAGCTCACAGACGACGGCTCGACGACTCCAGCAGGCCTTGTGGCGGCATCCCTTGCGCATGCTTTCGCACTTTTTGTTGCTGTTTCAGTGGGTCAAACATTTCCGGTGGACACGTCAACCCGGCAGTCACATTCGGAGCCTTTGTTGGCGGGCACATAACACTATCTCGGAGTGTCTTGTACTGGGTTGCTCAGTTGCTTGGTTCGGTAGTGGCCTGCTTGCTTCTTAAGTTCTCAACGGGGGGAATGGTAAGACATAAGCGCATAGAAGCAAACATTTCGCAGGAACAGAGAAACGACATACAAGGAAGAAACTAAAACTTACATGTCTCAATTATGATGCAGGAAACATTGGCATTTTCGCTATCATTCGATGTCAGCGTGTGGAATGCACTGGTCTTTGAAATAGTGATGACATTCGACCTCGTCTACACAGTCTATGCAACTGCTGTTGACCCGAAGAAGGGAAATATAGGGATCGTTGCGCCAATTGCAATTGGGTTCATTGTGGGTGCCAACATCTTAGCAGGTGGAGCCTTCGATGGAGCATCCATGAACCCAGCAGTCTCATTCGGGCCAACTGTCGTGAGCTGGTCTTGGGACAGCCACTGGGTGTACTGGCTCGGCCCCTTTGTCGGCGCCGGCATTGCTACTGTTGTCTACGACACCTTCTTCATTAGCCACAGCACACATGAGCAGCTCTCATCCGCAGATTTTTAAAGTAAACTACTTTCAGTTCAAGCAGTGACAAATGGTCTGCAGGTCTTTGGGTTCCATTAGTTGGTGTTCTGGGTGATATTTGCTTCTTTCTATCATCAATTGTACCTTTCATGTGAAGTCCCTTTTATTTTTGGTGCAGCTAATCCACTTACTGTTCAGTTGAGAAGTCACAAGATCAAATAAGCACCTATTTTCATCAATTTATGGACTCTTTAACAACTCCGCCGGTATTATAACAAAAGTTGCAAGATATTTAAGATGACGGGGCCAAGCCGCTGCTCTTATTTGACACCATTCTTTTAACAAAAGAAAAGACAGATGAAAACAAGAATGTCATCATATAAACATCAAATGGATCAGGTACATAGATTCCCTAGTGTTTTGCTTTCGCCTCAACTTTCGACCAAAAGTCAATGCTATATCAAATATGCTCTTCAAAATGCACTTGAGGCTGGAAAAAATTTCAGGCCCCAAAGGAGAGACCTCTCGAAAGAGTACACCGTCAAAGGTTAGGTGTGCTGGGCCTGCTGGCTTATAACAAGTTAACAACCATTCTATATCTACTGGATTTTTCCATTCTAATAGAGTTAAAATGGCAAATTACACTCTGATAAGTAAAGTCATTATTCAAGAAAGCAGGGAATAATTAATTACTACAACACAAACCTTCAGATACATCATGTGTCATAGCTATATCAGTGTGTTTGCTTCATCACTGATTCAGGAGAAATACAGGCATTTGAGTTTCCCTGAAGAAGAAACCAAAGGAAAATTTGTGCACACATAACAATAACCCCCATTGTTAGGAAGGATGATCAAATAGGCTACACTGTGACAAATGGCAAGAGATGAGAGGGATTATTGAGGACGACAAATGGCTTAGCTAGCGTAGCTGAAAATAAGGATTTACAACAGACAGGTGTCAGAAGGAGGAATTAGCTTCAGTTCTTTTTCTTCTCATGACGCTTCCTCAGTTTTGACCGCCTTTGCACAAACAAATGCAGGTAAAGTTTGAGCCATAGGAATGGGTAGAAAAGAAGTAGAACCTGATGTAATATTCAGATGGAATGTGACATAAGCTTCACGAGATAATAACCACATGGCATTTGATTAATATATGTCTTTACTGAAATTTAATGAACGTTGCACAATGGAAGGTGCAAAAATAGACAATGCGAAAGAAAAACAAACAATAGTCCCAGAATGACTAAAGTAGCAAAATCAAGTAATACCAACCAGGAAAAGGTTGAAAGTGATTTTCCTAAAGATGCTAGACATTGTTCTTGTTCTGTGAAACCTCAAAGATATCTTAAATGATTTTTTGAGTGGACAGTCAAGGTAAAATAGAATGTTCCAGAAACCCCATATTAATTCTTTTTGGCCATTGACACCCAAAAGAAGACGATGGGTATTCTGGACAATGACAGGTTTAGCCAAAGCTCCAGTTGAACCATCAAATTGTGTCTCTTTCTTGGTGGAAAAACATTAAACATGGTTTAACCTAGGTTTAACATATCCCGGAGACATGATTCCACATCGATAAAAATATATGTCCCTCTATCCCCGCAAAGGATGTGAAGCTACCTAGACACTCACAAGGCAACATATTGTTGTTCTTCCTCATTTATGTAGAGACTGAAATCCAAATGAAATGGGAAGGTGGAGTCATAGACATGATTAAAATGTTCCAACCATACCTGGACGAAATCATAATAATTGAAGGGAATACTGGAAAAGAAATCCGCGTAAAGGTCAGTCTTCTTAATGAAAGGAAGTGCCTGGAACATGAGCCACACTGCATCACAACAGAAATACGTATGCATGAGCACATCTAACTTTGCTTTAGTGGACTGTGGAGTCCAATAGTACTCTATGCTCTCCTTTCAGATGAGTAATTATAAGATCTTTATGAAGAAATTTACACTCACTTTCACCAGGAGCTACTCCTAATGGATAGAGCACAATAAATGTGGTGTACCTAGCAAAATGCACAAGCAATTAGAATCATCAACACGAGCACCACATCAAAAGAAGTAATGTGAGAATGCATGTATATATGTTCGTATATCACTGTGGATATTTTTTTTGAATGCAGAGAAAAAGAGAACCTGAGATAGGTAAGCCAAGGTGGACAACATTTCAAGCAATTCAAAGCATAATGCAGGTACCTGATCACCTGCAAGCATGATTATGACTGCCATTTACCTTCCAAGGTCCGAAGTATATAGGTGAAACTGCGAAAGTGCAAAATGGATGGTGCATAGGAAAGTAATGAATTATCACTTATGAAAAAACGTCAAATCCATTAGTGTCTTGAAGTAGGAAAAATAAAATGGACTCAATTTTAGAATGTAGTCGCAGGTAATTGGACAAAATAATGAAGTAGAGCAAGCAGGAGATTATAATAAAGTGAAGAGATCTCATCCCCTGTCTATAAGCCAAATTGAATGGATATGATAATGATAATAACTGACACAGGGTTTAATTATGTCTAGATCTAGATACACCTTTCCGTGTCTCTACGTAATGAAGGTACATGCTCGAATTCCAAGAAGATGTGCTACCATCATTATACATGAGCTCACCTCATATCAACCCAATACATCATTCCATTGATTAGGCAACATTATTAGAAACAGAGAGTTTGCAAGAACTCGTGGCAAGTTGCAGATGTCCGTTTTAGTGTACATAGTATGTAGAACGAGTAATAAGGGTTAAACGGGACAATATTGGTTTGATCCACTCAATCTCGCCATACTCATCCATTTTCCACCTTTAAGCACATGGCATGTTGATGAACAGCATGGTAAATCCCATTGACGTCTTCAAACTTTTGACAATATAATATCATGAGATTAATACAATTGAAGTTCTCAATTTCCCATGTCAGGCAAATTATATAAGGAGTATATGAGATTTTGTATGTAGCAAAATAAAAATGACTGCGAGCTTACATCACTTAGACACCAGGCAATGAAAGTTATGAAAACTGCTGACAATTCTTGGATCTGCAGATGATAAGAGGAATAGAATAGCAGGGTTAATTAAGTAATGCAATTTTCCCATCAGCGACTAATTAGACGAAAACCAGCAATATTTCATTAATCTAGTTTAGCCAGTCTTGGAAAATGTAATTGAGCGATAGAACTATGCAGCTGACCTCACTTATTCGATGAACGATTGCGAACAGAAAATGTGCTCTTCCAGCCCATTGCATTAGAGGAAACAACACCCCGCTTGGAACAATTCCTTATGTTTTTTAAGATACACACAATATGTATGAGCAATGGCAAAAGGCAAAAAGGATAATATGTAAAATACAAATACAAATGACCTACCTAGCTAAAGACCCATTTTCAGATTGCCTCTCAAACTTCTAGTAACTCACAAACAACCACCCTCCTGAGCTTTGCTTCCAAGAAAAATGTTTACAATTTGTGATTTTGGCTGGAGATATCGCGTGCTTTACATATGGAATTTATCAACAGCCGAGAAAATGATGCACATGAAACCCACCCCCACCCCCACCCCCCAAATATATATATAAAACACGTGAACAATTTGGCCAAATTCCACGATTAAAATATAAGACATCCTATTTAAAGGCGAAGAGGTCTCGTTGCTGGCAATGTTCTAGGAATCAGGTAGGCAAAATGAAGATACCCCAATTAATTCGGGAATTTACTAAAACAAGTTACCTAATGCTCCGTGCAGGACTTCGATGAATGCAGTAGCTTGAAGCAGACCTAGAAGGCAGAAGCATGAAACACTTCAAAACGTATTACATTACCACTTTGATGCCGAAAATTTACTACCTGGTGAAATCTAAGAAAGGAAACCAAGCTATTATCAATTTTTGCCACATAATTCTAACCTTGCGCACTTGCACTTGCTCATTCATATCACCCAAATCATACTCACAAACTAAACGGTAAAATCGAAAGAGAACGGGAGAAACTAAATCTCACAGATAATCTCTCCCGTGGAAGAGTAGGCGCCATCAACAGACTTGGTGACCACGAAGCCTCTCAAAACTTGGAAAAGAGAGACCGACCTGCATTTGCATTGGAGAGGACGCTACAATCTCGTAGAGACGGTTGAATTGATTGAGCCATGGCGCAAATTGCGCGCACAGAGAGGGAGAGAGAAAGATAGAGATCGGCAGTAGATATTACCATCCAAAGGCTTGAAGAGAGTTGTAAGCGAAGAGATAGAGATTCGACAATTGAGACATTTGGAAATTGTGGCGATCAGCCTCCGTCTTCCTTCTGCTCTCCCTTTCACGCTCTCCGCTCTCTTCAGTGTTTTGTTTACTGTCACGCCTCGAACTCGCCGAGCGCACGTACATCCCATCAGGCCGTTGATTTTCAAATATCTCCAGGATCCCTCGGCCAATCCATAAAACAACTTGACAAAGAAACAAGATCGCGGAAGTCATAAAACTTGCTCCATACAAATTACAACGAGATGACTCGGGACAAAGGGTATACACTCCTTAACAATAAAATTCTTCTCAGAAGTCATCGCAGTCAAGTACCCAAAATTTAAGTCCTAAATCCGTAAAATTCAGATACAATCCCTAAAGCCACAAAAATACAAAAATCAATCGTGTAATTACTTCATCGAGGGCTCATCCTCATCTCACCGGTACTCCTGTTTTCAATAACTTGAAAAAAAAAATTAATCCCCCATTGAGGTGAGATATACATCTTAGCAAGCTCGCCCTAAACCTAAACTAGGTCATCCGTCGCACCGAACCAAAGCAATCAAAGCAATATAAATAATTTGCTAAAGCAAGACATGGCATCAACTCAAGGCAAAATAGCATAGAGTGACCAAGCTTTCGTACTAGCTTATAATTATTTTCATCATAACGTGAATTAAAAAGACATCCACTTCCTCTTTCGAACATCCAGAGACTAGCCCGCGTTCAGACGTCTCATGCTATCTCGATCAATAAACCCGCGTTCAGACGCATCAGGTTTAGCAGCTTATCACCAAGCTCATGTCGACATGTCAACTTCTCATCCCGCATTCAGACGCATCAGGATGTACTTTTAATCACAACCCCGCGATAAAATCGCCTCAGGGTGTACTTTCAACCACAACCTCGCGATCAAATCGCATCAGGATGTGTCTCATCACGCAACCCCGCGATCAAGTTGCCTCAGGGTGTCTCTCATTTCTCAACCCCGCGATCAAATCGCCTTAGGGTATGTCTCATGGCTCAACAGCCCATTTCCTCGAGCAACTCAATTCAAATCAAGGATCATCACAATAAACATTTAATCGCATGTTCATCATGAGGAAATTTCAGTCACACAATCATAAATCAATTACTTGCCAAAACAACAATTCATGAGTCGGATATCACATTACTACATAAGCAAGCAAAGCATTCCATCAAGCACAATTTCAATGTAACCATGAGGACAACAATTTTTATAACAAACAAGCACACAAGGCTTAGTCCTCATCAATTCCACTTGGCTTTCAATCAATCATGCGTAATAAATCAACCAATTCATCAATTCCTCAATGAAATCGTCCAGTCGCGTCCAAATGTCCTAATAAAGGTTTAGGGGTCACTCACCTTCGTCTGACTAGCAAATTTCCACCAAAAATCCTTCGTCAAGCTCGGCTCCCAATCGATTTCTTCGCTGTCCAAAACAGGGCAGCAGAACGACTTAGCGACAATCCGACGTTTCAATTAATCATCCAATCTAGCCCCAATTTCACTCTTCGTGGACCTCATTAACAATTTAAGGGACATTCTAGTATGTCCTAACAACACATTTAGAGCATGGAGACATCACGAACAGCCCCCAACAGAACCGAATTACTCAGAATCAAAACAGGGCAAAATCGGTTCTGCTCCTTTTCCCATAAACAATCCATGAATTCCCTTTTAAGCTCCAATTTATCATTAATCCCTCTTTCTAAAACCTCAATCAACATGTTATATAGCCCCACGATGAATTTCGAAGCTAAATAACACTCCTAAGACCTTCGAACAGCTCACTTCATCTTGGTTCGTCCGGCGGTCAGAATCTGCCCTTAAAAACTACCTCAATTAAACTATCGAAACATAACCAAATCAACGGCCCCAACTCAGTGAAATTAGTACTACATGTCATGTAACTTCCATAAAAATTTCGGAGCCAAATGAAGTCTCTAAGGGGCTGAATCATGGCCCTCTCTCAATTAGCTCAGAATCTGTCCACTTTTCTTCCAAAAATCACCATAAATTAACCAGACCTCCAAAATTCACGAAACTAATGGGAACTTGTTAAGGACAGGTTAAACTAACCTGTGGTGGTCGGCGTGAGGCGGAAAGATAGCCGGAAGGGCCGCTCGAGGAGGACGACGGCGGCGGCAGAAGCTGGTCGGTACAGGGTCAGCAGCGACCTTTGCTCATTCAAACGACTCTACAGGACAAAGGGCTGGGCCAAATGAGGCTTATAATATGTCCCTGGAAAGATAAGACGATAATCTTTCTATTGGCGGTGGTTTTAGCTCAATTGGCCATCGGACGAAGAAGTTATGGCCAGAACAGTGAAGGGTGTCGGGACTGGGCGCGAGCTGGCCAAGAGAGAGAAAGAGAGGAAAATGAGAGAGAGAGAGAGAGATGAGGGGAAGGGGTGGCTGCCGAAAAAAATGAGGTGAGGAGAGAGAGTGGTCTTCCTTATCCTATCCCTTAGTCAAAGCATGGAATGGTAGTTGGAATAGTAGATTAATTAAGGCTAATCACTCTTATCTTGACACTTGTCCACCATTGATTTTCTTTGACCAATCTTCTCTTGATTTTTGGCAGCCCCTTGGGGGAACTAAATGACCATTATGCCCTTCACTAACTCTTAAGGCAAGGGCAAGGGTCGAGGAGAAAAATGGTTATCTTGCACTTTTGGTCCGAAAACTTCGATTTTTCAATTTTGAATTACTATTGGCGAGGCGACATCAAATTACAATCCAATGTTAGAATTCTTTATCCCCACTATTCCAATTTTGAGATTCCATTCCATATCACAAGTCTCGAGGGGCGAAAATTCAGAATATCACATTTACCTTCGCGCGCTATCCTCCATTCATCGGCCCTCCCTTTTTCTCCAATTAAACTAATTTTTGCTTTGGGCACTCCCCTCCGTACGCACCCTTTGTGATCCAGCGGGCCTGGGATTTGGCCCTCACATTTTGGGTCTTGCCTTTGAAACAAGAAAGACAATTTCGAAAATGAAAAGTGACACAAACAGTACTTGAAATTGGCCTAATATACGATGTGGTTCCTAAATTTTAATTTATTCATTGGTAGCTTCTGAAATTTAGCTCAATGTGCAATGTCATATCTGGACTTTTAAATTATCCAATGTGATCCATGGACTCTTGGTATATGTTCATTTTAGCCGCTGAACTAAATGAAAAATGAAATACTATCCCTTATTGAGCCAAAGTTCAAGCATATTGTAATTAGAACTAAAGTTCAAGGATCATTTATATTGTTATCCCTTTCAAAAATGCATCATATGTGCATTTTGGGTTCACTTTAAATAGGAACTATCATCACATAAATTTGCGTATCTCTGATAATTACCCTAAGCGTACAAATACGGAGGCATTGCACCTAACGACAATCGAATGATTAAAAAACCCCCAATTCTCAATTTTTAGTTGAAAAAAAAGTGTTAATACCACCAAAAACCCTCAAATTGGTAGACCAGTGACAAATTTATCTCAAACTATTTTTTTGACCATCAAAAATCCCAAATGATAAATTTACCCTAAACTGGTACAACTGTAACAAATTTACCCTCGGTTAGTTTTCGTTAAATTTTACCATCAAATTGTTAAATTAGATGACACGTGACGATTGTCGATTGTACATGTTACTCTCTGTTTGTTACAGATATATCAATTTGAAATTTTCGTAGTATTAACTCGATTTAACGGAAACTAACAAAAGATAAATTTATCACATGTGTATCAGCTTGGGATTTTTTGTAGTAAAAAAAATTAATTTTGGGTAAATTTGTCATAATTGTATAAGTATAGGGTTTTTGGTTGTCAAAAAAATAGTTTGAGATAGATTTGTCACGTGTATACAAATTTGGGAGTTTTCGTGGTATTAGCTAAAAAAAAATGCAATGTTAAGCCCTCGTGGTTAGATTAATTATTTTTCTCTATATTTGAGTTCAAAGTACGACATTACCTCCGGAAAGAAATCGTACTCTATCGATTGGCTTGTTAATCTTTGGAAGCAATAGGCGCTTTAAACGCTTAATTCTATTAACACTTAACAGCTGCGTATGGATGGTGGCTGGGGAAACTATTTCTGTTCCAAAAGTGTTCCGGGAACACTTTTGGAGCAGAAACGCGTATGGTTCAAAAATGTTCCGAAAGTGTTCCGCGGAACACTTTTGTGCCAAAGAACACTTTTAAAGGAACAAAAAAAACTTGCTTCTGGGATTTGGGAACACTTTTTGGAACACTTTTGAAACCACCATCCATCGTCGCCGACGCGATTACCACTCGCCGCCTCGCTAAAAGCCGACCGTCGCCGGCCGCCGGTCTCTGGCCGCCGTCCGCCGTCGCCGGCCGCCGTCGGTTGCCGCCTACGGTCGCCGCCGCCGGTCACCGGCCGCCGCCGCCGGTCGCCTGCCGCCGGTTGCAGGCCGGCCGCCGCCGCCGGCCGTCGCCCACCTCTAGTCGGCGACTGAAAAAGTGTTTTTTTTTTTAAATTACCAAACGCGTTTTTTTCCTAAAAATCGTAATTTTGAACAGAAACACAAAAAAATGTTTCTGTTCAAAAAATGCTCCATAGAACAAAAACGCTACCATACGCAGCCTTAGCAATTCGAAAAACCTAAAAATGGATTGGGTCGGGTCAAGGTCCAGCTATGAATTTCCACATGAGGACAGGAAGACGCTCGCCTTTCTGTTTCGTTGTTTAAATCCCCGCTGGGCTCGTGTACCTAGCGTGGGAAAGATTCCTGAATGGAAATGCCAATCCTGTCACTGCTCGTCATTGATCAAGCGCACTGTTAGTGTTCGGTCAGAAGTCGCCGATCCTCTCGTTCGATGCCGGTGACTTTCTACCCGCAATGAATCGAAAGAAAGCCTACAGGATCGACGGAGGTTCACCATCTCCCTCTGATGGAGCGGCGCTGTGAGGGATTTTGAGTTTACTTCGAGAGGATTCCACGCAGGTAGTGTGTTTCGGCCATGGATTCGAGAACCGACTAATGTTCGTCGTCTAGCCGCTGTTTTAGGTACTTTGACAGAACTTGGCATGATCGATCTATTTATCCGATTGCACAGATTTGACTATAGCGTGATTCGAAGACTTCCCATTCTGAGTTCACACGAAGAGTTTCTAAACAAGGATTGTCGTGCGAATCTAGAGGCAGATGAAATTTGTGGTTGTGGTCGACGTGATTAATGATATACAATTTGGTTATTAAGGATGGGCAGGGGTAGCTTGGATGGTACCTCAGAAAGTACCGTGTGAGGGGCTGAGTAGTCGGATGACACTTTTACTGGCTAGTTGCATTGTTGGTAGCAACTGGAAATGAAATTCTGCTGAGGACCACATGCGAGATAAACTGATGCCGGCAATTTTTTTTACCAGCTGACTAGCGAGGAGAAAAAGTGATGGTATGGGAGGAGACATGCGTGGACTCCATGCCAGATCAAGGATGGATGCTTGGCTTGTGCTGTAAGTTTCAGAAAATTAAAATTGTTAAGAGATATGGTACTTATAAATGGCTATGCTTACTGTGGATAAATTTGATATTGGCATCTTTGGACATCCAATTTTTTTTTGGTTCCACCAAAGCCATAAACTGAGAATGGTAAGAATATTAACGATTCTTAAACCCGTCTTCATTCACATACCTCTGATAGCCTGAGTTTCTACCGACAAAGAATACATGCCTGAGTCATCATTTTTTTTTGCGTCACATAAATCAAATTTGATACTTTTAGCGTCTAATTGATAGGGTTGACACGTGGAACCGGTGTAACCTCTTATGGGACGAACATGGTTACTTCCGGTCCAAGCCAATATATGGCAACTCTGATGAATGTGTGTTGCTTTGAAGTTTCAGATTATCATGAACAGTTCAGTTACAGGCTTAGGGAGAATGGTTTGCTGGTAGTCAAGGGATCCTCCAATAACTCTTTTTCATAAAGACAGAGAGAGAACTTCACTTAATAGATCGTGCTTAAGTTGTCTCAGCATATTGTGCGTTGTAGCAGCTAGTGCTTCGTTGTTCCACCTCCCTAAATGGTAACACTTTAGGGATCAAATCTAGCCTTCACACTAAGGTCAAACCCCAACCTGCTCACTCGCACTTCAAGAAGCACCAGGTCTCAGGTTAATGAACTTTGAGACTTTCCTCGGAAATATACACACCAAGGCCGGGTCTCACTCCTCGGATGACTTCTGGATAAGGAACTCTCTTTCTTCTCAAGCTTCTCAAATATCTGACTCTCCTGTGTAACTCTTTCACTAGGGTTGACTGTTCTCACATGTAAGAAAACCAAATTGCTCATTCAGCGATCATGTTTTATTGATGTCAAGTCCAAGAATTCACTGAGCTGAGATTAGAGACCGAGGTGCTTGCAATGTTTTGGAACGAGACAGATAAAAGTTTCCTCAGAGGATGAGGAGAACCTATTATCGGGCAGCTTCTTTAGTTTCTTACTTACGGAACTCCCATTCTGTTCAGAATTGTCACAAATCATAAGTTGGACTGAAACAACATCATGAAGCCAGATTAATCTTCACTGATACAAGTTAATTGTATATATGGCTTGATGTCATCGACTACTTCTCTGAATGTCGAGGTTCATCATTGATTCTTCAAATAGTTGTCATAGTGCATTTTATTTTATTTTTTGGGAGCTTTGTACCATCATCACTCTGGTTTGCTAAGAATACACCGCCCAACTTCTGTCAGGAATCCGAATTCAAGACTTTAAGGCTGCGTATGGATGGTGGCTGGGGAAACTGTTTCTGTTGCAAAAGTGTTCCGGGAACACTTTTGGAGCAGAAACGCGTATGGTTAAAAAATGTTCCGAAAGTGTTCCGCGGAACACTTTTGTGCCAGGGAACACTTTTGAAGGAACAAAAAAAACTTGCTTCTGGGATTTTGGAACACTTTTTGGAACACTTTTGAAACCACCATCCATCGTCGCCGACGCAGCTACTACCCGCCGCCTTGCTAAAAGTCGGCCGCCTCCGCCGGTCACCGCCCGCCGCCGGCCGCAGCCAGTCGCCGGCCTCCTCCGGTCGCCGGCACGCCGCCAGCCGCCGGCCCGCCGCCGCCGCCTATCGCCGTCGTCGCCACCGGTTGCCGTCGTCGCCGGCCGCCGTCGTCTCCACCCGTTGCCGTCGGTCGCCGCCCGCTGCCGCTGGTCACCGTCGGTCGCTGCCATCGTCGGCGACCGCCGTCGCCGACCGCTGCCGCCGCTCGTCGTCGCCCGCCGCCGCTCGTCGCCGGCCGCCGTCGCCGCCTGCCGTCGCCGGCCACCGTCGCCGGCCAGTTGCCGCCGCACCGGTCGCCGTCGCAGCCGTCATCGCTGACCGCCGTCGCCGACCTCCGTCGCCGGCCGCCGTCGCCGCTCGTCGTCGCCGGCCGCCGTCGTTGCCCGTCGCCGGCCGCCATCGCCCCCCGGCGTCGCCGTCCGCCGCCGGCCACAGTCGCCGTCCGCCGCCGGCCACAGTCGCCGGCCGCCGCCTCCGCCCGCCGCCCGCCGCCGTCCCCGCCCGTCGCCGGCCGCCGTCGCCGCCCGCCACCGGGCCCCGTCGCCGCCCGCCGTCCCTGCCGGTCGCCGATCGCCTGTCGGCGACTGAAAAAAGTGTTTTTTTTTTAACTTACCAAACGCGTTTTTTTCCCAAAAATCATAGTTTTGAACAGAAACACAAAAAAATGTTTCTGTTCAAAAAATGCTCCCAGGAACAGAAACGCTACCATACGCAGCCTAACATGTTTCAACTGAGAAGTAACCAAGTTTCTTCCGAATGGTTAGAAGTACAATTTTGTGTCTTGGCCTGCATGGTAGTTTAGCAACGGCCATGTGGAGAACTATACTTCAACCTAAGATGTACTAAAAGTTCTACTGTGAGTTAAAAAAGTTCTTTCAATGGGATGCATCTGGTAGAATATTCGTCGAGTCCCTGAGTTGAAGGCGACATTCTCATAAGAAATATATTTGGGCGGCTATCCACTACGTTACTTTACTTCCGTGTCACTAAAGATTTTCTTTTAAAGCACGGCATCTTTTGAAAAGAGAGTTCTTCCAGTTTCAGTAAGAGTGTGCTACTTGTTTGTTCCACTTACTCTACAGTACGCCGTTTTGAAATCATTTTAACCTATACATGGTCGATTTTTTGAACTTTTAACTGACCTATATTCCTTACTTCCCAGTACCCAACAACTAGAGCCATATTCTCTCATATTTAGTCTGGTTTTTTGTCTAGTACTAAGCGTGGACAAATTCATTGGGGAGACAAATGGGGGCCTGGAAAGATTTGAACTCAGGACCTCCTGCTCTGATACCATGAAAGATTTGCTGGGACCACAACCAACTGCTCTAAAAGCTTAAGCTGTTAGACAAAGGCGTGAATTAATATTTATATATTCCAACACTCTTCTCCAATGGCTTTTACGTGGATGCTAATTTACTAGTAAACATTACCTTCAGCATTTGAAAGAAATGACTGATTTAAAACAGAATTTGAATGATGCATCAATTTTGTTTCCCATTCAGAGCAGTTTTTCCATCTTAGCTGTGTAGTTTCTATAGATTAAAATTTCAATTTTAGAGTAGCATGAGTTGATCGCTGGCTCATTTCCGATGGTTTGGACCATTATACATAAGCTGCTAGAACATTAAGAATAGCAGACTACTGGGCTTTGCCTGAACTCTGTTGACTATTGAAGACGTAGCTTCTGAAGCCGAAGTGGTGGCTAAAGCTTGGCCACCAAATATGTCTAGCTCAAGCTCAGCTCAGCCATTGTAACTTACCTTTTGGCTTTATGTTTGCATTATTTCTTCTTTCTATGATCTTTCCTTTTCTTGTTTCCTTTGTGGTTGGGTTTTGGGAGATTCTTGTTAAGTAATACATATAAGACACTTTTGTAAATGTACATTAAGGAATGATCATACAGAGAAATAAACTGCAAGACTAATATTCATAAACACATTGTTTACACTGATTCCACACACAAACTAGTCTTGTCACTAGATACCTCGTTTCCTTTTTTGTCTTGTTGAGAAGTAAAAGCACACATTGCAAAGGGCACAGAGTGGCTGCAGTAGTTTCAGGGTCACTAAGTGTCCTAGAGGCATAAGAGACCCACCCTTGCTATACATGTTGCAGCCTCCTTGGGGATGCAGTACATATGAACAAATGATAAAGAATGAATATTTGGCTAACCAGTTATGTAGGCTGCTTCATGCTCATAATCCGGAATAAACTGATCGATGGGGAAAAACATCTTGGGTTCTTCTTCGTTAATCTGCCAGAGTGAGTCGGAGCTGTATTCCATTGTCGGTGAAGCCAAGAGAGGACAAGAGAAATTGCAGCTTTCTTCACTGTAGCCATCACAAAATGGTATTATTCCATCACCGTCTGACAAAGCAATTTCTTTCCATATGTCATCGAATGAATAGGCATTTGCACTCTTCCCCTGTTCTTCAATGTTCTTTTCAGTTGAAGTTGACATATCATCAGGACCTCCTGTATCGTAGAAGCTCTCTTTTCCAGTCTCTTGAGTTGTTAATGAATCCGCTGTGGGGTTGTTTGATGAGGAAGAGGAGAAATTTGAAGAAGATGATGTTGGGGATGGGCCACGTTTCCTTTCTTGAGCTTTTTTCCTCATATGAGTCCTCCAATAGTTCTTTATCTCATTGTCCGTTCGCCCTGGTAGCTTGCGAGCAATTCTTGACCATCTGCATGTAATAATTCCTTGTGAATTAGGCCAACAAAGACAGATTGTATGGAAAGACGATGAAATAGCAAAATTACTTATCTACTTAAATGCTGCATATTAAGATTTAGATAAAAATTGATCAGAGTAACAAAGTTAACTAACCTGTTTCCCCATTTGGAATGAAGTTCAAGCACCAGTCTCTCCTCTTGAGGTGTCATCTTCCCTCGTTTTAGGCCAGGATGCAGGTAATTAACCCAGCGTAGTCTGCAGCTTTTTCCTGTTCTATTCAATCCTACAATCAAGCAGGGCGGTCAGAAGTAGCTCCTTCCAAAAAACCCCCAAGCTTTAAAACGAACATACCTAGTACCGTCTCCCGCCACCTTCAAACCTGAAACTTTTGCTATAAAATCCCATCGGCGATCTCCAAACAGTCCAACAAAGCAGACCAGTTGGAAATCTTCTTGTTCTGTCCATGGACCTTTTCGCGCTTCCTCTTGCACCATTTTCAATTCCTCTATAACTCTCTGATTTCTCCTGAAAGGAAACTCAAAGCTGCCTACTTACTTGAACTTGAAGACCTATGCTTACTCTTGGAATTTATATATAAGCTAGTGCCTATTGTTGAATGGCCATTTGATAACTCCTTATCATTATGAAAAGATTGCTTTTCTGTACCACCATACATCATATGGTGGACACATGCTCATCTCTCGATAGGCGCCTTAGGGATATGACATCAGCCATTACGTTGAAATAACCAAAGTAGAGACTGATCCGTAGATGTAACTTTCAACAAGGTTCTCTTTGCGGTAATGCAAATCACCATGGTATAATCTAGAATATCACGAATGAAGTTGAGCGAACGATTGTTCTTCATGTTTTCTGTTTCTGAGAACATATAATCCTCAAGTCACTACTAGTACTTGTTAGGAGGATCGTTGATCCTACGTGAATGGTTGATATTTACTCGAAAGAGAAGGTTAGCTAAAAAGTGTTATTTCAAAGTTTAAAGTGCTACAGTGGATCCATTCACATAAAATACAGTGTCAACAGTAATGTATAATTTTTTTTTTTCCATTATCTTGGCAAAAGAGTGCAATAATTGATTTCAGGACACAACGTGGGCTTACAACTAACTGGACCACCGTGAAGTTCAGAAATGGAAGTCACCTCTCACAAGATGTTTTTCATCCCTTCTGGAGTGTGGAAAAATTGATGGTTTGTCCCTTGCGTTCTTATAGGCCACAGTAGAAGGTAAGTGAACGAAAAGGAAAGAAGGAAACAAAAAAGGAAGATTTGAAAACCAGGGATAGGGAAGGAACCTTTAGATTTTATGTAAAGTGACTTTTGACTCTAAAAAAAATAAGGAGATGGACTAAGAATTTGTTCTACAAATTTTAGGTTCAAGAGCTTGCTAGACTAATTTCCTACATGCAAAGCCAGGTTAAGAGGGGCTGTTTCCTGATTTGAGTCGTCTTTATGGATTTAAGTAAGTCACATATGCGATTTCAAATCTATTTGATTTGACCATGTTCTCTGTTACAATGGCTATTTACACAACAAGCCACTTCTCAGACTAAATAGCCAAGCTGTTGACAGGGATCTGGTTGTTCTCCCTCACCTACTTGCTAAATTGGCCTTCAAACCATGTCAATTTCTCATCAGAGTATGAATGCTTGGAGATCCACTTCAACCATGGAACAACTGCAGAAATGGCGTTTTATTTGATCTAACTTCTTCCATATGCTTTGGGATTGGGAGTATCTCGTTTGCAACTCTGAAGGATGAGTAGATATTAATTCTCAGGAATTTTTTTATCCACTGTTCGAGCTGTCAAAGTTTAGATTTCTCGTGTTTCTAAAAATTATCTGTTTCTCCTATCGAACTTCAAATATTTTATGTTGTCTTTGACCTTGTTGGAACCGTAAACACAATACGGGTGACCTTTCGAAAATAAGAGCGAGGCACGAAATGGATGGAGAAGAATCTGTATATTGGAGAACTTGATTTTTGGCTTCTCACACTCTTGCATTTTTACAATACAACACTCAAGTATTTATAGTAAAACTTCTAACACACTTATGAGGACAACAATCAACTTGCTTCTCCTAGGACAACAATCAACTTGCATCTCCTAAGACAACAATCAACTTGCTTAACCCAAGACAATAATCAACTTGCTTCAATCAATTTTATTAGTATTTTAATAGCCTCCCTTAAAATTGATTTTCCATACCAAGCATCTTCTTCAATTTTTCGAACGAATCCGCCTTCAAGGGTTTCGTCAGAATATCTGCAAGCTGATCTTCTGATCTGCAGAAATTAAGATCGATTTCACCATCTTTGACTCGCTCACGAATGTAATGATACTTGATGTCGATGTGCTTGCTCCTGCCATGAAATACAGGATTCTTGGCTAATGCAATAGCCGACTTATTGTCACACATCATTTTAATAGGACCCGTTTGTTCATGCATCAATTCATGCTGCATCTTACGAAGCCATATCGCCTGACAAGCCGCTGAAGCTAATGCCATGTATTCTGCTTCAGCTGTCGAGAGAGCAACAACTTGTTGCTTTTTGGAAGACCAAGAGAATACTCCTGATCCAAGAAAGAAAGCATATCCAGATGTACTCTTTCGAGTCTCGGTATCACCTGCCCAATCACTGTCTGTGTACCCCACTAGACCAAAGTTGTCAGTATAAGAATATAAAATTCCATGATCACGAGTTCCACTGACATACCGTAAAATTCTCTTTGCTGCTTGCAAATGTGACTGGTAGGGTTTTTCCATGAACCTGCTAATAATACCCACTCCATAGGTAATATCTGGCCTTGTAGAAACCAAATATCTCAAACTGCCAACAATGCCTTTAAAATAAGTGGGATTTACCAGCTCACCGGTTCCTTCTTTCTTCAGCTCCAATCGTTCTACTACGGGAGTTCGGATTGGCTTCAGCGATTCCATTTTAAATCGCTTCAAAATATCATTAGCATATTTCTGTTGGGAAATAAATATGCCATCATCTGTTTGCTTCACTTCAAGACCAAGAAAATAGGACATCAGTCCCAAATCAGTCATCTCAAACTGGCTAGTCATAGCCTCCCTGAATTCAGCAAACATTTTTTCACAGCTCCTTGTAAATATCAAGTCATCAACATAAATGCACACAATTAAGATGTCACCGTTAGCATTTGACTTGATATACAGTGTATGCTCATAAGGGCACTTTTGAAAATCATGCTCCAACAGGTATGTGTCGATACGTGTGTACCAAGCACGTGGTGCCTGTTTTAATCCATACAAAGCCTTCTTCAGTCTGTAAAACTGATTTTCATGCCCTTTCTTCTCATAACCCTGTGGTTGCTCCACATATACTTCCTCTTCAAGGACACCATTGAGAAATGCTGATTTCACATCCATTTGATGGATTCTCCAATGGTTTTGAGCTGCAAGTGCTAATACCATACGAATGGTATCCATCCGGGCAACTGGTGCAAATACTTCAAAATAATCAATACCCGGCTTCTGCTTGTAGCCCTTTACAACCAGTCTAACCTTGTAACGGTCCACCTGACCATTGGGTTTGTACTTTGTCTTGTACACCCACTTGACACCAATAGGTTTCTTACCGGGTGGTAAAGAAGTCAACACCCATGTGTCGTTTTTCTCAATGGAGTGAATTTCTTCATCCATTGCTTCAATCCACTTTTCATCTACAGCTGCTTCATCATAGGTTACAGGGTCACAATCAGCAAATAAACAAAAGTTTACCAGTGTTTCATCAGTGATTTCGCTATCACTGTTTCTATTTCTTGTGACCACATAATCTCTGAATTTTGCTGGCGTCTCCTTCAGTCGTTGTGAACGACGTAGTTGTGGTTCTAAAACTGCTGTTGGTGAAGATGCACCTCCAGTTGAAGATGATGAGGAAGATGGATCACTCGTTGAAGATGATGGAGGTGTTTCTGTCTCACCCGCCAGTGGTTCATCTTCGATGGTGATGTTTTTCTGGTCACCCTTCTGATTCCAATCCCAGGTTACATCTTCTAAAAACTGGACATCCCTGCTGATAATGACTTTCTCTGTGATCGAATTATACAGCTTATAACCTTTAGTTGTATCACTGTAGCCGATGAAGATGCACTTCTCGCTTTTGTCATCCAGCTTTTTTCTTCGCTCGTCTGGTATATGGGGATATGCCACGCACCCAAATACTCGTAGGAACGAAACGTCTGGTTTGTTTCTACTCCAAGCTTCTTCTGGAGTTCTTCCAAGAACACTCATTGTTGGACACCTGTTTAGTACAAATACAGCACAAGCAACAGCTTCTGCCCAAAATTTCTTGGGCAAATCTTTAGCTTTCAGCATACTTCTTGCCATTTCAAAAATTGTCCTGTTTTTTCTTTCTGCTATACCATTTTGCTGAGGAGTATAGCTGGCAGTCAACTGACGTTTGATTCCATGAATTTTACAATATTTGTGAAATTCATTTGAGGTAAATTCTCCACCTCTATCTGATCTCAACGTCTTCAATTTAAAGCCACTTTGTTTTTCAACATAGACTTTAAATTCTTTAAACTTGCCAAAAGCTTCAGATTTTTCCCTCAAGAAGTGTACCCATATTTTTCTGCTAAAATCGTCGACAAAAATTAGCATGTACCTTTTTTGTCCAAACGATTCCACCTCAACAGGGCCACATATGTCGGTATGTACCAACTCCAGTGGTTGGTTTGCTCTTCTGGCTTTTCCAACTGGAAAAGAGTCTCGGTGCTGTTTTCCAACGAGACATCCTTCGCAAGGACGCCTTGGATCGTTAATCAACGGCATGCCGGTCACCATCCTTTTCTGGACCAATTGCTTCATTCCACGAAAATTTAGATGCCCAAATCGAAGATGCCACAGCCAGCTGCTGTCTTTCGTCATCGCTTGAAAGCTCAAGAGATTCTTCGTCTGAAGAGTCAGGGGAAACATCCGGTTCTTCGTCATTTGTACCGTCGTGATCAACTTGTTGTTTACACCTCTGATTGTGCAAACTCCATTTTCAATGTGAACTTTGTGGCCTTTTTCGGAAAGTTGCCCAACACTTAGCAAATTCCAAAAAAGTCCTGGCACAAAGTAAACATCTGCAATAGCAACATTAGTACCATCTTTGGATTTGATATTAATGTTACCTTTGCCCATCACGGGAATTTTTTATTTATTCCCAAAGTTGACTTTGCCACGGCTTGTCTCATCCAGCTGTGAGAATAACTCCTTTCTTCCGGTCATATGGTTGCTACACCCAGTATCTAGATACCATGTATTAGTATCCACGACAGTTGAATCATCCTTCGCACATGCTAGTACCATGTACTCTTCAGCATCGGTGGCATGTGCATGTTCTGCCGGCACGTACGTCGCCTTTGCATGACACTCGGATTTGTAGTGTCCGAATTTATTACACTTAAAACACTTGACTTTTGATTTGTCGGGTGTTCTAAATTTTCTGGTGAAATTTGAATTCTCACCTCTACCTCGGGCTCCTCCACGACCTCGACCGCCTTGATAGCCTCCTCGGTTTGGTTGAGCGACCCGGCTTTGCAATGCTTGCTCGGGAACGGAACCCGTAGACTTCTGGTTCATTCTTTGCTCATGGGAGCATAATGAACCCATCAACCGCTCCAACGTGAGAGTTGATACGTCTTGTCCTTCCTCGATCGCTGCGACGACGTAGTCAAATCTTTCGGTCAAAGACCTCAAGATTTTTTCTACAACACGAACATCTTGAAGTTCTTCACCATTAACCCTTAATTGGTTAACGATGGCCTGCACACGATCAAAATATGCCGATATTGTTTCCGAGTCATTCATGCGTAAAGACTCGAAATCACCTCGAAGAGTCTGAAGCCGCACCCGCCGGACACGATCATCGCCTTTGTAGGATTTTTGCAAGATATCCCAGGCAGCTTTCGCGGTCTCAGCACTCGATATTTTTTCAAATATCGTTTCCTCCATGGCTTGAAAAATCGCATATAATGCTTTCTGATCTTTCTTCCGGGACTCCACCAGAGATTATTTCTCCTCCTTTCTCAAAGCCTCGAATGCTTCGGCATCGGCTACTTCGTTGTAGCCACTTTCAACTAGATTCCACAAATCTTGCGATTTGAACAGAACCTTCATCTGGACAGCCCAGTTGTTGAAATTCTTTCCGTTCAACTTTGGAAGCTGCATTTGAACGGAACTAGTAGATGCCATTCTGGCTCTGATACCAAATGTTGGAACCGTAAACACAATACGGGTGACCTTTCGAAAATAAGAGCGAGGCACGAAATGGATGGAGAAGAATCTGTATATTGGAGAACTTGATTTTTGGCTTCTCACACTCTTGTATTTTTACAATACAACACTCAAGTATTTATAGTAAAACTTCTAACACACTTATGAGGACAACAATCAACTTGCTTCTCCTAGGACAACAATCAACTTGCTTAACCTAAGACAACAATCAACTTGCTTAACCCAAGACAATAATCAACTTGCTTCAATCAATTTTATTAGTATTTTAATAGACCTAATTATAGTGATTACTTGGTTTTGCAGGTTACTGTCTCTCCCTCGCAATGGTGAGAAATTGAGCTATTTATACATCGGTTGGCCAGATACAACTCACGTTTGATGCGGGAACGGAACTCCGCTGTTTCCGTGTCATGTTATAAAACGACAGGTAATTGCAGTGCCACAAATCCATTGAACTTCTGCTACTTTCTTATCTTCAGTGATGTGATTCCTCTATATGGCTAAAGCCGGACTGTAGTTACTGCAGCACTAGTGGTGCTTTAGTTACTGTGCCACTAGGGATAATATGATAATAATATATCTGCACAAAGTGGGATGTGATGTCATATGCTCCAATTAAAGCTGAGAGCAAAATTTATTCCTGGCCTTGTGTTAATTATATCCAGCATGAATATGACCTATGCGATAAGGAGCATTTGTGTCGAAAATGAATGGCCGGGTGGCTTCTGGATTCAGGAGCTCTTATAGTGGAGGAAACGGTCTAATCTGGAAGATTAGACATAAAGATAAACCACTATGACGTGGATGCCACTAATTTCTGGCCACTCCACTCTCTCGCTCTCTCTCCTTCTCTCAATAATATATATGAGGATACGTTACATAATTGTATAATGTATGCCCAGTGTGGAAGGGCAAAGAGCTTTCTTACTCATGGTTGAATGAAGATTTAGTGGAGAGTCGGTGGGTACGCACCGCACAAAATATCAGGCAGCCACATGTGTACCGGCATGACCAATAAAACGCGGTGGTAGAGTCTTGCATGGATGTGATACTTGGAGCTGTTTATCTAGTGGGTTGAGGTTGATATGCATGATCATTCTCAAATGGGATAGTGTTTTTCTAGTGCAGATCAAGTTGACGCCTGGTGCGTTGCCCTTTCTATTTTAGATGCTGATCAATATGCTACGGATGCGTGCGGACCTAACACCAGTGCTCAGATTTGTTTCATGGACCCCAACTTTCGTCCACTTACAGGTTGCAGCAGCCATGCATCACTCGTTCATCTTAATCTTCTGGCAGAAGAGTTAGACTAAATGGCTCTAGGTACCATTATCTTGTGCGATACGATAAGATCTTATGATGTTTTTTTAAAAAAGATTAATTGACTGGTTCCCTTTATATCCTCGGGACCTCTATGGGAGGACTAGAAGGACCGATTTTGATGGTGGAGTGGAGGTGCTCCCTACATTTATCCAAAGGCATGGAGAGCGTATGGGCCCCATTTTCTGGTATTGTTATGCATTTGCTTTGCTTGTGGCCCGTCCGTTTCCCTCACGACGGACGTCACTGTTATTAAAAAAACAAAAACAAAAAATGAAGGGTAGGTCATAAGATTAGGAAAGAATGGCCTCCAATATAATAGTTTACAGTTTAGGACGACGTTGTTTTGTATTAGGAGCAGTACAGTCAAGCGCATGCATCTTCTTTGCGCATTCTTTTCTTATATTATTAGGAATCGCGGCCGACACCAAGTTGTGCCAAGCAGCTACCACCGGAATAGAAAGGAATCCATCCTGTGCTTAGATTAGAGAACCTAGCCCATTCAGCTCATTTTCTTTACCAGCTTTGCAGCCTTGGCCGTTGGAGTCCATGATCGTGGCTTGATAATTATTAGACAACCTTTGACCTGTGATTTTTGAATATTTGGTTGTTTAGTTCTAGGACCTGTCCGAAACAACTTGATGGGGGAGGGTATAATCCACTTTTATCAAATAATTGTTTGAGTGAAAGCATTTTCATTTGGAGAGTTAAGCCTATTAGAAAAATATAATACATACAATGACAGATCTAAAATAACAGAGGCATAAACACTGAAATGGCAGAAGCGTTTATGTATAACACGTCTCATAATCCTTCTTCTTCAAAAATCGGTAACCCACTGATCTATGACCAATTTTGCCATAGTTGAAGTATTTTCCTTGAAACTTGTTCTTGAAAACTTCTCCTTTTGGTCCCACCTTTGGTTTCGCAATCTTCTTATTTTAAAATTGTTGGACCAGAAATATATTCAATTGCCAGCGGCAAAAATGCTGAATTGGCAGAAGCACAAACACTGAATTGGCAGAAGTACAACGATGAATCGGAAGAAGCACAACAGTGTGAACAGAACCATAATTAGTATTCAAAAGACATGGAATTGATACAAATATCGAGGCCTGTGTTTGACACAATTTCCTTAAAACATATTCGTCCCCTCACGTACGTGCTTTGAGGTTTCGTGATCGTCTATCTCCCAAGATACAATTGTTGGCAACAATAGAGGCAACCACAACGCTTCAAAGCTTTCGGCGAACTTGAACAAACGTGAATACTATCGAAAACAATGCAAATGCAAAAAATGAAAAGAGAATGGAGTTTTCTTCTTCTTCACCTCTTCTTTTTCTCAAAATAGAATGGGAAACCATCTATTTATAGGGTAATTGGGGTATTTCGAAATTAATAATGGATGATTAATTTTGTAACAACAAAATAACGGTGGTTCTGCCGTTACAAAAGTGATGGTTCTGCTGTGTCGCGACCCGTTTTCATTTTCGGGCTAATGGATTGTCGAATCGGGCCCCCACTCTGCAATGTGGATTGCGGGCTTTCTCGACGCGGGCCCTCCCAAGCCCATACCAAATCGCGACGGGAGTAAATTTTACGCGGGTTTTTCGACGATAAAAGTCGATCGGATTCGACCTTGGTGTGGTCATGGTGGCATGTTCTATGTGCGCATGCATTTGGAATCGCCACCGGTCCTTCTTGGAAGGTGGATCGGAAACCTCATTAATCGATTGGGAGAGATCAATCAGTTCTGCGGAACCAGAGATTTTGGGTTCGGGGACTTGGTTACGTTGGTGTCATTACCAACGCCATTTCGGTACCTAACGCGAGTGATTTTCCTAACTAAGATTTCATGCAGGCGCAATTTTGGGTGAGGTAAGTCTAATTCGGGGGTTTCATGCAGATTGGAAGACTAGTCCTATCAAATCACAATCAATAGAAGAAAAGGGCAATCAAGTGCATAAATGAACCACGTCAATACACATCAATTCAAATCAATGACCTCCTAGTATAGCCTTAAAGGCTTATAGAATGTGTGATTTAGGACCAAGGGTAGACTGGGAAGATTTGGGGACGATTTGCTCGAAGGATGAAATCGTCAATTTTTGGGAGGTTTAAGTGATGAACTAAACAAAATAGGCCATGACCAGTTGATCGTGGCCATTTCCTATTTTGGAGATTTTTCTTGAATTTTTCGAGATTTCTCGAGAAACGATTCACCTAAAGAGCAAAATCGTCATTTTTGAAAAGATCGGGATTTGAAAGACCAAAAATAGGTCTTGACCAGTTGGTTGTGGTCATTTCCCATTTTCTGGAATTTTTTTTTTGGAATTTTCTGGATTTCTTGGGGAACGATCTGCCAAAAGGGCGAAATCGTCGTTTTGGAAGGATAGGGATTCGAAAGACCAGAAATAGGTCATGGCCAGTTGATTGTGGCAACTTCCTATTTTCTGGAATTTTTCTGGAATTCTTTAATTTTTTTGGAAGACGATTGGCCAAAAGGGCAAAATCGTCATTTTGGAAATATTAGGATTTGAAAGACCCAAAATAGGTTATGGTCAGTTGATTGTGACCATTTCCTATTTTCTGGAATTTTTCTGGAATTCTTCAATTTTTTGGGAAGACGATTGGCCAAAAGGGCAAAATCGTCATTTTGGAAATATTAGGGTTTGGAAGACCCAAAATAGGTTATGGCCAGTTGATTGTGGCCATTTCCTATTTTCTGAAATTTTTCTGGAATTCTTCAATTTTTTGGGAAGACGATTGGCCAAAAGGGCAAAATCGTCATTTTGGAAAGATTAGGGTTTGGAAGACCCAAATAGGTTATGGCCAGTTGATTGTGGCTATTTCCTATTTTCTGGAATTTTTTTGGAATTCTTCAATTTTTTGGAAAGACGATTGGCCAAAAGGGCAAAATCGTCATTTTGGAAAGATTAGGGTTTGGAAGACCCAAAATAGGTTTTGGCCAGTTGATTGTGGCCATTTCCTATTTTCTGAATTTTTTTAGAATTTTTCCGAATTTATCCAATTTTTGAGTTTTTTTAATTTTGAATTTTTTATAAATTTTTTTGAATTTTGTTATTAAAAATATTTTCCGGACCGGGTCAAACCCGGCTTGCGCCTCTCGGGCGCTCGGCCCGACCGTAGGGGTCAAAAACCGGCCTAAAACGACATCGTTTAAATTTTTTAAGAATTTTTTCTATTTTTTATTATTTTCTTTAATTTATCCGAAAACACCCCATCGGACGGTCCATAATTCGCCACGTGGCCTCTCCTGGTGCGTCCGATCTTGAACTAGATCGGACGACCCACAGATCGCCACTTGGCGAATTAATATCCGTTGGATCAAATCTTTTTTATTTTCTGAAAATTCATTTATTAATATAAAATCACTTATTTAATTTTGAAAATACCGGATCGCGACACGTGGCGCACCCACGGCCGTCCGATCTAGGGTTTTTGATTTTTTTTTAAAGGAGGCTCCCCCCCCCGGCGGCTGACGTGGCCCCACGTCAGTCTTGACCAGTCAACGAGGGCTCACCGGGGAACAAGACCGGCGCCGGCGCTTCGCCGGAAACACGTTTCCGATGTCCAAACGATGCGAAAACGGCGCGATTTCGACACCAAAACGAACCCCCAACATCTCACATTAACATACATCAAGAACATGGCAACGAGCATGTCGGAAAACGGCCGAACCAACCCTCCACCGAACCGGCGCCGGCGAGCATTTTTTACAAAAAAAAAATTTGTCCGAAACTCAATTTCAAGCTTTCAAGCGGCATCCAATGAAGGTTTAGAGACTTCCTGAGCCCCCTTAAGGGTCGACGATCGCTCGAACCACCCCGTCGAGCTCCCACCCCGAACCGTGGCCGGCGAAGCTCCGGCTCGTGTCCTCGACGTGCTTTCAATGCAAAATAAACATCAAGCCGGGCTTAGAGATAGTTCTAGTGAAGGTTCAAGGGCAGACTTGTGGCAAATAAGGCTTGGGACGGCACGACCAAGAGCCAAAAACTAAAAAGCTCATTCAGGCATTTCGTCGAACATGTTATATGCATGCTAGAAATGAAGGTCGAGAGAGAATACCAACCTGCTCCAGGCTCGTCGACGGCGACTAGGGCTCCAGTGGTGATCGGTTAGTGTCGCCGAAGGTCCCGGGATGCTCCTTCGCGCTTCGGTTTCGCTCGAACTCGGCCGTGGTGCTCTCGGCCTGCTCTCTCTCTCTCTCTATTTTTTGAACCGAAAAAATCCCCCGTCTCCTCTCTGTGGACGAGCCTGTATATCCAAGAGTCGTTCGGGGCCAAGGACGATCACACGCTCCATCCACCTGCAAAAAAGGACTGCCCTTCTTCCCAGCTTTTGGTCGACCGCGACGCTCCCCCTGCTCCCTGCCATTTGTGTCCCCTGTACGTGAAGGAGAGCAGCAGGGAATGTTCCCTGTTGCAGACCCGGTTCGACCGAGTCGGGCGGGTCCGACCGTCCGAATCGGCTCCTAATTTTTCGTCCAATTGAGCCTCTAATCAATCATTTTTCATGAAATTGATTTCAAAATCGGACTCCTCGACATGTTTTTCATCTAAAATGAGTATTTTTGTGCACGATTGAGATGGAATTTAATGAAAACCCCAAATTGTGTCTAGGATCCGAAAATGATTTTCACCAAATCGGAGGCTCAAACGATCAAATAAGTTCAAATTGAGGCCACCAATGGATTCGACATGATGAAAACTATAGGGTAGAGGTGTTTGATTTTCATGGGTGTCTCCAGAGAGAATTTAATTTTATGATTCGCGAAACCGGGGACTAAATCGCAAAGAAATTTGTGCAATTAAGTCTTTTTTGTCAAAATTGATCAAATTGAAAGCCTAATTGACCCAATAGCACTTCAAGGTTTTAGATCAAAATGCCATGGCTTATTGAGAGTGGAAATTGAAAATTAAAGGACACAAAGAGAAATTTTTATGCTCGATTCGGGTTTATGTTTGTGAAGGAACATAGTGACCCAAGTCGAATTTTCAAGATTTAATAAAACAAACTTGAAGAGGGAATTAAAATAAAATTATTGACTATTTTTTGTATTTTTCTAACCATGAATGGTATTTTTTTTTTATTTTTTGGGTATTTTTATAATTAAATAAATTTGAAAAAACATTAAAAATTACGAAAAATATTTTTTGTTCAAAATTGGTTCCTAAAGTTAGTCCAAGGCTTCCAAAGTTGATTTTGTAATTTTATGACTTTTTTGCTATTTTTAATTAATTTTAAAAATAAAATCAAAATAAAAGATGATTAAAAATCAGGTGTCAACATGCCGTTACATTATTAATGACTTTACCGGTGGTTCTACCATTACATTAGTAATGGTTCTACTAATGGTTCTGTTGTTACAGTATTAATTCTGTAATAGCCGAATTTAATACCATTAACTTGTTGTTACTAAATCAATTCAATAGTTGTTACAAAGAATAATTTGTAATAGTTTGAAGGTGTTAAATGAGAAATAATTTCTCATTCTCTCATCTATCAAAATATTCATATTTTCCAACAATCCCCCACATGAATGAAAATTATTTTGGTTTTGACTCTGTGATGGTGTTCAACAAATGAAACATGCATATGATAGGTATGTGTCACCATATGAACCTTTCCTTGTGAAATTATATTTAATTTATCAGCTGTCCAGTATACATGATGTCCTTGAATTGTCTTGCTTTTTTAGTAAATGACCCATACACTTCACACATGAATCATCTAAACGTTTGTTCAGTTCTCATGAGTATGTTCGTTTTGGCCATGAACATCGTCATGGTTTTACGAGAGTTTCTAAAGAATTCAGCCCTTAATAATTCTCCTTTGAAGCGGTCCTACTTCTCTCTCACATAGGTGATAACTTAATCTTGAGTAATTGGTTTACTCCACTTAAGAATCATTAAAGAAAAAATTGCTATCCTTTTTCTTGATAAATCCCTACATTAATTGATTTTTCTCTACATATATGTGGGATAACAAATTACTGTTGCTTTTATAGGAATGATTTGAGGGATAGACCTCACAGTGATATCTTAAGTTTGTATAATTAGGTTGTCCTTTTTGAACCTAGATCTTAGGATCTCCAGTCAGTTAGGTTGGATTTTTCGTTATACAAACTTTCCTGTAATGGGCTGCAGTCTCATTCCTATTATCGATTTTTCAACTAACTCTCTGTTCAACCATTTGGTTAGCAGATCCGTAATATTATCCTTTGACTTTATGTAGTAAATAGAGATAATTCCAATTGAGAATAGTTATATAATGGTATTATGTCTAGGACATATATGTCTAGACTTACCATTATACATGTTACTCTGTGCTCTTCCAATCGCAGATTGACTATCACAATGTATATAGATTTGTGGCACATGTTTTTGCCATTTTAGACTATCCTCTAAGAAATGGTATAGCCATTTAGCTCTTCACCACATTTATCCAAAGTTATAACATCGGATTTTATTGTGGATTTAGCTATAAGAGTTTGTTTACGGGATTTCCAAAAATATGGTTGCATCAGCTAGTGTGAATACATATCCACTAGTAGATTTTGGAACAATTACTTTTGCAAGACACCCTCACACTCGTAAACATTTGTAGGATGATCTCCTACCTTTCCATAGCTCATAAGGGATTTTCTCCTCTTTCTTTTGATGCACCTTATTAAAAAATAATTACTTGACAAAATAGCTTCACCCACATATTTTCATGTATAATTTCGTGTTGTGCACAGAATTCACCAATTGGTGCTTCTCATTGCCTCGATCACTTCTCAATCTTCACTCTTCTAGAGAACAAATTTCTCTTAAGACTTCATCTTTGCTTTTAAGCAAATACACATAGCATTATTTAGTGCTATCATCGATAAAGGTAATAAAATATTTGTTACCGCCTCTTGTTTGTATGAATTTCAATTCACAGACATCACAATGAATCAATTCAAGAAGTTCAGTGTTTCTTTCACACGCAGAGCCTCTATTGATTTATTCTTTTCGTGCACAGAGCCTCTATTAACTCATTCCTTTCGTGCACAGAGCCTCTTAGACTCATTTTCTTCGCACACAGAATCTTTGTTGATTCATTTCTTTCACATGTAGAGCCTCTATTGAACCTTTTTCGTTCAAAGTCTCTATTGAACTTTTCCGTTCAAAAGACATCATGAATGTGTTACAAGGCTTCTCGCTTTTCGTCCTTTCTTTTATTCTCCTGCAAAAGACGTTTGATTCCATAAAGTAATCAAACTCCACTTATGAAGAAAAATTCAGATATCATCGCTCCATCACCATCTTCAATCCCCAGGGGATCCCCCCGAAGCTCCTCCTCGTGTTTTTTTATATCGCCAGTGCTCTCCTCCAATATGCTAAATGTGCAGAAGAAGAAAGACAAGACTTCTCTCATTTACCAAATCTGTTGTGTATGTGATTAATCTGTTTTAAGAGAAGACTAATCTGTTTTAAGATTGTTAGAAAAATATAATACATACAATGACAGATCTAAAATAGCAGAGGCATAAACGCTGAAATGGAAGAAGTTTATGTATAACACGTCTCATAATCCTTTTTCTCAAAAATCAACAATCCACAGATCTATGACTCATCTTGCCATAGTTAAAGCATTTTCTTTGAAAATTGTTCTTGGAAACTCCTCCTTTTGATCCAAACTTTGGCTTCGCAATCTTCTTATTTTAAGATTGTTGGGCCAGAAATATATTCAATTGTCAGAGGCAAAAATATTAAATTGGCAGAAGCACAAACACTGAATTGGCAGAAGCACAACGATGAATCAGAAGAAGCACAACAGTGTGAACAGAACCACAATTAGTATTGAAAAGACATGAAATTGATACAAATATCGAGGCATGTGTTTGACACAGTTTCCTTAAAACAGATTCGTCACCTCCCGTACGTGCTTTGAGGTTTCGTGAACGTCTGTTTCCCAGGATACAACTGTTGGCAGCAATAGAGGCAACCACAGCACTCCAAAGCTTTCGGCAAACTTGAACAAACGTGAACACTATCGAAAACAAAACAAATGCAAAGAATGAAAAGAGAATGGAGTTTTCTTCTTCTTCTCCTCTTCTTTTTCTCAAAATAGAATGGGAAGCCATCTATTTATAGGGTACTTGGGGTATTTCAGAGTTAATAATGGTTGATTAATTTTGTAACAACAAAATACAGTGGTTCTGCCATTACAAAAGTAATGGTTCTACCGTTACATTATTAATGGCTCTGTCAGTAGTTATACCGTTACAGTAGTAATGGTTCTACCAGTGGTTCTGTTGTTACAGTATTAATTCTATAACAGTCGAATTTAATGTCATTAACTTGCTATTACTAAATCAATTCAGTAGCTGTTACAAGGAATAATTTGTAACAGTTTGAGGGTGTTAAATGAGCAATAATTTCTCATTCACTCATCTATCAAAATATCCATATTTTCAACAAAGCCTAAATGAACTAGCTCCATAAAATGGATTTTGAGAGGAGGGCGTGCGCGCTTCCAGCTTCCAAGGACTACTCCTCTTGAAACGGACTACTCTTGCCATTGTTCTTTAGCGAAGTTGTTCCATCTTTTTTCTCTTTTAGTTTATCGTGACTCTTGACAACTGACAAGTAAAACTCGAATAAGCTTAAGCCAGATGGAGAAATTTGCTTATTGGCGTACTGCTGTCCAGATTCCCATCCAAGCATTATCGATACGTGCCTTGGCGCGCCATAGTGGGACCTGATCGGCATTTCCCTGTCTGCCTCATTCTCGTGATGGTTGTTGATTCCTGGATTGTGAATTCTTTTTCCACCTGATGATGCCATATGATGCTTCTTTTAGAAGGAGAAGAAGAAGAATCTCCTCAAGTCCAATTTGAAGTCGTGTTCCTTCACACCCAAACAAGGAAACAATTCAAAGCCACAAAAAACAATGAGAATTTTGCTGCGAAAGCCGGCTAGAAAAAAAAAAAATTGTGTTAGGGCGACGTTTACATTGGCTCAGTTGATGAAGGGGTGAAGAAGCGACAGAGCTTTTCTTTTTTTTCTTTTCTTTTTTCTCGACCAAATTGAAGAACAAAACTGCCAAGAGAAAGAGGAGAAATTCAAGCGAAAGTGCTAGAATAGAATGCTGGACAAAGTACTTCCAAAATGCTCTGTGTTTCGATTCGGCAAAGCCAAAAGCATAAGAGGAAACAAAGAACGTTCGAACGAGATGCGAGAGGACCGGTTCAATTAGAGTAAAAAGAGAACGTTCGTGAGAAACGAGATCTTATCATCTTACACCAAAGTCTTTCAAGCCGTGCACCGGTCCACGATGTGGCCCAGTTATGTTGCGCTGCTGGTCCGGCCCACTATTGCGAGGAAGAGAAGAAAGGCAATCATCCCTTCTCCCTTTGGGCCACGATCGGAATTTGAAGAAATGGTGGGTGGTCAAGACCAAAGTCTCCAGAGCTCACATAAGCATATATCATAGAAGTCGTTGGCGAAAGCCAATGCCCCGCATTTACTTCTTTGAACCGCTCCATAAATGCAGTCGCTCGCGTTCTTCCTTTGGGGTCAACTTAAAACTCGGGTTCTCGAATCGAGAGCAATCATCCAAGCTCGCTCCGACAGCGACTCGAGCTGCTCGCGACCCGGAAGGTCCACTCCACACACAACACAGTCGGCGAAAGTTCCGAATGGAATTCACGTTACCAATAGACTAAACCGCTGTTTCACAAGACTTTTCAACTCCTCTGTCGTTGCTAATTTCAGACATGACATGATTTTTCCTCGTCTGGTCTGCTATAGGACGAGGATTAGGTACTCCCAATACTCCCACTTGAATTAATCATTAGATTCACTTGCTATGAAGGCATACGGTGTTCTGTCGTAACCCATCATAAAAAAATGCCGTGCGTAAGAAATTCTAATCCGTGAGTGATGATTTACGACGCTTCACAAGGGCTCGCGAGATTTCGTGGTGATACAGTGTTGCAAAGGTCTTCAATCATATTGATCTAACCCCGTCGGTCTAGTATTTAATCAATCACGGACACTGGCCTGCGTCAAAGCCACGTGCTCGTCCACCTTGCCATTCCAAATCGCTGGTACAGGCACCATGTGAACGGGGAACGAGATGGCCGATAATTTGGACTACCGACTTCCCCCAAAGGAAGAATCAAAACACGAGAAATGAGGAAATCTGGTGTTGCCTTTTTGGGGAACCTTTTCAGATTTCAATCTCAGATGACGGAAGAAAATGAAGGCCCGGTGTTGCTCGATGGGCCTCTTTTGGCCGTGGACTGGAGAGTAGACCTCTCGCTTCACCTGGAGTCCTCGTAGCTTTTCTCCTGTCCCACACCCTCACTTTACCCTTTTCGCGTTTCACTGCGCACACTCGACGTACCGAAGGCTGCTAGCCACTTTTGCCCGCTTTACGACAACGCGAACATGCAGATCTCTCCAAGCAAAAGATTTCGTTTTTGTACCAGGTCGAACGTGGGCGAACAACCACAAAGCCTTCTCTCCGTCGTTGATCAGGACCGTCCACGTAGCCTAGGCCCCCCCTCATCGGACGTATAGCCTGCGCTGGGCCAACTCACTCTCTCTCTCTCCCCCTTGTCTTGCTTTGTCCGAGCTGTCATGGGTCAGTATCAAGATGGGAAAGAAGGACTGGGGATGTCTGATTGATTGCGGGAGCGATGTGGTCAACGTTGTTTTTTTTTTTTTTTAATAAGCAGGCATTCCACATTGACCGCAGGGGTCCACCATCTTTTGTATTTTTTTTCCCTCCCCTTAGTTCAAGATCTCTCCTTTTAGTTTCGGTTTTAAAAAGTGGAAGCTGCAGAAAAAAGGGAGACTTTCGAGCCGAGGACGCAATCATCGCGGAGTATAGGGGGTCAGAAGTTAGGTGTTGATCGTTCGACATTTGGACGAACAGCGGTCAACTCTCCTTCAAAGCGTTTGAATTTAGGGGGAAAAAGATGTGCCCAACATTGTCCGCACCAGCTTGGCAGCTCAACCCCACATGGAAAGCGATGATATTCCTTCCAAATTGGTACTGATTTGGGTTAAAAATATCGAGCATTTTGACTTTGATCACGATCCCTACGGCCCACTCCGCCTACGTGGAGGGTGCATGGGCAGGAATTTGCTTGCCTCCCCTCCCCTTGTTTTGAATGTTGGGGGACCTTAGAATCTTCCCTTGTTTTTTAACTTGTAGATTCAAAACTAAGACCGATTCTGAATTCGGCAACTCCCGTTATTATGAAACTCTAGCGATTGTCGATGCCCTTTTAATTCGTGCGAATCGGACCGCTGTTTCCCATGTTCTCTTTGTTTCTAACCCCGAAGGTTAGGATGTCCTTAGGCAACCGTGTGTTCTAATTGAGATTAATCTCATGGAAACACTCAATCAAACATTACCAGCAGTGAAGATGACGTGTTCATGACGATTATAATGTCGTGAAGCTTTCGCCCGTGCTATTTGTTTTGCCTTTGTAAATGCATATTTTAAAGAAAATATGCAAGACAGATGAAAGCGTTTCTAAATGGTATTGATGCGTCAAACAATCTAATACGAAGATACGGTACATGTTAATGCGGCGATATTTCGCAAATTAAATCACTTACCTTGCAAAGTATTTTCACTAAGTGACCCAGATATTTGTTTGGCAAGAGCCTAAGAATAAAAGACGAAACGAGGTATGCTTAAAAGATTAGGATCTTAGGACAGCCAGTGCTGAAAACCAAAACAACCATTTTTTGTTCGGTAGCTGTTGTCTGCCGCATCCCCATTTTGAATTCCCCTGGCTCCCCCCCCCCCCCCCCCCCCCCCCCTCCTTCTTCCTCCATCTCTCTGCAAAATCCCACTATAAAACCAAAACCCACTCTGCCTCTCTTTTTCCCTGCCCTTCCTCTTCGCTGATTCTCTCTGGGTGGGTGTGTATGTATGACTTTTCTCTGAAGTTTCTGGCTCACTTTCTTGTAACGGAGTGAATTCGCGCTACCCACAGAGTCCTCCAGTCTAGGCTTGACTCCACCTTACTCTGTTCTTTTTGTTCCTTCTTTCCTCAACATGCAGAGAAAAGCAATGGCTGTCGCTTCCAGGACAACAAGAACGACGGCGACAACACCTCCATCAGAGCTTCAGATCCCCAAGAGATGGAACGACAGGGAAACCAGCCCCGAGAGAACCAAAGTCTGGGTCGAGCCCTCCAAGCCCAGCAAGGCCAGCACCGAGAGAAGAGTCCCTGTCGTGTACTACCTCTCCAGGAATGGCCAGCTCGAGCAACCCCACTTCATGGAAGTCCCTCTCTCTTCCCCAGAGGAGCTCTTTCTCTCGGGTAATTTACCTGGTTCCTTTCTAGTTTCCTTTCACTTGCCCTTAAGTTTTCGCGTTGATTGCTGACGTTACTGGAAGAGAAACGAAACTGTGAAAGCAATTGGGTGAGTCTGAGGCTCTGAGCAGTGGTGGCAGCTTTTTGCTCTTCAGTTTGTTTGTCTGCATTCACTTGGCAATGGCAAATGTTACCACCCCTGTTTAGACTCTCGACATTCACGACGGAAATGCACAAATCATAGGCGCTTTCCCAGTTTCTATAATCTGTGGAAGTTTTAAATCGGCAAAACTCACACATCCTTAAATGAAATTTTCCCTTCGGTTTGTTCATCTGGAGTTATTTTCAAGGTAATCAAACGGGATTTTTCCCTCTGGTTTCGTTCAGTCCAGAAATGTGCATGATAGGGATGACACTCACAATGCCTGTTTCTCTGTTTCGTTTCTCAGATGTAATTAACCGCTTGAACCTCCTCCGCGGGAAAGGCATGGCCGCCATGTACTCCTGGTCTTCCAAACGGTTAGTTTTCTCGAGAAAATGTGCAGTGCAACCTCGATTGATCCTATCCACGACTCCTGCTTCATTGACTCATTACAGCCTGAGATTCCCTTGAAATGCAATTGCAGGAGCTACAAGAACGGCTTCGTGTGGCACGATCTGGCTGAGAACGATTTCATCTGTCCATCGCACGGCCACGAGTACGTCCTCAAAGGATCGGAGCTCCTCGAAGCTCCTTCTCCGTCGTCGTCTTCTTCGACCGCGAGACCTCTCGAGTCCGTATCTTTTCGCTCCCCGAAGCCGATCAACGCGCCCAAATCGAGCGACGAATCAGATTTCCCGGTCGTGACTCGTCGAAGGAACCAGTCGTGGAGCTCGATCGACCTCCACGAGTACAAAGTCTACAAGACCGAGTCCAACAGCGAGTCGACTCTGAAAGAGGCGGCGGACGCGTCGACCCAGACAGATGACAAGAGAAGACGAAGACGACACGTGAAAGAGCGGGAGAGCGAGATCCGTGAGCTTCACGGAGATGGAACGGACGAAGCGGATCAGAGTCAAAGTCAGGATACAGGTCAAAATCAGAGGACGACGGAGCTGAGCAGGGACGAGATCTCACCGCCACCGTCCGATTCGAGCCCCGAGACGCTGGAAACTCTGATGAAGGCCGACGGACGGCTGATAATAGGCTCGAGCGGAGGCAAAGAGGACGGAACGGATCGGGCGGCTGGGAACGTCACAGGTGGCAAGATCAGGGCGTCCTCGGTGCTGATGCAGCTGATATCGTGCGGCTCGCTCTCGTTCAAGGACTGCGGGGCGACGTACATAAAAGATCAAGGGCTGTCGCTGATCGGGCACCACAAGACGAGATTGTCCCGGGGAGCAGGGGATGGCAGCGGCGGCAGCAGCAAGGCGGCTGAGGCTGGGGCTGCGAGGAAAATTCCGAACTCGGCGGGGGTAAGATTGGAAGATAAGGAGTACTTCAGCGGCAGCTTGATCGAGACCAAGAAGAAAGAGGAGGTGGGGGTAGCCCCAGCGCTGAAGAGATCGTCTTCTTACAATGCCGATCGGTGAGGAGACGACCACCCTCTCCTGTTCATATTTTTTTTTTTGTCATGTGTACGTAGCTTCAATCGTTGTAACGTTATTTTAGGGGTCGATGTAACTTTTTGGAACCATATAAGTAAACACCCTGTTCGAAATTCTGTCGATTTCGGCTTGGCTCTCGTTCACATACGGCACTCCAATCTTTTTTATTGGAAGAGATAGAGATCCTAAAGCTCTTCAAAATTCGATGCAAATTTCGTGAAATTTTTTTAAAATTTTCAGATAATTTGTTCGAGGGAATGCCAGCTGATGTATCTTATTATTGTCCAGAGTTTGGCTTTATTCTTTAGTCAGGCATTTGGCAAGAAAACGGGTAAAGAATGGTCCAAGGCCTACACTATCACTATGCAGTCACGATGGTTTTCGAGCAATTGGCTCCTTGTCGCATTTAATTTGGGGTTAATGTAAGGGAGGAGAGGACACTTTTGTCCTGGACTCGAATCGTTTGGATGCTAAGATTCGTACTAGGGTTTCCCGTCGTGCCAGCTACATTATTTGCTTTTTATTATTGCATTGTGCCGATCTTGGACTGAGAATGTACTGGTGTCTGGGTGCGTCAGTGCGGTCACATTACATTACCTTCTCGACTTGTCTTTTGTAAGGATTTAACAGGCCAATAAATGATGGCCGTCCCTCTTTGATGACCCAGACACATCTGAGGTTCCTCGCTTGCTGCCACAGGTGATTTTCGGCCCAATTCTCGATTTCAAGATAAAAAAGAACTGGACCGAACCGATTACTTTTCATTTCTTTGATAATTAAAGTTTCGCATCGCTCATCTATATCAGTAATTCACCGGTTTCATTAGATCATCCGAAAATCAGACCGGACTGAACCGGATCGATCAGCCCAGACCGGTCCTAGAAACTGGGAACCGGCCCGATTGCCGGTTCTTGAATACTCACCCCTACTTGTTGCTGCTCCACGTGTGGTCCAAAAGTTGGCCATTTTCTTTAACTTGATAAAGGAAAGTGCTAGGTAATACTGTTAACATGCTGCACTAGGTTCATGTCATAGTTGATATCCTTCATCTTTTACTTCATAATCTTCGTAGTCTACTCCCATTTTACAGATATTGCGTCGTGTGTTTTGAACACATGCGCTCTTTAGAAACATCCAGTCAATAGGATCCCCCAAACGCGAATAACCGAAAAGGGGTCAAATGAAAGTCGAGGCGAAACACATAGTGAGAAATACGCCCCAGTGGGGAAAATACTTGTATCGGCAACGAAAAAGCATAAAACCATGACAGTCGTCACTGTGCATAAATCTCGTAATGTAGTGTCTTAATTTTCGCAAATCTTGACTCTATATTAGAACTGGACAGTGGACACAGATAAAGAGATCGAGGACGTCTTGGTGAATGATACACGAACAATCTTTAGCAGAAACCGAAGGGAGGGGAATGTAACCCTAGAATTAAAACCTAGGCGAAATTTAAGGGTTGACTATGGCTGGACGTTGTGCATTGCGATTTGCAAGGCACGGCGGGCGAAGCAGGCTCGCGTACTGAGGAGCAAAAGTTGGTGATGGGTGTCAATGTGGATGGAATCTGAGAAAGAAAAGCCCCTCTCTCTCTCTCGAAGGCTGTCTGTGCTTGTCCTTTTTCACCTTGTAAGCATTTGGTTATCGTCGACCTTGCAAAGCTTTTAATGATTTGACTTTGCAACGTGGGGGCGTCTAGGGCTCATCCCCCCCCCCCCCCCCCCCCCCCCCCCCTTTTGACTTTCTAATGGGTTTTGATTGAGCACTCACGTGCGAGGTTTCAAGAAGACAAAGAATGGGGGAGAATGCTGTGTTAATTTCCATGTATAGTGCCTGAATCGAGGAAGAGGAGCTTGGAGATGGAGAAGGTTCATCCATCCTCCCAAGAGAGCTGAGTTTCCATGGTAATTTTTAGTATCAAGATATCGTGTATCTCTTCAAGGACAATGAATTGCGCTCATCTCGCCCTGGACTGGTCTGGAGTTAAGTTTTATGAGGATCGAGGAATGGCTTTGGTTGTAATAATCCTCCCAGCAGTGTTACCACAGTTGAAATGACCTACCGATACAGATCATGCACTCTTATCAATGCCTTGCAATCTTTTCTAGTAAAATTACGTGGGATCACAATTTTCTTTTCTAAAAATTATCCAAAAAATAAAGTCCTAAACTTATTGCATTTTTATCAATTCAATCATAAACCTTTTAATTTTATTGATTCAGTCCTAAACATTTTATATTTATGTTAATTCAGTCTTAAACTTTTTTTTTCGATTCAGTTATATCAATTCAATCCATCCGATTAATTTTGATCGATCGGAACTGATCTAAACTCCACCGGCGCTGACGGGATAATTTTTATAATATTTTAATAATATTTTGAATTCTTTATTTATTTTCTTTTTACTGTTCATCTCCTTCAACCTTCCTTCTGCTCTACCAAACTGGAAGCGATGGCTAGCGAGGACCTCACGGGCCACCGGCACCGCCGATCGGTGCAACCGTCGCTGGGCAAGGCCGGCGGTGCCGTCGCTGGGCAAGCTCGGACTCCCCTGACACAATATCGTCAGCGCGCTCAAGAAGCTCCCGGCTCCAAACACGTAGTGTACAACGCGAATCCCATGGTCCTCATCCTAACAAGGCTGCATCCCGACCACAGTGAAAACGTCGGATATGCCCAGCAGAATGTACTGTGGGAGCAACCAGAAGATGCTCAACTTCAGGAGCATCGTCCAGATAGGAAGCATCGCCAAATCTAGGCAAGGCCGAGATCATGATTCGAAGGTCGATGCTTCGTGGCCTTTGATTGTGAGGCAATAGCAATTTGCGGGTTTTCTTGATTCCACTTATGGGTCTTGTTCCACTGCTGGTTCTGGCTTCTTGTGTGATTTAGGCTTCTGGGTTGTGACTTTGTTGTCATTTTTTCCGCTTCTTGAGTTGGTAGACGTAGAGGACGACCAGTGCGAGGACTCCCATTCTGGCTAGATCGCCGACAGCGATTCTTGCTATGGTCCCCGGTTTTAGCCCACCGGGTGTTTGGTCTTTTGCCGAAACAAATGTTCCGGATGAGTTCGCCGATGGGTCGGCGTTAACTGTCTTCGGGATGACTGCGATGGCCGGTGATGTGATTGTGGTGGCATTGGGTGGCATTGACATAGTTGAAGGGATGGAGCAAAGGATCTTCAGTGGCTTGCCACATAGATCACTGTTGCACGCTAAGAACTTTGTTTTCTGATCTGCCGGAGCTCACCCAGCTACAGCACCATTGGCCTCGCCCAGCGACGGCGGTGCCGGTGGCCGGCGACTCGCTTCCAGTCTGGTGGAGGAAGGAGAAGGAGGAAGGTTGAAGAAGATGAACAATAAAATGAATAGTTAATACCATAGAAAACTCAAACTAGTACGTCTGTGACAAATTTATCATAAACTATTTTTTTAACTACAAAAAAACTCCAAACTGATATACTTATGACAATTACTGGTACATTTGTGATAACTTTACCCTCCGTCAGTTTTTGTTAAATCTAACATTTAAAGTGCTAAGTTTATGGCACGTGCCACGTGGCAATAGTGGATGTACCGGTTTGGAATTTTTACCCTCTGTTTGTTATATGTGTATCAATTTGAAATTTTTTTTGGCATTAACACAATTTAATGAGTGGTAGATTTGTCACAGGTATACCAGTTTAGGGTTTTTCTTAGTCAAAAAATTATTTTATGATAAATTTGTCACAATTGTACTAATTTTGGATTTTTGGTGGTCAAAAAAATAGTTTAAGGTAAATTTGTCATAATTATACCAGTTTATGATTTTTCATTGTCAAAAAAATAATTTGGGGTAAATTTATCATAGGTGTACTTGTTAGAGATTTTTCTAAAAGGAAATAAAGAAAGAAAATAAAAAAAGAAAAAATAAATAAAGAATTCAAATTAAAATTTGGGAAAATTTCAATTAAGGGCTCCAAGTGCCCTAATTTTTTTAAAGAAGGGCCCCAAGTGAATATTGTATCAAATAAGGGCCCCAAATGCCTCATTTGTTTAAAAAAAAAAGGGCTTATTTTTGCCTTTTTCTCTTTTTTTCCAATTTTCTCTTTCTTTTTCCAAAATTGTACTAATTTTGGATTTTTGGTGGTCAAAAAAATAATTTGAGGTAAATTGGTCACAATTATACCAGTTTATGATTTTTCATGGTCAAAAAAAAAATTTGGGGTAAATTTATCACAGGTGTACTTGTTTGAGATTTTTCTAAAAGGAAATAAAGAAAGAAAAGAAAAATAAATAAATAAAGAATTCAAATTAAAATTTTGAAAAATTTCAATTAAGGGCCCCAAGTGCCCTAATTTTTTTAATGAAGGGCCCCAAGTGAATATTGTATCAAATAAGGGCCCCAAATGCCTCATTTGTTTCAAAAAAAGGGCTTATTTTTGTCTTTTTCTCTTTTTTTCCAATTTTCTCTTTCTTTTTCCTCTTTTCTTTCCTTTTCATTTTTTTCCCTTTTCCTCCCCCTTGCTGCTTCTCTCTCTCTCTCGAAATCCCGTTCACCATCTCCTCCAATGCGTCTTCTCCAGCAGGTCCTCCACCTTGTCCTCGTCATGGTACGCGTACGTGAACCCGCCGTGCCTAGTCAAGTCCAATCCTTGCATCTCATCCTCGCTCGAAATCCTCAGCAGCTTGAGCTTGTGCAGCCCGTAGAAGAGCGGGCCCATCGTCGCTGTCACCCACTCGCATATCACCATGATCCGTATGACCTGCGCCACCAGCAGCCGCCCACCACCGCCCATGAGGAGCTCGTGCTGCCTGCCCCCCTCCCCGTCGTAGACCTTGTCCACGTAGAGCCCCCTTGCTAAGAGCCCCGTGAAGAGCAGCCCCCACGCGCCGTGGAGCTGCGCCGCCTCAAGCGGGTCGTTCTTCTTGCGCTTCTCCGTGAGCTTGTTGCAACCGATGAGGACCCACGCGGCCATGAACCCGCACACGATCGCCGCCCATGGCTCGACCACGGAGCAGCCCGAGGTGATCGCGGCGAACCCGCCCAGCAGGCCGTTGCACACGTCGGTGACCACGCTTCTCCATCAACTTCTTTCTCCAGTCGTCCACGCTAATTCAAAATCCTCTCTTCACACCTCGCTTCTCCATCGACTTCATCTCCATGTACCGGATCACAAATGGCGCATTCTTACAGTACATTCTTTACTGTGACGGCCTTACCAAGAGAAAACAGAGAGAGCACGAGATATTGAGAATGAGACAGGGGCCGAGGACAAAAAAGAGAAATTTCTGGGGAGGGTCGTTCCAGCATGAGAGAAAAAAAGAGAGTTGAGCGTGAGAGAAAAATGGAGAGCTTTGGTGGGTGAGTTCTTGAGATAGAGGGGTCTGGTGGGAGTGCTTCCACACGAACAAAAGGAGCGAAAAAAAAAAGGAAGAAGAAAGAGTAAAAAAAAGGGGAAGATACACACACAGGGTTCCATGGAGAGAAAGGCGAGAATAGAGCCGAAGGCTCACGATCCCACAAAAAAAAAAAAAGAGAGAGCCAGTGGAGCATTGCGCTCTGACTGAGCGGTGAGCGAAGCAAGCCAAGAAGAAGAGCTCAGGAGGGAGCCATCGGCCTTCCAAAAAGCCCGTGTCGCCGCTCCCACCGTGCTTGCAGTCACGCGACCAACAAGCCTGTATTGCCGTCTCATAGTTGCACCGCTGTTCTCGCAGCTAGCCTCACGCAGGGCTTGCATCGTGGCCCCATGGCTAGTTCATGAAAAGAGGAACAAAATAAAGAAAAGAAAGAGAACGAGAGGAGGCATCATCCTTCTCAAGGACGAGTTTTTCATTCGGTTGTTAGGGGGAGTTTAGTTTTTTTTTTTGGGCTGATGATTCCGCCGATATGCGCCTGGAAGTCGTGAAGCTCGGTGACGAAGCCACACTGCGAGCACACCAGGATGCGCGAGACGTCGTTCCGGATTAGGGATGCCAGAGAGAGAGAGAGAGAGAGAGTATGGACGACTAGAGAGATGGAAAGAGAACTAGACATCGGTGGACCGTGGCGGGAGGGGGAAGAAAAAAGGAAAAGGAAAAAAATGAAAAGGAAAGAAAAGAAAATAAGAAAAAGAAAGGAAAAATTGGAAAAAAAGAGAAAAAGACAAAAATAAGCCCTTTTTTGAAACAAATGATGCACTTGGGGCCCTTATTTGATACAACATTCACTTGGGGCCCTTCTTTGAAAAAATCAGGGCATTTGGGGCCCTTAATTGAAATTTTCCCTTAAAATTTGCCCTGTCAGCGCCGACGGAGTCCATGTTAGTTCTAACCAATTAAAATTTATCGGATGGACTAAATTGGCACATATGCAAAAGATTTATGACTGAATCGACATAAAAAAAGGTTTAGGAATGAATTAGCATAAATGCAAAAGGTCTAGGATTGAATCGGCAAAAGTGCAATAGGTTAAGGACTTTTTTTACAATTTTCCCCAGATAGATGAAAACATGTGTTAGAATATTCTTACACTTCCGTCAAAGTTAAACCTAAATCGTAAATGTGGCATATGTAATAGAAGAAGCAAATAGAGGACTAAAAAGTTTTGAACTCGTGGTTTCTTAACACGATACCATGTTGGAACCACTTTCACGTGGAATTATGTAATTAAGGAGGCAAATAGGGGCCCGTATCTAAATTAGGAACCTCGTGCTCTAATGTCACTTGTGTATTGCAACATGTTATGCTAACTAAAAAAAATCCTAACTTACATAAAAGATACACCAAATATTAAATAGAAAAGAAAAATTGCAAGATGTTGTGCTAACTAAAAAAAAAAAAAAATCCTAACTTACGATAAAAGATACACCAAATATTAAGTAGAAAAGAGAAAGTGAATCTTCACCTTGCATAAATGTTTGTATTGTACGATGAGCAATAATACAAGCAAATCATGTTTTTCGACATGGCAGAGAGCACGAGGTCTTGCTATTGGGACAACCGAGTTGCCTTATAGACTCCACGAACTAACAAAGCATATCAAATTGCCTGTCACTTTGTTCAAGAACATGTACAATCCAAAGCCATTAGAATCAACCACATAGCCATTAGACATCACCTATAGACATTCTCCCCAAGGGTCAAGATCGGTTTACATTTCTCGTCAGCAAGTTAGACGTTCAAGACCTCCATGTATCGAGTTGAGGGGGAGTATTGGGGAAGATTTTCCGAAGATCACTTTATACTCTTTTTAATATTTTGGCGTTTCCCTTGTCGTTAGTTAAGATTTGCCTTTTGTTAGTTAGAATAATGTTTGGCATATCTATCATGATTAGCTAGATATTTGGTCTAGTCTTGCTTTTCTTAGTTGTTAAGCAATACCTTGTACAAAATACATGCACCGTACTATGAGCAATACAAGCAAATTACATGGTCGCATGTTGTATTGAGTTTGAATCTTTTATAGCCCATATTTCCATGTCTCCCTAAATTATATATGTTTCCATACTTTAGGTTCAAGCCAAAATCCAACCTACAAGTGAGGCAGAGTGTTACGTGTATGACAATTGATATGTAACGCACGTCTCGACTACATCTTGTTCCATCTGAATTTTGTGAGCGTATTTAGACTTTCTTAAAATTTTCGTATATATTTATATGTGTATGTATACAAACATTAAAATTTTATGAAGTACCCTTTCGAGGTATTTTAAAATTTATGTAATAGTTTAGTTTTTGCCATAAAAGTACCTTTGGCTTTTGTCGACTTACATTATTATTTTTCTATATTAATTGAAGAAATCCATGTTACAGCAGAGATCATCCATTCCCATTTCCAAGTATCACTGCGGGTAGTGTAAGTTGGGGACTCGGCCCAGGTCCACCTGGCACCCACCACCTAAGAAATTAGTTTCGTCACAAGTCGGTGCGCCGCGGCCCAACCTATGTCCTTTGGAACGTTTGACCCCCGGCCTCCCATCGCATACTAGTCACGTGAATCTTGTCATTCCAATTCAATCTCTCCGGCAGGAGGCAGGCACTGTCATGCATGCATACGTACAAACAGACGATTATCATTCATATTTTCAATTTTTCTCGACGTTCATTTTAAATGAAATCATGTATTGGTTTGGTGGACTTTATACTCTGTACCGATAATCAGGATTTGGATTGGAACTAACATTAATATGAATAGCCAATGCGACGTTTCGAGTTAACTTGAATTCAATAGCTCTTTCATTTCCTCGAAAGGCTCCTTTAATTCTTAAAAATGAATAAACCCAGCAAAAGGATGTAAATGAATTGATTTCATCAAGTCTAATAGCTGACAGTTTTGTAATGCTTAAAAAGTTAATCAGGCAGGTATAATTTTTCAATTTTCTTTTTCTAGGAGTAACCTACAAAAGTGCGTCTGTGAAATGATACCTCATTTTTTTGTTTTGTTCAATGTCAGATATTTGTGGGGGCGCATAATCTGAGAACTTTCTTAATAAATTTGAAGAATATACAATGATATGCTGCATATAAATTAGGAAAATTTTTAAATAAAAGCCTGAAATGCTAATATAAAGATTGTGGTGACCCTCGTTTTAAAAAATTCTGCATACAGATAATTTTGAGCAGTAAAATCTCTCTGTTTCTCTACAAATTAGGGTTGTCAGTTGAGCATCCAAGTCTTTGACATTTGTCAATTCTGTTCCACAAAGGTAAGCTGTACCAGCCTACGACCATCTTCACGTGTATCTTACACAAACATTTTGAACTTAGGAAACCTCCTTATTCTGCTCTTTAGGCTTCTCTTTCTGCGAAACTTCGGGGAGTCGTTGCCCCTTTTCCGAAGCTACCGCAAGAAAAAGTTAGGATAACGCTTCGACTGGCTCAAGTAATAAGCTCCGCGTTCTTTTCCATCTAGAACTTGTCCAACACGATACAGTTATGGATGCAAAAGTGCAGAGCGAGCATTATTGCCAAAAACTGAAATATACGACCGTGTGTTATGTTTAACATGCACTGTTGAAGTATGTGCCACTCGGAAGTCGACTTGCTCTAGATAATTATGATCGGTTCGATAAGATCTTGGACTCGGGCATTTAGTAAAACGGTTTGCGTCTCAGCAGAAGCAACTTTCTGTGTATGAACACCAGGGGCCCAGCGACGAATAGTAACACCATAGAAAACACGGGTGTGAGATTGCCTCGAAGGGGTGCCTGTACGATTATCTAAATCTCATGTTTTAGGACACCCAATGTGTTTTGAGTGATTCTACGGGTCTCGTTTCTATGGATCAGATGCGCTGACCGAAAGACCAGCAAATGCTCTTGCCAAAGGGGCACTCCGGGTGGCTTTTTCTGCAATTGCTTGTAATTTTTCTTCCCCATCTTTTGTGTCTGTTGTAAATTCTCATGTTATTCATAATTCCATCCCCTATCATTCCCTGGCCCCCTTCAAAAGAGGGCTCTCTCTTTCGTGATTAATGGGCCGACTTAAGACGAGTTGGACATAGGTCGGGCCTAATTTGTTGCCCAAGTTTGCCTGTGACGAAATATTTATATGGAGATTGAGCTGCCAGACTCATGATCAGGTCTACTTGTGGAGTTGCTCTAAATATGACGTCCAATCTAGGTTTGACTGGATGGATGCAAAAGATAGATCATGGGTAAATTACGCTCATGCTCATCTACAGCGCCGTCCTTAATTTCATTTGCCCACCCATACATTCGGTTCGAGCTTGAACGATAATTCATCATTTCACATTCGGAAGAACCCCAGGAAGGCGAGATCCATATGAAAAGAACACATGCTTTTTACACGAAGGCGGCAAAAAGAGTGTAGCGCATGGCCAAAGAAGAGAATAGTTCAAGTCGCTTTAAGAGAGAGAGAGAGAGAGAGGTGAGCAAGTTGAAGGTTGGGTGTTGGCCGGCGCTCCCAACAAGCGCATACAAAGGTCGGTCAACCATTTTCTTGAAGTTACGCGCAGAAGAAGAAGTCTCTGGAAATGAAGCAAAAAGAGAGAGAGAGAGAGAGAGAGAGAGAGAGAGATCCATTCTCCTTTCCTCTTAAGTTCAGTACAATGAAAAAGAAAAAAGAAAAAAAAAACATCAAATGGATTAGATGGACATTTTCAATTCTTGTGGTGTAAGGATCGTAAAATACAATGAGGGTGTAGGGTACAAAGTGAGTGTGGCAGTGGGAAAACCCCGAAAAAAACGCTCAAAGGCGGTCGTTCGGCAGTTGGGAAGAAGTTGCGGTCCCTCACTTCATACGACCAGACAACGATGAGAAGTTATTATATCCGCGTTTCAAACGACAAGACCAATCCCACAAACATCCCCTCTGTTAAGCTTCCTGAGCTCGGTTATCAAAATTCAAAATAAAAGGACGATCATTGCTTCCGCGAAGTGGGAGTTTAATTGGCTGAGTCATACCCCCATTAGCACCACCCATGATAACGTTGGTAAACTAAGAATTTTTTTGCTTAGGATTGGCCAAGTGATTTAGCGCTTTATTCTTTGTTGTTTTTATTATGCTTGGTTTAGATGTGGTGAATCTATACTTCAATTTACAGCTCACTTGTTGAAAGTAATGTAGAAGGTCGTGCCTAGGCCCAGCTCCACGCCAGACACAAGCCTAGTTTGTATTTTCAGTATATGATCTGAATGAGGCTGCCGAAATAATGAGAAATGCAAATTAGTTTAGCACTTACAAAAAAAAAAAAAATTCTTTAGCATCACTTTAGACAATGCAGCGTTATCGCCTCTCTAGCCTAAATCTAGTCTAATAGCTAAATCCCATTTACAATAGGATTTTTTTTTTCTTTGTATTGTGCGTGTTACTGCATTAACTTGTGCATTGACAATGCTCTCCGCTAGATGTAAAGATCCTTTTACCATACACGGATTGGTTCATTACTAAAAAATCTCAAAAGTTAGATGTCCTCCACGTGATACAAGGAAGGCAAATTGAGAACTTCATCTAGACGCAAGAACGAGGTGGTATTCCATGTTGACGATGTTGAAGAAGCCACGCAATGGGGATAGGTGTGTTGACGCCGTGTTCTACTGCTCATGGCGGGATTGCCGTCTCTCGCCGTTCACATAATAAGATTGGAGAGTTGCTAAAAAGTCTTTAGAGACTTCTCGTGGGTTTTCAATAATCTAACCCATGCTTTGTATTCAGCAATTATGAGTCATGCAACAACTGTACCCGCTTCAATGTTGTCAATCTGAATTAGATTACAAGGCAGTGATTTTTTTCTCTTCAATGAAGCGAAACTCAACATTAAGACAAAATTTCTCAATATATAGTCTTATTTATTGTAATTATTGATTTCTCTGAACGTAATTTTTATGTCCAAAAATGGCATGTCAGGCCCGACACGTGGGCCGGCACAGGCGATTAGTCCTAGTCGCGCGTTATTGCCATATGTAAATAACGTATTCGATGCGCAATTACGTACACGGATGGAGATTTTTCCTTCTTCTTTTTTGGCCTTTTGGTCAGGATACATCAATGGAGATTAATAGGAGTAGAAGGATCTCGGACACGTGTGGACGAGGAAGCAGTTGAACCTTTGCCTGTAATGGTTCTAACTTCAAAGGTGTCCGTCCATTTAACAAGTGAGGTGACGTCACAACTGACGCTCCCAGCCTCCCACGGTTTCCTCTGTTACATCGCTTCGCCACGCTGCTGTCGCGTTACGGTTACGTCACTAACAACAGGGTCCCCACGCTAAACGTTGGGCTTTGTTAGATCCTTCCGTGGGGACGCGTTGCCCACGTTCTTCCATAGCGCGTGAGCGCACCTTCCTAGTACCACCCACCCTGGTATCAACCGCCTTTTGGGAATTCAGCTACTTCATGAGCTTTTTGGACCGAGTAAGGAGTTCGGAGCCTGTTCTTAGAAGTTCGATACACCCGTGTTCTTAGGTTTTGTTTTGGCATCGGATGCCCATCAATTCTGGTGAACCCTCCTCCTACTTTCTCCACGTCCTTCCAGAATATGTTGCTTTGTATTCCTATTGCGTTTTACGAAAAAGTTAATTGTCCATTCAACGTTTTACAAAGCCGAGTACTTTAATATATTTGAATATCAAATCACACGTTCATTCACTAACTTAACTTTCTAGAACAGTCGATAGTAGCCTCACATGATTTTACAAGGTCCTTATTTCAAATCTTGCCAAACTTCTTCGTCTCCCTTATTAAATATGTTTCATGGTTAGTTTTATATCACAATCCAACCGACGTGTGAAAAAAAAAAAAAAAGGTATCAAATCATGTTTTATTTCAAAATTTAAGTTTTTTGAACAGATGAAATTGCCACCATCACTCCATACGTGAGTCCAGCCCCATCTTTCTCATTATTTTGCAATGTCAATTTATCTAATCTATCAAAATGAGTCTAGCCACCGCGAGAACTTTATCATTCATTAATGCGATCGGAAACATGTGATAACTTGAAATCTACCTTATTAAGATTTTTGGGGAGCTTAAGGTTGGAAGTTTGAAACAATCGTTCACATCATAATTTCTTCCGTTGTTTTGAGCTTTCAAACCTTACTCTCTGTTCTTTCTTTCTTTTTTCCCAATACTTGGGCTGCCAATCGATCATCGAATTCTTTACATTTGTCAAATTTGTTCCACAAAGGCAAGCTGTACCGGCCTAGGACCACATCCACGTGTTAGGACCATATTCACGTGTATCCAACACAAACATTGAGCTTAAGAAACCTCGTTATCCTATCCTTTAGGCTTCTCTTTCTGCGAAACTGCCCGTGAGTTATTCCCCTTTCCTAAAGCTACATAAGAAAAGCTAGGCTCAACGTTTCGACTGGTCCAAGTATATATCCTTAGGAAAACTCGGTCTTTTCCACCTAGAATCTGTGGAACACAATTTGGATGCAAATTTACAGAGTGCACGTTGCTCCCGAGCTTTTAAAATAGTTGGCAATAGTTTCATAAAATCTCACATAACATCAGAGCAGGAGGTCATTTGATCATGTCTTTCCAGGCTCATGTTTGCCCTCCCAAGAAAATATTTTCATGCTTAGCGTTAGTATCAGAGCCAATGTGTTGTCCCTTCTGCGAATATGCGTCCACCGTCCATTAGTCAAATTTCACGTGCCGCTTGTAATCTAACTTGCACGTGAGAGGGGATGTTGAAGTTATTCTCACACATCGTCTAATAACGAATCTTATATGCTCTCTATATTCACGCGGTCTCCCTCCACCTATAAGCTTAAACTGCGTTTTCATCTAATAGCAGAAAATTTTAGAATAAAAAGTACAGTGTTTCCTTTCCTCTTAACTTCTTAAGCACGGACTCAATAAAATACGAAAAAGTTGTAGGTTAGGTGACCGTCGCAACGCATTGCAAATGTGCGACCAGAACTTAGGAAAACAAAAAAGCAACAAGTGACAAAAAAACGCATTATGGTCCATGTAAAGGTTTGAGGGATTCCATCTGATTGGGTTGTCCACGAGCATTCGCGTGGCCACCAACTTTCCATTTTATTATTTCGTTCTTCCGCTCCTCAAAAACTAATGAGTCACTGGGAAATGGGAATGCATTGTCACGAGCAAAGAGCCATGGTTTGATATTTGCATGTGGGACGGGACCCCATATCATCGATACATCGGACAGACTAAATCCAAGCGATGGAACGATCGTACGATATCGTTGTTCGCCCTATTCGAGCGTACAACATAGTTTTGACTTAGGTATCAAGCGATGCTGGCCGTGGGAAACCAAAAGCTCGAAAGGCGGTTTGGCAGTTGGAAAGAAGTTTCGCCCCCCTGCCTCCATTGACCAGACAATAAGAACTTGTGTCCGCGTTTCAAACAAGAAGACTGGGAAGGAAGGAACACAGGTGAGGAAGCATCACAATCATCATTCCTCGGTTAAGTTTCCTGAGCTCAGTCGGGCTTGTGGAAAGCGCTGGGTAAGTGGGAGAGAAAAAAATACCGTCTAGAACGGCGAGTCACGTATTCGCATTTATATCGAATTTTCAAAATTCAGAATAGAGCTGCAACCATCACTTCCGCAAAGTGGGGAAATTTAATTGGTCGAATCATATCGCATTGGTGACACCCATGATACCGTCGGTACATTTGACGTTTCTATAAGATTTCAAAAGTTTCTGTTTAGTGATGGAGGGCTTTAATCTTCTTCTTCTTCTTCTTCTTCTTCTTCTTCTTCTTAATGATGATTACGCTTGATTTAGATGTGGTGGATGATCTCTAATTCAAATTACAGCTCGCCTATTGAGAATAATTTAGAAGGTGGCATCTTGGCCTAGAACCGTGCTAGACATAGGCCACGAAATGTGACTGTCGAAATAATGAGTATTGTCAATGAGTTTGGCACCTCCAAAAAAATCATTAGCAGCATTCCTCTCCAGTCTGAATCTGATCTAATGGCGAAATCCCGTTTGTAATAGTTTTTTTCCCCCTTTCATGTATGGTGCGTGTGCTATTGCATTAACTAGCGTAAGATGCTCTTCGCCAATTTTATCATTTTTATTGCCACCATATATGACGAGATGCGTGTGCCAATGTCGTAATCTACTGCTCATAGCGAAAGTGCCGATCTCTCGCCGTTGACACAACAAGATTGGAGGGTTGCTAAAAATCTGGAAAAATTATCAAAAAAAGTATTAAATCTATTATAATTGTGAGCAACCGATGAAAGAGGAAAAGAAAACAAAAAGAATAAAATTAAAATAAAATTTTAAAAAATTAACTGAAAATTTATTTAAAATTGTCAACGTCAGCACCTGGGTCTACATTAGAGAGCTGGCCGATCAAAAATTTTCGGAACGACTCAATTGGCACAAAAGCAAAAGCTTTACAACTAAATTAGCACAGAAAAATATTTACGATTGAATTGACACAGTTGCTACATGTTTGAGACTTTTCCTAATAAGTTTCCCCTAAAAATCTTCATGGACTTAATTCTTACAAGTTTTCAATAAGGTAAATCACAGTTTGTGTCAGTGATGATATGTCGTGCAACTGCAAAGTTCCAATGAGGTCGATCGAATTAGTTTATAAAGAGGTGATTTATAATCTCATATATCTTGATTTCTAATATTTCTAATTTTTTTTCTTTAGAAGTATTTAATTTTATGTTCAAAAAGGGGGCTCGACACGTGGCCCCGGCATGGGTAACCAATCCTAGTCACGCTCGTTGCCTTATGTAAATAACTTTATTCGATGTGCAACTATGTGCGTCCATGGAGATTAAACAGAGTTAAATGATCTCTTGGATATGTGTGAATGAGGAAGGCTCTGCAAAGAGATAGAACACAAGTCGAAGAGAAGAGCACGTGAGTACTCCTTCCCAGTACCCACCCAGGCCACCCTCGTATAGACCGGACCGCTTTCTGGGATTGTAGCGTAGTCTTTACGAGCTCTTTGAACCGAGTAAAAAGAAACGCAAGCCGGTTGTCACAAGTTTGACGTAAACCGTGTTCTCCACGTCATCAATTTAGGGCGAGCCCTCCTTGTACTTTTCTCCAGGTCCTTCCAGAACGTATTGGTTGGTTCGTCCCCTTGGAATGGTCGACAAACGTCTGGCCTAATTTTATGTTCCTCAAATATATTTAACCCAAATCAATTGGCGAGCCAACATCGAGAGAGTGTTATCCGAATTTTGAATCGCGCTTTTATCTTAACAGCTTAAATTTCTAAATCAGATGATATCCCCTTTTTCGCACGACTCTTTGGCCTTAAGAATGCTGATTTTAAGAACGGGTTATTGCCCTTCTCCGACCCTTACTGCTCTGAACCTACGTGCCTATGACTTCATTTCCTAAAAGACCCGTGCAGCCGAAGATCCTGAATTTGAGACTTTCTACACCAAAAATATTCTCTTAAACAAAGATATTCGTGATTGGATGGCGGCTCAAGATCAGCCTCATGAAAACCTTATATTCCCTAAAGAGGTTCTACTGAATCCCATAAAATTTTGCCTGATATTATAGTCGAAATCCCTCTCTTGAAATTCAAATCTTTCTAAACTCTTTATTTGCCTCTTTATAAAGATTTTCGTGGAATAATAATAAAAAGAAAGGCCTCATACCCAAAAAAACCTCTAACTTTAGTATTTGTGTCAATTATATCCAAAACTTTTTTTGTCTCATAAAAAACCCTCAATTTTTACTTTTGTCTCAATTCTACCCAAAATTTTTACTTTTATCTTAATTTTACCGACTTAGCACAAAAAAAAACCCTTAACTTTTACTTTTGTCCCAATTTTACAGGCCTAATACCAAAAAACCCTTCAACTTTTACTTTTATCCCAATTCTACCACCGTCAGCCTTTTGTTCATAATCACCGTTAGTTAATCCTACGTGACTCGAATTTTCTTTCTGAATTTACCAATGAATTTTCGAAATTTAGAAACAGTAGGTTTCAAAAACGATGAGATTTTAAAAATTTCGTTAGAATATCTCCATGTCTTGCCATTCTTTGGGTTGTTGACTGCCGAAAAAAATACGAAATGCGTCGTCTTTAGTGACTATATATCTCTCATCAATATATAGGCTTAACAAAAAACAAAAGAGAATTTCAAAAAAATTTCATGTCAGCTTTGTCGATGTGTAATTCATTAATGACGTAACAATGTCTCGTAAGATTAACTAACGATAATTATAGACAAAAAGTTAACGGTGGTAAAATTAAGATAAAAGTAAAAGTTGAGGGTTGGTAAAATTGAGACAACAATAAAAGTTTTGGTACTAGGCCGATAAAATTAGGACAAAAGTAAAAATTTTAGGTAGAATTGTAACAAAAGTAAAAGTTGATGATTTTTTTGGTGCTAGGCCTGTAAAATTAGGACAAAAGTAAAAATTTTGGGTAGAATTGGGATAAAAGAAAAAAATTGAGGTTTTTGGATATAATTGTCAAAAATGTTAAAGTTGGAGATTTTTTGAGGTGTTGAGCCTAAAAAGAAAGGTTAAATGTCCGGGTATTCATTCTTATCGCACCGGACCCGAATCTCCTACCTTATTTTTTTTTAGGAAGGGAATTCCCACCCTTAATATAAGAGGCCCCACCCTTGATATAGGAGGCTCACCCCATATCAAGGGTGGGGGTGGGTAAATCACCTGCTTTTAAAGCAGGTGATCCCCACCCTGTCGCACCCGCTCCTGGACTGCCCGGGCTGTGCAGCTCCAACAGCGGAAGCTGCAAGCGCAAGCTTCTAGAAAAGTCAAAGCAACTACCGCCTCGCTCACTTGTGACGACTTCCCAGTTTCACACCCTATCTGTGCACGCGGTCACGCTACCCTCGCTCTCCCTTTGGCGGCTGTTAAATTGCCATGTATGCCCTTGCTGCTCACGCCAGCTATGCCACAATACTATCCTCCCTTGTCCCTACTTACTCCCCAAGAAACTCAAGGGCTTTTTCGCCACTTCACTTAGCGTAAGCAAATAGGTCATCTATCCCACCCTCGCTTCTCGTCCCTATATAAGACTCGGCACTCCCACCAGACACTCTCATACCAGTCGTCCCAACACAGCAGCAAAAGAAGAAACCAGAAAAAGGCAGCCAGCTTCGATTTCACATTCTCTTACTACAGACTTCCAGAGATGGTGAAGAGAGACAGAGAAGACACGGAGGTGGAAGCCCTGGCCATGGCCAATTGCTTGATGCTCCTCTCCCGAGTCGGCGAGAGCACCGAGTCTTCGTGGCCGAACGGAAAGCCACGGCCCACAGAGCGGATGTTCGCTTGCAAGACGTGCAATCGGGAGTTCTCGTCCTTCCAGGCGCTCGGAGGGCACAGGGCCAGCCACAAGAAGCCGAAGCTGATCTCCGGCGACCTCTTCCACCTTGGCCGGGCCGCGGATTCCTCGCCGGCCAAGCCAAAGACGCACGAGTGCTCGATATGCGGCCTCGAGTTCCCGATAGGCCAGGCCCTCGGCGGTCACATGAGGAGGCACAGGGCCGCCATGACGGAGAGCTTGGCGGCCGCCGCAAAGCCTGTGCCGGTGTTGAAGAAATCGAACAGCAAGAGAGTCATGTGCTTGGATTTGAATTCGTCACCGATGGAGGACGACTTGACCTTGCGTTTAGGAAAGGTTGCGCCGCCTTTGGTGCTAGATCTCGTTTTGTAGGGGGTTAGAGAGCGTGGATTATGGTGTACAAAGCAGCTTTTAGTCGGTGCCCACAGTTCTCTTTTCTTTTCTTTTTTAGAATTCATTGATTGATATTTTGAATCAGATACTGTATTTTGCATGGATATTCACTTCGTTTCATGAACGCATATTGGATTTGAACGAGATGAGTGGGAGGACGAGGACGATCACGCTCTGCGGCTTTCGTTGCCTGCGAGTACATGTGCGGCTACACTTTTTCCTTATTGGCCTCTTTGTTTGATCCGAAGATGATCAACATCTCATGTGTGTGCTGGATGTAGTAAAAAGGAATTGGACGTGGCGATGATGATAAAAGTGCAATAAAAAAAAGCCAACCGAAAATACTTGATGAGAGATCGTTTTCGAGGAACGGACAAGTCATGAAAGGCGTGCGACCATTGGTCCTATCAAATGAAAAACAAATTCTAGCCTCATTCTCATGTCTCTATTATCCTCTCGGTTGCTCCTAGCTAGCTCGCCCGGTCTTTTCTTGTGTTGTCCGCTCGTCTGTCTTCTGTCTTCTTTACGTCCCACCCCCTTTGGCTGCATTCCTTCGCGGATGGGTCTCGGTTCAGGGAGGTGCCAAGGTCGACTGCCATCGGTGTGATTCGAGGAACCTGTAATCTGCACCAATTTGGGATTGAAGAGAGAGAGAGAGAGAGTTGTTGTTCGTGCCGACAAAGGACTCTTCCTCATCGGCGCGCATTATATCTAAGAGAGAGGGAGGGAGAGAGAGCTCTCTCATCGGCGCCGGCAACAGATCATCCTCAAGTCCTTGTCAATCCTGATGGCGGTGAAACACACATAGTAGAAGGAGATAGTTGCCGGTGGTATGGTAGTAATTCCATGAACATGGTGTCATGCCAAACTGTAACACGCATTCAAATATATGCAAAATAATATATGGGAATCAGGCCCTGTCTTCCTTAAAACTTTGTATAAAACTTGTTATCAAAGTGCAATTGAGTCCTATAACTTATAAAAAGTGCAATCAAAATATTAGAACTTGACAAATTAGTGCAGTTAAATCTTTTCATTAACCATTCAACTTTGCTAACGGAAAATGCTAATGTGATTTTTGTTTATTTTCTCTTTTATGCATCGCTAATACAGCTAAAACATGAATGATAATATTAAAACGATGTCGTTTTGGTCCATATAATTATTCGAAGGAAATGTTATTTAAATTAGATCATAATATAAACTAAATTAAAGAAAAAAGAATAAGAAGGCAAAACGTGGGCCATCGGCCCTCACAAACCATCCCGCCACCAACGCCGACACTTCTCAATGATGATGGGGCGGCGGGTGGCGGCGAGGGCAGCCCTTGCCTAACTTTCCTTTCCTTTTTTTTGTGTTTTCTTATTTATAATATGATTTAGATAATTTTTTTATTTTAAAAAAATATATTTGGACCACAACGACGTCGTTTTAGCCTTATTATTCGTGTTTTAGCCAAGTTATCACCACATAGAAAAGAGAAAATAATAAAAAAGTTACCTCATCATTTTCTAGTTAGCCAAGTTTGACGAAGCTTCAATAAAAAAAAGTTTGGTGGACTAAATAAGTACTTGATTGCACTAGTTTGACAATTTCTATGATTCAAATACACTTTTTGAAAGTTTTAGAACTCGATTGTAATATCCTAATAAGTTTTAAGACTTTCAGTGCACTCGCGTCTATAAAATTTATTGAATTCTTACCGAGCCACCTACTTATAATAACCAATCTTCAAATCCGTTTACAAATGAATATTTTGGGTAAATAGGGGATTTCATCCTAGGATTAATCAGAAGCACCGAGTCCAATTATAACACAGTACTAAAGGGCCTATGCAGTAACGGGCCTATTCTTATCAGCTAAGAACAAAATGTTTTTAACATCAACGGGTTCAATGGTCAAGAAGAATAACTTCAGGTCCTTCAATCCCCCATCTTAGCCCGCTTTTCCGCACACTCATTTGCACATATTTTGGTCCTTTCTCTGCAGTAGTCTTCATTAGAGAATGGTGAAAGTCGTCAAATATAAAGTCAATATAAACCTCGATGACCCTAATGGAGGACCATTAATTTTCGAAACATGGTACGTACTACTTGCACACTGCATATGTTCATATGTTTGTATAAGCTTTGATCGTGGTGAATGACAAACAAGTCGTTTGTGAGTTGACCCCTTTTTCCTTGCTTATAACTCGCCTAGACTCGAAAATCGCTCCTTGTGTTAACATGACATGTTCAGATACAGTTGGAAATATTACTTATAACATGCAAGTATAATTGAGCGCTTTTCTGTATAAGAGTTCATGTCTTAAATATTCCATGTGGTGCGGTCTATTTAATTAACGTGTTATGGTTGGGCTTAATATTTAGACATAACTAATGAAGACTTTGTATTGGGATTAAATCAAAATTTTCAACATGGTGCAATTGAGACGAGAGGATTAAAAAAAGAAAAACTGAAGGACTAAATCGGACAAATAAATAAGACACGCACTACAAAAAAACAGCGATTTAGCCACGAGCATTTCGCGACGAGCTAATTTTCGTCGCTAATTTGTGACAAAAATAGCGACGACAAGGAAGTTCGTCGCTATTTACGACGAAAATAGTGACGGAAAAATCCCTCACAAATTTTGCGATGAATTTTGCGACGAACAAATATTTGTAGCTAATAAGTGACGAAATTAGCGACGAACAAGGAATTTGTAGCTAAATTAGAGACGAAAAATTACTTTCGTCACTAAATTGCGATGAACTTAGAGACGAAAGAACATTCCGTCGCTAATTTAGTGACGAATGTACAATTCCGTCGCTAAATGACCAAAAAGTGAAAAAGAAAGAAATAATTTAGCGACGAGGATCATTGTTCGTCGCTAAATTGTCACAAACAATGTTATTCGTGACTAAAAATTATTTTTTTAATTTAAATTGTTATTTGGTTTTTGGTCCATTTAGCGACGACTAAGACTATTCGTCGCTAATTTAGCGACGAAAATTAGCGTTCATCGCTAAATTTTATTTAATTATTTAATTATTTGGCTTTTTGGTCAAATTAGCGACGAACAGTATTTTTCGTAGCTAATTTGACAAAAAATAAAATAAAAAGAACTGATTAGCGACGAAACCCTTTGTTCGTCGCTAATTTAGTGTTTCTTTTGTATTTAGTTTTGTATTTGTTTTTTTGGTAAAAAAATAAATACAAAAGCGACGAAAACCCTTTTTATTTATTTATTTATTATGTAATTTTTCAATAGCGACGAAAATAATTGTTAATTCATCGCTAATTTCTATCCTTAATTTATATTTTTTCAAGGTGTATTAGGACCCTTTTTATATTTGTTGCATATATAAAGTTGTGAACAAATAAAAAATGGAGATAAATTCTTTTGATAAAATATAACTTAGAAAAAAAATCGTCTTTGATGAGAGATACTAAATAGAGTAGAGTAAGGATCTATTCGAAAATGATTTACTTTGCATAATATTTTATTACCAAAAATATATATTGTAATTGTGTTATCCACGAATAAGATAGATAAGATACTATAAGCGAATAAGAGATGTTGTAAATCAATTAATAAAGATTTCAAAAACATTAGAAGGATCAGTTTTTTAGCAAGGTACGGAATATATCATCAAATATTCAAATGTGATTTTATAAAATGTAGTTTCATTCAATATTAATAATGGGGATTCATAATATCACACGTTAATCAACCAAAGAAAGGTTCAATATATAACTAAAAGAAAGATCGATTATTTGGAATCCTTTCTCTCTTCAAACAGTGAATGATATAAATAAGAAACGCTTATGACACATCGTTTAGCTTAGTTTATTTATGTTCTTTCTTAGATTATATTATTTTATATTAATCTACATTAATTCATTTTAAAAGAAAATAAAAATAGAGTGAATCTTTTTTTTGAAATTTAAAAATGAATATATTATTAATTAAGTAAAGATTACATTAATAAGCATAAATGAAGAGCGATCAATTTATTTATTTTTATTATCATTGTTCCTGAATTAGAAAGTATTCCTTTTGGTCTTAGATAGCTTCTTTGAAAATGGTTTCTGCTTATTCAGTGAATGCTTTAAAGAAGATATAATTTCTTGGAATTGAGGATTATTTCTATTATCCTTATTCCTGAATTAGAAAGTATTCCTTCTGTTTCATTATTTATGTGTAATCATTATTACACATTATACCACATCATTTGATCATTGTACTTTATCCCCTCTTTTTTTTTATTTTCAATATTTCTATGCTAGACTCATTATACCTTATCTTTTGTAGGGAGGAAGGGATCCATAGAGTTTTTATGTCCAAATTAAGGTCACGTCTCAGCTTGTTTATATCATTCACTGTTTATATAGATCGTGGGCTCCATTCTCAGCTTGTTTCATCTTATTCATTTTGTTTCGTTGCTAATTTAACGAATTCTTTTGAATTATATAGGATATATTTTCTTGCTAATTTTAAGAAGCTTAAAATTTTTTGTTAAAAATGTATTGAATTTTATGCACTCGGTCTGGTTCATCACCCAAAAGTAGAGAAAAAATGAGATTTGGTTTGTGACGCGGACAGATCACGAACCAAATCTTTTTAGGGGAATCAAATCTTTATAGGGGTGCAAACAGATCCATGGGGGTTCGCCCCCTAGAATTTTTTTTTTTTTTGCTCTATTTATGCTGCGGCTAGGATTTATTTTGACGTTTCTAATTAATTTAGAGAATTATTTATTTTTATTTTTAATTTTAATTTTGTTTTTAGTGACGAACATCTCTTTTCGTCGCTGAATCAGCGACAACATTGGTTGATCGTCGCCAATTCAGCGATGACCTTCGAAGGTCGTCACTGAATTTGACTTTCCCGCTCCTCCAAAAACTCGGCGCTAAAATTTTGGCTTCGAACCCGCTTCCCGCTCCTATATATTGCTCCCTCGCTCCCCTTCTTCTTCTACCTCCTCCCTAAGCTCTATGCCTCCTCCTCCTCTTCACTCTCTCCTCGTCTCCTTAAACTTCGCTCTCCTCCGAGACGGCCGTGGCTCCGGCTCCACGTTGAAGATGATGCGGCCGAAAGACGCCGCCACTACCTCCACCACTAGCCTCCACCCTTCGGGCGGGACTGCACCTGGACCCCCGTGGAGCCACCCATCGACGTCAGCTGCGGCGAAAACGGCCTGCTCCGGCTCCACCGTGGTCGATCGCCTGGCGGCGGTCGACGACGCCTCCTCCGAGACGACCGTGGCTCCGCTCCACGTTGAAGATGATGCGGCCGGAAGACGCCGCCACTGCCTCCGGGCGGGACTGCACCTGGAACCGTGGAGCCACCCACCGACGTCAGCTGCGGCGAAAACGACCTGCTCCAGCTCCACCGTGGTCGATTGCCGGGCGGCGGTCGATGACACCTCCTCCGAGCGAGAGGAGCAGGGCCTCGCCAACGCCCACATCACTGCCGGTCTCGCTTCCCTGTGACTCTGTAAACATTTCGAGGCTCCGGTCGCTGAGGAACGAGGCAGAGCATTTCAGAAGCTGGACGTAGAATTAGCTACGAGCAGCAACTGTTCATCGCTAAAATTAGCTACGAGCAGCCGCTGTTCGTAGCTAATGCGACTATTCATAGCTAATTTTCCGTTAATTGGCTAAAAATTCCGTTAAATCTAGCGACAGACACTGCTGTTCGTCGCTAAAATTAGCTATGAACGGTTCGTAGCTAATTTTAGCGACGAACCAATCCGTTCGTAGCTAATTTTAGCGACAAATGGAGCCTTTCGTCGCTAATTTCGGATGCGAACAGCGACGAATATGACGACGAATGTGAACGGACCAATTTTTCGTCGCTAAATTTAGCGACGCCGAATTAGCTACAAATTTTTTCTCGTCCAAAATTCGTCGCCAAATCAATTTAGCGACGAATTTTTGCGAAATTCTCGTCGCTAATGTCGTGACTAATTGCATATTTTTTTGTAGTGACGGGAACGAAATTGAAAAAGAACAATAATCGGACATAAACTAAACAGATTATTTTATCCACATGAATATATTCCATCTATGATTTTAACGTTAATGAACACATTAATCTACTTCCTAAAAGGTTCCGAGAAGACACTGAATAAAGATCGAGTAACTTTTCCTTCGCGGGAGAATCTATCGATGATTTTCATGTGTGTTTAATATTATTTGCTTAGGGGGCAAAAATTGCCACGTGCGCTTATTGGGGAAAGCCCCATTAAGTTAAAAATACCTATCTCAAGCAATAGAGGAAATCGAGCTGTCCTTAACGGACTACAACTCTATCTTTCTTAACGTGTAGCTGGAGCATCGTCTAGCCACTCGCTCACGATCACGATCACGATCACAATCACGATCAAGACAACGCAATTTCTCAATGCGCAAACTCTCGTATTTGATCCCGCATCAATGAACGCATCCAATTCCCATTAAAAGTAGCTTTATTTTCCTTGGAGGCATACTAGATCGGACGCCAAATCAAAAGAAAAGCTAGAAAATGGATGACAGAATATTCCACATTTCGTACCGACATGAAACTCGATCATAATTGGTAGGATTTAACAGTATAATGGCAACCTTCAGTTTAGTTTTTTCTAAGACAGCAAATCCCCACTCTTGATAATGCTCTCCCCCCTATATCAAGGGTGGGGATCCCCCTGCCTTAAAAAAACTAAGGCAAGGGATCCGGGTCCGACAGCTAAAAGTCTAAAAATGACTTTAACTCATGAAACCAACGAACAAAAGGCACTACTCTTTCTATTTAGCTCATCACGCAGCCACTTCCTCACTTGCTAGGTTAGATCAAGTGAATTTTTCACTCAACTGAGGCTCCGCTTTCTTCGCGTGAAATGCGAGTTTGAAGGCTAGTGCATTTGAGAGATGCGCTCTGTTGATGGGCAGATTCTTAATAAGATTGTTCGACTCATCATTAGTTAGTTATTTTTCAGGAAAACGACAATGTTTTCTGGTGTTTCGCTAAACTATGAAAAAGATCTAGAAAATATTTTTCAGGAAAACGACAATGTTTTCTGGGTTCCACCTCCTGTAGCTACTGATTAAAGCCAGAGCCGCTTGTATTAGAGCTTCAAAGTTGGGACTTTTCCCTCGAAAAACCATATCATTTCGGGCTTTCCAAATAGACCAAAGTGTGGCTGCAATTATCTTCGCTGATGGTGAGGGATCTGGTTGATTATGTTGTGAAATGAGACACTAGATCGGTGTCGCAGCGGAATAGGATCGACGAGCGTTTGCAATTAATGTCGGGAGCCGTAGAAAGTCGATAGAGAAATAAAACGGAATAATAATAAAGGACACGAGACTTACGTGGTTCGGTCCGAATGTCGGAACCTACGTCCACGGGGAGAGCCAACAAATAATCCACTAACAAATCGGAGAATTACAAGATTACAATCCCTCACGCTCAAGTGTTTCCCAACCCTAGATTATACACCCGATACCCACGGTGTTTAATAACTCAAATAGACTCGACGCGGCGAACAAGTCTTTCCGAGCTCACTTCTATCTCTTGAGCTCTCTCTTGTTCGCTTGCTTTGTCTTCGGTTCTTCTTCTCCTTATATAGCCGAATGGAAGAGGAAGCATGCCAACTTGTGCCCAACTTATGCCTAACTCCCGAGTCAATGCCTAACTCATGCCTAACTCCCGAGTCAATGCCTAACTCGTGCCTAACTCCCGAGTCAATGCCTAACTCGTGCCTAACTCCCGAGTCAATGCCTAACTTCCGAGTCAATGCCTAACTCCCGAGTCAATGCCTAACTTCCGAGTCAATGCCTAACTTCTGAGTCAATGCCTAACTCCCGAGTCTTCGTATATGGGCTCAAACTCGAGACACAATTTTAACAATTCTCCACCTTGGCTCGATGTTTGTAGCCAAGCTATAGTATTCATGTTAACTCTCCCAGCGCCCCGATGGGCGCTTATGCTCTACAGACGCCAATCGAGCTCAAACAGAGCTCGAGCTTTGCCAAAGGAACCGGCTTCGTCATCATGTCTGCTGGATTTTCTGCTGTTGCTATTTTCATAATAGCAATCTCGCCCTTCGTTATGACATCTCGGATGAAATGGTACCTGATATCGATATGCTTTGTTCGCTCGTGATATATCGGATTATAAGCTAGATGTATCGCACCTTGGTTGTCACAATGTACAGTGACGCTTTTCTGATTCAGTCCAAGGTCCAAGAGCAAACCTTTCAGCCATATCGCCTCCTTTGCCACAAAGGTTAGTGCCATGTACTCTGCCTCAGTTGAAGATAAAGCAACATGATCTTGTAAAGATGCTTTCCAACTTACTGCACCACCTGCTAGCATAAAAACGTACCCCGCTAATGATCTGCGACCATCCGTATCACCAGCATGATCCGAGTCCACATACCCTGTGGTCTTACTGCCGTTCTTGTCCCTTTGGTATGTGATACCAACGTCTGCTGTCCCCTTCAAATATCTGATGATCCATTTCACAGCTTCCCAATGAGTCTTACCTGGGTGTTTCATGTAACGGCTAACAACACTTACAGCTTGTGAAATGTCAGGTCTAGTGCACACCATGGCGTACATAATACTACCCACTGCACTAGAGTATGGAACATGAGACATATGCTCCTCCTCTTCCTCAGTCTGCGGTGATAATTTGTCAGAAAGTTTAAAGTGTGCAGCTAAAGGTGTACTTACAGATTTTGCTGACTGCATGTTAAAACGTTCCACGATCTTCTCAATATATTTCTTTTGTGATAGACGCAAAATCCCTGCAGTCTTGTCACGCAAAATCTCCATACCCAATATCTTCTTTGCAGCACCTAAATCTTTCATTTCAAACTCAGCACTCAACTGCCGCTTCAGCACATCAATATCAGACATATTTCTAGCTGCTATCAGCATATCATCAACATATAACAGCAGATATATCAAAGACCCATCATCCAGTCTCCTAAAATAAACACAGCTATCCATCTGACTCTTAGAATAGTCCTGACTAGCCATGAAAGCATCAAAGCGCTTATACCATTGTCTAGGAGACTGTTTCAGCCCATATAAAGATTTCCTTAACAAACAAACATGGTCTTCCTTACCCAGAATAGCAAATCCCTCTGGCTGCCTCATGTAAATCTGCTCCTCCAACTCACCATGAAGAAACGCTGTCTTTACATCAAGCTGCTCCAACTCGAGATCCTGTGCAGCTACTAAGGCAAGTAAAATACGAATAGAGGTATGCCTTACCACAGGAGAAAACACTTCATTGTAGTCAATGCCCTCCCGCTGTGTAAACCCCTTCGCCACAAGTCTCGCCTTATATCTCGCTGCCTCGACACCAGGAATGCCCTCTTTCCGTTTGTAGACCCATTTGCTTCCAACAATCTTCTGGCTGTTGGGTACTTTAACTAGCTCCCATGTCTGATTCTGATGGAGTGATTCCATCTCTTCACTCATAGCCCCTAGCCACTGCGATGACTCAGAACTAGCCATCGCCTCAGAGTAAGACGAAGGCTCATCTGTCTCCACCTCATCACCTACAGTCAATGCATAGGCTATATCAGCATAACCATAACGTACCGGTGGTTTGATTTGCCTTTTCTGTCTGTTTGTGGCTATATTATGTTGCGGCTCCGCTGGTTGTTCCGTATCACCGTCTTCAGGAATAGTGGCCTCATCCACAGTCTCAACATCTGTTACCTCCGAGGTCTCCGGAGTCTCCACCTGAAACTCCACCTCACTACTGACACCATGATCTGTCTGCTCTGCTGGTAGTGACTCAGGACTCCTCTTTCGAAGCATTGCAGTCTCGTCGAAGATTACGTCTCTGCTGATTATAAAATGGGGTGATCTGGGATCATTGCACCACAACCGGTAGCCTTTTACCCCTTCTGCATAACCCAGAAATATGCACTTCTTTGCCCTCGGCTCAAGCTTACCATCCCTCGCATGAGCATACGCAGGACATCCGAATATCCGCAATCCGGAATAATCAACAGGTTTTCCCGACCATACTTCCTCAGGAGTCTTCCACTCAATAGCAGAAGATGGAGATCTATTAACTAGGTAACATGCCATATTTACTGCTTCGGCCCAAAATTCCTTGCCCAGTTCTGCATGTGAAATCATGCACCGAGCTCTCTCAAGTAGAGTTCTGTTCTTCCGTTCAGCAACGCCATTTTGTTGTGGTGTCCCAGGAACCGTGCGGTGTCTCACGATTCCTTCCCTTTGGCAGAACTCGGTAAAATCCTTACCACAGAACTCCATGCCGTTATCGGTTCTCAGGCACTTGATTTGCTTACCTGACTGCTTCTCAATCAATGCCTTAAATTTCTTGAACCGATCAAACACCTCATATTTGTGTTTCAAGAAGTATACCCATACCTTCCTTGAATAGTCGTCGATGAATGTCAGCATATATCTGGCACCTCCTTTCGAAGAAACTGGAGACGGTCCCCAGACGTCTGAATGGATGTATTCAACAGGTTGCTTGGTCGAATGTACAGCTGCACCAAATTTGACTCGGCGCTGCTTTCCGAAAATGCAGTGCTCACACAGGTCCAGCTTTTCTGTCTTCTGACCTTTCAGCAGCCCCCTTTCACTCAGCATCGTCATACCTGCCTCACTCATGTGCCCTAAACGCATATGCCATAAATGAGTCAAGTCAGAATCTGACTCACCTGATGAAACTGCAGCAATTCCAGACACGGTATCTCCCAGTAGATGATAGAGAGAATTCTTCTTCTTCCCTTTCATTACCGTCATGGCACCTTGAGAGATCTTCAGTACTCCACCTTCGGCGGTGTACTTGCACCCAATGTCATCGAGTGTCCCTAGAGAAATAAGGTTCTTCTTGAGTTCCGGTACATGCCTCACGTCTGTTAGCGTTCGCTCTATGCCATCGTGCATCCGGATCTGAACTGTCCCTATCCCCACAACCTTGCAGGCTGTGTTATTCCCCATAAGAACTCTACTACCATCTGTAGTTTGGTAGGTAGTGAACCAGTTCCTATGAGGAGTCATGTGATAGGAACATCCAGAATCTAGCACCCATTCGTCTCCTGACAAACTTGTTGATGCACATAGGACGGTCTCAGCATCACTGATACTCTGCTCGGCAATATTTGCCACATTGCTTGTGACGTTTTGCCCACCACCTTTATTTCTTAACTTTGGACAATCTCTCCGCATGTGCCCCTCCTCGTGACATTCAAAGCATTTCATGCGACCTTTGAATTTTCTGGGTCGCGATTTGGACCTGCTTTTGCCTCTGCTGCTGCTGGGCCACCGGTGTTGATCTCTGCCTCGAATCACGAGTCCTCGCGCCACATCTTGCGATAGGCCGTCATCTCGCAGCTTTCGCTGCCACTCCTTTGAAAACATAGCAGATTTTACCTCTTCAGAGGTAATTGAAGTTCGTCCCTGTAATAAGGAGTCAGTGAAATGCTCCCATGATTCTGGCAAAGACGCCAGCAGTATCATGCCTTGTTCTTCATCTTGAAGGTTCTTTCCGACATTCTTCAAATCCATCATGAGTTTATTAAACTCATCTAGGTGGGTTCTGATGGACGTACCTTCAGTGTATCGAAACTGATACATCCGCTTCAGCATATACAGGCGATTGTTCAAACCTTTTGTTACATAGAGGGCCCGAAGTTTTGCCCACATTGCTGCGGCATCTTTCTCTTCAGCAACCTCTATTAACACCTCGTCCGATAGGTTCAACAGGATTATACTTCTGGCCTTACTCATCAGCTCGTCCTTGTCGGCATCTTTCATTGATTCAGGCAATTTGGCTTTGCCTTCCAATGCCCGGGCCAGACCTTGAGTTGTCAGCAGCGCCTCCATTTTGACGCTCCATAACACAAAGTTGTTCCTTCCATTAAATTTCTCAACTTCTACTCTTGCTCCAGACATAATTGCAAAGTCTAAGCTCTGATACCAATTGTTGTGAAATGAGACACTAGATCGGTGTCGCAGCGGAATAGGATCGACGAGCGTTTGCAATTAATGTCGGGAGCCGTAGAAAGTCGACAGAGAAATAAAACGGAATAATAATAAAGGACACGAGACTTACGTGGTTCGGTCCGAATGTCGGAACCTACGTCCACGGGGAGAGCCAACAAATAATCCACTAACAAATCGGAGAATTACAAGATTACAATCCCTCACGCTCAAGTGTTTCCCAACCCTAGATTATACACCCGATACCCACGGTGTTTAATAACTCAAATAGACTCGACGCGGCGAACAAGTCTTTCCGAGCTCACTTCTATCTCTTGAGCTCTCTCTTGTTCGCTTGCTTTGTCTTCGGTTCTTCTTCTCCTTATATAGCCGAATGGAAGAGGAAGCATGCCAACTTGTGCCCAACTTATGCCTAACTCCCGAGTCAATGCCTAACTCGTGCCTAACTCCCGAGTCAATGCCTAACTCGTGCCTAACTCCCGAGTCAATGCCTAACTCGTGCCTAACTCCCGAGTCAATGCCTAACTTCTGAGTCAATGCCTAACTCCCGAGTCTTCGTATATGGGCTCAAACTCGAGACACAATTTTAACAGATTAAGCTGATTTTGTAGCCATTCATCTATGCGTTGCACGCCTTGATATGGGATTTGCACACTTATTGCAGGGCCTCTTCTCCATACTATATCGGTCCAAGGACAGAGGAGGAACAAGTGTTCCACTGTTTCAACATCAGATCCGCAAAAAGTGCAGAGAGCGTGAGGAAATTACCTTGCGCTTGACCAAAATTCTAACGACCAAAAAGTACAGCACCAATCTCCACTCAAGATCTTGATTAGTTTAGTCACAAAGCATCGAGGCCTCGTTCCTTTTTGCGGAAAATGTGATGTTTCCACGTAATATCTATGAGAAAGTTATTTTTCATGAAAATGGTAATTTTTTTCGGTATTTGGCTGAAATCTGAAAATAAATTGAAAAATGTTTTCTCCTGTTTTGTATGAAAAGTCGGATTTGTTTTTTCTCTGTGCACCCCTCATAATAATTTTTCTAATTTTTTTTCTCTTTTTAAATCAAAATTTTAATTTCTTTATATTATTTTTATTTTTTCTTTGGTTTGCTTTTCTTTTTCCTCCTTTTGTCGCGGCTCGCCGGTGAAGGCCACATGCAAACTCGAGCTCGAGGCTCGGTGAGCTGCTTTTATGGCTGATCGCCGAGCTACCGACCATCTCCGTGGAGGAAAAAAAAGGGGAAAATAACAAATAAAAAATTATTCGAATAACGAGTAGAAAAAAATTATTAAAAATTCGAAGCATGTATAGAGAGAAGGGAGAGATTAGTCTCCATCCTAAAGAGGAAATCATTTTTTCCACTTTTGAAGGTAATTTTTTCCATTGATGAAAATATTTTCCTTTACTTTTTTATTTTCTGTGAAATCAGAAAATCCAAAAAATATTTTCCTAAAAATTGCTTTATGCGAAACAAACAAAACCTTAATCAACATGAGTAGGGTTATTAAAAGTGCATTGTCGTGACAACTCGTAACCCCTTAGCTCTCAAAGTCTCAATCACCCATTACCAATTACCGACAATTGATGTTTCTCATAATCTGACGAAGATTAAACTCCATTTGATTAAGGGAGGTTGAAGATCAATGCAAATGCGTGATTACATCTCATCAGTAAGCTTAAGTTAACATGTGAAATGAGACATCACGAGTTTAAAATTCGCATAAATTCGTAGACACACGATATGAGAAACTTTAACACTCATTCTCACATGCAAACCGAATGAAGAATGACATGTGGAATTGACGAACTAGGAGTTTCACATGCGAAATGAATTTGGGGTGAAACTTGACACAGACATCATGTAAGATAATGAATGATGAACCCACCAAAAGCTTAAGCCAATTCATTGAGGAAGACAATGCGAATACAAGCTCTATGGAACCGGTAGAAGTGAAATTGGCAAAATCGGTGGCGGCCGCACTTGGCTAATAAATAAAATAATAGAAAGCACAGGCAAAAGAGAATGGATCAGCAAAGATAATGCTCCGAGTATATGCTTGAAAGATACTCTCTCCATTAACGTCAAATCCCTTCTCCTTTCTTACTTTGGAAACCCCCCCTTTGTCCCTCTGTCTCTCCCTCCCTACTTTCTCGTTGCATCAGTTTTTGGTGATAGAAGCTGGCCTCTGCATCTGCAATGGAGTCCTCTGGCACTCGGGCTGGCCATGAAGGAGGCAAGGATGACCGGATAAATCCTGGCCGTTGACCCTTTGTCCGGTCTTAAAAATAGGTTGGGCAACCGCGGACCCTTTGGCAGTGCGTACCTGAGGAGCATGTAAGCTCAAGCATCATCATATGAGCATTCGAGCTTTCGGACTATATTTATGTTTCGTAGGACCATAATTTTTCTTTTCGCAACCTTTCACCTGTTCGACTTAATTCCAATCGTTTTTCTCTTTGTTGTGGTAACGCTTTCGATTCTTCGGATCAGTACAACATGTTCAGAGCCATCCATTGAGCATATCTGCTCGGTCTTGATCACCGACTCAACGGATGACTGGTCCGTGTAGCAAACTTTAGATCTTACGTAATAACCTCGTTTCTATGAGATACCTAGTTGTTTTTTCGCGAGGTCGACTCTCGTAGCAGTAGCACCCAAGAGACTGTTCTTCGATTTCATGTGCTTCACATCGATTGCTCGTAAAATCCGAGTTCAGAGCATGAGCCATCAGGGGATCAGCTCGCTGCTCAGAGATTGAGCATTCTCATTTCGAAGCCAATTTCCTTTCTTGCAGCACTGGGAATGGATGTATCTTATTAAAGGATGGGACCGTGCCAAGCGCCTCCCAAATGATTTTGTAATAACCTCTAGACCTGCTCAAACCATGAGACACCATGCCAGGCCGACGATCACACCAGTTTCTGCAGTCATAGTGACGATGGATAGCCGATGGTTGTCCTCTGCAAGAAAACCACTGCAACATGCATACTGGGAAAACGGCTGTGCCAAATAATGCGCGTGTTTATCTTCTAGGCTATAAACCAAAGGGGACTGGGAAAGATGGCTCACGATAGGCTCACTTTCTCCTGAGTCTAAGCCAAAGATTGGTCATGCAACAGGCCGCAAATGTTATATAGAGGGAGAAAGATCGGTATGATAACTACACGCACGTTTGGCTGAACATTCTGCAGATCCACATGTAAATGCGAAACCCCAGATTTATTAGATTAAACGTATGAGACTATATTATGCCAAAATGACTCAATAAGGGCCAGTGCAGAGCAAATTATACGTTAAGAGCTGTAAGAATGAGTGTCGAGATTTTGCCTTGATCATACAGTAAGGGTGCTGGTAATTTTAGTTTCAGGAATTCCAATGTATTCCATGACATCTCAATTAAATACTTTCCCTAAGGATACATCGAATTGAATGATTAAGTTCTTTGATCAAACATTAAGCCTTCTTATTCATTTGCTGAATTTTCACTTAATTTTCTTGATACAAGTTAACAAGTGGGTCTTCTAGCAAAAAAAAAAAGTTAACAAGTGGGTCCCACAAGTTCAAGGCAAGTATATTTTTCCGTCTCGAGTGGATGTGTTTGGTTCAGTATTTTCAAAGAACTTTCAACCCTCAAAGCCCAATGGAAGAATGCTCAAGCATTTAATTCAGCTTTAAACCAGCATCTAAACAAATGTTGGTCTTGGGAAAGCTGATAGCATTGGGCTTTCAGCATTTGACCAAATGCTAGAATATTCTTTTTTTCTTTTTAAAACCAACCTTATCAATTTCCTATATTTTCAATTTTGCCTCCATTTTACTATGTATCTCCTTCTTCAGTCCGACAAAGGGTAAATTTTTAATTTAAAATTTTAAAAATTGCATTCAAAGCTCTTTTAGAATGTTGTTTTTACCAAACACCATTCAACCCAAAAATTATTTTCAAATGAGATTTTACCAAACGCAATTAACATTTTTTTAACAAAAAAAAATCAACATTTTTTTAAACCCCCTTTAAATTGAAGGCATTTGTATTTCTTTAAATCTCCTTTCAAATGCTAAACCATCTAAGAACATGTATGGTAACCATTCTCATTCTCTGATTCTAATTTTGGGAACAAAAAAAAAGGATGAGAACCATGTTTGGTAACGTAAATAATTTTGATTTTGATTATGTTCCCAGAATCAGTTTTAGAACAAAATTTAGAACAAAAAAAAATTTGGTTTTGGAAAAAAGAATCAATTTTGAGAATTACAAAACAACATGAAGTCTCACATATCTCACTTTTCCCTTCCAGTTTTCTCGTCACTTTTCCCTCAACCTAATAAAATAAAAATAAAAAAAAAATCAAATTTTTTTTGACAATTTTTAAAAAAATCACAAAAAATTTAGAAAATCCCTAAAAATAGAACAAGCTTAGATTAGGCTAGTTTAACCTCATTTTCATAAATTTGGGCCTAAATTTTCTTGATTTCACAGTTTAAAATCTTTTGCAAAAAATATCACAGAAGATGAGGGCATCTAACATGCGAATGATAATATATATACTCATAACCGTGCGTCACAACATGTGAAGTTGGAGTTAAACACCTACTTGGATTCAGGACAGAAGTTACAAAATGATAGTGAAGGACTTGTACTTCATATCAAGGAGGATAATTTTATTTTTTTTTTACTAGTGGATAATTTGGTTATTCGGCTGCTATGTTTATGTGTATTTTGGACAAAGCAACATTTAAAAAAAATGAGTTTTTAATATGAGAATTATCACATGCTTCAATAGAACTTCAAACATCATATATTAAAATTTGTGTTTCATTTATAACATGCTAAAAAAATAATATATTTTAAATTATTTTATTGTGCATTGGAAATTAGTCTTCAATTTTGGATGAAATCTTACAAAGTAACTACACAGCTATTTGACTTAATTAGGAAAAGAAACAGCTTTTCGAAATATGAATTTTATGCAGTTATCAAACACGTTCCTATTCCAGGAACAGAAATTTTGGACAGTTATCAAACAAGTTCTGATTCTCTAAAACTCATTCAGAAACAGAATTAGAAAAAGTCATTTTAAGGGGTGCATGACAACATTCCAGAAATAGTTTATGCAATAGGTTTGGAACATAAACTCGTTTGGTAACTCAGTTCTATTTTTCTATTTCTGGAATAAAAAGTTGTTCTAGAAATAGATTTGAAGCAGAAATGAGAAACAAAAAAAATTGCTTATCCGAGAAATCAAAATCGAAATCTCCGTCGATGACCACCACACATCGCACCCTGTCACACCCCGAGCCCGGCGGGCACGCGAAGACCCCTCAACGGCCGTTAACTTAGATAGTCATCCAAGATCCGACGGCCAAATCTCAAGGACCTAAACGAAGCATGCAAGCAAAAGCGAGAAAAACAACCTTACACTTAGCAAAAAAAAAAAGGCTTTAGAACGATACAACCAAAAACATTTAATCAAAAACAAAGCGGGGTTTCGGTTTACAAAATGTAAGATCAAACAAGGTTACAAGTCTAAAAGCACATCAAATGCTCCTTCGGCTATTCATCTTCGGCATCCACGGGACTTCGTTATTAGGGACCTGAAAAAGTGATCCTACGACGGGGTAAGATAAAAATCTCAGTAAACTAGACCTAACTCTAAACTAGGTCGCTAGTACCTCTATACACTTTTGAAAATAGATATTTTGGAATAAAAAGACTTTGACATGGTAAAAGTACGATAATCTTGGCAAAACATGATGATTCATAAAACAAGGCACAATTTTGACCAAATGTGGCATTCCAATCTTTTTCAAATAACTCGACAGTAAAAAAATCATGATAAAAGCTCGGTTTCGTACTTAGGCAATGTTTTCAGTTAAACAAACTTAGGGAAAACAGTTCTTTGTTCCAAAATCATCATTCAATTCTAGTTTTCTCAAGGAATTTGACATTTCTCAATAGTAATCCAACGTTACTCGCCCATACTAAAAATGCTTCGGCCTCATTAGGAAATTTTTCTTAAAACAAACATTCTTGTCAAGAAACTAGTTATTCACGAAAAATAATTCCATCCTTTCTCTTTGTTCCATTTCTTTTTCCTCATAAAATTTGACTTTCAGTCAATGGTAACAAATCGTTACCCGCCCGCGCCAAGGCGCCTTGGGCCTCAAGATGTATTTCATTTACTCAAAACATTTATTGCCATAAAATCAGTTAGCCACAGAAAAAATTCATCTTTTCACTTTACTACGACGAGATGATTCGGTCATCATAGTGACTCTCGCTCCCGAATACCATTGAGATGATTCGGTCAACTATAAGACTCTCGTCATGGCCAATCCTACAAGATGATTCGGTCAAACATGTGACGCCCGATACCTTAACTCCCTCGAATCAGTCAACATGAAGACTCTTGTGTTCGGACCAAGAGATGATTCGGTCAATGTAGTGACTCTCGATACTCCAGCACCTCGAGATGATTTGGTCGACTACATGACTCTCTAGCCGTAGTGCCCTCGTCAGGCCAAAATGGGATCAAGTCCCTGAGCTCAATATCTTTGGGATCAAACACCCAAACATGGGATCAAACACCCGTAAAATTCAATTGGGATCAAACACCCAACGTCAGGATCAAACACCCGACCTATTGGCCATAAGTTTTCATTCAACTTTCAACAAACTCATTCAAAAGCAAATCGGCTCACGGCCTTATTTCAAACTCCATAATTCACAAATTCTCAAAAATCAAGTGCTTTCAATAAAAACTCTTTTTAAAGCAAAGCACAATCGTGTTATCACACACACAACTTCAACTTAGCACAAGCATCAATTAACAACTCTTTCAATTCAAAACTTGGCATTTATTCAAAATCAACCTCATATTTCGGTTCCACAAACCATCCCGAGAATCAATTTATAATCCGTGCCACTAATGCTCTCAATTCAAACGGAACCTCCACAATACATGACAAAGGTTCAACCATCTCTCATACTCAAGTTAGAACTTCATAAATCGACTTTAATTTAATAACCTCTCGCCAAGAATCACTTGAACACAACTCATTCAAAAACAGGGCAGATTCGGTTCTAATATTCCTCAATCAAAATCGGTCCATAAATCACCAATTTTCTCAAACAATAACGTCTCTTAGTAACTTAACAACCTAATAAAGGTTTAGGAATAGTTTACCGAACTATCTAGGCAAGCAAAATCCCACAAATGGCTGCTCGAAGTCCTTCAACTAAACCTGTCCGAACAGGGCAGGGTCGGTTCCTACGAGATTTCACACAAACCGGCCATTAAATACTCATCTAAACTCCATTCCAATCCATATATCCCTTGCTAACACATTCTACTACGTCTTAGAGTGACTTACCAAGAGTTTCCAAGTCAAACAATGCCTCGACAAGCCTCAAAGACCCACGGTTCTCAACCGACCAGTAGGGGATAGTTTCTATTCCTTGAGAGTTCAAGTAGGTTCAACCATCAAAATCCATCTAAACTTCAACTAAGCTTCAATCTCAAACTACTAAACCCTTATACTATGTCTTAAAAAAGTCTTACCAAAATTTTGAGCCAAGGGAATCCACCAAAGGGTCACGCAAGCTTGCGGGTTCAACCGGTTCTTCTTGCGGACAAATTATGTCATCTCGAAACATGGCAAGAGTTCAACTATAAAAATCATTCAAATACCCATCTAAACCTTAAGTACAAATTGCTAAATGTCCTAACTAGGCTTAAGTATACTTCAAGTGCCATAAGTTGTGTACGGAGCTCACTTTAGTGCCAAAATTTTCAAATCGATCACTTTAGTGCTAAGTTTTTATAACTTTGATCACTTAAGTGCCAACTTCTTTTAAAAACGATCACTTTTGTGACATTTTGAATTTCTGCCATTTTGAGACTATGGAATGAGAAGTATCAATCGATGTATTTCAGTTTTATCTCGCTCGGACCTGATCAATTCGAGTTAACTGACCAGAAAGGGAAAGGCTAACGCATGACAAGGTACGTAGACCTAGGAAACTCGAAATGGAAATGACGTTTTGACCATAAGGATTATTGAGGGACATTTAGAGCCAATAAAGGTCGATCTGATAACGACTAAGGAATTCATTACTAGCGTTATACGATTGGAACGCGGGTGATGCCGTAAAACCAATGTATAATTTGTGAAGTTTTCATAAATCGAACAATGACGATTGAGACCGTCGAAACTAGTAATGAACCATCGCAATTACATGACAACCAAAGTCGTCTTATCTTGAGGCGTCCTAAGTGTGACGGGAGTCACAGAGTCGATACGCGTAACGTCTGCAAAAGCCGCCCATTAGTTCAAGATAAACTGAAGATACGATCGACGAATGAACGATCATGAAATGGAAGCTCGAATTGGCAATTGAAAATGAAAAATTTCAAAATTGGAAAAGGATTTGACGTCGCCTCGCCAATGGACACTCAAAATGAGAAAAATAAAGTTTCAGACGAAAAATGCCAAATGACCGTTTTGCCCATCAACCTTGTATCTTTGCCTTAAGAAAGTTGGAAGGGCAAAATAGTCATTCTACCCTCCCTTAGCAGCTGCTGAAAATGGTGAGAGACAAGTCAATGGAAGTCAAAGATTGTGGACCAATTATTAGAGCCATTGCCAAGTGTCACTCTAGGATGAAACCATGCCTTAATCACCATCAAATGCAATCTTGTCAAAATTGTCTCAATTATTTGATGGAAATATCCCCTAGCAGCTGTAAAAATCGTGCACTCCCTTCCCCTCCTCCATTTCCTTCAAAATCCTCTCCATTTTCCTCTCTAGTAAAACTGCATCAAAAGACAGATTCTGTCCTCCATGTTCGGTGTGCTCGACCAGTCTCATCCGACGTCCATTTGACGTGCGCCGACCACCAGAGGTAAGATCTATGTGTCCTTGACAAGCTCTAAGTGGAATTTTGTCATTTGGTTAAGTATTTTTACCTGTGTGAGCCCAAGACCAAAACCGGACGGAATCCGCGCGAGCTGGGATAAGACCACCGTACACCCTCTTAGAAATTTCAAATGACTCCGTTCTTTTTGTGTGATCTCTATAACATCTAGAACTCAAGTCCACTGAGCAAAAATTTTGATTTTATTGGATATTTAATGTGTTTTCATGGCTGATTTGAGGTGGTCTTTACCGAACAGATTCTGCCTTCTCCGACCGGTAGAGGATCCGTGAGCTTTTGAGGTCCGCCGAGGTGTCGCCTTGCCCCGAAACTTGTTGGTAAGACACCCTAATACATGATACTACGTGTTAGCAAAGGATAGGTGAGTTAGATTGAAGTTTTGATGGCCGGTTTGCATGGATTTTCCTACGAACAGAATCTGCCCTGTACCGGATAGATTAGGATCCGAAGATTGTTGCGATTCTTGGAGGAGTTTGTTGCTTAAATTAGCTTGGTAAGTTGATTCTAATCCTTCCCTAAGATGTTGGGTTACTAAATGGTGGATCTTTGGTGAAATTAAAAGGATTTTAAATGTTGTTTTGGTGAGAAAAACGTGAGAGAACCGAGAGGTACTCAAATCTATTTTCAGCGCACACCGTTTTTAAAATGACCCGTTCTAATTCATCTGATATCCAAATTGAATACCATTTTCGCCCACACGACCGTAAGATCTTGAAGAACAAGATTCTAAAATTTATTTTCTCAAAAATTCAGTAGAAAAATTGTAATTTTCTTGAGAACGAACCTGGTCGTGGGTGGGCAATTCTGTGGATTGGGGTCATTGATGACTTTTTTTGCTTGAATGTCCATTTAACATGCCTATGGAGTGTCAAGTTGATGCTGTGGTTGTTTAATGATGAAATTATATGTGAGAAAATGGGCATGTGATGATTAATTGGGATTCAATCGAGGGCTTTAATGCTCGGTGTCACAATTGGTGTCGAATGATGCATGGTGTGACGATGTGCATGTATATGATGGCTGAATGACTTGTTTTAAATGATGAACCTGATGTGCTAGAATGCGTGCCTTAAGTGGCGATGGCATGAATTTACTTGTAATTGTGAGATTGAGACTAACGAGAAGGTTCACAATGATGTTTTATGGCCAATGCATTGAGCTGGGGAGAGAGTTACTCCTAATGACCTGACAATGTCTTGCGGCTAGAGAGTCTTACCTTGACCGAATCATCTCGAAGACTGTAAGAATCGAGAGTCAGGTAGTGACCGAATCATCTCTAGGTCCGAACGCGTGAGTCCTATAATCGACCGAATTATCTCGATGGCGCGGAATGTCGAGAGTCGCTATAGAGACCGAATCATTTCGCAGCAAGAGTCATGATGACCGAATCATCTCAATAAGACGTCGAGAGTCATGTGATTGATCGAATCATCTCGCGGCCTAAGTAGGCGACCCTTGGTGGGCGTAAAGAAGATAAAAGACTGAAACATGGCTTTGATATGTTTCCAGGTCTGTATGCTTGAATTGGCTGGAATGTTTGGAATGCCTGGAGTGCATGGGATCTCTGTTATGCCTGTATGGCCTGTGAAGTCCAGAGAACATGTGAAAGACAGGAACTTGATTGCCTCATATGCCTGAGTTGCTTTATTATGCCAATTGCTTGAATGTCATGTGAGAAAAGCTTTTTGCCAAAACTTGCATATTTTCAAACCTGCCTGGAGGTACCAATAGTCTAGCTTAGGGTTAGGGTTAACTTACTGAGATTATTATCTCACCCCGTCGTGGGACCAATAATTTCAAACCCAAAGCCTTGAAGAATGCCTCGAAGATGACGAAGAAGGAAAAAGGAGGAAAATGAAGACGAGTCTGCCTAGCTTGTGGATTTCTTTTTGAAGTTCTTCTTTTGTAGTCCCATAGTGCCTTCCTCTGAACCCTTCTGTCTTTTGATGTACTAGACCTTTTTAACTGTAAGACGATGTGTGTTGTTTTTAAATCCTATGTCGCCTTATGTCTTTTTCTTTTATGTCTGGGCTTTTGTTTCCGCTTCTACATGTGCTTTCCATATCGCGCTCCGAGAGTTAGGCCGTTGGATCTTGGGTTATCTTATTAAGATTGACGGCTGTGTGGGATGTTGGCGTGCCCGCTGGGGTGGGGCGTGACAACTTTGATGCCAACTCCGATTTAAGCTGACGTGGCTCGTCGAAAATCCGACACGTATATTTTTTATTATTATTTGAGCTGACGCGGTTCATCGAACTTGGCACTGAAGTAATCGCTTTTAAAGGAAGTTGGCACTTAAGTGATCGAAATTATAAAAACTTAGCACTAAAGTGATCGATTTGCAAGTTTTGGCACTAAATGATTGAAGTTACAAAAACTTAGCACTAAATTGATCGATTTGAAAGTTTTAATACTAAAATGAGCGTCGTACACAGCTTATGGCACTTGAGGTGTACTTAACCCGTCCTAACTAGGTTCAAGGAGCGGCTTACCGAAGATTGAAGCAAAAAGAGCTCGAAAATCCCACTTTGGAGCTCGCGGGTTCGGACCAGGCCAGTCTGGCCTTTGCTGCTTCAAATGGCTCTACGGGACAAAATGTTGGGTGAATTTGGGCCCATAATACATTGTTGGAACGGCAAAATGATAAGCTTTCTAATGGTGGGTGGCTCATCTCCATCCGATGACGGACGACGAAGTTATAGCCAGAACAGCGAGCGGCGTCGGGAGGGCAGCGAGAGAGAAAAAGAGAGAAAGAGAGAGCCGAGTGAGAGAGCAAGAATGGATGAGGATGGTGGTCGGCCAAAATGGGAAGAGAGAGAGAGAGAGATGAGGCTTCCTTAATCCTAGAGAGCAAGAGTGGATAAGACCTTGAGTAGATGAGAATTGACAAGCATTTAATGCTAATTAGGGTACTAATCTCTAGCTTATAGGTTGTCTTATCCCCATAAGAAAAATCTTGAAGCCAAAATGACTACTTTGCCCCTTGATTTTCGGCCAAAGAGGGAGATGGAGGAATTACCAAAATGTCCTTGTCCATTCATAAAAGCATGAGTAGTCTCCGAGGGTAAAATGGTCATTTTTCACTTTTAGTTCAAAATCTCGCTTTTCTAATCTTATGGGGCGAATCATAATCCTAATTATCCTTGATGAGGCGGGCGTCCAAATATTTCAAATGTTAGAATTCCTTAATGTCCGATACTCAAATTCGAGGTCAATATTCATGTCGAGTTTTCACCGACTGTAATTCCAGTTTACTCAAATTGACGAGCGACTCTTGCAGATGCTACGCGTATTGACCTTAGGATTTTCTCAAGTCGTGGCTACTTTGATTGTTATGTGATTGCGAGGGTTTATCGCTAGTTCTTGCGGTCTTGATCGTCGAAATTCGATTTAGAAAATTCTCGCAAATTACATATTGGTGAGGCAGAATCACTCACGTCCCAACGTATAACACTATCAAGGCATTCCATGCTCGTTCTTAGATCGATCTCTGCTGGCCCAAAATATCCCGAAGTGCCATTTCTTATTCGAGTTTCCCAAGTCCACGTACTCGATTCTGCGTTAGCCTTACCCTTTCGGTCAGTCAACTCAAGAGTGGCCAGCTCCGTGCGAGATATAATCGAAATACACCGATCGATATCTTTCCAATCAACAAAGTAGCACCGACACCGACACTTGACACGTGACACGACACGACACGACGCGTCATGTCTAAAAAATAGAGATTTTCGACACGTCGGGGATACGTTATATATAAATATATTTTTATATATACATGATAAAAATATATTATTCTTTTTAGAATTTTTTATAAAATGGAGAATTTGTAAAAAAGAATTTTTATAATAGAAGGAAAGCTCACGGATACTTCCCTAATTTGATCCAATCAGCAAATAAAAATAAATAAATAATGAAGTAAAAAGACAAAAAAAAAAAATCTAGATCTGCACACTTTTCCTCATCCATCACGTCTCATTCTCTTCTCTATCTACTTTTTCCCTCCTCTTTCATGTCTATTCCTCTTCTCTCTGTACTTTTGTTTGAAAATTGTCTGACATGTCTGAGTCCCCTCTCTCTCCTCTCTGTCTCCCCTCTTCTCTCTTCTTCCTTCCTTTCCCCCATCCCGAACACCCTTATCTCACTCCTCGCGGAGCCAAGCCGGACGTCGACCACCTGCTCATCTCTCCTCTGGCATACTCTCGCTCTGTCCTCTTGCTGTTTCTCTCTCTGCTCCGCCGCACGCCACGGTCGTTCTTTGCTCGGAGGCTCGCCGCGTGTCGCTGGCTCCTTCCCTCAACCTCTCTCATGGCCCGAAACTCTCTTTCCCTTCTTCCCCACTGATCTCTACCTTCGGATCTACCTTCCTCCTCCTTCGCTAACACGCGTGTCGTAGGCGTGTCGGAAACTCGACACGCGTTGACCACGTGTCGGGGGCATGTCCAGACGTGTCGGTGTCCGACACCGACGCACACCCTCCAAAGAGGTGTCGGTGTTTCATAGCCAATCAATAGCCTCGAAAAAGCTCGGAATTCGGAATGTTGCACACTCTGTCAGCTGCCGACGCCCTCGCCCATTGCCAGTCATTACACCCGCTGCCAGCGTCGGCGAGGGTCGCCTGCCGCTGCCGCCGCCTGTCAAACAAATTTATATTCTAGAATCAGAAATTTTATGCCGTTATTAAACACATTTTTTTGCTTAATAACTCATCCAGAAATAGAAATAGAAATGGAAATAGAAAAAATTACTTATGTTCCAGAAATCTATTATTCCGGAACAGAAATGTTATCATGAGTGCCCTTAATCAGAATAAGTTTTCAGAATCAGAATGGTTACCATGCACAGTCTAAAGAGCTACGATGAAAGAACAGAGTCTTGAGCGATTTCTTGAAAAAGCGAAAAAATTAGGAAAGAAAAACAGAGAAATGGCGTCGCCCGGACTCGAACCGGAGACCTTCAGTGTGTTAGACTGACGTGATAACCAACTACACCACGACACCTTGTGTGCTATAGAAGAATTTATTTTATTATTAATTCCTTCATAGTGACTTCGGTCGTCTTATAAAATCCTTTTCCCCTGTCGCTCGAAACCCTCCCTCCTCCCCGACTGAGACTCCGCCACTTCCTCTTCTCTCTCTCCTCCTCTCTGAGAACTCTCTCTGTCCCCTAGGGTTTCGATCTCGATCCGAATCCGAGAAACTATGTCAAGCGCTCTCGACATGTCTCTTGATGACATCATCAAGAGCAACAAAAAGTCCGGATCCGGCAACACAAGAGGTCGCGGCCGCGGCTCTGGACCCGGCCCGACCCGCCGCCCTCCGAACCGTGCCGCCAACCGCGTGAACCCTTACGCCGCCGCGAAGGTCAGCTCACGGTTTCCGATCCGCTCCTACTGTTTTGACACTCGCAATTTCTGTGTGACGAAATCGGTCGTTGATTCGATCCTGTCAAAGCTTCGATGCCTCGTTGAAATATTGAGGGCGTGTTTGGTTGTTTTTTCCTAAAAATTTTGGGGTTTAGGCGCCGGAGACGACGTGGCAGCACGATATGTTCACCGATCAGGGCCTAGCGTTTCAGGCGCCAGCCGGTCGAGCCTCCGCCATAGAGACTGGAACGAAGCTCTATATATCTAACCTGGATTATGGCGTCTCGAACGAAGATATCAAGGTAACGGATTTCAATTTCTGTCTTCCTGCTACTTTTAGCTGAAACCGTTTGTTGCCTCGTAGTTTATGGCTGTTCTCTGTCAAGGTTTCGCAAATCTGGGAAATTATGTCGTTTGCTAGTTGAAATTTTGTGGATCTACTGTTATGGTTGAATGTAGAATTTTTTTACCCTAATTTTGACGCTTCTTGCTTGGATTTGGTAATGGAGAGATGTGTAGCTTATCATCTGGCTCTATTTAATCGAAGTATATTGCTGGTGTTTATTGATTGAACCAGGGTTAGCATGCTTCGTTGCTAAAGAATTATGATTTAATCATTGTAGTTGATATGATGTGGTGGTCCATGTATGTTATAAGTTCTCTCATGGGAAGAATGTTCTTGTTGTGGCTTGCCATTGTGTTATTGTTACATTCATTTCTGCTGGTCAGTTTATCATGTGGTGTTTAACTGAGCTGAAAAAACTTAACGCGAATGGGCAATCCAATTCTTATTTTCCTTTCTTGCTCGCATGCTTTTTTCCTATGAAACTTTTTAAAAAGTTTGAAGTGTTACGTGTCTGTGCCTAGCTTCTAATGCCTAGCAGTTATGAAGCTTGCATTTTAGTCTGTGTGAGACAATCTGTTTCTCTTCTGTCAATTTCCTTATTATTCAACATCAACAACAACAACAACAACACCTTTATCCCAAACTAGTTGTATTTTCCTTATTATATTACATAACTTAAACTGCAGTCACGTCCATTTATGTGCTCTTTGGTGAGCAATTCCAGGACGTGGTAAAAGTTAATTATTTTCCTTCTCTGTTTGGCTTTTTTCGTGCAGGAACTATTTTCTGAGGTCGGTGACCTGAAACGTCATACGATACATTACGATAGGAGTGGAAGATCCAAGGTATTGTTATCAAGCTATTGCCTGACTGTTGCTGTGTTAAAAAAATATTTCTCCCGGTTTATTCTAAGCAAGCCTTTTCCTCCTTCAGGGAACGGCAGAAGTTGTCTTTTCACGCCGTACGGATGCCTTGGCAGCTGTTAAGAGATACAACAATGTTCAGCTTGATGGGAAACCAATGAAAATAGAGATCGTGGGAACAAACATCGCGACTCCGGCTGCTACTCCTATTGTTTCAAACGTTTCTTTCGGAAACCTGAATGGATTTCCAAGAGGGTATGTGCTATAATATTTTGACTTGCCCTTTGAACAGATAATTTTGCCATGCTGTCTAAGCCAAGGGCAGGTAGAACAATTCTCAGATTGTCATACCTCATATCATCCTATGAAGCTTTCATGAGATATAAGGAGATAGCAAAATTTTCAAATATGCTTGGGTCCTTGGACTTAGATGTATCACAAATCTCTTGTGCCAATCAATAGGTTTTTTGGTTGCCTCTATGCTTGATATGTTTTCCGTTTGGATTGTTAATTTGTTTCATAACCAGCGAAATTGATTAAATTTTGTTTGATTCTTTTAAATGTTTCTTCCACATAAGTGAGATTTGGTTACTTCAGTATGCTTGAATGCTACTTGGCTACCCACAAATTAAAAAGAAATTAAAAAGTGTCCAGATATAATTTAAAACACATCTGTTCTAGTTCTTTTTATTGCATTTTCTTTTGCTTGTAAGTTTTTTTTTGTGTTGAACTTGTAAGTTAATTATGTAACATCAATAAGTATCAGCTAGTTAAAACCAAGAGCAGATACTTATTTCCAGATGAAATGTATTTAAAAGACAAAAAGAAGTCTTAGATGGACGTTGATTATTCATTCAGTGTGAAGCTTCTCTGCAGTAATACGGAAATTAAAGATAATCAACCTCAGCCATAGCTATCTAAATGTTGTTTCATATAAGTAGTGCTTTATCTTTCGAAAATAGGTAAGACAGTTTATTTGAATGTAATGGAATGCACTTTGGAAAAATAGAAAATCATTTTCCCCAAGATTCATTAGTTGGACTGAATTGACTAGTCTTATTGTGCCCATGAAAATTCCTTTTTTAGAAGGCAATTGATTCTAAATCTGAGCGAGCAAACCTAGATGTTTTTGAGATTCAGATAATTAGTAGAGAGCATAGACTTGTTCTTCTTAACCTTTGAGAGATGATGAAGCTGAGTGCCTTGACTATTTGATATTGATTGAATTAATATCTGTTGGTCTTAGTCATATTTATTAGAGGAACGGACTAGTTTTCTTTACCTCGCACTTCAAATTTCTCGTTCTTTTCATGCTTTTTAGGATTGATGATTAGTCGTGGAATCGGGGAAAAGGGTAATGATAAGATTTGATGGTTTTAAAACAATATTCTTCTTCTCCTTACTCCGTCCCCTTCTTGCCCTCTTTATTATTGAACTTCTTTGCTTTCAATTTCTGTTCTATGCATTTTTTCTATTTTGTTGAATTTGTTGGTTGTACATTTAGAAACAAATTCTAGCAATTCTCTTGACTTTTTAGAAATCTTTTTATTCTATTTTCATTTTTCAAAAGGTTCTCGAATATTTTTTTTTCTATGTTTATGGTGATGGTAAATGTCGATGTTTTAAGGTATTGTCTCTCTCTTAGGTCAGTGAGGGATGGTAGGAATTTGGCTTGCCTCTATTGCAATGCATATAGTACATCCTAATTTCAGGTCTTCTGATGTGTTGGTGTGACTGATGTTGTTTGTGATACTGATTCAATTTCCTTGATAACATCACTTTTGCATGGATAACGGAAAGTATGGATTGGATATACTGACGGCACGTTGTCGGAATCCTCTGTTAGGTTACACCGCATATGGTTCTTGTTTGCAACCTATGTACTCATGAATGCTTATTGAACTTGCCCATGCCTATAAGTTATAACAAGTCAGATTTTGTCTACTGATTCTTGTCAGTCATGTTGCTGATACAGTGTTCCTCATAATGTATGTAATCAGTGGGCAAGTTAGGGCAGGTGCTGTTGGACGACCACGTGGTGGTGCCAGCGGTGGTGGCCGTAGACCTGCTGCAAGGGGTCGTGGACGGGGAAGAGGTCGTGGCGAGAAAGTATCAGCTGAAGATCTTGACGCCGATTTAGAGAAGTACCATTCAGAAGCGATGGAAACAAATTGAGCGCCATTCTACTTATCCGGTGTCTTTTATGTTCTCAGTGATATGTCTGTGATGATGCGACCACTTTGCCTATTAAGCGTGTCTAGAGGAGGATAAAGTGAATTCTTGAACCTTCGTTTATGGAGTTTGGGATTTTATTCTGTGACTTGGAGACATAAGTTGTGAGGGTTAATGGACAGCTTCAGTATGTAATCTGCAATTATTCGGTTTGGTTCCTTCAGCTTCTTTAGTGTGACCAATGCCGTTCTCCCTAAACAACATTCATATGTTGCTCTTGCCTGAGCATTTGGAACGGAGCTTGCTGTGAGATGCGGAGTTAGTAAACTTGCATGAAAATCAACTGCAGCTGCCGTGTTTCTTAGCTACTGCAGCAATTAAGAGCTGGACATTAAAGGTAGGTTTTACTGTGACTTTGTTTTTTACCCCGCTTTAGGTGTCTAGATTTTTAGGATCAGAAATGGTCCTGCTTATATTTTTATATGCCTTTCAGGGAGAAATTTGTTGTGGTAGTATTTTCTGTATTAAAGGTTGTGCTCTTGAATTTGGCTGACCGTTAATTATACTGAAACTTGGGGTACTTGTTTCAAATTGGAATTGTCAATTATTAGTTGTCTTTAATCGATTAGCAACGGGCAGCTTGGTGATTGGAGGATACTGCTTTATATTGTGATATTTGTTTTTGTGGTTCATTGAAAGTTGGCTGATGACTGATTTTCAGAAGTTGCTGTTGCTAGAGGTTTCATTTGCTGAGGTGCATAGTGCCTCCCTTTGAGGATCTTAAATGGTTTTACCTTGTGTTCTACTGTCAAAGTTATGTCATGGCTATCTGACTTGCACTTCTCTCTGAGGATAGTGACTTGTAACTTACGGTAGCTTGCTCTGTCTCTTCTTCCAATTATTGCCAAATCTAGCCGGTGAAATAGAGCGAGTTGGTCGTCTCCTGTTGGCATTTAAGGCATGGAGCTAAAAGGTTTTTCCCTTCATGAGGCAGGAGATTGTTCATGTGCTCTCTCCATTGACCTGGTTGAATGGTCACCTGATAGTTCTCCAATGCACTACCTTGTGGTTTACTGCATGAGTACTCGACAAACTTAATTGCCGTGTGATCCGAAATGGGCAGATAAGTTTCTAACCTGGCAGCGTGGAAAGGTCCTGGCCATCTGTAGCCTGAACTTTGACCAGGGGCCCCGGATTTTCTGCTGGTGGATCAGTTCGTTTTCCAGTGTTGACCCATTGATCTTGAGGTACAAAGGAATTCCCCCTTGTTCCAAGGCACCTCGAGACTGGTTAATGCTGATGGTGTTTTGACACAATCCGGGAATATGCTGATCTTTTGCTAGCATCTTTTCCTCGTCTGACAGATCTTGCTGTGAAGCTGGATGTTTTAAAGCTTCCATGTAAGTCTTCTTGCAGTTCTCTTGATGACGACTTGCCGCAGGAATATGCCTAACCAGGATCTATGTCCAACAATCCTATCCGCACATTGTTTTTCCTCGTCCTCTCATTTTCCTGTTGTATGTTGATGTAAATGTGCCTTTACCTTTACCTCCCTAGGTTGAGGTTTGATTAGTGTTTGGTGTTTCGGTAGGAGATGAATAGAAGGGCAAAAAAGAGCGAACTCAATAGAAATCTGTGATAATTAGCTGGGTCTCTAGCTTTCGAGTAGGAGTATCTACTGTTGATATTGTCTTTTACTTATTCCCTCGTGCATTGCTTGGACTCGAAGAAAAGGGGAAGGACGTGTGCGCTGTATGCCATGTGCAATATCAGAATGGGTAACTGTGTAAGGTTAGGATGCTGACTAGTGATGATGTGGCATGCATTGATTGTGAATTTTTTTTGTTCTCCCCAATTTCTGTCTCCCTCGAGACTCCCCTTGAAAAGCCAATCCGATTAATTTTCTTTTGGATAAAGACACTATTCAATTGAATGGCTGGGAATACAGATGCAAAGTTAGAAAACATGGGACCTCGGTGTGGACGATAACAGCCTTGAGGTGACGGACAGAGAGAGTAGGTGGGACTTGAAGAGTAAAGTTGGGAAAGCACGGTCGCACATCAGGAATGTTTCTGACTGGATGTGCCGTTGACTCTGCTGCCAGATTTGCATGTCTTCAGCTTTTTGTTGCTATTCGTCAGCAATGGCACTGCTGCCTGTATGCGGTACCGCGGTGAGATGCAGCATCGAATGGGGTGCTGCCTGAGTGCAGACGGGTAGTGGCATTCACTATGGTCTGCAGTATACGCTGCTAACCGTGAACTTTCTATTTGAACCATTGCTAGTCTGCAGCATTGCGCTGCTGCCTGCATGCAGCAAGCTTAACAAATATAGGAATTGATGATGGCAGAAGGATGCATATTTTGTCTTTCTTGGTATTCGCGGTTTGGTGATAATCAGCTAGCATCTGGAAATAATATTATAAATTCTCCGATGGAAAGAAATTTAAATATTCTAACATCGTACTAGGTGGTCGGTGGTTGTGTCCGTATGGGAAAGCCTTTTTTTTTTTAGCATCTTTTACATTAGATTAGATCGTGTTGGTGCCTTAAACTCATGAGCCGGGCAGCCTATGATCAGCTGTCCTCATCTCTAATTAGCCCGTCGTCTTTCTTATTCTACAAGTTAGTCATCTTTCTTTGGCTCAGGAAAACTCAAAACTTTTTGGTGTCTGAGACGCTCTATATTCAAACGATTCTATCGCAGCGTTTCTTCCAATTACAACCGAAAGAATTGAAGGGAAAAAAAGAAGCAGCTCCAGCACGTTTCTCAATGTTCCAGACACGGAACGGATCCATGCAACAGCTAAAATACACCTTTTATGAAGCAAATGCCGTCAGGCCCTCTATAGCCTTCTGAGCATCAGCAGGAAGCGGAGAGACATTGGAAAGGAAGCACCATTTGCGGCAAGAATATGCTCAGAGGACATGGCTGGGGGTAACTATAATTTGGGAGCTACATGAACGGAGCAAAGCTTTGAATTTGACACTCATGATGATGGACACGCACACACCAACTCCTCATTCAGATGGAGAGGTTACACTAGGAAAAGGTCAGCAAATGCACAACCCTAAGATCTGCAGAAGCGCATCTCTGCAACCTTTCCAAACACACCTAAAGCACAATGCACGACTTAAGCCATCTTCAGTCTCTTCATCCTTTCCCAGCTAGAAAATACAAACCCCAGGAAAGCATACAGAAGCGCCTTAATGCATGAGACTACAAAGTGCCAACATGAAGACGGCCAGTACCATGGATATAGCAACCGGAAAAATAGACTTATGAGATGTCGAGGATACCGCCCCACCTGTGAAAAGATATCATGGCAAATGTTAGAACTCATCTATAGCCAAACTCAGAGAAAGAACCTGAAGTTCTGTCTTCCCTGCCTGCATACAGTTCTTTACGCGGCAAATATCTTGTCAAGTTGATAAACTACAAGAACAGCTTGAAAGCGACTAAGCCATCTGAAGATTGGCCCGTGTGTGTGTGTGTGTGTGTATTTGGTCCATGTCAAGAAAAAAAATACTGAGAAAACACACTTCAAGAACAAAACTTATTGCTACTCTGGTGCCTAATAGAGGTTTCTGGTAAGAAGAATATCGGCTTAAGTTTCCAATGTATGCTTTTAGTAGTCCCAGAGGAATCCAACTAATATAGAAAATACATAGTTTGGCAAAACTAATACTATGAAATGGAAATGGAGCTTTTAATTGGATAAACTATAATGCTTACTGGAAAAAGCAGATCTAGCGCATCCCAAGCAGCATGACGAACAACTCTTGTGGGATACATTGGACCTCCAGGAGAGGTGAAGCTATACAAACAAGCTTTCAACCTTGTACTAGTAGCCATTCGCAGTTCCATGCCTGCATAAATCATATTATACAACATCAGTAAACCAACCCAAGATAACAAGTACACAGGATTAGTATTGAAAGCAGCAGTACCCTGTAGATACTTGAGTTCCGATAGATAATGGATAAGCACAGGCTCCACCTTCAATTTCTGAAGCTGATCAAAATAGAAAATTTTAATCTATGGAAAAGCATTAAAAAGGAAATACATGCTAGAAAATTTCCTCTTAGGTTACAATGCAAAAATTATACCTGGTCTGCAAGTTCAATGACAAATATATCTGCCGGACCGCCAACCAGGAAAGCATTTGGAAACGAAGGGCAATGCTTCAAGAAGCTTTCGAGTTTATCAGCTGCATGGACAATATATGGAGAATAACTACACAAATGAACAGTATATAAGCTACTGCATAATAATTGCAAGAATCAGATTCGCTAAAAAGCAAGCCTACCTGAGTTGTAGAAGAACATGAATCTTGAAAGCAACAGATACAGCTCTCGCTGGGCCTGAAATAGCACGAAGAGGCTACCTTATTAAAGACAAGCCTTACTGGAGTATACGAAACCTATCATAAGGACACTACTTTAGTGTCACTGTGAAGTACTGTCGAATAACATACAGAGCATTCATGCAGTGGTTCCTCACCTGTACAGGAATCTTACTGAGCCGTGTCGGCTCCAATACAACTTCTTCAAGTAGATACTGCACATCCAACCAAAAAAGACAACCATCAAATAGCTTTTAACCGAACTTCAATGGATTACACTGGTTGAATGACACACATTACTGAGGAAATTGATTCTTACACAAAAGAGGGTCTGAAACCGCCTGGCATTCGTCTGGATATCAATCCTGTGGAAAGGCCAATTACATCAGCTAGACAAAGCCTTGTGTTTCTTAATCAAATTGGTAGGTCTCCTACCACCCACCACCAAACGTTTACAGATATTGCCACTAGCTGAAATAAAGAAAACTTAAACTTGCTATTATGTCGTTGCAACTCTCTCTCTCATATGGCTGCAGATCTACACTGAGCTTCACTATGCATACTCAAATATCTTACTAGGCACTGATTCACAGATAAAATGGCAAATCTTGAAAGATAGTCCATATACAAACATTGGAAGAACTCATTAAAAGGGTGTAGAAATTCAAAGCTGAAAAATGGTTTCACTGAATTTTTTTTTTTTGCTAACCACGTAAAAACAAACAACTAAGGTGGTTATATACTACGCATAACTCGTTCTGATTCGACAATTCAATTTATGATTTACAATTACAGTGGCACCCCACCTATGTAGGGCGTTAAACCCAATAACCACTCAATACCAACTGGCAAGTAATTGCTGTTTTTCATACCAGAAAACATTTGTAGCACCTTGAACAAGAGCTGATGAGTAACGCAGTAGCACCTCTGGATTCTCGACTTGAACTTCAAAAAGCTACATAAATTAAACGTAAAATTACACTTCAAAAAGATCTTTCACAAGATCAGGCAAAAGATGATTTAACAAATCCAATACATTTCATATAATCGAGGACACTTCTCAGAAAAACCCATGGATGTTGCTTCATGAACTAATATAAAAACATATAGAGAAAGCGTTCCTGTGAAACTACTTAGCCCGGGTTATTCTCAAAATGGCATCATCTTTAGCCTAGCTTTATCAGGAACCAGAAAAAAATCTGAGTGAGCAGCGGAAAGCTGAAAATAAATAACCATGACACTGCGTAAAGATTGAAAGGGTGGCATAGTTTTCTTAAGATCCTCATGTCGATGGAGAGAATTAATGGAAACGAATGCCCTCAAACACCACATATTTTTCTTCAAGTCCTCTACAACCTCCAAGATGTACAAACCCCCATTCCCATGCAATCTCATTATTCAAGGTCTAACAATAGAAGAAAAGTGGACTACAACAGCACACCCTTTGAAAAAGCTTTTGCCAATAATAATGCATGCAAATATTAAGCCCTTTCCCACTGAGCACGGCATCGTAAAGAAATACAATAGCACAATAAAAGGAAGGGAGCAACTTAAAGCGTGCGTAATGCTTCATCAAAACTCTCAATGTAGAGAACTGGTTTGTGAGAAATATGCTATGAAGCAAACAAGACAGTATGATAACATATGCATTGAAAACCGACAGCGGGTACTAGTACTAATATTTAGGATTGATGAATTTAAGTTTCACCAAAGGGAAGATGAGTCGTAAAACACAAGCATCATTCTTTCTCCGAATATTTAATCTACTCAACTTGCACTCCTATCCAATCGAAAACATCATGATTACAAGAACATAAGACTTCATGGAGACAGTAAAACAGCAGAGGACAAGATCTCATACCCATTTGTGGAACAAAAGGGTGAAAATATGAGATGCAAATGACTGACTCCAGAGCTGCACAATCAATTCAAGAATTGGTTTTCCACTCTCTGGCGAGAGAACGTAGTAATCAGCAAGGATGTCAAAGTAGCATAATTGACCATGAACGCCATCATCAGCAGGCAATATCGAATCTTCTTCCCTGCTGAGAATTATATCTGTTTTCAATATCAATTAAGGGAAATGAGAAGCTAGGACATTCAGGTGCCAGAAACAGGAATGTGAGAACTTGAGCTGCCAAAACATGCATTAAGGATCAAGACCCGTCCATATAAATGCTTAGTTATGAGCACATGACCCATCAATGTCCGATAACATGCATTCTGTGTTCTAAGTTCTAACAGACCGCTCCCAGAAACAAAGTCATGATGAATTCATGCCGCATGAATTCATAATCACTGACTTTTCCTGAGGCAAACTTGTCACTGGTCACACCGTACTTCTGACAATATCATCATTTATTGTGGTCCTTACATCGTCATATCAGGATTGTATTGGACTATGCATCCCCGAGAATGTCAGGTTGGGTATTGACAAAACCTTCAGATAGGTTTTGACAAATTAAACCTAACCGAGAAGACACCATAACCTGTGATTATAACCTAATAACAACAATGATAGTTGTAGGTTCCAATTTTGACCTTTCCCCTCGGGATGTTTAAGTTGACCATGAAACCAGACTGAAATTCTCATTTGAATGCAGCTCACCTTTTGCTCTGTCGTCAACCTCCAATGCTATGTCGGCAAACAGCTCTCGCAACAAGTTGCGCCTCTGTGGTGCGGAAGCTAGAGCCTGGAGAGCAGTGCACGTACATGAATCTCCAAGGCAAAAACTAAGAAAAACGGAAACAACAATCTAAACCTAGAATTAGCAACTGAAAGCACAACAAAGAACTTGCAGACTCCAGAGTCCAACCACAGCTTAGATGTCAGATCAACTAATATATCGCCGCATTAAGCAAGTTCTCAGACTTCAGCAAAATCGCGATCGTATAGCATCGGTGCTACCGAAAAGGAAAGCTAATCCAACGAACAAAAGACCCAACTATTTTTAGGCGAATCTCAGATGCAGAATCCCGGCACAAATTAAGTGATCGGTCTCATTCGAGGAGGCCAAATCAAAAGGGAAAACGAACCCGCTGAAGCTTCTTTTCGATCTCCAGAGACAGCGCGCTTAGATAAGCAGAGCTGCGAGGCGTCGGAGAAGCTTTCGGCATTTTCCCCCCGACGGCGACACCGCCAATTTCATAGCAATGAAGTGGCAACGCGAGGCTCCGAATCCGTAACCCTAGGCACGCTCTCTACTCAAGGAAGAAGAAACCGAGCCCGAAGCTCGGGTTTCTCGCTGCCCCCCGCAACGGCGACAACAAGAATCCGGTTATCACTGTTCAGCGTATCGATCTTCAGCTCCGCCGAGAGGAGACGCGAAGTGACGGAGCGATCGAAGGATAATAATGGAGAAGAGGGCGGAAAGAAATGGCGTACGGGGGAAGCAAACTGGGGAGGAGGGGACAGCGGTCGCTGACCGTGGAGGGGGAAGGGGAAGGAATAGAAAAGATACGATGGCGATGGCGAATGCGATGGCGTGGACGTGGAGGGGTGGCGTGAAATGCGTGTTGCTGACACTTGTCCACGTGTCCCTCATTCTTGGATTGGACTGGATTGGATTAGAGACAAAGAACGCCCAAATCATTTGATTTGCTTAATCATGGTCTCCGACGTTATAGACAGAACTTTACGGAGACGCGACATCTAATCAACATCCGGTAATATTTTTACTTCAAAATTATCATGTGCTGAAAGAATTGTTCTTATGTTACATATGATTATTCGATTATTGGTCGACAAGTGCCTTGTCCGTATTCACTCATTAACTGATTGATTGGGCAGAGGTCGATCATACATGACATGTTACGCTTCGCTAGCTGATCTTTAGTGTAATTTTTCAATTTGGAGTTGTCTTGCTACACTGGACTAATTTGATCAACAAAACAATAAAGTGGCGCACGGACAGCTTGGCGGGTTTTTTCGTTTGAACTTTTGAAAGTGGTAATGGAATATACGATCGATAAAATTAAGATGTTATGAGAACTCATAAACTTTGGTCATGTCTCACGATTCCAGAGAATAAAAGGCATCGGGTAATGCCATCATTATCGTGAAAGTAAAAAAATTATCTAAAAAAATTCTAAACTTATCCCACCTTTGTCTTTTTTATTTTTGGGTAGAATATCGCACTTTTGTCAATTAAATTCTAAATCTTTTCATGTTTTATTAATTGAGTTCGTTCGGTCAATTTTGGCCAAAAATCACTTACAAACGACCGACGGTGACGTGAACAACTTTTCATAAAATTTTCATATTATTTGAAATTTTTAATTAAGTTTTTCCTTTATTTCTATTTTCCTTTTTTCACTTTTTTTCTTTCCCTTTGTCAGCCATTCTCAGGCCTCGTCAATGGCCGTCTATGCCATATAGGACGGTTCACGTCCATGTGAGTGATTTTCGGCCAAAATTGATCGGATGAACTCAATTAGTAAAAGTGAAAATGTGGCAAAATTGAAAGTGTTATTAAATGAATTGGAAAAAATGCAATAGATTTAAGGCTTTTTGAACAATTTTTCCTATAAAGAACCATCCTTGATGTTTCAAGCAAAAATGCCCATTCTTAACATGGACTGCCCGAGGATTCCCTGATGCATATAGTATTTGCAGCGTCTAACCGCTGCAGACTCAACTCTTCACATTGAGCAGCTGAAGCCACTCTCCACAACTTCTCAAGCAAATCAGAGTAAACATGATATCGATTCATGTTGTAGCGCAATTAAAGATTTGAGAAACTTACGTATCATTATTAAATCAGTGCAAACCCTTAAGAAATGTAAAAGCGTGAAGAAAAAGTAGCTATGACATAGATGCAGCTTCTTTTCTGGTACATGCATATAGTTAGCACTTGACACACTCGTTGTACATGTTAGCGTGAGCTATCTATTAGATACAAAATAGGAAAAGTTCTTCTTATTTTATACTGTTTCTATGTATATCCCAAGATTTGTAGGTCAATTAGGGTTGGTTCTCTTTTGTGTATATAAATATACTTATAGTCTTGTAAACGAATTTAGGAATAGAGAAATCACAGTTGATTCCTTCTAGAATTCTTCTTTTCTACATGGTATCAGAGCATAGGTTTTGCTCTTTGTGAGTAATGTATGCTAATCCTCGATTACGGTGGTCCCGCTTGCCGGTGAGCGAGCTGCGCCGCCCCTGATTTTTTTTTTCATGCTCTTCTTCTTTATTGCGCCGTCGTTTCGCACTGGCTGTCTTCGTCACTTAGACTCCATTATTGCGACCTTCGTCGCAGTTCTGATTAGACTACAGCTCTATGGCAAACATAAACCTAACCGGCGATGGTCTTCCCTTGGTAGCACAAGGGGAAGCTTCGAATACTAATGCTCTTATTGAGTGTTTGACCCAAGTCTTATCTCAACATCATGTCTCACAATCTCATGTTGAAACTCCGACTCCCCCGGTTGCTGTCAAGTTAGATGGAAGCAACTATGGTCTTTGGTCCCAAGTTGTCAAGATATAAATCTCTAGCAAAGACAAGTTGGGATGTATTACTGTTGGCACCTGATTTTTAATCATCTTTTATTTTGATTTTGTTTTTAAAATTAATTAAAAATACCAAAAAAGTCATAAAATTGAAAAATCAACTTTAGGAGCCTTGGCCTAGCCTTGGAAACCAATTTTGAACAAAAAATATTTTTCGTAATTTTTAATATTTTTTCGGATTTATTTAAATATAAAAATACCCAAAAATCATAAAAAAATATCATTCGTTGTCAAAAAAGTGCACAAAAATAGTCAATAATTTTATTTTAATTCTCTCTTCAAGTTGGTTTTTATAAATCTTGAAAATTCGACTTGGGTCACTATGTTCCTTCACAAATATAAACCCGAATCGAGCATAAAAATTTCTTTTTGAATCTTTTAATTTTCAATTTCTATTTTTGATAAGCCATGACATTGGTGTCAAAAACCCTGAAGTGAAATTGTGTCGATTTACCTTTCAATTTGATCAATTTCAACCAAAATGGTTCAATTGCATAATTTTCTTTCAATTTAGTCCCCGGTTTCGCGAATTTCAAAATAAATTCTCTCTAGGGACACCCATGAAAATAAAATACCCATACCTTATAAATTTCATCATGCCGAATCCAGTGGTGGCCTTGATTTGGGTCAATTCGCTCATTTGGGTTTTTGATTATGCAAAAATCAATTTCGGATCTTTCGTGAAATTCGGATTTTCATTCAATTCTAAGCCAAAAATCCATGAAAGCACTTATGTCACATGGAAACCCAATTTCAACATCAATTTTGTAAAAAATGGACGAATTGGGCCCCGATTGGACCAAAATTTCATAATTGGATCCGCCGGGTCGGGCCCGACCTGACCTGACCTAGCGAATCCGGGTCTGCACCAACAGGTTTCCCAGACTGCATTCCCTCGCGTTTTTCTTGTCCCCTCTCACGAGACATCGCGAGAACCCTTTCTTTGTCGCCTACAGCACGAGATAAGGGGAGTAAGCTGGTAAAAAAGGACAACCGTTGGGGGACGTCGGGAGAAGGTACAATACGTGGGTGAGGCCGAGAGGTTATCTGAGGAGAGAGGTGGCCATTCTTGGGCAAAGGGGCTGGCCATTCTCAAGACACACCCATACGCACCGGGGATAGACACACAGACACCTAGAGAGCAAAAGGAGAGCAAGAGAGTGAGCGAGAGAGTGGTCGTCGGAGCTTAAAAATAAGCAATACAGCTTCGATCAAGAGAGAAAAGGTGTTCGGGCGGGGCTCGGAAGAAAACCGGCAGACGAGTGGCTATTCTCGACCTTTCGCACACCTCCCCCATCATCATCGTCGACGAGCCCCAAACAGGTCAGTATTCCCTCTGAGCTTCTATTCTATTGTAGCATACAACCTGTTCGATAAAATGTCTGAATGAACGCTTCGATTTGTGGCTCTCGGTCGTGCCATTCCCGACCCCATTTCGTGTGAATCTAGCCTTATGATCTCTCTAGAACCGACTCTAAGCTCATCTTGACATTTATTTTACATTGAAAAGCGACAAAAACCAGACTCGGAGCTTCATCGGCCTCAGTTCGGACCGAGAGCTCGACGGAGGGGTACGTGTGACCGTCGACCCTTAAGGGGGCTCAGGTAAGTTTCTAAACCTTCATTGGGTGATGTATGAACGTTTGAAACCGGGTTTCGAGCGTAAAAATTTTCTGCAAAAAAATGCTCGCTGGAACCGGGTTTGTAGAGGTTCGGTTCGCCGTTTCCCGGGGTTTTCTTGGCCGTGAAGTGTCTGTATGTTGATACTGGTTTGTTGAGGAGTCAATGGGTGTCAAGATGGTGTGAAAATGCGTGTTTTGGGCTCGATTTGGCGATTTCGGCGAAGTTTCCGGCGACCTCGCCGAAATAATAACTATTCCGGTGAGGCGCCGGTCGTCTTCTCTGGCAGGGGTGGTCCGATTAACAAGTCAAACGCTGACGTGGCTTGCCACGTAGGCAGCCACGTCAGCAAAGTGGGGGCCGCGACCAATAAAAAAACAAAACCCAAATCGGACGGTCGTGAATTCGCCACGTGTCACGATCTGGGATTTTCGAAATTAATAAAAAAAATTTCAGAATAAAAGAAAATCATTTCTGGTATTTATAAAAATCTGATCGGATGGTTGAGAATGTGCTAAGTGGAAGTCTGTAAGCCATCTGATTGGGCTTTTATTTTCAACATTAATTAAATGAAGATCGAACACACCAAGGAAAGACATGTGGCACGTCCAGGAGCGTTTGATGGGGGAAATTTCGGTTAATTTAAAAAATTCATAAAAAAAAAGAAAAACCTTTGAAAAACAAAAATGGTGTTGTTTTAGGCCGGTTCCCGACCCGTATGGTCGGGCCGGGCGCCGGAGAGGAGCGAGCCGGGTTTGACCCTGTCCGAAAATATTTTTAATAATTAAAAAATATTTTTTAAAAATAACAAAACAATTGGAAAAACTCGAAAAATTAATTAAAAATAGAAAAATCATAAAAAAATTCAGAAAAATCGAAGAAATTCAGAAAATTTCCAAAAATTCCAAAAAATCAGCAAATGGCCACAATCAACTGACCAAGACATATTTCGGGTATTTTGAACCCTGATCCTCCCAAAATAACGATTTTGCCCTTTTGGCAAATCGTCTTCAAAAAATTGAGGAAATTCTGAAAAATCCAAAAAAATTCTAGAAAATAGGAAATGGCCACAATCAACTAGTCATAACCTATTTTGGGTCTTTCGAAACCCAGATCCTTGCGAAAATGACGATTTTGCCCATTTGGCAAATCGTCTTCCAAAAATTGAGGAAGTTTAGAAAAAAATCTAGAAAAAATTCAGAAAATAGGAAATGGCCACAATCAACTAGCCATGACCTATTTTGGGTCTTTTGAAACCCGATACGTCAAAAAATGATGATTTTGCCATTTAGACAAATCGTCTCCCAAAAATTGATGAAAATTTTAAAAAATTTCAAAAAATAGAAAATGGCCACAATCAACTGGCCATGACCTATTTTGGGTCTTTTGAAGCCCGATCCCTCAAAAAATGACGATTTTTCCCTTTTAACAAATCGTCTCCCAAAAATTTCAGAAAATTCCAAAAAATAGCAAATGGCCACAATCAACTGGCAATGGTCTATCTTGTTTGATTCGACATCTGAACCTTCCAAAAGTGACGATTTCACCCTTCGGGCGAATCGTCCCCGAATCTTCTCATTTTACCCCTAGTCCTAAATCACACCTTCCCTAAGCCCTTAAGGCTATACTAGGAGACCCTTGATTTGAATCGATGTGCATAGACGTGGTTCATTTATGCACTTGATTGTGCTTTCCTTATATTGATTGTGATTGATAGGGCTAGTCTTTCAATCTGCATGAAACCCCTGAATCAGACTTACCTCACCCAAAATTGGGCCTGCATGAAATCTTAGTTAGTAAAATCACTCGCGTTAGGTACCGAAAGGGCATTGGTAATGACACCAACGTAACCAAGTTCCCGAACCCAAAATCTCTGGTTCCGCAAAACTAATCGATCTTTCCTAATCGATTAGTGAGGTTTTCGGTCCACCTTCCAAGAAGGACCGGTGGTGACTCCAAATGTATGCACACATAGCACATGCCACCACAACCACACCAAGGTCGAATCCGATTGACTCTTATCGTCGAAAAACCTGTAAAAATTACCTCTCGTTGCGATTTGGTATGGGCTTGGGAGGGCCCGCGTCGATCGAGGCCCGCGATCCACATTGCAGAGTGGGGGTCCCGATCGGCAATCCATTAGCCCGTCTCCTGAACAGAAAAAACGGGTCGCGACAACTACTAGGATTCTTTCCCAACACCCTCTGAATGATCCTGGCTTATCAATTCCATGGATCCTGCACTGATTGGTAACTTCATCCGATACCCCACCGTAAATGCAGTTTGGGATGTGGTGGCTACGATATTCTTTGATGGCATTGACGCTTCCCAGGTGTATAATTTAAAGCAACGCCTAACTTGATTGAAACAGGCGGGCGGATCCATTGAAAAGTATTATAATGACCTTCAAGGACCTTGGCAAGAAATTGATTTTCGCTGGCCTAATCCCATGACTTGTGCTTATGATAATGAAAGGTACAACACTTTGGTTTAGGAAGATCGTGTTTACTTATTTTTGGATGGCCTGGACGATTTCCTCAACAAGGTTCGCGCTGATGTATTGCAGATGCAACCATTTTCTATGGTCGAACAAGCTTACGCAAGAGTAAGAAGAGAAGACATGCGCCAGGATGTTATGATGGCAGACCCACAAACTTCCACTGTGCTGCTATGGTGTCGCGTGGCAACAAAACGGGCTTGCAATTTCCAGAACATGGCCTCGGACATGCTGCTTTACAAATGGTTCCTAGTTCTACTCTACCTGGGGAGTACACTGTAACACAGGTCCGAGAGCTAAGTCGCAACTGCTAGTAGCAGGGGGTTGTACTCACTACGGGAATTCTTGACATACGAATGAGACTTGTTTTAAGTTGCATGGCTATCCTGAGTGGTGGAAAGACTTGTAGGCTAAAAGAAAAGCTAACAATCCGACGAGTAGAGGACTAGCTTCCTCCTTATCTTTGGTGCCGCAGGTAGACTCCTCTGCTGCACCTGATTCCGATCCTACAGTTAACAATGGGTTTGTGCTTGTCAATATTTCTCAGGCTGGAGGTAAAGATGGGTGGATTGTTGATTCAGGCTCTACTGATCACATGACACCCCATCATGATGATCTCATGCACAAAACCGTTTTGAGGAGACAACATATATATAACGCCAATGGTTGTAGTTTTTCGGTGTTAGAGGCTGGCAATGTTGAAATTTCCCCATCGTTATCATTATCTCGCACTTTGTTAGTGTCATTTTTATCTAACCAATCACTAATGAATTGAATTGCAGCATACTCATGTATCCCTCCTTTTGTTTATTTTAGGATATCCTCACGAAGGAGATTACTGGGCGTGATACTAAAAGAGAGGGATTGTACTTTGTTGATGACTTCACTGAAAGCCGAGCATACCACACCCGCGGTCAATCTATTGCTAAGGAGAAAGAAATTTGGTTATGACACCGTCGCATAGGACACCCTTCTTTTGGGTATTTAAAGAAATTATTTTTAAACTTATTCAGTAGTTTATCGAATTTTGAATTTCACTGTGAGACCTGCATCATGGCGAAGAGCCCTTCTTTTCCACTAAGTTTTAATATTATTAATACATTTTGATGTGTAGGGTGCTTCACCAATTATTACTATGTCTGGTGTTCTTTAGTTTGTAACTTATGTGGATGACTGCACCAGGATGACCTGGTTATATTTAATGAAACACAAAAATGAAGTAGGGACAATCTTTCGTGTATTTCACCGCATGGCCACGACCCAATTTGGAGCTCAAATACGTGTCATTCACAGTGACAATGATAGTGAATATATTAACCAACGCCTCACATGTTATTTTCAAAATCATGGATTAATTCACGAGACCTCTTGCACTCAGACACCGTAGCAAAATGGGGTTGCCGAACGGAAAAACAGCAAGGGCACTCCTGGTGGGTGGGCAGGTTCCGAATCATTTTTGGGAAGTGGCTGTAATTACTGCCAAGCATTTGATCAATCACATGCCCTCCCGCATGTTGGCATTCCAGACCCCACTCCAGCCTCTTTCGACGCATGTCTCACTTCCGTTGATCCTGACTTTACCTTCCTAGGTGTTTGGGTGTATAAAACTCGGCTCATGTGCTGTTAAATGTGTTTTTCTTGGTTATGAAATGTAACAGCCTGGGCCCACCACGCACTGCTACGCCACTTTGCAAGATATTGTCCGCTTTGGGCTTTGCAACCCACACGGTTTTGCTTTCCGAGCACTCAGCCCGAAAAACGCGTCTTACTAGTCAAAGGGGGCCCAACGCTTATAAGCCTATCCCAAGACCTCCCCGTAGGCAATGTGGGACTAAGGGGAGGGATGTCACATGAAACCCACCAGAAAGGATATCATTGTTACAATGCTATTTTTACTCCTCAAAAGGTTTTCTTCCAAGATCGAACCACCAGGAGGATGATTGGTGAAGGGTAGTTGCAGAATGGGATGTTTATGGTAAACTTCAACAGCAAAGTGTTGATGGCGCAAAGGAAGATTGTTGACACATCTCGATTGTGGCATTGATGTTTGGGTCATCCCTCTGATCGTGTGTTACATGCTCTTGATATGACTTTAAGTTATGATTCCAATTGATGTGATCCTTGTCATTATGCTAAGCAGCATATGTTACCATTTCCACATAGCACACATAAATCAGAACAATTATTTTATTTAATCCACTCGGATGTTTGAGGGGCTTCTCCTATTGACTCTAAGGAGGAGTTCAAGTAATTTGTCACATTTATTGATGATAAATCCCGAGCCACATGGTAAATCCAAAAGTGAAGTTCTAACTGTGTTTCAAGATTTTTGCAATATGGTGAAAAATCAATTTAACACTACAGTAAAGATTCTTCGTACAAATAATGGAATTGAATATACCAATCAGGCTTTTCAAGTGTTCTTGTGTGACTTGGGAATCATTCATCAGACCTCATGTGTGGGAACTTCACAGCATAATAGAGTTGCAGAAAAGAAAAATATGCATCTACTTGAAGTTCCCCGAGCGTTATTATTCTCAGGAAATTTACCCAAGACATATTGGGCAGATGTAGTCTTTGCTAGCTGCTACTTAATCAACTGTTTGCCTAGTAAGCTGTTGGAATATAAGGTTCCAATTGAAAGTTTGTATGGCTGAAAATTTGGTATCTCTCACCTAAGAATCTTCGGATGTGTGTGTTATGTGCACTCTCTATCTGGTGACAAGCTGGATCCACGAGTTCGAAAGTGTGCGAATGTCAAGAAGGGATATAAATTATATGAACCAAGTACTGGACGTGTTTATATTTCTCGTGTAACGCCCTGTACCCTTCTCGAGCTCGCTAACATCCCGCCACGGCCGTTTTCATTGAGTAGTTCCCAAGATCAACGACGAACGACTTAAGTGCAATACCAAATGTACATGCGGAAGCGACGAACAATCTCCTTTGCAAAAAAAAAAATTCCGAACACAATGACTCAGGATGAAAAAGAGAGATTTAAAACTTACTTCATACATTCCTTAAAAGCGTCAATACACAATAGGGTTACAGCTCGCCATCTCCCAAAATACAACTTCCTTTAATAAAATAACAGTAGATGAAGTTTAACTCTACAGAGCTATATAGGCGTGTACAACCCAAAATGAGAAAGCAGCTTCCTAGGACCAAAAAAGAAATATAGTCAGGTAAGGTTAACGGTTCATCTACTTCAAAAGAGTATCTTCAAAAGTCAGTCCATAGTATTCAAGGGACCTCGTCATTCGGGACCTGAAAATGTTGTCCCACAACAGGGTGAGAATAAATCTCAGCAAGTCATTTCTAATCCTAAACTAGGCCATTAGTACCTCCTACACCTGAAATAAACAATTCTAATAGAAAGCATAATCATGGCATTTAAGACAATACATAGAAGTACAACAAATAGACACTCAATTCAATCCAATTCAAGATGCGATTTCACGATTGTCGCGACCCTCTTGAGGTTGTCGGGCTCTCGAGGGCTAATGGGCCGTCATGTCTGGTCGGACGCGGGCCTCTCCCAAGGCCCATTACCCAAATCGCAACGGAGGTATGCGTGATCGACTTTCAGTGTGGTCTAGTGACATGTGCTAAGTGTGCATGCCATGGAGTCGCCACCAATCATTTTTTTAGGGTATGATTGGACCACCCAATCAAATAGTTGAGAGTTTCTATTCAATTCTGCGAGAACCAGAGAAATGGTTTCGGGGACTTAGTTACGCCAACTGTCAGAGTTGACGCCCTTTCGGTACCTAAGTTGACTGAATTTTCTAGCCTGAGATTTATGCGGATGAGTAAGGTATGAACCATAAATCTAGAAATTCATGCAGATATGAGTGATTATCCTAGCAATCACAATCAGTAATAAAATGCGCAACTCAAGGAATTTAGATATGCAAATAAATCACATGGCATTCCTAGTAATGCCATATTTATCAATCACAGCTCAAGAATGATTTAGCTGTCCTAGCCGTTCTACACTCGATCTAACCTAAGAAAAGCATTAGGAAGCATCGCAGGAGTTTGAGAGTACTCACATGGGGTTCGCCGTGCCCTGGTTTGGTCTTGGACGAGCTATCGAGCTCATGCCGACCCGATTATATTTGGGGATCCACTCGGCGTTTTACATCATGAAATCATGTGAAACAATAACGAAAATATTCAGCAAGGGGCATTTATTGTAGATGGTGGTCGATCTAATTGGACATCAAGACTAAAAAAGATGTAGAAATTTACAAATTAAAATACTCGAATGATATTTTTTTGCCAAATTCAACTCTATGCGTCGTGAAGAAACACATGCAATTGAACTTGAATTTTGACTATTTATGAGTTCAAAATGAAAAGAAAATTAAAATAAAAATATTGACTATTTTTCTATATTTTTACGACATCGAATGCTATTTTTCTTCATTTTTCATGTATTTTTCTATTTTTGGAAAAAATTGAAAAATTATTTTTTGTCAAAAATGGTTCCTTTAGCTTGGTCAAGGCTACCAAAGATGATTTTTTAACTTTTTAACTTTTTATAGATTTTTTATGAATTTTTAAAAAATAAACTATGAAAGACTGATAAAAAAATCAGGTGTCAACAACGATTTAAGCTAAGCTTCGTACTTTAGGCATTTAAACAATCAACTACTCGAATAAGGAAATCCATCAATAACTCGATTCTAGCTATTCAGCCCTCGCCGTAGCGCCCGGGACATAGCTTAATAATCACATTGTATTAGGCAGGACTTTCGTCGTAACGCCCAGGTCTAATAAATTCATCTGCCCAGACCCCCCCCCCCCCCGTAAAAATGACTCTTAGGTCATACTTGCATTTGGTAAACGCCGTCGTCGTAACGTCCATGCTATTATATGTTTACCAGGACCCCCCGTAAAAACGGCTCTCAGGTCATGCTTTAACCTTAATAGGTTAATATGTGATTTAATATTTATACATCTCATTCCAACGGCCAATTGCACTCAAGATCACTCAGTCAAGCAATTTAACTATCAAGGCACATAGCCACGATCATAGGTCATCCATGAGCATTCGATTTTTTTACACTTCCCATTCAAACTCCGGTTTAGTCTATTAAACCACTTCACTTGCTCAAATTAAGTTAAAATGACTTCAATACATGCTCAAGACCCTAAGATCATTCATGACCAGAATAGGACTTCATCATTTAAACTCAATTTCGCCATTTTTAATCCAAGAAACGACCAAGTGCGGTTCATCCATTTCATGGCAGGTTCGGTTTTTCCATGACCAGGCTTACTCTCAGAAAAAATGACATAAATCTGTTTACTTTTTTAGTAATCTAACTTTATAACCTCGTTCCTCATGATCTTACGATCGTGTGGGCGAAAACGGAGCTCAATTTGGACTCTGGACGACTTAGAACGACCCATTTTATTTTCGACGCACGCTGGAAACGAGATTATACGGGCTCTCGGGTATTAACGTTTTTATCACGAAAACAGCCCTTAAACTCTACCAATCCAACCATAAAACATATATTAGTAACCTAACATCCTAATAAAGGGTTAGGGATAACTTACCGAAGGGTTGAGCAAGCAAAAATCCTCCGACAAGGGCTGCAAGTCCACAGCCAATTCTGGACAGTAGGGTCTCGGTTTCTAATACATGAAACCAACTCGTTCTTAGCCATTATAATCTACTAAAACTCAACCTTAACCTCATAAACATATTTCTAAACATCCTAACTAGGCTTAAGAGGTGTCTTACCAAAAGAACAAGGCGAAACAAGCTCCAAAACTAGCTCGGGAGCTCCTCGGGTCAGGCTGGTCAGAATAGCGACCACTTCGGCTTCCGATGGCTCTACGGATCAATGGCGACAGTGAGATGGTGGTCTGAGGTGGTGAGGACGATGGCAAGAGAGTGTGGGATATGGTGGTGGTCGGCGCGGTGGCTCGCGGCCTCCGATGGCCGGCGACGATGAGAGCGAATGAGAGGGAGATTGGAAGAGAATGAGGGAAATGAGAGAGAGATGGAGGAAGGTGGTCGACCGAATGGGAGGGGGAGAGAAAGAGTGAAAAGTGTTCTTAAATCTCAAATGCAAGAAGCAAAAATTTGAGTGGGGTGGTTGATGGGGAATGTACAAGGAATAGTGGCATGGAATGACATTGTGTAAGAGGGTAGTTCATGGGATTTTGGTCTTGTCATGCATGTATCTTCCAAATCAAATAATTCAAGGGGCCAAATGACCAAATGGTCCTTCAAGATTCGGCCAAGAAGGGAGGATGGAAATTGTCCAAATTGCCCTTGCTTATTTCTAAAGAAAATGGCATTTATCTAAGGGTAAAAGGGTAATTCCTTAACCGTCGATCCGAAATTCACTTTTCTAAATGCTAAGGACAAATTCTAATCCTAACGGTCCCCGATGAGACGACGTCTAAATTATTCCCGTTGGAATCCTTGAATACCCGGCCTTTAATCTCGAAGTCCAATTTATGACTAAATTTAGTCGTTTGTCATTCCGGCGTATCTCAGACTAACGGGCGGCTCTTAGGAGTTACGCGTATCGACCCGTGACTAATGTCGCGTTTAAGAGTTACTCATGCCACGGCGACTTTGGTTGTCATGTAATGGCGATGGTTAATTGCTAGTCCCGAAGGTTACAACAGTTAGGAATTGATTTAGGTTAATTCACAAATCATACTATGGTTATCCGGAATCACCCGTGGACCAATTGCATGACACTAGCAAATTGTTCTGAAACCATTCTTAGATCATCCTTTAGTGGTCCAAAATGTTCCCTCGGCAATCCTTATGGTCAAAGTACCGACTCGTGGTTGAGCTCTTTAGTCCACGTACTTAAATCTTAGTTAGCCTTTCCCTTTTGGTTAGTCGACTCAAGAGAGATCAATTCTGAGCGAGATTTACTGAAATACATCGATAGGCATTCATTCATTCAAAAGCTTCGAGATAGGGTCGGAATTCAGAATGTCACATCTCGTGATGTTGTCTTTGATGAGATTAACATGTTTTTTTTTTGCCAAGAATCAAATTCAGGGGGAGAAAGATGACTATTCTGAATTTTTGCTTCATGTCCTACCTATCAAGCCTTCAATGTTCGATCAAGAGGAAATTCCAACAGCGGCTGTTCAAGGCAATCGACCTATGAATATATAACATGACAACACTACTCCTGTTCAAAATGCGGCTGATTTGGAAGTTGGGGCTGACGATGCAACATAGCAAATTCCAGCAGATTTGACACCTATTATCTAAGCCCCAATTCATCGATCATCGAGCATGAAGGCCTTCAATGCGGCTTCATGATTTCTCAACATATTATACTACTCAGCATCCCATTCAAGATTTTATTGGGTATGATAGAATTTTTCATAATTATTTAAGTTTCTTGTCTGCCATTGAAAATCAACATGAGCCCAATACCTTCGTGGAAGCATGTAAAAATAGTGTGTGGGTAAATGCCATGAAAGTTGAGCTTCAGTCATTGGACCGTAACTGTACTTGGGAACTTGTCAAATTGCCAAATGGGAAGAAGACAGTTGGATCTCAATGGATTTACAAGATCAAATATAATAGTGATGGGTCGGTTGAGAGGTACAAAGCTCAACTTGTCGCAAAAGGGTATACTCAAACCTATGGAATAGACTACAAGGGAAAATTTGATGTTGTAGTAAAAATGAATACAATTCATGTTCTTCTATCTGTGGCAATTAACTGTGACTGGCCGTTATTTCAGATGGATGTGAATAATGCCTTCCTCCAAGGAGACTTGGAGGATGAGGTCTATATGGATCTCCCTCCAAGACATTTCTTAGAGAATGATAACGGAATTGTCTGCAAATTAAAGAAGGCAATATATGGTCTCAAACAGTCGCCTAGAGCATGGTATGGCAAACTGTATTCCGCACTAATTCGATTTGGTTTCAAAAGGAGCGCAGCTGATTCTTCAATATTTACTAAAGCAGTCGGTGAAGGTATTGTTGTCATTCTCATTTATGTTGATGATCTTATTATTACCAGCAGTAACTTAACATGTATTGCAGAACTTAAGCAATTGCTGAGTAAGGAATTTGACATTAAAGATCTTGGGAATTGAGGTATTTTTTAGGCATAGAGGTAGTAAGTTCTGACAAAGATCTATTCTTGACTCAAAGGAAATATGTCCTAGATCTACTGAAGGAGACTGGTAAGTTGGGCATTAAACCTGCTAGCACTCATATGGATTACAATAGTAAGACTGTGTCTAATGAAACACCATTAAAGGATATTGGGCAATTTCAACGTATGGTAGGGAGGTTGATTTACCTAACCATTACTAGGCCTGACATTGCTTATTCTGTCAGCTATGTAAGCCAATTTATGCAGAAACCTACACAAGGGCGTATGGAGTTAATAAACAAGCTCTTTCGATATTTGAAAGCTTCCTCCGGAAGAGGAATATTGTTGAAGAATAATGGTAATACAGAGATTGCGGTTTTTACTGATGCTGATTGGGCTGGCAACACTATGGATAGAAAATCTACCACAGGTTTTTGTACCTTTGTTGGAGGAAATGTTGTTACTTGAAAAAATAGGAAGCAAACAGTCGTGGCTCGATCTAGTGCAGAAGCTGAGTACCGAGCCATGGCTATTGCCACTAGTGAGATTGTATGGCTCCGTCTATTTCTTCAAGAATTGGGCCGTGATGCCATGTCTAAACCTACGAAGCTATTCTGTGATAATCAAGTGGCAACACATATTGCTTCAAATCCAATCTTCCATGAGAGGACCAAACATATAAAGGTTGATTGTCACTTTGTAAAGGAAAAAGTTCATGACAAGACAATAGAGACGCCATATATTCATAGTAAGAATCAACTTGCTGATGTCTTCACCAAAGCTCTGTCTAAGGGAGTATTTTAGGATATGGTGAATAAGTTGACATCTGACGATGTCTTTGCTCCAACTTGAGGGGAAGTATTGGCGATATTTGCGGGATTTGCACTCCTATTCAAAAGAAAAAGGGAGATTATAGGCAAATTTGTATATTGGTAGTATTCCTATTTTTCGAGTTTGTTTGTTTCTTTTGTTGCAACAACCCTTGTGTACAAATTGCAGAATAATGGCAACTGATCTCTCATGAAAAATAAGAGAATTTTTTTGCCCAAGGACGTAGGCACATCGCGGAACCTCTTAATTCTTGTGTTCTTTTTGTGATTGCTTTACCAAAATTCAACAAGGTGCCTACCAATAAAGACAGATACCAAAGGGTAGTAGGGAGACTAATTTATATGTCACACACCCGTCTTGATATTGCATATGTTGTAGGGGTTGTGAGCCAATTCATGCACGCACTGAGTGAAGAACATATGAATGTTGTGGTTCGGATTCTGCGCTACTTGAAGTCAGCTCTAGGAAAATAGTTGTTCTTTGCAAAGAAACCTTGAGGTAGAGGGATTTACGGATGCGGATTTGACAGGTAACATCTCTAAGAGGAGGTCTACTAGGCTATTTCACATTTGTGGGAGAAAACTTAGTAACATGGAGGAGCAAGAAGTAGAATGTTGTATCCTTGTCAAGTGCTGAAGCAGAATTCTAAGGGATAGCTAAAGGTCTATACGAGCTATTATGGCTAAAAAGATTGACGACCGAACTTGATTTTCCACCTGAGTCCGAGTGAAACTATTTTGTGATAATAAAGTTGTGATTCAAATTTATCATAATCCAGTTCAATATGATCGTACTAAGCATGTCGAGGTGGATAGGCATTTTGTCAAGCATAACTTTGATGCTAAGGTAATAAAATTTTCGTTTGTCAAATCTGAAGATCAGTTGGCGGATGTTCTTACGAAGGCCTTATCGAGTCAAGCTTTTCACAGCTCACTTGTCAAACTGGGTATCAATGACATCTTCTCACTCGATTGAAAGAGAATGTTAGCATGAGTAGTCTATTATATACAAGACAGGAAGAGTTCTTGTTTTATATTGTTTCTATGTATATCCCCTGATTTGCAGATCAATTTGGGTTGATTCTCTTCTCTATGCATAATTATACTTATAGCCTTGTAAACGAAAGTGGAATAGAGAAATCACAGTTGATTTCTTCCAGAATTCTTCTTTTCTACAATACATAGCATCTCTACCTGTCATCTGATTGCATGTAAAAAGAAGAGACTGCAGCCAGTGCACTTTGAAACCAAATGACTATAACAATTCCCATCGATCTGTTTAATCAAAGAATATGTAATTTAACAACTAAAAAAGTGGTATAAAAGAAGCTGTTAGTCAAAAGATTTTCGGGTCAACCCGAAGTTAAGATAGGGTTAATCTATCGGCTACAGCAGACCCAACTGCGAATTGTTTTCTGTCCACCTTACTAGCTATGAGGACTGCAATCAGGGTTAATCTGATTTTATCTGCCTACACATCTGCCTGTGATACTTCTCTTTTTTTTTTTTTTCCTTATCCAGCTTGTTTGTTCCGGGAATTGCAATTTAGCCTGTGCACTTCATTGCTTTACTGGACGCCATGGCTAGCCTCAGATGCTATCCAATGACCAGAAACCAGAAGCTCTTGCCCACTAATGGCATCCTATCTTCGATGTGGTAACGCTTGGCATACAAGAATTGGAAGACAGAGGAGGATGAAGCAATAATACAAGCCTGTGCCACAAATTAGTGCACTGTATAAACAAGTTATATATATATATATAAAGAAGAAGTTATACACACACTATGCTAGAAGGCAAATTGGGGCGATTGCCCCAACGGAAAGACTTAGGGTCCAGACGCACAGAGGTCAATCATATCATCACCAGCCCATCAACGTTCTTCTAACTCTATCCACAATCTGATTTTTAGCCACTGCGCTTGTGAACTGGAATTCACTACTTGCTTCCAAGAGAAATCTGTATACTTCCCATTCTCGATCTGATGCAAAATGCCTTCCAATTTCAGCCTGACAAGGAGAACTGTCAACTCTAGAAAAGTGGTTTTGCAATGCCAGAGGCACAAATAAAATTGGTGTAAGCTGAATATCAACCATCACAAGAACAAACCAAGTACTTAAAAATATTCCAGATAGGCTTGACTGTATTTATGCACCAGTTATTTATATATTTGTCCTCCTTGATAGAAGGATAATAATTGTCTGTTACTAGCGATAAACTTTACGGTAAAACAATCATAAAAGTACTCATATGCTCATGAATCATTCAGATATTGCTTTTTGGGCTGTCATGCTTACCGAGAAAATACAGATGCCCAACATTTTTAGTGCCAGGGTAACATCATAGAAAACTCGTGGTCTTCCCTTGCCAGATAACTCAACAGGATTAGCTACTAATAACTCAGTGTCCGGCCCACGGCTGGAAATGATAACTCGTAGTGGATGGAGCATCTCCAATTTCAACCTAGAAATAAGTGCACTCTGCTTTTCAGGATCAACAATCTTTTTCCCATCCTTTTGCTGAATAAAAAGGTCTAGATCCCGATGCCCGCTGACATTTGGCGAGAATCGACCGTAGGCTATCTGTATCAGGGGAGTGTTTAATGCATTAAGTAATACTAAAGAGATCAAGTGATGACATTTAGGATGGAATTATAAATCAGCTGACCAATATATTACATGAAGCTGCAATTCTTAGCCATCAAACGCCTTAACCGAAAGGTAACACAACATAAAAGATCATACAGGTGATTGAGATTAGACATTCCGATCGGAACTCTGTGCAACTTGACATCTTAAAGCATGAATACGTCGTTCACTTGATAAGGATTCTGGAAATCTATGGGCAGACACAAAGCACCAAAGAAATTATTGATCTAGATAGGCTTGCTTCTCTTGCACCGAAGAAATAGGAATATAAATGGATTTTGTCAACAAGTGCCCCTAAGGAAAAACTGTAATTTCCGATGCATGCATGGTCTCTCTCATTTTATGTGCATAGAAAATCATAACATTTTCCCATAAGTACGCTTACCTAGTGCCCCCTGGCCATTTGCTAATGAGACCTTTACAAAATTTAGCCCAAAAATAACCAGCTCAAATACTCGATAATGAAGTGTTTTTCCTGTCTCTCTTTTTTCCTTTTCGGAAACGATGACTTCATAAGCTAGGGCAAGCATACTTGTTTCTAGAATTGCTAGGATACAACCAAGTTAGTTAGGTTGACAAGAAGTCCAGGCTGCATCACAACAATGTGACATCAACAATCGCAACATTAAGGGCAACAACATGAAGAAATTACCAAAATGTACCTGAATATTGCAGTCTTTCAAGGTTCTCATAATGTCATAGAGCAGTCCCTTGTGATCGACAGAGTGGATCTGGATCAGTGTATGAGCTGGGCTCAGAGAATTGTCTGCAGCGATAGTGATCTTCTTCAATTTTGCAAAGTCCGGACTAAGAGCTTGTGAAGGAGTCTCATTCTTAAGTACTTCACATTTAAAAAGTTCTTCAGCAACTGCAGGAGAGAGTGTTGAAATAGCCAGATGGCCCCCATACTCAGGGCCTGCCAACTGGAGTTCAGAGCTAATACATGATTCGCCTAAAACTGCATGCAGCTGCTCATATGTCTGATCTTGCCGTTTTTTCGTGTGTAGAAGGTCCCTGGAATTGGAAAAAAAAAAACTACTGAATCAACTAACATTGTACCATTGCTATGTAATCTTTTACTGTTGGCTGAATTGAAAAATAATAACAAGAAAGCCTCTGCAAGAAACAACCAACCTGCGTTAACAAGCTGTATATCTAAATGCATGGAAAATCTGCATAACTTCCACAGTCAATAAATACAATGCAGACAGATGTTCTTACATGTTATCAGTAATGAAGAAGAGGTCCAGGACTCTCCCATCTGGGGTTGTGGTCACTTTCACCCTTTGAATGGTAAGCTCGAGCTCAGAGAGAACTTGAGTAACATCTGAAACAAACTCAAATTCGTTGGAACACAGTTTCAAGAGACAAATCAAACAGCAGTCATATATTACATAATACGCAACATTACCATGTAACAATCCCTTGCGGCCAAGAGACAGAAACTTCAATAGATAAACTGGAGATGAAGGAGAATGTGCCGGCTGCGTGTTAAAGTAAAATTGCACTGAACAAGACGGGCATACGGACATCAGACGGTCTTTCAAATTCGACCATTTTACAATGAGTGAGCTGGTATGTGGAAGCACCCATAGTACAATGTAGCACCATATTCCATCCGTCGAAACATCTGCAAGCAGAAGTAACTCTCCCATTTAACAAAACCATTTTAATGATTTACTCCGTTCAGGATTAGAGAAAAAATGCATCATATGCTATAGAAAGAAAGCCGATTACTCAGCCACCAAATTGATAACCATATATGAACTAAAAAGTAGGATTTCCTTTACTTTTTCTTTTGAGAAATATCAGTTTGAAGCAGTACTACTACTTCTGCGACAAAAAATGTAACCAGTCTGAGTTGGAGCTCCTTGTTAGATCTTACTACGACATTTCAAGTCAAATCAAACTGAACGGAGAACGGCAGAACAAGGACAAAAATGCAAATCACAAGCTACGGCTTAATCAGATTATGAGGAAGCTCTCTGTTACATTCCTGCATAAAATGTGAAGACAACAGCAGACGCGAGCTGCGGCGACCTCGATAGCAATAAGAATCGCAGCAGGAAGAATCTCAATAGACTTATATTAAGCAATTTAATAAGTAATTCTTAGAACCGAAATTAAAAATACCACAAAGAGTGAGAATCATATATCGTAAAGTTTGTCTACCTCCTTTGGTTATGTAAAGGCCAAATTCGAGAATAGTTCTACAGATATCGCATCCAAGGCCGGTCTTGTCGGGGCAATTCACGGTGATGACGTAGGGCTCTCCAGTCTTCTTCGGCTTCTCGATTAGAACGGCGTCAGCACTTGGGACACCCATCACCGCGAACCGGCGATTACCGGTCGGAGTCTACGCTCTCGCCGTCGAGCAACGCTCGCAATTTGCCGGCGAGCTTTCCCGCGATGTAGAGCCAGAAGAGCAATTTTCTCCAGGTTTCCACAGAAATCGAGAGAGAGAGAAATTCAGAGACAGAGAGACGGGATAAAAAAGTTGTGGGAGGAGGTGAGAGAACAAGGTTTTTGTCGGATTGATGGTGGTGGTGGGAGGTGAGGAAATGTTCGCTACTTCCGGTTCGACTGAATCCTGTTCAGATGTACCGTTAAATCAGATGGGCCTTACGCGAGGATCCTTTCATCGACCGCTGAAACTGTGTTGAGCTCACATGAATCGGGTGCACCGAAGAATTTTAGTTGGGAGGCTGTTTATAAAATCCACGTCAGCAATCGAAGGGCTGAGATTTCTACGAGCGGCGACATACGGACGGCTGACAAAACTTGTCCTTTTCTGGCAAGCGTTGTCCCCTCCCCTCCGGGAAACTGTTCTTTGGGCAGAGGTTGAAGGATTTAGCAATAATATTTTCTTGGTGAAATTAGTGAAAAATCACAGCGATGGGGGTGTCAAAGAGGCGTTTAGGGAACAAAAACTCGTATGGTTCAAAAATATTTTAAAAGTGTTACGCAGAACACTTTTGTGTCAGGGAATACTTTTGAAGAAACAAAAAAAAATTGAAACCACCACCCATCGCCGCCGACGCGGGCGGCCCGTGGCGGGCGACCGGCAACCGACGGCGGGGTCCAGCGACTGGCGGCCGCCTGTCGCCGGAGAAAAAAAAAGTATTTTTTTTAAATTACCAAACGCGTTTTTTTTCTAAAAATCGTAGCGGGGAACAAAAAAACAAAAAAATGTTTCTATTAAAAAAATGCTCCAATGATCAGAAACGTTACCATACGCAGCCTTAATCGCCCAACCAAATCTCACCAGGTGTGATAATATACCCGATGAGAATAGTATATATTTATGGAAATATTTGTGAAAATGTTAAATAAAGATATAACATTGGATCGTTTTTAACTTTGAACATTTCAAATGAAAGTTTGAAATGGCAAACTTAATTTCAAATAAGACATCCAGCTCGTCGAGTTTATCAGCCAACCAAATCTTTTTCGGCTGGCATGACTCACGTGACATTTTCCAAGCCCCGATGATGAGCATATTCTTTCCAGCTATTTTCTTTTTCTTGCTATCTTTCTTTTTCTCAAAGTGCATCCGATGAGATTTAATTTCAAAAGGGTAAAATTCACAGGATTGCGTGCGATCTAGCAAGTGAGATAATAAGATTCAAAAATGAATTTGAATGAAAGCTTAGGGATGCTATTTAAGCAAAATCCTAGTTTATTATTGGGCCGTCGATGGAGAGTTCGTCGTTACGTTGGACCATTAGCGCAAACATGAAGAACAGGACCACTCAAACTAAACACTCCTTTCGACAAAAAGGACAAGAAAAAAAAAAGGAAAAGAAAGAAGTAAACGCTCCTTACCATAACAAGACAGTCGAGCCAAATACAAGTATGGCCATAGAGTAGGACAAAAATATATAACATCAGCACTAAAAACACACGACCGACAGTACAGTTCCCCAATCATGGTTGCTTAGGACAAAAGATCCTCATACTCTTTGTACTGTTCTTACAAGAGTTACCAGAACTCTATCCGCCAAACTCTTTGTGGAAGTAAGTAACTACTATATCAAACTTCATCCTAATGAGGCCGGAAACTTCCGATGGTAAAGCACCTCACTGATAATTGCTCAGCACGTGATTATGCACTGATAAATTAACGCATCCAACGGGAATTAATCGAACATTTAAGGATCGCGATTGGTATATATGAACAGGCTTGGACCAATTCAGCAACAGTTTAACGTTCCTATCGAATTGCCTCCAAAATTTGTTGTTCTTGAAGGAGAAATTCTTATTTCAATCTCCGGAAGTCTAATTTTGAGCAGAAAGATAATAACAGGTAAAAGTAAAAGTCATGCTGACCAGTGACCACCCCCAGAATGAGGCTGTGAGCGAGTCATGCGGATCTATAGAACGGGCTCGGCCTGTGAAAGCCCAGATAGACGGCCCATTTCAACCGAACCCATTCTCCCTGATCCAACGGCTAATAGCCTAGTAAATCCAACGGCTGCAGGGGGCCACAGTGTAGGGGTATACAGTTTCATCGAGCACAGACTCCATCCATCACAGAGCAAAGGGTAGAAAGCCGCAACAGAGAGAGAGAGAGAGAGAGAGAGAGAGAGAGAGAGCATATCAACTAGAGGAGAGAGATGAGGAAGTTCGATCCTTGGCCGGTCTTCTTCAAGAGAGAATTTAACAGGACTTGGCCGTTCCTTGTCGGCTTCGCTGTGACCGGAGCTATCGTCACCAAGTTTTCTCTCAGCCTTACTGGTATCTTTTCTCCCCGATCTCCTCCAATTCTCCTGTTTCATACTTCTCCTCTGCCCTCATCAATTCGATGATGCTAACTCGATTTTTGCTTTTCCTTTTTGTGTCTTTTCGCAGAGGAAGACGCCAAGAAGTCGCCTTTTGTTCAGCATCACAAAAAGTAACAGTCGATCTCGACAACCCTAATCACGATTAACGGATTTTGGTTTTTTTTTTTTTTGTGTGTGCTTTCGACTCCTTTGGGATGTAATCCTAGCTGGATCATGCTTAATTATTGCGTCTTGGGTGTCCGCTGCTTACTATGATTAACTCCGCCGTTGGTGTCCATGATATAAGTCATGTCATATCTTGATTTTGGGATGGGCATTGCTTCTTGAACAAATCGAAATGCAAGGAAGAAGTTCTTATGATCTACAAGATATGATACGTATGGAAATGCTTGGTATGTTAATGTCCGTGCATTTACCGTTATCAAGAGATGTTATCATATTGTTTGGGCCAAGAAAGGGGGAAAAGAAAGCAAAGGTTAAACCTAAAGTCATCACAATTGGTTGTCTGCTGTTGTTAGGTTTAAGTAAGTTGTTTTCAGCATTAAGACGTGAGATTCTCATTATGGAACTTGCTGATTGATCTTGAGACGAGCCAAAAAACTGTAGTTTGACTTCTATGAGTTGATGATGTACACATAAAGGGTCCCATTTGTGTTCCTATTGATAGCAAAAAGAAATGTGCTTGAGGTCCACCTTGCATCTTGTGTTGTGCCATTCTCTTTTACAATATTAGCAGGTCTCAATAAATCCTCTGAATTGGGTGAGGGTTGGGTTGTATCCTTAAGCATTTCCACTGTCGCACCTTCCTTAACATCATGACCCTTGCTGGTGGCTGATTATCAGATGCGTTGGCAGTGCAAACAATTTTTTGCAATTTTATTAGTCTATTTTGATAGGGATGATATTAACCTGCTCACTTTCAGTATAATATGATGATCATCTCTCTGAATAACTTACCTAAATGGAGTCGATGCATTGTCACGAGAACATTCACAATCATCTTACTGATGATTCATAAGAAGTTACGAAATATATTCTCTTATGGGCTGACGTCTCTATGAGGACTTCATTTATCTTAGGAAACCTGCCAAGAATTAGAATTCCGAAATGAGTCAGCAGTTATTTAGAATATAATCTGAGACTTCTTATGACCTTATAAGGATTGGGGATGACACCACTACTTTTGATCTTCAATTAAGAATAGTGAGTGCCATATCTAGATTGTGATGCATGCAAGAGGTCATTTTGTGTATTCCATAATCTTTGATTAAGGGAGTAATTTTTGTTGCTCATTAATTGCTCATATCAATGTTACTGATTGGGTGGCCATAGTGGATGCTTAAGCTGTGAAATGCTTCTAAATAGAGATGGCATCAGTTCTGTTTTCAGCTTTATATCTGACAGGGAGCTATTTGCAATAGGGGCTGCTAGTTACATGGTTCCAATGCTGGTCATGACTTGAATCACTGCTGGTTTGTCATGAAAAACGTGTGTCATGGTGGTATGGTTGTGCCATGACTGTTTTGTTTGTCTAGCATAATAATATTTTGTGCATTCCGGAAAATGCCATGGAAATAGAAGATTGACATTGCAACGACATTACACTTCTTCCTGTTGTTTCCTTATAATTATTGTTGTTAATTTTGCATTTATGGTGTTGATTAAATGCCCACGTCCTTGTTCCTTTGAGAGGGTAATGTGGATGCTGCTTATGCTTTGTAGGTGAATTCTTGGATGGTAATCACATTGCCCATTTTGCACCTGCGCATTATGGGAGGAGAGATTTGCTTCCTTTGTTTCAGTTGACAAAATAACAGGAGAAAGATGTTGGGATTCTCTGTGTTTTTGCTTCTTGTGGATTCTGTGGGTTGCATATACTTTTGAAGTGAAGCAATCACGCATCAAATTTTCGTTGAATGTGCCCCTGTTTTGGGAGTTCAATTCTCTTATAAACCCCGGAGGATTTGATTGAGTCCCGACCACTTGGAATTTCTTATAAGGGTTCTAGGCTTTGAAACAGGAAATTAGACTCTTTAATTTGCCAATAAGGAACACCAATTTCCCTTCTAGTTGCTAATTTTACTGATAGGAAAACTGGGGAGAAGGAACAAGTCCATAGCATTGAACGATATTTAAGTTGGTAAAAATAATTCTTGCTGTGGCGATGAAGGTCAGACAGTTTACTCGCTCAAGGAGTGGAAGAATGATTTACAAAGCGATTGCCGCAAAATAGTAATCTATTCCTATGATGTCGAAGTATTATTGTGAATGGAGGTCGCTATTGAAGATGATTCCATGGGTGAGTTCTTCGGGTGATTTTTCATGGACTATTAGGAACCCCCCACGAGTGATGAAGAAAGGATGAAACTGGTAAGAGAATAGGAATCATGAATTGTGACCATAACTTTTTTGTATAGGCCTGGGCCATATGGTAAGCTAATGCTTTTGTCCGTCCAGTATGGCATCCGCATGAGCAACTCATCTGTGGCCTGTAGGCCATTCATCTGTCCGAAGCTGATCCGCGATGAGCCAATTCTAAACGCAGGTTGCTCATGAATGACGACTATACTTGAGAAAATGACACAAATGTTCGCTGAATTTTGGCTCCATACGAAGTGTGGTTCTTAAATATTTAATTTGTTTAACGTGGTCTTTGAAGTTTTTAGTCTAATGTGCAATATCATCCTTAAAATTTTTATTTGTTTAATATGGTCTATGAATTTTTAATATGTATTCAATTTAGTTCTTAAACTACGTTAATGAAAGTACAACATTGAATGTTTTCACATAATTAGGGAACTAAATTGGATCGGTACAAAAAAAAGGTCTAGGGATTATATTGAATAAATTATAAGTTTGGGGATAGCATTATATATTAGGTTAAAGTTTAGGGATTACAATAAATAAATTAAAAGTTTAGAGCGCGCATGACAATATTTCACGGATTTTTATTTCAGAGGTATTTCTGGAGTAGAAATTCTAAAGTAGAAATTTCTTGAGCCGAAATTTGTTTGATTACGTCAACTTTTACTTCTAAACGTAAGTGTTGCCATGCACGCCCTTAAGTATAACATTGAATATTGAGTCATTACGCTATCAATGGGGATATGCCGTGTCCATGAGCCTGTTAAAGATGAAATCCGTATAGTATGATAGTGAATATTTAGTCATTACGCTATCAATGGAGATGTGCCGTGTCCATGAGCCTGTTAAAAGATGAAATCCGTAAGATAAAACAACAGGTTTTACAGGCTTAATTATTCAGTCTTCATGTTCTTGAATCATCATTTCCGAATGCATTACCAAGTGAATGGAGGCATTGTGGCCAGTAGCCATTCTTGTATACTGGTCCCAGCCTCCCAGGCATTCCTCGTCTCTTGGGGGAGGCACCAAAAATACCATAACCTTTCTGAGGTTAATTGCAACTGATCTACTTAAAGCCAACCTACGAAATAATTTAGGCGTGCAGCATAAATTTACAAATCATGTACAATTAGCACAGACGTTAATGCAAAGTCGCCGAAGGCGCTGATGTAGTAGCGGTGTTTTTGAACAACAGTTCCATGCGTTTAACACTGAATATCATAATGTTGCACTTGTCAACCAGATAAAAGACAAAATTATATTGCACTTTCTCGGTTCAGGTAATCAAAACAAAGAAAAAGTATAAAAATTTCAAGATAGAAATAAGAGACAACATTCACTTATTTGTCTATAACAGAAGGACAGCTTCAGGAAAGCAGAAAAGAAGTATATGAAATTGGAATCACGCCACCAACTCAATTCAAAAACTCAGGCAGGAACAACTCCTGCTCATCGATAACTTTCTTCAGCAACAAATCAAATCTTTTTGGCGATGCCAAGCCTGGTTCGGAAGTCATTCTCCATTAGAGGAAGGCCATCTCGCAACTTGACCTTCGGTTCCCACCCCAGCAGTTCCTTGGCCTTTGTTATGTCTGGTTTTCTCTGCCGTGGATCGTCAGGTGTGTTCTCCACCATCTTTATCTCCACCTCAGGGTTAATGAGCTGCAACGGATAATAAAAACAAGCTCAAGAACTCGCCTAGAAACTTTAAGCTAACAGCATTTCTATCGCTATCAAGCAAGTAGCAGCTTAAAGTCATCACATTCAAGACCACAAGAAAAAGCACTTAGTGTCCCCATTGACCAAGCAGGCATTCGGTATATGCTCCAACTCACAGCTACAAGTGCACTATTTGCAATTTTCCTAAGATATTTTGCATCCATTCACAAGAATATCTTCCTAACAGAGCAGAAAATCTTAAAAGAAGTTATCCCGTATCAAGAGGTCACCTCTTTCACTGTTTTGGCAAGTTCCAGAACAGTAAATTCCCCTGAAAGAGAATAATAAATAAGCATTGAGGTCAGTAACTTTTTTGATTGACGAAGATGCAAATGCCGGTTCATGAGAACCCATTTGATTGGTATTGAACAGTAAAAGTTCTGTTCTTAACCTGGATTCCCAACATTGATAGGTCCAGTATTGTCTCCTTCCATGAGCCTAATGAGCCCATCAACCTTCAGCATTCAAACATATAGTCAGTGTGGTATTCAAAGGGGAATACCTAATGTTGCAATAAAACGATCAATATGCGGAGATACATATAACTTACCAAATCGGAGACATAACAGAAACTGCGGGTCTGTGTTCCAGGCATCTGAACTGTCAATGGTTCACCACTGCAAATAAAGATATGAAATTAAATTACATCCACACTGAGGTGGCCTGAACATATGTCAGTACATTTAGATGAGCAAAAAACCACCTAAGTATGCTACATTGGCATGATGACATGGTCAATTTGCAATATTCATGTTCCATGGTAAATTCATCTCTAAGGTCAACATTCAGTTTCCAGGCAGCAAGTAGAACTGAAGTGCTGAGGACTTACCGAAGTGCTTGAGCAATGAAATTGCTAACAACACGTCCATCGTCGATATTCATTCGTGGTCCGTATGTGTTAAAGATTCTAGCAATGCGGATCTCTGATTAAAAGATAAAAATTAGTCACGTTCAACAACTACAATAGAAAACTTTCTATAGATAAGTGAGCATTTACCAATGCCGTGTTGTCTGTGATAGTCAAACATCAAAGTTTCAGCAACACGTTTTCCCTCGTCATAACAGCTCCTAACTCCTGCAACAAAAAATGACATCCTTACTGAGGTTAAATTTTATCAGATTTGTCAGGGCATAGCCTTAGAGTTCTACTACAGATAATTCTCACTCTTTCATTTCTCTCCAGAGCATGACACGAATAAACAGCAGCCAAGCATTGTACTTAGCGTGAACAGTCAACGTGTCTCATATACTTTGTGCAATCATTTCCTTCCTTTGTACAAGTGCATGCTTATTACATCAACATCAACATCACCTTTATCCCAACCTAGTTGGGGTCGGCGGTCGATGAACCCACAAATAAATAAAATAAAAGCAAGACCGATTAAGGGGAAAAGAAATAGTTATTGCATGCTTTTACGAAGGGTGGTAAATAATTCAATACCGTACATTGATTAAAAGGAGGCAGATAGCAACAGTTATCGACTTTGAGTGGATTTGAAGCAGTCTATGCCGACATCTATAATTTTTTATAGAATGTGCAAGAGAAATGACAGGCATTCTTAAAATTAACTAAGGAATGCCTAGACAACAAAAGCATGCACCCTTTCTTGTTTTTCTCCCCATATAAAGGAGTGAGTTCGCACACAGCCCATAGAGATATGGTTAATCAAGGCCATATGAACAGAACCCCAGGAATTACAATCTGAAAATTAAGGTAACTCACCAATTGGGTTGACATTGCCCCAGTAACTCTCAGGCTGGGGATGTACAAGAGGATCACCATACACCTCTGATGTTGAAGTAAGTAAAATCCTGTTTAAGCACAATCAAACTTTAGTAATTACACTGAATTTTACAGTTACAAGGCTGAATAAACTAACCTTGCTCCCACTCGTTTGGCAAGTCCTAGCATGTTCAGTGTGCCAATCACATTAGTCTTGATTGTCTGCCAATTTATACCCTTAAACCTTAGAAATAGCTCAAATTGCATTACTATGTTATGCCAACATGAGGGAAAAATCCCATGTTTTACATGTTTTTATCATTCAACATTCCATATCTTTAACAAGCGATGAATGAAAATACTATATTTTAGGTATCAATTGATTGATTTTTTTGATAGGGAATGCTTCCAATCAAAAGATAATAAGAATAGATATGTGTGTAAAGGGTTTATTGTTCAAACATCTATCAACTCATGAACATGCATTCTGCTGAAAAATGCAACAAACAACGATTTGCCAAACAATATAGCCAGAGCTAGGAAACTCAGGGAATACAATGCAAGATGTGCACCAAATAAGATGATAGTCACAAAGGATAGTAGATCTCCTCTTGGCGACCAAAAATTGAAGAACAAAGACAACAACGTGCGGACGTAAATAGATATTCTAATGAATATGCAAGACCTGAAATAGACTGACCGATGAATTGCTTGATTTCGAATGTAAAAATGAGAGATTTGGTGCACAGCTTGATGAACTAATGCATTCAAAGTAAATGCCCTTATACTAGTTATGTTGCCAAACCGAATCAAGAGTACATCCCAAAAGTAATCACCTTGACAGGATTGTACTTATAAAAGATAGGAGAAGCAGGGCATGCAAGATGATATATTTGGTCGACTTCTACCAACAATGGCTCTGTGACATCTGTAGAGAGAGAAACAGTAGTTTGATTCACAAGACTGTCACACACGCACATAGAGGGTTGAAGATCATGAATTCTACGAATCAAAAGTACCGTGTCGAATAAGTTCAAATCTTGGATGTCCGATCCATTTGCTGAGATTGTCCTTTGACCCTGTGAAGTAATTATCTGCCACAATTACCTGACATACAAAACTAATGAGGTTAAGAAAACATGAATTTTAAGGCTAGAAAGTTAAACGTGCCAGTGCCAAGTGTGAGTCCTAAGTGAACTGTTTTGATAGGAAGTGACAAAAAACTAGGGAAGGCACCCACCTCATTCTTCTCATTCTCCATCAGCCTGTCTACTAAGTGAGAACCTATGAATCCAGCCCCTCCAGTGACCAGGATTCTCATGTTGGACTGCCATCATCAACAATAGCAAATTGTCTTAGAACAAGAAGAGTAGAGAGATGGTGAACTTATAGTGACCATGGTCTTCACGATCAATGAAATACAGCTACTGAGAAATGATGCTAGATATGAATTGGTTCCATACAAAACAGGGAAGAGCAATTCCTTGTCAAAGAGAAATAAAGTCAACACAACAAGTAGAGGGACTAATCTTGGCTCTACGAAAAACAGAAACAAGGGAGCACATTAGTATTCTCAGATGAAAGAAAATAGAAAGTAAAGCAAGAAAACCACAGTTACGAGTGGGGACGGGAATGAGAATGAAGGATGATTGTAGAGCAGGAACAAGAATGAGATATCCAAGTAGATAAATCAGACAGAAATCAACTAAGTCAGATCTATCATTCACAGATTCAACGGGATGAATTACATAAACTTCTGGCGAAATAATACCTCCAGCAAAATGGTGCATCCCATCGCCGAACAACAATTGACAACAAAAGATGCATGAAGAGAAGGGAGTCCATGTATGCTAATATGATACAAGAACAATCTCAAAAGCATATGTTATGTTGATTTTCGTCAATATCTAAAGAATTAGCTGGTATAAACCCCAGATAATCATATCATAAGAAAACAAAAGGCCAAAAGCCTTCTACCTGAAAGAATTTGGAATTGCGCAAAGGTGAAGGGCTTGGAGGTGGTTTCGTTGTTGTCTGGTGCTCCCCGTTCGACACATTCTTAGCCATCGTGTCCCTGGTTAGATCCTTGACGCTTTAGGAATCTACGAGATTTTAACAGAGGAAGCCCACTCGTAAGTGCCAGTGTCAAAACATTCAGTTTTCCCAGATGACACATGCATAGCTAATCTATCTGCGACAAATCACAAGTCCTAGAAAGAGTTTTGAAGCTTAGCGTCCTACTCAGCTTCAAATCACATGGCAAATGTGACTCCCAGTCAAAATGCCAGAGGAGCCAATGTCGCACGTCAAGCAGAGCGGCCGGTGATTCCGAGAACAATTAAGCTTTACGAAGAAAGAAGACCGACGAAATCGAAGCAAGAAGAGACAAGGCATAGCGCACCTTATAGATCGAACACCGAGAAGAGAGAGACCCGCAAGGCGATTTCTTAAACCTCACTCGATCCACGAAACTCAGACATCAGTCACTCGGTATATATAGCTTGCAAGGAATAATTGCAGGAATCGAAACTTCTACTGCCAGACTAACCATAAAAAAAAGAAAAAGAAAAAAGAAGAAGAGAAAGGGACTATAATCAATAATACTAGAAAGAAAAAAAGAGAGGAGGCTTCGCGATCAAGCAAACGTTCGAAGCGTCCGCGACAGCTCCATCGCACCAACAACTGAGGCAACCGATCTCACCAAACGAACAGATACAACATTCCCATCTCGAAATCGTTAGCTCGCAATTTGAAAAGCCTGTGAAGTGTGAACGCTCGATTACCTCCAGCCAATCTCCAGATTTGACGCGATCCTTGAGTTGGCTCGGCGATTCGCGAGGTTCGGAAAAAGCCAGCCAGTGTCAGCGTGAATGCGCCACAGGAGAATCTGTCCGTCGAGGAGGAAGAGGTTTGGAGGAGAAGGAGGGCATATGCGTCGGAATCAACTCCTGAGTGGGGTGGGGGGGAAGTGAGGAGAAGCTTATTCTTCTTCTTCTTCTTCTTCTTCCACTCGTTAAAAATTGGAAAAGTTCTTAAATTTATTTATTAAAAAAAAAAAAGGAAAAGGGAGAAATATGAATTTAAGATGCTGTTGCAGACTTGCAGTTGCATGGGGATCGGGTCTCCCCCTTGCCCCTGGTGTTGCTAAATGCTGAATGCTGAATAGCTGATCCCGTGTCGCCATCGGCCGTGCGAAGACATGGGGATGGAGGGGGGCTGGGGTGGGGCCCACTTGCCGTTTTGACTACGATGCGAGGGGGGACGGACGACGGACCTTTTTCCCTGTTTCCTGGGGGAGACGAAATGTTCTGTGTTTTATTTATTTTTTGAATACAAATTGAAAAATTAAATTAAATTTGCAAGAATGAAGAGGCAACATTGTGGCTGTAGTTTAGTGGTGAGAATTCCACGTTGTGGCCGTGGAGACCTGGGCTCGAATCCCAGCAGCCACATTTCGCCCTTTCTCTTTTTGCCACTTTCGGGTATATGTGATTTATTTTATTTTATTTTTTTGGGTCGAAAGGGTATATATGTGATTATGACTTATGAAAGTTGACTCATTCGGCAGAGAAAGTTCCATATATTCTTGCCTTGTTTACTCCCACGACGGGAGCAAAATATTTCTTTTAGTGATGCTTTATGATTTACAGAGATAGTGTTCTCATATGTCGATTATGTAGGGGCCTAAACCTTACGAAGCAAGTCGTGCAAGCTTACAATTTGGCTAGTAGGATTATCCCACTGCACGATTTCTTTCATGGCCTTTTCAATTTCTCTGAACTCTCTCAGCAAGCTATTCATGCAGTATCCTAGGGCGCCCAAACTCAGAACCACTTCGCTTTTGATCGCCACTTCGCTTTTGATCGCGTTCTCAGCTTCCGCACCATCACCGCCGCCGCTAATTTTGTCGAGCACCTCTCGCGAGTGCTGAAGATAAGAGCCCACCATCTTCTCCACGCCAGCTTCATCTAAACAAGGCATTAGTGGGTCGTTAGGTTTTGTTGCTTTCCCCAGCTCGAGAACGCAAGAAACGTCGGTCTCTTGAAGCTGCTGCTGCTTCTCGAGAAGCGAGAGTGATTTGATCGAGCTGATCTCCTCGAAGCATTTCAGCCAAGTGCTCGCGAGATCCCCGAAAAGTTCAAGGTCGCTGTGGAGGTTATTCAGGGCCTCTTTCAAAGCAGTAGCCGCAGCCCCGAGTGCTGAGGATTCTTGTTCGAGGAAATTCAGCGCATGGCCACAAAAGTGCAGGAGGTCCACCATCTTTGACAAAGACCCCGAAAGTCGACCGTAGCAAGCATTGTGAAATGGCATGAACCAGAAATTCGGCTCTACCTCGGCTTCTTCGATGCATTTACCGAGATCAAGCAGAGTCATCTTGACCCTCTTCTGGGTCTCTTCAAGTTTGGACTTCTTGGTGGTGTCCAGTACACCCAGTGTTGTGACCGTGACAATGCACTCCCGTAATGCCCCAAAACAATCAGTGAGCTGACGCTTAGCCAGAGAAGAAGCTCTCGTGGGCTGCATCAGAAGTTCGATCGCTATCAAACAAGATAACCCAATGAAGGTCTCGACGATCCTTGCTATGGCGAATTCGCTTGGTGGTCCAAAGCTTTTCCTACCCAGTATCAACACGGCTCCGATCACGGCCGAGACGCCGCCTGCTTGGCCGTACATTTTGCTCTTCCTCAGAAAGCTACAGAAGACGAACCAAGGGACGAGGGAAAGGACTCTCACGGGCAAAAACCTTCGAAAAAGAAAGCAACCCAAGACTCCATAAACGGTTCCTAGTACCGTGCCCTGTGCCTTGACGTTGGCCACCCTAAAAGTAGCCTCTCTGGCTGAGGAATAGCTCACGGCAATCGGAAGCCCGGCCCAATATCCGTCCTCCTTGCTATATATAAGCCCAAATAGTACCGCGAGACCCAGCGAGAGCGAGCACTTGAACGCAGGGACGAGCCTTTTGGGGCTCATTTTGAAGCCCCACTCGTTCCAGGCTCTTCGGAAACAGAAGGAAAGCCCACTTTCTTCGCCTGATGACTGTTCGTCCTTTTGACGAGATTTGTCTTGTGGTGATGTCGATGTTGGGGTCTGACTGTGGAGGAGCTTCATGCAGAAGAGGAAGAAGATGGAGGGCAAGTGCTCCGGCGAGGTCGGGACTTTGCGAAGAGAGTCAAACAAGCCAGTTATGTTATTGGAAATCGATTCGGGGACGGTTGAAGAAGAATCGCCAGGGAAAAGCCAGCTCTTAGATTGGCTCATGATCAGGGTAATGTGTTCCTCCAAAGCAACTTTGCAATTTTTAAGCGGTCCGTTAGCTTGAGGCAATGCAACTGGGAACGAAGCGATGCTTGTTAATGCCATGTCCATCCCACGCAAATGGGTCTCTAAACTCTCCTGCAACCTTTCTGCTGGACTCGCGTCGTATGATTTCAAGGGCGTGCATGGAATTCTCTCCCAAAGCGCACTTTCCTGTTGTTCAAAGTGAGAACGGTGTCGTTCAGGTTCCAATACTGGAGAAGGAGATTGAGCAGCGAGTTTCATATCGTTCGTTAGCGTAGAATGTTAGAGCAAGTACTTGATTTGTTTCATTTGCCTAGTCTTTCTTTTGGAATTTTAAGACAAATATCAAAAACTTCAAATATGCAATAATGAAGAGGTTATGGGACCACCTGACCGGTTTTGATTAATCACGGAATACCCAAACAGAAGTTTATTCTGAAAGTGCCAAAAACAATTTCAAATTATCACCTGACAGCGTTTGATACTTCGAAGAAGTTTGTTTCCTGCATGAGACAAGCATTTGGCTTGAGAGATGAGGGTTAGGGCGGAGGCGTCATCCTCGGCGAGGAATGCCTTGGCGAAGAGCCTCAACCTGTTCGAGGCATTCTCGGCGTATGCCCGGCAGTTGTCTTTTATCTGCATGCAGAATTCTGCATGGTCAATCTACGAGGGCATGCATATGTTCAGCTTATTGGGGATTTTTTTTTAAAAAAAAAAAAGGGGGGGGGGGGGGGGGGGGGGGAGGGAGCGGGGGCCTTCACGCTTCCAAATTCATTCGAGCTCCATGCGAAGAGTACGTAGGCTTAGACCATCTCCCGTAGATACCACTATTCGACCAAAAAACGTATCTCTCCCACAAGAATTTTGCATGCATTGATTTGGGGTACCTCATGACGGGCCGTCCTAGGGAACGGAAGCAACAGGGCCAGCGGGCAAGCGAGGGCCCCGACGGCCGTGCTGGCAGCCACGTGGAGGGGGTGCATGACCGCCTCGATTCGCTCCTTCTCGATGTACCCGATCACGTACACCAGCACTATCTGTCCTAGCGCTATCCGCTTCGCCGTCCCGTGCGTAGCCCCCGGCAGCGCCACCACGAACGACGCTAGGGCCACCGCCAGCGCGGTCGTCCCGCTCGACAGCCTCGTGGGCCCTATCAGCCACAGGGTCAGCATCGCGGGTCCGATGCTCTGGGCGGTGGCGAACAGCGCCAGCCAGCACCCGCGCAGCGCGTCCCCAAGGAAGGCGTCCGTGACGACCAAGATGACCGTCACGTAGGAGAAGGCGGGGAGGGAGACATGGCGCCGCAGCTGGGCCGGCCCGTACAGGGTGACGTACGCCACGACGGCGCAGGCGAGAGAGGTCCGGAGCGCAGACGCGAGGCACCCTCGCCACAGGGCTCGCGCTCGCTCCGACTGACCAGAAATCCCACGCATTATGGCAAAAGTAGCTTTTGTTCGAGGGAGCTACGAAGGATGATGGCGAGATCGGTTCGAGAACGTAACGTGGGAAGTGGAAGGGGGGGTTTTGTAGGGGGAGAGGTCGGGAGAAGGGAGATGGACGATCCATATGATGATGTGAGTGAGTGGGATCCATGTGTGGGTGTGTGCTTTGCTGACGCAGCTCGGCTTCATCACTCGTCAGCGTCGCTTAATTAGTTCTAATTTCGTAATCCTTGGATAAAAAATCACACGCACGAACAGCTTTTGGGTGCGGCGGCTCAGCTTAACGAACCTATAATCTCCGCTGCTCGTCGTCGTTACTTTTTTATTCTCCAATGAATTTTCCTCGTCCAAGGGAAATTAAGGTTTCAAAATTAGAAAAAAAAAAAAGAAATTGCTTAAACGGAAGTCCTAGAAAAGGAATTACCTTAGTGGGATGGAAAGTTACACGCCAACCCACTTTTCATGTTTATTTATTCACGACATATGAAAAGCTTATGCGCTCAATTTTTTATTTTCATCCCCTTGATTTGTTCTGATCGAAAGGTTGGGTGCCTTTTGGAGTATCTGAATAGACTCCATGTAAGTGCACATCTCTACACGGTGATGATGCTGGAGATGCCGAATTAGATGCGTACTGCCTTTTGGCAAAACTGTTGTTACTAAAGAGAAATTTCTCGGTGTGTGCCCATTACTAACGATGCGAGATTTGGTGATCGGCCGCCGTACGAGCTTGGATACTGCAACAGATCCGTTTTCGGGGAAAAAGCCAGTCTTTGCAAATTGTAGCAAGTTGATTCACTTGTCAGATTTATTTTACTTGCTTTGTCGGATTTTCATGTATCCTGAAGTTATGTACTACTTCTTTCGTATGAAATGAAGTTGCTCGTTTAAATTAAAAAAAAAAATTCGACGTCCTTCACGGAATTGTGGTACAACCGTAAATCGTCATGTCATTCCCCAATCTAGCTAATAAATGAAGATTTGAAATGAACAGAAAGATGGTTACTCCCTAATTGAAGCTGCTGTTAAGGATTTAGAATTTGAATATTACAGTCATTTGGTTGCCCGTGGCATGTAACATTCCAAATAAATGAATCAATGACATAGATGTTCAATTGAGATTGCATCGCCACACGAAAAATGATACTCGATCTATAGAATCTCAATCCTATTTATACACACTCATAGAAATGTTGCATATACATGGTCGTGATAGATCCTCATGCATTCTATTATGGTACAAAGTTGTTTTTGGCCGCTTACGGAAGTAAAATGAGAAGAGGAGGGTCCCGTTATAATCAAATGGCATGATATGTTTATCTGGTTGCGAAGGAAACTGTGATCTGTGAGCTTTGCCGCTATGCCCTTATATGGAACGCATATTAGTACACCAAAAAAATTATCTTCAATGCATATCAGTAGCAACATAACTTTAATGTTTTTTTTTTTATCCTTGAAAAGGGCTCGAAAGATGTTGGGACCGACCTCATCCACCGTAACATTAATAAGAATTATTCCTGGTACTTATATTTCTCTTATTCGGATTGCGATTATGAGCTCCTCAATCTCAAACCTCCGGTGAAGCCACAACCCTGAGGGAGAGACCCCTCCCCTCCCCTCCCTGTCTCTCTATCTCTTCATTATTTTTAAGTCTTTTTCGTTGATTTTGTGGACGGCGCAATCGACGTCCTTCACGGAAGTGAAGATTTTCGTTATGTGAGCTCTGAAGATCGAAGCATGAGCGACTCGGAAGAATTCGCTCTCTCCGGATCTGCTAGCTCGCTCAGGTTCTGGGTGCTTACTTCAATTAGTTCCGAATTTGCTAGCTCGCTCAAGTTCTGGGTGCTTAATTCAGTTAATTAGTCGAGCACTTAGCAAGTTTTCAAAACTCCTCTATTGCTACCTTTAGCAATCATCTTATCTTAAAAAGATTTTGTGATCAATTGATATCTCTTCTGCAGCTCTTATCTCCGATACAGAGCTAGATCTAGATTTGAATGCTCTTCTTTTTTCTTTATCTAGATATAGATTTGAGATTCACAAGGCATTTTCTTCAATATGTTGGTGTTATTGTTGTCGCTATACGATAATGGTATTGGAGACGCCAAACCTAGGCGCAGATTGCTTTTTGGCAAAGCTGTAACTATTGGAGAAGGAAACCTCAATGTGTGCTCATAATTGATGATGATGCGAGATTTGAGAATTGATCGCCGATTGTGCCTTGATGCTATGATAGATCCGTTTTTGTGGAATAAGCGAGCATGCTAGACCAAGTTGATTCATTTTTCATATTTACTTGCTTTGTAGGATTTGCATTTTTGTCTTGAAATTATATACTTCTTATATCATGCGAAACGAAAGTCTCCCTTTGGATATATATATAAAAAAAAAAATCTTAAACCTCCGCAATTCTAGCGATGATATTAACGACCCGAAATTGAACATTATTACCGTGGGAGCTTTATGGCAATTCTCATGGAGGGTACTTGTGCCGGTTCCTATTCACATCCTTTTGTCCACAAAAAGAAGCCAAACTAGTTCTACTCCTAGGAACTTATTTTTCCTTTGATACAGTAAGCATGTCTTGTCATGTTCAAAATGAACTTAAAATTTTATGCTAATTTTTGCCAACTACATAAGATCTAAACAAAAGAAAAAGTAAAAGAAAATGGAAAAATGACAGATTGGCTTGTACTTCAAGCAAAAAAAAGAGATTACGAAGGTGAACTTATGAGAAGCACAAGGAACGGAACCTAGCTAGAGATTTTGTTAAACCTGCTCTTTGTGTACGGTTTGATCTTTTATATGTTCTTGAGAAACTGACATTCGCATTCGTCGCGAGAGGGTTATTTTTTAGCCATTGCTCAAAAAGTTGGTCCGGGTCTCCAAATTCTCGAATTGAAATGTGCGGTTGGGAGGTCTCAGACAATCCGTAAAGATAGCGGAGGCCATCGGGCTACCATCTCTCTCTATTCGAAGCACGTCCCTTTCTGCACAATGAGGGAGTTTCATTTGCTGCAGTTCCTTTACCTCGGAAGATTCAGACACTGACTGCTCGGCCTTTAAGGACACTTTCCACGACGGAAGATGCAGGCTTTTCCCCGAGTGGCTTGGTCCGTCTACAAAAGAGAGAGAGAGAGAGATTGTAAATTTGCCCATCTTCATCAAGTCGTTATCTCAAGATAACAAGCGACCTACAACGAAGTAACTGAAAGTATGAGCACTGAGCTCAAAGAACATGAGATGCGAAGATGGGATGATGAGCCACTAAAACAAGTTTTAACAGGAGGTATCCTAATCATTGGACATCTATAGTAAACATATATACATATCATTACACCTTCATTTCCACAGTGAAGTGATCTGTTGATTTTGAAAACTGTTAAACTCTATGAATACTCATGAATCTTGAGTTTTTAGATCTTGCCTTGTGCCTATAGCCGTAAACTCGCAGTTTTACTAGCACATATCGAGCTAGTTGCGGTCACAAGTACTTTAACAACATATTAATAAAGTTACGATCGCGAATGCATGACCCATGATTTTAATGCTGTTGGGGCGCAAAAATCCTATCTAAAACATGTACGACAAAATTCCATCCGTAATCGCGGGAGCGAGAGATGACATTAGAGAAGTTTGATTCCCTACCACCTGCAGATCAAGCATACAAACTGTTTCCTCGTCATAATATGGCTCCAGCTTCGCGGAAGGAGCTTAGTCATGCATGATATGATATTAACCCAAAAAGGAAGCAGCTGCATCCTTCCGAAATCCCCCGGACAAAACGTCCTAGGTCGATTAAACTAATGTTCGAGAGAAAGAGGTTAAGTGGGATTTCCCTAGATTTCCACTTACCCAGTTTGGTGTCCCAAACTTTTGGCTTCTACTAAACTCTGCTCCTTGACAAGGAGGAAGGGTCACACGAGACGTGGTCGATGCGCTTATCGAAGGAATCATACTTCTCCCTCGAGTTCGCGAAAGCATTTGCATATGCCTTCTTATTTCCCTTTTACCCCTTTCCAACAAATTTAGCACATACGATCCACAAAAGTTAGTTAAAGCGAGGGGCCACGCATCAGAGCCTGTAATCCCCCACAGAGCTGCAATTGTGTCGGACAAGGACAAAATTTTACGTTCACAAGCACTCACGGACGCCCAACGCCATTCTTTCTTCGTTGATGACATCAAAAGAAGCTCCAAAAGTTTGGTTTTGAAGTCGGTCGCCACTAGCTGGCAGCTCTTCTATGAACAGAAATGCCGGGTTGACCTGCGTTTGGCCAAGCGTTCCGAGCTAGAATAGCTTTGTGACCTATACGTATGGCGACACATGTTTCATAATTACAAGAATTTGGTTAAATGGGACATTTCGGAAGAAGGCTCGCTCTTTCGAAAGACAGAAGAAGAATTTGAGCTTCTGTAGAATTAGAATTTGAGTCAATTTGTTGGACCGTCACTCATCGAGACATAGAGCAAAGTCTCACAGAACAATACAATAAGGGAGTTCTCGGAAAGGGCTCTACGTTGGATTGTTCTTGTTCGGGACAGAAAAGCTTGTTCTGTTTTCTTTTCCATCCTTCTTTTTAGACATGCATGAGCGCCATGGACTTGTCCGAACATATAGTGGGTCAATGAACGAAATGCTGCAGCTCTTCTGGGTTGTGGAGCACAAGTGGAGTGACTCAGATAGCGCAATTTAAACTTGATAAAAATCCCTCGCCTTCAAATCAGTTTCTCAGCCTGAATATTGAGTGCATTCAGTGTTGGAACTCAATTGTCTGAATTAGTTTTCGGACATTAGGTCAACCCACCCGTGCTTGTACCAACTGTACTTCGTGGTGCTCGTGGGTCGCAGTCGGCAGTTAAATCCGCAACATCTTCCACTGACCTTCTGATAATGGCCTGTAGATAGCTCAGGAACCTCATCCCTGAATATAATTAATGGCGGACCAGATGATTCCTTTTACAGACAGAATAACCAAATTGGGTTCCATCGCAGGACTTATTAAGGGTGCTCATGAAAATCATCCAAAAATAGTTTCTAGAACAAAAACCTAATTTTTAGAATAGGCTTGGAACGGAAACTCGTTTGGTAACGCAATTCTATTTTTTCTATTTTTTGAATAATTTTGAGAAACAAAAATAGATTTGACGCAGAAATGAGAAACAAAAAAAAAATTACTTATTCGAGAAATAGAAATAAAAATCTCCGTCGACGACCAATCCCACCGGTCACACCCCATCGGCCACCCGCCGCCAGTAGCCGCCCGCCACCGCAGTTGCCCGACCGCAGCATTTTTCAGAAATAAAAATTTTCAACCGTTGTTAAACAAATTTTTATTCTAGGATCAGAAATTTTATGCCGTTATCAAACGCTTTTTTTTCCTCAAAAACTCATCCAGAAACAAAAATAGAAAAAACTATTTTTGTTTCGAGAAACTATTTCTAGACATGAATGATTTTCATGCGCACCCCAAATGAGAATTATTGCATGCAATGGGAGCGCTCACAAAAAATAAGGATCTCTCCACACAAACCAGATTCGATGCGTGTCAATTCAAAGGTGTTCCCTATTCTCGAATCGATATGCCGCCTCGCTTCTACAAGAAGATAGCCTGTTGCCGTAGGAAGTTTCAAACTTGCACAAGCACGTACTTCAGCTTTACTAGTATCTGCTCGAGGTGTGAGAGATCACCCAAGAGTACTCGTAAAAAAAAAAAAAAAAGGCGATTCACGCCATAAAAAGGTGACGTAGGGATCCAGGTGCATGAAAGTAAGCCATGGCCTATCGGTGGTCATTCAAGGGCCTTCGGTGGCGCAAGAGCATAAGACCCGTGAATTTGCACCACCTAGCTCTTTCGAAAGGGTGGTTTGGTGGAAGCGCGAACGTGCAACCTCTGACATGAGATCTAAAGATGATCATTTTGAGCCTCATTCTCGCTTTATGCTTCCCTTTGATCACGAGCATTCAAAATCCTACAGCCACTTCCAAGAATATAAGCACAAAATTGCCACCCGATGGACATAGAAAAAGTCTTGACGCTTCCCAGAAACTGGAAAGGAAAAATCCCGGGGGTTCGCTACTCCGTATTACACAGAAGACCATATATTTTGGCAGCCCAATCGAAAACTTTCCAAAAGAAAAATTCATGATATCAGATAAATCTCAAAGGCTCGAAATTGGTCAAAGAGAGATCTTACCACCAACCACATGACATGGCAAATTTGGCAAGGAAAGAGGCTTTTCACGGCCTTGTAGTATCATGCCCACTTTTGCACAGGTAACTCAGCTTTTTTTCAGTTCAGGCAACAACATCTGTCTCCGTGAACGCCACCCACGTGTTCTTAAACACCAAGTGCATGCTACTGCTCCTATTGATAAAACACCAAGTGCAAGCTACTGCTCCTATTGACAGACGACCAGCACGCAACTTCATTTTCCTCTTTCCCTCCCTCCTTGTTTCCTTCCTTCCTGCTTAGTGTCATTCACTCTCTTATGCACTTCCTCTTTCTGCTTCTTTCTTGCATCTCGCAGACAAACTCTACAACCTAATAGCTGCTTTGGCTAATGTTCTCTTGTATTTCTTATCTTGATCCTACAATACTACTATGGCCACATTAAACACCCTCAAAATCCCAAGCAACGATGACCAAGAACAAACTATTATGATTCCGGCAGTTTGCCAGAAGAAACTACGCAGGAAATCCACATGGACTAGGACCGAAACAAATCTCTACTGGCATAAACTCTTGGCTTACAGACTCCTCTCCACTAGAGAAGGCATAAATGCTAAGACAAATTTGCCTAAAGGACCCGCCCTTAGTTTCCAAAAAAAAAAAATGTCTCCATATCAGAGACAACCGGCTGCATGTCTCATGAGAACTATAAGGGACTGTGCTCTGGATCAGATAGCAGGGTAACTAAGGCAAGTAACATAAGGATGACAAGCATGGCTGTTTTCACCGCCAAGTCCCAGTTAGTGTTGCCGTCCCTATGCCTTTCATAATTATGGACATGAGGTTGCTCCTCTCTGTCCTCAACATCAGAGAAATCAGCCCCAGAATTTGGGCTCAGAATCTCAGAAGGATGCTGCACATCACAATTGCTCATGATTCTACAGCTCGTGCATTTGCAACTGCCACCTAGATACGATGGGAGTGTCAGAAGACACTCGGCAAGAACCTTCTGATAATTTTCTCCATGAATCCTCAGCTTCTCTCGGGTGGAAGGTCTCAGAACCTGACAGGGAAACAGACTTACTTTAGCAAGTTTCAAAAGTATCTAAGATGCCACCAGAATATTACAGCAGGAAAACTTGGTGCTAGAGAATCCCTATATTATTTCAACATTACCTGTATTAGAGTCTGGCAAATAACTCGCAAAACAGGGCGAAGTTGTATAACAAACACACAACCAAGCCGGCCTGGGTAATGATCTTGCAGAAGGAATAAACAAGATCTTATTATTTGCATGGGAATTCTATACGGAGATAAACCCTGACAGTCAACGACAACGGTAATTCGGGTACTGTCAGAATCAACCAAGCGAAGCACTCCATATTCCACCTGAGATACTGCATGGCAAGCATTTCCACCCATGAATATATCCTCCGAAAAGTAAAAGTACAGTAAATGTAAACTTGAAGTAATAATGACTGGTTTATTAAACTACAAAGTTCTGCTCATTCCAGGAAACAAAACATACATACCATGCACGTACGCAAATTAAGTTATCGAGCAAAAAGACAGGCATATAATTATTGACCTGCATATCCTCAGTCACAAACACAACGTTCAGATAAATACTTGCGATCAGAGCAACTCTCACATGAAATTCAGGTTTGACAAAAGATCGTTTCATATCTAAACTGGTATCAAAGTACAGAGTTACTTGAAAGGGTGATTTGATTAATCTTGTTATAATTATACTTTTCAACGTCAAGAATCCTCATATGATAGAAATACAAAAGCAGGACACAAAGACAATGTAATTAAGGATGTACGACTGACCCTTATACATGACATTACATACCCAACTTCAAAAGCAGAAAAAAACAGAGAGACAAATATTAATCTCATTACTCAAAGGGCTAGAGGTTAGGAAATGAACAAGCATTTAAGAGAGCAACGAAACGTACTGATAGCTTGAGAGAAGCGAGGTCTCTCGTGTGGTGGCAAGCTGATGAAAGCTAAGCCAAGCCGCACTATGAGACACGGTCTATGTCTCAAATCAACTCCATGCCAGAAGAGTAAATTCGACCAAACCTGAAGTTCTTCCTCAGTGAGGAGTCTGTAAGTTTCCCTCCAAAGAATTGTCCTCTTAATTGAGGACACCAAGGATGAGAAATCGCCATTTGCGGCAACACGAAATCTACGGAGCTCATCCTCATCAATTCTGCAAAAGCATTACCATATGTTACCATGCTTCAACCAAACCGACATAATTGAGAAAGAAAGCATGAGTAATTGGAGAATCAATCAGTGGCAATATAAAGAAATGACCAAGAATTCCTTGCTCGACAAAAGTTATCATCAAGTATTGATTTTATGTTCTGATACTTCCAAAGTTCAATCAAAGTACTCCACTGCTATGCTGAACATGGTTAGTGAACTTACCTATCTGGCAAGGTAATCCCTTGATCTTCCAGTTCTTTATGCAAACGGACTAACCAATTTTCTGATGCTAGAATCTGAGGAGCTTCATTGCAGATCCTGTAAATGAGACTATTCTTATGAGCATCAATGACGGAGATGTCACATCTGACCTAGAGGAAGGGAGGATTCGGGTGCAACTTCAAGAAAAAACATGAAAGTTTACTCCACCAACCTCGTAAATGTCTTTTTCCCAAAAAAAAAAAAAAAACCTCATAAATGTACAATTGCAACTCTTTCAGAGATAGAAGAACATAACAGAAAGCAAAAGAAAAGTAATTTGATATTGTTAACCACAATATTGGGAGGTCAACTAGAGAATTGAATCATTGCTTACAGCAAGGCAGGGGTATAAGCCACGACTCAAGTTTCAACAAATTCTCTATCTCGGATATTCAAAGAGTACACTTGATTTTTCAGATAACCTTATCAACATGCACTTAAATTACTGCCCATTTTTCTTCTAAATTCAACACAAATAACATCCATTCATAAATTAGCACATAAGAATGAGCATGTTAATCATTATGCCAATACAAATAATCGTCCTTAACTTTCAATCAATAACAAGAAAGACATCTGAAGTCAATCTCAAGTTTGGTCCCTTACATGCATTTAGCATCTGAAGAATGCTGCAATGTAGCAAATATTTGTCCTTAACTTTCAATCAATAACTACAAAGAGATCTGAAGTCAATCTCAAGTTTGGTCCCTTACATGCACTTAGCATCTGAAGAATGCTGCAAAGTAGCCGGATCTGAAAGTACATTAGAATATTCTTGGCAATCACTCACTGCATCCAAACTTTCAGAGGTAGGCTCTTCTTGATCACAGAATGCTGTAGCTACTGATAGAACTAATAGAGGCCTGGACAATGTCTGACAACATGAAATCACTTAATTGACATTAAATGAGATGAAAACAAATTGCACCCATTAAAGTAAGCTAAATCTTTAAGTCCGTGATGTTTTTGTTAATTAGCTGAGACTATGCCCTCAGTGCCCATAAAGGAACTTCAGAAACTTCCCTATAGAGTTGATAAAACTGGCCAACCACACGTACATAGACAATATCCAAGCAAGCATCTGGGGATAATAGTGCTCCTTCCAAATCTTGTCAATTATATCCAAAGGACAACACACCGAGCTAAAAGAAAACAGCCACTTCCATGATTGCATTAGACTCCAAAAGAATGCATGAGTTAACGCAAATAAATTTCTCTACAGTCTCAGGAATATGGGTTAAGTAGCTTTCTTTTGAAATTTTCCATCTTGAATAAGCAATCAAGATCAATAATGGAGTGAACAAACCTGCATGCTTCTTATCAAACCCCTGAAGGGAGCCCATCTCTGTAGCCACTTTAATGGTGGGTAACAGAGAAGTTGTAAAGCCTGAAGACCGCGCCAAGCAAATGGACACTTGGCCCTGGAAAACCTCCTCACAGTTTCTAGTGCTGCAACTTTGAGCAAAAAGAATGCTAAATCACCAAATGCACCGCTTCTAATTCTGCCGTGTCCCAGGGAAGTTATGTGCCTGTAACTGAATCTATTTTTTGAGAATGTTTTTGGCCTTGATGCAACCAGAGACGTCTGAGAAACGTTTTTCCCAGGAACAAAACTAGTGGTTTCAGGGTTTTTGTCCAAGGTGGAATTATGCCGTGGGTCTTCCATCGAGATGCCTAGACCAGATATCTGGCTCTAGTCAACGGGTAAGACCGAGAGTAATTCCTACATACATAACTAATCAAGCTGCCATTCTTCTTCAACCGCTTCACAGCTTTCAACAGAACTGTCTACTCTAGTCAGGACATCAACCTGCCCAAGTCAATAAGCGACACTACTACACTGGATTATCATTCATAATATCCTCAGGGAAAAGAAAATAATCCTAAAGCTTAACTGAAAATGACACCCAATACAAAAAAGACTTGTGGATAAATTCCTGCGATAACAGTTGAGTGACCACCTTAATAAGTTAGATGCTATGGTACAATAGTCCGCATGCCTCCATTGCGAAGTTCTATAACTCTGCTAACTAAAATCAGAGATCCATCATTAGTATATAGCAACTTCATCGATGTGTTGGTAAATCATGGATTTGTTGAATCGCTTCCCTCCATCAGGATCAGTCCATTTAGTTCACATCAACAATTTCCACGACCAGACCATTCAGGATAAGAAAGAAATAAACATGATCATTTTTTTTCAACAGTATTCTTTTCTGCGTGATAACTAGCCTATTTAAACTGAAGGACAAATAGATGAGGTCTCGTAACGAGAGATCACCTCTATCGCGAAAGTCGGACTGAATTTGGAATGCGAAACTATCAAGGTTCAATCAGCTAACTTGGTACGGCTACCAAATCAGACCAACGATTTAAAATCGGAGTAAGAATTCGAACAAGTTCGCGAAACAAAATTGAGCAAGAAGAGCTTTACCTGGGAGAAGATCTCATCAAAGCGAAACAGCACCTCCCGAAAGCGAAAGAAGAAAACCAGTTCGGACTTTTCAGGAAGCTTTTCGCTAGACGCAGATGCGAGTGAATCGAAACCTGACCGTCAGCGTCAATCGCTGAAGGAAAGCGGAAGGAAGACAAGCCGAAGCAGGTGAGGAAAGTGGGCCCCACTAGAGAGACATGGAGCCCAGGGACAGCTCACCTTGACTGAAGCCCCAGTAAGTCTTAGGCTGTCGTCCGACATCACATGTCACACGTGTTCGGTTGATATTGCTTCGGGCTTGCATGAGAACCATTCTGGTTCTTTGATTCTGTTCTCCATAACAATAAAATATGAGAATGATATTTGCTAACGTAAATAATTCTGATTTTGATTCTATTTTTAGAATCGATTTTAGAGCAAAATCTGGAAAAAAAATTAATTCTCGAAAAAGAATCACTTTTGAGGATAACAAACCGAACAAAGTCTCACATCTTTCACTTTTCCCTTTCAATTCTCTCATCATTTTTCCCTCGACTTAATAAAAATAAAATAAAATAAAAAATAATTCAAAAAAATGATTTAAAAAAAATAAAAATACAAGAAGCTTAGATTGTGCTAGTTTGACTTCATTTTCATAAATTTGTGCCTAAATTTTCTAGATTTCACTTTCCTACAAAAATGTTGTAAAAGACGAGGGCATCCAATGTGATATTTGCACATGAAGCTAGAGCCAAACACCCACTTGGATTTAGACAGAAGTTGCAAAATGATAGTGATTAACTTGTACTTCATATCAAGGACGATAATTTCATTATTTTTGGGTTAGTGGTTAATTTGATTATTCAGCTGCTATGTTTGTATGTATTTGAACAACGCAACATTTAAAAAAAATGAGTCCTTAATATGGAAACATGTCACATGCTTTAGTCGAACTTCAAACATCATATGTTAAAATTTGTGTTTCATTTATGACATACTGAAAAAAATAATGTACTTTGAATTATTTTAGCGTGTATTGAAAATTAGTCTTCAATTCATGATGAAATTTTACAAAGTAATTGCATGGTTATTTGACTTAAATGAAAAAAAAAATAGGAAGAGAAACGGTTTTTTGAAACAAAAATTTTGTGCAGTTATCAAATGCGTTCTGATTTTCTAAAACCCATCTAAAAACAGAGCAGAAAAAATCATTTTAATCATAATCAGTTTTTTAGAACAGAATGATTATCACGCTCAGGCTTGGTGTTCGATTTGAACGGAGCGTAGATGCGTAATTGCAATTTGCTCCCTTTACGAGCTTATTTCATAGGGAAGCTTAGTGCTCAGCACATGTTACTTCCTCGTTTTGTGGACCTCCCTTCTTATTTGATAATTTCCTTTGTCATGTGACTCGTTATATTCTAAGTTTTATTCAGCACTAAATGGACAAAAATTTAACGAATCTCTCGAATTATGTAATTTCTGACATGTATAATCTGAATAGTAGGATTTTTATATTTATTCCAATTTGAAATATTTTCGTTTTATAACTTTGAAGGAGAAATCGCTGAAGTAAAACAAGAAACTAGCACCAAATATACGCTCGTTGTGACACGTCACATCATTGGTATACAAAGGAAAAACCCGACAGTGATCTATATTTGTTCTTGCCACCTAAGAGGTTGCTATATAAATTAACGAACACGCAAGAAGTCCACGTGCCACTTTGTCAAGACACGTGTACAGCTCCCATGAATTCTTTCCTCGACCTCATTAACATTGCCCTGGATCAAAGTGGACGGAAGACCGAACCAGGAGCTATCTCGATCGATCTGACTATCGGAGCCACTCGACAACACACTCGTTCGTGATCAGTTGAACACAGTCGTCGTTGTCGTGGCCGTGGCCGTCGCCGTCGCCGTCGCCGTCGCCGTCGCCGGCGGAGGAAGAAGCAGGAGCAAGGAACATGAATCCGGCATTCGCGTACACGGTGGTGTACGTCAAGGACGTAGCCAAGTCGGTCGCTTTCTATGCTAAAGCCTTCGGCTATGCCGTCCGCCGCCTCGACGAGTCTAACCGGTCAGCGATCCTCGCACTATACTGTTTCATGTCGATTCATTCTTAGATGATTTTGTGTATTGCGAAAACATATATTGCCTCGATCAACGAAATTTCCATATGGAATCTCTTTAGTCTTGCTCTTGAATTTGGATATGGTGGAGGATAAATCTACTCCGCCCTTTTGCGTTTCCCTAATTAGGTTAATTTTTTGAATGACGGCGTTTCCATATTTTTCTCTGCTCAAGCAATGCGCGATTGATGTAGGTGGGGAGAGGTAGAGAGCGGGCAGACAACGATAGCGTTCACGCCGCTGCACCAGCGCGAGACGGATGATCTGACTGGGGTGGTCCACACTCCCAAGTCCCGCGGAGATCGTCCCCCGATCGAGTTTTGTTTCGCTTACCGAGATGTCGATGCCGCATACAAGGTTCGATTATTATTCGGGATCAATTCATTGTCAATCTCAAAAATGAGAAGGTCGCGTGCGTGCTGCACTTGGTACTTTGAATGTGATAGAATTGTTATTAGTTGATTGAAGGAAATCATCCAGCTTAATTAACATATGTGGATCCTTAAACATAAGAGTCTCCTTCTCAACCTTGTAATTACTTTATGTTCTGATCTGAATGTTTCTGTGGATTTTGAGAGCCGGTTTTTGCGTTCCCAACTACCTCCGTATGAGGCACGTAAGTCGTGATGATTCAAATACTTCCTCTGTTACCATATGTTTGCTTGAATGTATACTCGCTGGATGAACAGAGGGCAGTGGAGAGCGGCGCCGTGCCGGTGAGCGAGCCGGAGGAGAAGGTATGGGGACAGAAAGTCGGGTACGTCCGCGACCTCGACGGGATCGTCATCAGGATGGGGAGCTACGTTCAAGCACCAAAACAAGACTAGAAACCTTGGAATGAAATTTGCTCCATCAGGCTTTATCATCTCTTTTCGACGCTTTTGTATGTTCCTATCTCGTTGACATGGGGCTGATGAGTTTCTGAAGAAATAAGACGCAAAAGGCCGATTGTACTCGGTTGAAATCTGCTCCATCACGCTTATCATTAGTTGAATTCGATTGTACTTGGAAGACGTTTACAATGTGAAGAGTAGGAGGACCGTGCATCCATGCGCACGTCGAGCTCGCATCATGACTGGACACTGAGTGACTGAGCTAGTGCTCCGAGCAAGGAGGATGAGCAATGACTTGGAATCGACCCAACATTGACCATTGGCGTGAAAATTAAGTTCCTTGTTGCGGGGTGCCAAAGGGGAAGGCTTTGTTGATCGTCTTTGATTTTTCAGTATGATCGAATTCTGAGCTGAGGATTCACGAGATTTGATCACTCTCTGCACACTGCACGGTGCTGCATCATGCGCAACTTTATTGAGGGGGCAGAGAATGAGAGGCCCCTCCAAAAGATTTTTTCGATCGGTGATAATCACCGGGCTCGGCAAAAACCCCCGGCAATTTTTCAAATTAATTTTTTTAAAAAAATATATTTATCAATTTAATATTTAAAAAAAATTACCAAATTGGGTGCCAATCGACAATTGGGCCGCCGATTGGCACCCAAAATGGATTTTGGGCCCCAATCGGCGGCCCAATTGCCGATTGGGGCCGAAATTTATTTTTTATTTTATTTTTTCAATGAATTCGTCTCGAAAAATTATGCGAAATAAAAAAAAATCGTTTCAAACGGACACCCGAGCGATGAGATATGCACTTTCAAAGTATTATTCATCGGATTTTTAAAACTTTGATAATTTAGGCATCCATTTAAACGAGTAAATAATAAAAATATCAATTACATAATAAATTATATTGAAATTACGTAAGCTTTGAGGAAAAAAACCAGGCATCCATTTAAACGAGTAAATAATAAAAGTATCAATTATATAATAAATTATATTGAAATTACGTAAACTTTGAGGAAAAAAACACTACATAATTCATATTCCACGATTAAAATTGACTTTTAAATTTATATATTTTTTAAAATAAAAGTATCAATTAAATAATAAATTATAATTGATGCCTAAATTATTAATAAAATTTCAATTATAACTTATTATTTAATTGATACTTTTATAAAAAAATATATATAAATTTAAAAGTCAATTTTAATGGTGGAATATGAATTATGTAGTGCTTTTTTTTCCTCAAAGTTTACGTAATTTCAATATAATTTATTATTTAATTTAAAAATTTATAAAAATATATAAATTAAAAGTCAATTTTAATGGTGGAATATGAATTATGTAGTGCTTTTTTTCCTCAAATTTTACGTAATTTCAATATAATTTATTATTTAATTAAAAACTTTTTATTAAAAAAATATAAATTAAAAGTCAATTTTAATGGTGGAATATGAATTATGTAGTGCTTTTTTTCCTCAAAGTTTACGTAATTTCAATATAATTTATTATTTAATTAAAAACTTTTTATTAAAAAAAATATAAATTAAAAGTCAATTTTAATGGTGGAATATGAATTATGTAGTGCTTTTTTTCCTCAAAGTTTACGTAATTTCAATATAATTTATTATTTAATTTTTACTCGTTTAAATGGATGCCTAAATTAGCAAAGTTTTAAAAATCTGATGGAATAATACTTTGAAATGACATATCTCATCGCTCGGGTGTCCGTTTGGAACGAATTTTTTTTTTGATTTCGCATAATTTTTCGAGACGAATCCATTGAAAAAAAAAGAAAATAAAAAAAATAAATTTTAGCCTCAACCGGCGACCCAATAGCCGATTGGCACCCAATTTGGTAAATATTTTTTTAATATTAAATTGGTAAATATTTAAAAAAAAATTGGAAAATTGCCCCCACATCTCTTTTGATCAGGGAAGACCGCGGATGACGCGATTAGAACTTAGCAGGAATTATTATACGCATTGTCGTCGCGGGGATCTGCCCAATTAAATGCCATTCATTGAGCCGAAACAAGTAGTAATCATTCGACGTTTTGAAACTCTGGGTTTGGGGGAGGAAATGATGCGTGCCGAACTGTAAGTCATTTCCATTCCATTAACCTCTTGCTATCCATGGCTATGCAATTCATAGATTCTTGAGATGAAAGGGAAAAAGGGTAAAAGTAGGATAGGATCTGAGTGGGCTCAAACTTTGCAATAAAGTATTGAGGTTTGTTAAACGCGCACTTGTCTTAGCAAGTTCGATTTCTCATTCTCCTTTCAAGTCTTGACAAACTTTTTATGTGATGGGTCTCCTCTTGAGTTTCAAGTTGCAATACAGGTTGCGTTTGGTTGGATTTTTAGGGAAAAGTTTTTGAAAAAATGCAAAGGACTTTAAGTTAAAAAGTGTTCTCTGAAATGGAAATTGTGTTTTTGATATTGTAATTTTAAAGTCCATGTTAAAGTGACCAAAGAGTAAATAGTGATTGGAAAAAATATTCTTACAAACGACTTTTCTATTTTTTATCTAAGGAAAAAAAAAACTCAAAACCCTTCGGCGGATCTAGCGAAGGGCTCGGACCACCTATGGCCATCGTCTGAAGTCACACGACCTCAGGTGGCCCCTGGCAATCCCGGCAAGGGCTGCCTGGGGTCGTGTGACCTCCGGCAAGTATGGCAAGACATGGGCGAGGCCGTTTGAGGTCGGTTGACCCTAGGCAACCGTCGCCTACGACCATCGCCTGGGTTAGTGCGACAGATGGCGGCGCCAATCTAGTTTGCGAGCAGCTTAAAATGCTAGTTTCAAAGACGAAAATTTACTGAGGATACCGTGATGCTGGGGGCACTACTCGCGTTAGTATCCGGTCAGTCTAATTTTTCACAAGAGAGTTGCGCATGGAGGGAATTGCTGCACCATGCGTCGTCATTCATGACGTTCGGTGCGGCGCGAGGGAAGAGGGTGGTCACGCTATCATTCGGTTACACCGCCGACAGCATACGACAGAGTCCGATGAGAGCACTCATGAGGGAAATAATAGAAAGTACTGGCTAGACACATATGATGGAGGTAATGATGAGCGGAGAAATCATGAGGGGTGGAAGAAGTCAACGCGCAATGAAGTGAAGTCCCCGATTCAATCATCTCTCGTAAGCCTTTTTATCAGGCCCAGCAACTAGAAAAAGCATAGGATTCCCAATTTCTTTTACCCGACATCCACACAAATTTTTTCAAGTTCGGCCATGATTACTGCAACACTGTGGACATGTCAGACAGAGATGTGCATGCTCGTGCCTGGTTCAAGATTATATAGCGCTAAGTGTCAGTGGAAAGAATTTAATCTTGCTTCCCTTGGCGAAAATGTGCCGGGTCGCTCCTAGGATGAGGAGGCAGGGACAGGGAGTACCAGCACTTGCTCGTCTTCTTCTCGTTGCATGCCTCCTCTGGGCGTTCTCTCAACAGCCACCCTCTGTCCAGGCTCAAGCAGTTGGATCAGGCAAGTCATTGCTTCTCTCGTTCATTGACTAGTTGCCCTGTGTGACGACCTCTTTGAGGAAATGCTCTTGGTTGCATTCATATTCAACAAAAATTTGGAGAAGGGAAATGATCTCGGATTGGATTATATGTTATCTTCGTTTTGGAAATGATGTTTGCAACACATTATGCTTTACAGTTCATCCAAAGGCAAGACCATCCTCAGTAGAGACTGCACATTTGTACCCTGGACACATGGGACCGGCGTTGGTGAGTTCATGAACGTCCTTGAAATTTTCATTGGCCCGTACTTGATGCACCCGAGCAGCTTTCATTACCTTTCGGCCTCTATTGTGTTTTATACAGGGCAAACAAAAGAAGATGCGGAAAACTCCATCCGGACCCAATCCCACAGGAAACCATCGGCCCCCGACAAGACATTGAAACTATTGATGCGCTTCTACAGCGCAAGAGGATTGGAACTATGACTGCAACTTAATATGGATCGAGTAGAGAGGGGAGTTTGGTATAGTTAGGCAGGTTAGGAGATCAGTACGGTCAGCCTTATGTTGTTGTACAGAAGTTGGATTAGACTGAAGATTCATGTTCACACGATCTGCGAGCAATTTACATTAGCCATGAGATGCTCTGTTAGTTGAGGCAAGAAATATGAAAGCCCCAAGCATCTTTTGCTTTTGTGGACATCCATTTTTAGTTTAAATCCTTGTTTGGAAAGTAAAATTTCTTTGTGCATGCTCATCACAATGGCAGCCTATCATTGATCTCAAAAAGAGTCAACAGGGTTCCCCCAAGGAATGAGTACTTGGCGCGTATAGTTCTGAACTCGCTCTCTGTAGAAAGTGCTGAACCACAAGTATCTAGATGGTGACCTCTTTTTTTATTTTTTGTTAACCGTTTAGACTAGAAAACTCACATACAGCAGGAATAGATATGTCCAATATATATAGGCAATGCAATAGCAGAGCACCATTCAGATGCATCATGGGATATCAGAGTCGGTGAGTCAAGCAACTTACTTTTGTTGATCGCATTAATTCATGAGATGAACGTGTGGGTGCAGTACAAAAAAATGGCTATAATTTAAATAAATACAACTCCCACAGATATGCAAGGACTCACTGTAGACTACAAAAATATAGTGAACGATCTAAATCATACAGCGCGTTTCCGCTTTGACCTTTTGCTTCTCCTGGGCCGATTAAGATCCGGTGTCTGTTTGCTGCCAGTAGAAGTAGCATATGCTCCCTCCAAGACCTCTTCCCCCTGCAAGAAACGCTGAATTGGCTCCTATATGCTATATCCACATGATAAAGCAGAAAGTGTATTTGCAAAGTGCACTCCTCCACGAACAGATTCATCACTAGGGACTCCAATTTGCATTTTTGCCCCACCTAAAGTTTTTATAAAAGTTCTCCAATCAGCAATTTGGAAAAACCCATAGATTTACATAGTTTTACCTTGTCTGGAGAATCTTCATCTGAACCATCTTCATCAGCATCTGATCCAGTCGCCCCATCAACATCTTCTGACGGTAGTGCCTTGCTTACTTTTTTTTTTTTTGTGGATTAGTGCCTTGCTTACTTTTTTCTTCTTTTCTTCTTCCTTCAATTGAATAAACCTGCCAATTGCAATTCCTTTCCAGTGAGACATCTTGCAAATAAGGTGGTAAAGGTAGTTGCACACAATAATGACCTTTCTCCTGCTTCCTGCTTAGTGTTATTCACTCTCTTATGCACTTCTTCTTTCTTTCATCTCGCAGACAAACTCTACAAAACCTAATAGCTGCTTTGGCTAATGGTCTCTTGTATTTCTTGTCTTGACCCTACAATACTACTATGGCCACATTAAACACCCTCAAAATCCCAAGCAACAATGACCAAGAACAAACTATTATGATTCCGGCAGTTTACCAGAAGAAACTATGCAGGAAATCTACATGGACTAGGACCGAAACAAATCTCTACTGGCATAAACTCTTGGCTTACAGACTCCTCTCCACTAGAGAAGGCATAAATGCTAAAACAAATTTGCCTAAAGGACCTGCCCTTAGGTTCCAAAAAAAATGTCTCCATAACAGAGACAACCGGCTGCATGTCTCATGAGAACTATAAGGGACTGTGGCCTGGATCAGATAGCAGGGTAATTAAGGCAAGTAACATAAGGATGACAAGCATGGCTGTTTTCACCGCCAAGTCCCAGTTAGTGTTTCCGTCCGTATGCCTCTCATAATTATGGACATAAGGTTGCTCGTCTCTGTCCTCAACATCAGAGAAATCAGCCCCAGAATTTGGGCTCAGAGACAATTGCTCATGATTCTACAGCTCGTGCATTTGCAACTGCCACCTAGATACGATGGGAGTGTCTGAAGACACTCGGCAAGAACCTTCTGATAATTTTCTCCATGAATCCTCAGCTTCTCTCGGGTGGAAGGTCTCAGAACCTGACAGGGAAACAGACTTACTTTAGCAAGTTTCAAAAGTATCTAAGATGCCACCAGGAGATTACAGCAGGAAAACTTGGTGCTAGAGAATCCCTATATTATTTCAACATTACCTGTATTAGAGTCTGGCAAATAACTCGCAAAACAGGGCGAAGTCGTATAACAAACACACAACCAAGCCGGCCTGGGTAATGATCTTGCAGAAGGAATAAACAAGATCTTATTATTTGCGTGGGAATTCTATACGGAGATAAACCCTGACAGTCAACGACAACAGTAATTCGGGTACTGTCAGAATTAACCAAGCGAAGCACTCCATATTCCACCTGAGATACTGCATGGCAACCATTTCGACCCATGAATATATCCTCCGAAAAGTAAAAGTACAGTAAATGTAAACTTGAAGTAATAATGACTGGTTTATTAAACTACAAAGTTCTGCTCATTCCAGGAAACAAAACATACATATCATGCACGTATGCAAATTAAGATATCAAGCAAAAAGACAGGCATATAATTATTGACCTGCATATCCTCAGTCACAATCACAACGTTCAGATAAATACTTGTGATCAGAGCAACTCTCGCATGAAATTCAGGTTTGACAAAAGATTGTTTCATATCTAAACTGGTATCAAAGTGCAGAGTTACTTGAAAGGGTGATTAGATCAATCTTGTTATAATTATGCTTTTCAACGTCAAGAATCCTCATATGATAGAGATACAAAAGCAGGTCACAAAGACAATGTAGTTAAGGATGTACGACTGACCCTTATACATGACATTATATGCCCAACTTCAAAAGCCAAAAAAAAAAAAAAAAGAGACAAATATTAATCTCATTACTCAAAGGGCTAGAGGTTAGGAAATGAACAAGCATTTAAGAGAGCAACGAAACATACCGATAGCTTGAGAGAGGCGACGTCTCTCGTGTGGTGGCAAGCTGATGAAAGCTAAGCCAAGCCGCACTATGAGACATGGTCTATGTCTCAAATCAACTCCATGCCAGAAGAGTAAATTTGACCAAACCTGAAGTTCTTCCTCAGTGAGGAGTCTGTAAGTTTCCCTCCAAAGAATCGTCCTCTTAATTGAGGACACCAAGGATGAGAAATCGCCATTTGTGGCAACATGAAATCCACGGAGCTCATCCTCATCAATTCTGCCAAAACATTACCATATGTTACCATGCTTCAACCAAACCGACATAATTGAGAAAGAAAGCATGAGTAATTGGAGAATCAATCAGTGGCAATATAAAGAAATGACCAAGAATTCCTTGCTCGACGAAAGTTATCATCAAGTATTGATTTTATGTTCTGATACTTCCAAAGTTCAATCAAAGTACTCCACTGCTGTGCTGAACATGGTTAGTGAACTTACCTATCTGGCAAGGTAATCCCTTGATCTTCCAGTTCTTTATGCAAACGGACAAACCAATTTTCTGATGCTAGAATCTGAGGAGCTTCATTACAGATCCTGTAAATGAGACTATTCTTGTGAGCATCAACGGCGGAGACATCACATCTGACTTAGAGGAAGGGAGGATTCGGGTGGAACTTCAAGAAAAAACATGAAAGTTTACTCCACCAACCTCGTAAATGTCTTTTTCCCAAATATATATATATATATATATATATATCTCATAAATGTACAATTGTAACGCATTCAGAGATAGAAGAACATAACAGAAAGCAAAAGAAAAGCAATTTGATATTGTCAACCACAATCTTGGGAGGTCAACTAGAGAATTGAATCATTGCTTACAGCAAAGCAGGGGTATATGTTGGGTGGTCTTGGGCCTCTCTCAACCCAAAATCTAGCTCAAAGGTTGATGAGACTTTCCCTCACACTTATAAACCGACCACCAGCCCCTTCTACAACCGATGTGGGATAACCCCAACAATCTCCCCTCACATATCGGCCCATGGGTCGAAGGAAGCGACAACCCGTATCTCTCCTGTGTGACTATTGAGTCCAAACTTGTTGGTAACCTGGACTCTGATACCAGTGTTGGGTGGTTTTGGGCCTCTCTCAACCCAAAAGCTAGCTCAAAAGTTGAGACTTTCCCTTACACTTATAAACCGACCACCAGCCCCTTCCATAATAGATGTGGGACAACCCCAACAGTATAAGCCATGACTCAAGTCTCAACAAATTCTCTATCTCGGATATTCAGAGAGTACATTTGATTTTTCAGATAACCTTATCAACATGCACTTAAAGTACTGCCCCTTTTTCTTCTAAATTCAATACAAACAACATCCATTCATAAATTAGCACATAAGAATGAGCATACCACCGATCCTCCTTCTTCAATACCGCCTATAGCAACTCGACTCTTAAACCTCAGCTCCGAGACCTTAATAAGTGCATGTCACTTACCTAAAAAAAAATGTCAACGGAGGGGAGTGAGAAAACTCAGCAAGTCGAGGTTCTAAATCATCGACTAAAACAACCAATAAGATGAACAGGTAAAAGAAATGACTAAGAACCAATCACTCCAATACCATTTCACAGCTAACAAGTCTCATTGATATGTTCCCAAGTAAAGAATGCAATGCATGCTATGTTTCATGCACTAATGATACGTCTCGTTCCACCACCGAGACCGACCCTGATCACACAGCAAGACCGTCCAGATCACACAGCGGGCTTTCCCATACACTCCATGGGGTATCATTTTTATCGAGCTCGCAACCCATTCATCTCACTTTCACTCAAAGCATATTCATGAAATGAATGCTCGCATGACACAAAATTTAGTATCTTAACGCAAGTCATAAAATGATATCCAATTTCCATATATGACTCCGATGGCTCTTTAAATTTTCCTTATGTCGATTCATGACTCTCAATTCCTTGTTCGGTACAACCGTCGAACACATCGCAGAGCAGCAAAGATTTAGGTACCACCCTAAAACTCATCCAAAAACATAATTTCAAGCATAAAGAAGTAAGACAAGCCTATAGGTATTTTCAAATCTCTTCTGTAATTCTTCTTCTTTGTTCAGATTAGCAAATCCACAATACTCATAACACAATTTCCATTTATATGCTTTTCGGTCACCAGTACATTGCTGGTTTTCTGAACACCAATACCTGTCGCACTTTCTTTACACATTCTTTCAATTGGCTCCAACTAATCAGTAAACTATTTTGCTAGTAATAAGAGCACAATTACAACAACAAAGAGTAAAACGAAACCGTCTTCTTACAGTCTTCTCATTGGACACTTAATTCTAACAATTTGACTTCTAAATCAGCCAAGACTCGACATTATAGGAACACTAATTGGTTGCCACAAACAACCTGCTATATACTTACAATCCAGTGCATCTGTACAGCCGGTTCGAGTAAATATCTCCCAAAAATCCCACTAAGTCGCCTTTTTGTAATAAACCGACAATCCCCTAGATTCCCCCAAATATCACTAATAGCCGAACCTATTCAAAATCTCAAACGTGCATCTAATATCAATTTCTTAAATTTGCAGAACTTGAAGTTGTATTCAGTGGACTTTAACAATACAAAACTTCACTCTCTTACTGTCACGTTCTGTAACTAAGACACTAATACGCAACACTCATTTCATTCTCTCGACAACACGTAAATGGACTTCAATGAACTACATTTGATTATTCTAAACTGAACTACTGAGCAGTTCGTACATTGTTCTCCTTGCATCGACACAATCCCGATTTCACTTCGCATCAATACAATTTCAATCAAAACTCTTATTGACCAGAATTTATTTAATCCTGCATACTGAAACTCACATCACTCATATCTTAACAACTACAGCTAATCATTTCAGTATAACCCAATATTCTACAACTCAGCTGTAAAATTGATCATTTTCTATCCCCGGTTAACCCAAAATCCACTCCTCAGCCGTGACATGCCTTTCCTTCCCCCTTCCACTTCTTCATACTCATCTGTGATCGTCCACGTACAACCAACTCCTATTTTCAAAATCGAATTCATCTCTCGTTCAGATTTGCTCTGTTCACTCCCGAAACCACACATCAAATCCGAGACCAAAATCAGGCGAATAAAACGATGAGGTAGAACTTAGCTTGCGCTATGTCGTTTTCTTCGATTACCAGTCTCGCCCATCTCCCCCAAACCGAAACCAAAACGGCATCCACACGTCGCCCTATCCCCTACCCAACACCCATCGAACAGATTAGTAAACGAATTAGAACTCGACTTGCCTTGAGATGGGGAACCGCGGCTGAGCGACGAGTGAACCAGGCGAGCGACGAAGGACGGCGTTGGAGTCGGGAACGGCTGTGCGAGCGTGAGCGACAATCTCCTTCCGTGGTTCGGTCACCGTTTGAAGGAGGAGGGGATTAATTGGGCTTGGGTTTTTAAGACAAACTGGAGAAAAATGTGTTGATTTGGGCTGGGTCTGATTCTTAAAGGGGATTTCGAGAATGATGAGGAAAGTGGGCTTCCGTGTAGCTGATTTTGGGCTTAGTCTTTGCAAGGTTCCATGGCCCACGAATTTGCCGACTGGAATTTAAAATGAAAGTCTATTAATTGATTCAATAAACCTTTTTCAAATTCCGTAACGTCCCATCACAAGAGTCAGATTCAAAATCCATTTCGTCTAATTCATATTTATACAGAACTATAAAAACTGGGTATCACAACTCTTCCCCCCCTAAAAATTTCGTCCTCGAAACGAGTATTACCTATTTCTCCAATGGGCTCCTCTTATCAAGTCATCATATTCGCTAGCGTTGCCAACCTTCAGCTGAGAGTGATCGCCATCTCATTCGCCTTCCATCGTGGTATAGGATCTCACAGTTGTAATCCCTTAATGGTTTTATCCATGTCAATATTCCAACATCCTTAAAATTTATTTTTTAATTTCCTACGGTAATAGCTTACCAACTGGATGTGTCCTTACTATGCTTCGGCTGCACTACTCTAGTAAATAATCTCTGAGATCTCCAGATTGTCATACTTTGGAAAAAAAAAATCCCTTTAGTGCTAAAAGAAATCCGTTGACATCCATCCAGACTAAAAAAAATCTGACTTAAGCCATGTTCACTAGATCGTAACACCAATCTTCAACTAAGTCATAAAGATCCTTGTTTTAATTAAGCATAGCCTCTAAAAATTCAGACCATTCAACTCTTACCTAGTATATAAAAATCTTCAATATTTTTCGTGATCCTACAATTTTCTCAAAAAGGCTCCTCGATAGCATCACTTCAAAAATGAAAAAATTACCAAAAAAGTCCTAAACCTATTGCAATTATGCCGATTTAGTCCTAAACCATTTTTTCTTGCCGATTCAGTCCTAAACCTTTTACAATTATTTCATTTCAGTCCATCCGGCGAATTTTGGTCGGCCGGCACTAACGTGGACGCCGACCGACCGACGATCGAATATTTTAATAATATTTAATAATTTTATATTTTTCTTTTCTTTTTTCTTTTTCCATTTTTCCTTTTCTTCCCCTCCCCTCCCCAACCCACCACACGTCCAGATTCCGATGACCGGCCAAAGCACGGCCGGAGAGGTCGAGCCTCGCGCGGCCATGGCTGGGGCGACCTCGCGGTCGCCGAGCGAGGCTGCGACGGCGAGGTTGGGCCCCTCCATGGCCGGGCGAGGCTCGACCTCGCAAACCCAGATCTGGGCCGGCAAGGTCACGCCTCGCGCGGCCATGCTTGGCCGCGACCTCGCAACCCAGATTTGGACGATGACAGGGTCGCGCATAGCTCCAGGGAGATGGGGGCAGCGGAAGTGGCGCGGGATCTGGACGCCCACCATGTTCAGCTACACTAGGCAGAAAAAGCTTCACCTACGCAATGATTTTTGCCAAATCAAAATCGCGAATCTTCGCATTGTCGCCGTCGACTGCAGTAGGTGAATCAACAATTTTAACGCAGCTCAGGTGCTCGAATTGAAGCAGAATCGAGCAGATTCTAGGGTTTCGGTCTCACGCTTGAGAGCATCAAGCGACGATTTCTTACCATTTGAGTACCGAAATTCGACGAAGTTGGAGATTGAGCAGTTTCGACTCTTTCCTTCTGCTTGGGGAGCTGGACATGGTGGAAGTCCAGATCCCGCACCACTTCCGCTGCCCCATCTCCCTGGAGCTGATGTGCGACCCCATCACCGTCCAAATCTGGGTTGCGAGGTCGCGGCCAAGCATGGCCGCACGAGTGTCGCGACCCTTTTTTTTCGGTAGTCGAACGGGCTAATGGATTGTCGAATCGAGCCCCCACTCTACAATGTGGATCGCGGGCTTTCTCGACGCGGGCCCTCTTAGGCCCATATCAAATCGCAACGGGAATAAATTTACGCGGGTTTTTCGACGATAAGAGTCGATCGCATTCGACCTTGGTGTGGTCGTGGTGGCATGTGCTATGTCTGCATGCATTTGGAGTCGTCACCGGTCCTTCTTGGAAGGTGGACCGAAAACCTCACTAATCGATTAGGAGAGATCGATAAGTTCTGCGAAACCAGAGATTCTGGGTTCGGAGACTTGGTTACGTTGGTGTCATTACCAACGCCCTTTCAGTACCTAACGCGAGTGATTTTCCTAACTAAGATTTCATGCAGACGCAATTTTCGGTGAAGTAAGTCTGATTCAGGGGTTTCATGCAGATTGGAAGACCAGTCCTATCAAATCACAATCAATATAAGGAAAGCGTAAATCAAGTGCATAAATGAACCACGTCAATGCACATCAATCCAAATCAAGGGCCTCCTAGTATAGCCTTAAGGGATTAGGGAACGTGTGATTTAGGACCAGGGGTAGACTGGGAAGATTTGGGGACGATTTGTTTGAAGGGTGAAATCGTCATTTTTTGGAAGGTTTGGGTGTTGAACTGAACAAAATAGGTCGTGACCAGTTGATCTTGGCCATTTCCTATTTTTGAGAATTTTTTCGGATTTTTCAGGATTTCTTAAGGAACGATTTGCCAAAAGGGCGAAATCGTCATTTTTGAAAGGATCAAGATTCGAAAGACCAAAAATAGGTCATGGCCAGTTGATTGTGGCCATTTCATATTTTTTGGAATTTTTTGGAATTTTCAGAATTTCTGTAGTTTTGGAAGACAATTTGCCCAAAGGGCAAAATCACCATTTTGGGAACATTAGGGTTCGAAAGACCCAAAATAGGTTATAGCCAGTTGATCGTGGCCATTTCCTATTTTCTGGAATTTTTTTGGAATTTTCAAAATTTCTGCAGTTTTTGGAAGACGATTAGCCAAAAGGGCAAAATCGTCATTTTAAAAAGATTGGGTTTGAAAGACCCAAAATAGGCCATGGCCAGTTGATCGTGGCCATTTCCTATTTTCTGAAATTTTTTGGAATTTTCAGGATTTCTGCAGTTTTTGGAAGACGATTTGCCAAAAGGGCAAAATCGTCATTTTGGAAAGATTGGGGTTTGAAAGACCCAAAATAGGCCATGGCCAGTTGATTGTGGCCATTTCCTATTTTCTGGAATTGTTTTAGAATTTTTTTCAATTTTTTTAAGACGATTTGCCAAAAGGGAAAATTCGTCATTTTGAAAATATTGGGGTTCGAAAGACCCAAAATAAGCCATGGCCAGTTAATTGTGGCCATTTCCTATTTTCTGGAATTTTTTTGGAATTTTCAGAATTTCTCCGATTTTTGGGAGACGATTTGCCTAAAGGGCAAAATCGTCATTTCGGAAGGGGTCGGGATTCAAAAGATCCAAAATAGGTCATAGCCAGTTGATTGTAGCCATTTCCTATTTTCTAAAATTTTTTGGAATTTTTTTTGAATTTTTCGACTTTTTCCAATTTTTTGGATTTTTTATGATTTTCTATTTTATAAACTTTTTTATTGAGTTTTCCCGATTTTTATAATTTTTTGAATTTTTTTATTAAAAATATTTTCCTGACCGGGTCAGACCCGGCCCACGCCTCTCGGGCGCCCGGCCCGACCGTACGGGTCGGAAAACCGGCCTAAAACAACACCGTTTTTTATTTTTCAAAAGTTTTTTCTATTTTTTAATTATTTTCTGATTTATCCGAATTTCTGAAAATTAAAACCAATCGGACGGTCTCCACCTCGTCACGTGGCACTACCCTAGCCGTCGGATCAAATTAATTTTTGAAAATACCGATCGTGACACGTGGCGCACCCACGGCCGTCCGATCTAGGATTTTTTGTCATTTCTGAAAAGCCACTTATTATTATAAAATTATTTATTAATTTTGAAAATTTCTAGATCGCGACACGTGGCACATCCCAAGCCGTCCGATCTAGGTTTTTTTGAAAATATCGGATGGCGACACATGGCACACCCACGACCGTCCGATCTAGGTTTTTTTGAATTTTTTGAAAAGCCATTTATTATTTAAAAATAATTTATTTAATTTTGAAAATTTCCAGATTGCGACACGTGTCAAAATCCACACCGTCGGATCTAGGGCTTTTGGTTGATTTTTTTTTTGAAAGCCCCCCCCCGACGGCTGATGTGGCGGGCCACGTGGCGCCACGTCACCTTTGACCAGTCAACTATCGTTGACTGGTCAAAGGTCCACAGGAGAAGAAGACCGGCGACTCGCCGGAACAGTGATTATTCCAGCGAGTTAGCCGGAATCTTCGCCTGAAAATAGGGACCGAGCCCGAATCCTCACATTTTTCGATGATTCTTGCGCCATTCGATTCCTTGAACACCCCACATTAACATATGTTACATTTACGTCCAAAAACACACCGGAAACCGGCGAACCGAACCCCCATAGATTCGGTTCCGGCGAGGAGTTTTCCGAAAAAAATTTCTATCGTTCAAAGCTTGTTCCGACCATTCAGAGAGCATCTAATAGAGGTTTGGAGACTTACCTGAGGTCGCTTGGACCTCGGCGACCGCCACTTACGCCGGACCGAGTCCTCGGCTCGGGTATGCACCGGGGAGCTCCGGCCACCATTTTCGGCTCCATTCAATGCAAAATAAACATCACAGGATGCTTAGAGTCGATTCTATCGGAGTTTTACAACCAGATTCGCACGAACAACGCTTGGAAAAGGCATGGCCGAGTGCCAAGAAACCAAAAATACACTCAAGTCATTTCATCGAACAGTTGACGTGCATCGGAAAAGTTAACACTCAAACGAGAAACGAAGGAATCCGGACTAAACTGAAGCAAACTAACACCCAAACATCATTATAGAGACTTAAACTAACGTCGGCATGTATTCGGTTTGGCTCGTTTTCGTCGGAAGCTAACTCGGACCAAAACTCACAGTGACAAAAAAAAAAATAGAGTGTAAAACAGGGGTAGGGCACTGACCTTGGCCGAGAGTTATCGGCGACTCCGGGCTTCGGTATATACCTCGAGCCTTCTGAAGCTTGAAGGATGTCCGGGCACTCGTTTCTCTCTCCTCTGCTCTCTCTTTCGCTCGGCCCACTCTCTCTCCCTCTCGATTTTTTTGTGGATCTGAAAAAAACTCCCCTTTCTCTCTCTCTCTCTCACCCTTATAGCCGAGGGCCGTCCGGAATGCCGAGGACGATCACGCACCTCCTCACCTCTGCAAAAAGGACTGCCAACCTTGATTTCGGTCGCCCCCGACGTTGCCCTGTTTCTCTGCCAACTTCCTCTGTCTTACTATACGTGAAAGAAGAACAGGGATTGTCCCCTGGTTCAGACCCAGTTCGATCGGGTCGGGTCCGACCCGACCAGCCCGGTTCCTAATTTTCGCCTAATTGAGCCTCCAATTGATCATTTTTCATGAAATTGACGACAAAATCAGATTCCTGGGCATGTTTTCTGTCTAAAATGAGTATTTTTGCGAACAATTGAGTTGGAATTTAATAAAAACCCTAAATTGCGCCTTGAATCCGAAAATGATTTTTGCCAAATCGGAGGCTCAAATGATCAAATCGGTTCAAATTGAGGCCACCAATGAGTACGAGGCGATGAAAACTATAGGGAAGAGGTGTTTGATTTTCATGGGTGTCGCTAGAAAGGATTTAATTTTGAAATTTGTGAAACCGGGGACTAAATCGCAAAGAAATTTGTGCAATTAAGTCCTTTTTGTCAAAATTGATCAAATTGAAGGCCTAATTGACCCAATAGCACCTCCAGGTTCTAGGTCACAATGTCATGGCTTATTGGGAGTGGGAATTGAAAATTAAAGGACTCCAAAGGTAATTTTTATGGTCAATTCGGGTTTATGTTTGTGAAGGAACATAATGACCCAAGTCGAATTTTTGATATTTGTAAGGACCATTATGAAAATGGAATTAAAATAAAATTATTGACTATTTTTATACATTTTTCTGACCATGAATGGTATTTTTCTGATTTTTCGGTATTTTTATAATTAAATAAATTCAAAAAAATATTAAAAATTACGAAAAATATTTTTTGTTCAAAATTGGTTCCTAAGGCTAGGCCAATGCTTCAAAAGTTGATTTTTCAGTTTTATGACTTTTGTTTGCTATTTTTAATTAATTTTAGAAACAACATCGACACAAAATAGATTAAAAATCAAGTGTCAACAGTGAGGCGCGACCTCGTCGGCCCAGATCTGGGCTTGTAAGGTCGAGTCTCGCCCGGCCATGGCGGAGCCCGACCTCGCCGTCACAGCCTCGTCCGGGGACGGCGAGGTCACCCCCGCCATGGCCGTGCGAGGCTTGGCCTCTCCGGCTGTGCTTTGGCTGGTCGCCGGAATCTAGACAGTGGTTTGGGGAGGGGAGGGGAAAAAAAGGAAAAAAGAAAAAAAGAAACATAAAATTATGAAAAATTATTAAAATATTCGATCGGTGGTCGGTCGGCGTCCATGTCAGCGCCGGCCGGCCAAAATTTGCCGGATGGACTGAAATGGAATAATTGTAAAAGGTTTAGGACTGAATCGGCAAGAAAAAAAAAATTATGATTGAATCGGCACAATTACAATAGATTTAGGATTTTTTTGGTAATTTTCCCCTTCAAAAATGGTCATCGCCAATCTCCAAATAGCCTTTCTCGTACTAGTATCTTTACTTAGTGATCACATCTTAGACTAGGACGATGTTTGTCCAGTGAAAATGCTAAGTAGCTAGCGAGCAGTGACTTTGTTCTTCTTAGCCAGAAAGACCGTATTGTGAAGATTAATGATTAACGAATAGTTCTGGGGGAAATTGAAATTATGCTTAGAGGAAATGAAGCCGGTCGTGACGCTGCAGTGGTTTGTCATAAGGGTGGGTCTAGAGGAACTTGTGCAGTTTGAAGCATTTCCATTGTTGAAGAAAAAAAAAATGGTGAAGTTTTCGGATCAATTAGACATTGGATGATTGAGAAGCTTTCCTATAGAATTACTTCGTATGATTTCGAGTGAAAAAGTGGAGTCGCTCTACGGTTTCCCTACTCCATCTAAGTTACAAATTTCAAATTGTCCTTTTAGAAAAGCAATGATTAAGAAGTGTATATCTCAGTGTAACCGATGCTTTGGGAATGAGCTTTGAAGCTAATAAGGGGAAAAGTTCCCAACGTAGATAAGTTAAATTCATTCCAGCTTGTTGGCCATGGACGGGAGATGAGATGAGATTGACGAGGACCATCTCACGGGACTCCCACGATGATAAGCTTACATCAAAGCGCTTGAAGTTCAGCTCTGAACTGAAGGTTATCTTACTCCCGAGGGTCCATGGAAATCTATGTCATCATTAGGGTCATGTTTCCTTAAACCGGAAAGAGATCAGATTTTTTTTTTTAAAATGTCGAAAGATGGAATCATGAGGATCCGAACATGGCTTTTCGAACATGACATGAACTTTGCAAGTTCTTTTGGTTGTGCCGTTTGGACTGACCAATACAACATCAACATTTATGGACTGGTAAGGTCAGTAATGACCTCGTATAAAGGTAAAGTTTCGATGACGAAACTTTTTAAGCGGGATAGTTCTGTATAAACATGAATTAGACGAAATGGATTTGAAAGCTGACTCTTGCGATGGGAGGTCACGGATTTTGGAATAGGTTTATTAATAAATTTTTATTTTAAATTTTAGTCAATAAATTTTTGTGGGCCTGTTGAGGGAAAGGTTTGGCTCGTTCGTAAACACCAAATTTTGAGATCAATTTTGTTCTCCATAGTTTCGGGCCTTCCATTAGATAAATCTTGGCCCATCTCACGAAAAAAAAAAAAAATCCTCTTCACTCCCAAGCGGTGGTCGAATACGAAAAAGTGAGGGAGGGAGTCTGGTTGGTTCGACTTTCTCCGTTTCTTCTTCAGGGGACGCTTTCAACAGAGAGAGAGATAGAGAGAGCCTTCACTCCGAACGGCGCTGTGCAACTGGACCCGACGCAGATTGTTGCCCGCTCCGTTACTCACACTCGCACAGCCGTCCCCAACGCCATCCGCTTTCGTCTGCTTCGTCCGCCGCATCGCAACCATCTCCACTCCTCAAAGGCAAGTCTCGTTCTAACTCTTCTACTAATTTGTGTGATGGGAGTCGGAGGAGCAGAAGAAATCTGCGGACGAGGGATCCGTAGGTTACGGTGGGTGTTAGCAGCATTGACTGCTTTGTGGAATGGGCTGATTATACATACGGCAAGTGTAAAAAGGGGGACGAAACCTCGTGTCGGGATTGCAGGGAAATTTAGTGAACGAATTTGAGTTTTCCGAATGAAAAATTGTAAAGCTTGCGTACGATTACTTCTGTTCAATCACTGCTTAGTTGCGTTGGAGTCTTCCGCCGCTCAAAACTGGTGGTATGCGTGTTAATGGGTCGGCCTGGGGGTCGGACGGTTGCGGGAGTGTCGTCTGTAGCCGCAAATGAGTAGCACCGGGACTGTTGTGATGAGTGAGATGAAGTCAGATTTTTGAACTAGGGTCTGTTTAGGTTCAATAGAAGCTTGAATGTTTTTGGAGTTCGTAACTAGGATAATTGTTAGAGATTTTCGGAGAACAGCATCCTTGGATTACCAGATTTTGTCGAGTTTCGGAAGAATCGATAATTGAGAAATAAAAAGAGACTGCGAGACTTGAAGAAACTGAACTTAGGTATTACGTGTGTACTGGTGAACTAGAGTGAGTAGACCAGATAGCCAACTTTGACAAGAGCTGATTTACTTTAACTTACTAGTGTTCAGTTATGGTGAGTTTGTTATTTTTTTTGTTATGTGGGTAAGTTATGGACGTTCTATTGAGTCATTGATCTTCCGTCCGAGAAAGTTTGGTTACTGAATTCTATTATTAGTCAGAGAATTGTCAGGCTTTTCATCTGGGTAGTGTGGAGGTATTCATTTTGTGGTGGTGCCAGAAAACTATATCAATCTTGCACAATTCGATTCCAATAACTAAGATGGGATTTGTACATGGTATGCACGTTGGACTTGAAACATACTAGCCTAATCTTCTTGGTTGTGAGCGACCTCTAATTTAGTCAATGTAATAAGTTTAGTGGGAATGAATGAAGTTGTTTAGATGATGTGATGTACAAATGGTGGCAGCCACTTGTACGAACAAACCAAAAGAAATTATTGTCTCTCTAGCAGAAATCTGATGATGGCATCAATGCTTCGACTATACCATTTCTGTTCGATTTCTTATGCTACAGCCAGTACATTTCTTTAACTACTTTTTTTTTTTTATGTCTCAATCATTGAGTAATGACTGAATTAATACAAGATGGCCATATATATGGCACTTTGGCCGTGAGTTTGATTGGTCCAGTAATAAGATTTTAAGTCTGGTATTATTAATACCAATGACTGGTATTGGTTGTTCTAAGTCCATATTGTATTAATAGTGCATGGGAAATTTGCGTTAAACATATGCATGAGCATTCATTCCATGAACTTGCACTGAGTGAAAGTGAGGTTAAATAGGGCTTCGCAGCCAATGAGTAATACCCCATGGAGTTTATAGGAAGGCCCTGTTGTGTGATCTGGGCAGTCTTGTTGCGTGTGCCGGACCAGTCTCTGTGGTGGAACGAGACGTTGATATGAGTGCACGAGTGCTTGAGAGGCATTTACATCATTTGCATATTTATTTGAGAAATTCTGGTGTAATAAATGTGATTGATGTGCTGAGTGAATTATTTGGTTAACCTCTTGTTAACGCTACTCGTCTCCTCATTGTACATTTTATTGGATGATTTAGAACCTTGACTTGCTGAGTTTTCTCACTCCCCTCCGTTGACATTTTTTTTTTAGGTAAGTGACATGCACTTATTAAGGTCTCGAAGCTGAGGTTTAAGAGTCGGGTTGCTATAGGCGGTATTGAAGAAGGAGGATCGGTGGTACGGGTCCAGCCGTCGACCGGGCAGTTTGGTTAGTCTGAAGTAACTTTGCGTGATATTAAGAGCAAACCCATTTAGTGACCCGGTCGACGGTTGGATCCGGTTCGCCCAGCTTTAGCTAGTAAATTCCTCCCGCCGGTCCTACTTTTCTATGCTTAAACTTGAGGGCTTTTTTCGAAAATAATATTAAAAAAATAAATATTTACAAAATTAATTCAAAAAAATTTTATATTTACGGTTTTAGGTCTCCTGAATTGCCAAGGGAGAGGGAGGGGGGCCCGCCCGTGGGCCCCTATCCCTTTATTGCTTGGAGTATCCCACTAGGTAAAGCCTAAATCCATTTCTGTGTCATACTCTCTTTACACTGATTGAGAATGATTGTCTACTTTAATCCTATGTCTTGATTGCTCATTTCTCTGAGTCTAAATATAAGCTCTGATTGCTCACTTCTCTGAGTCTAAATATAAGTTTGACCATTTTGTGGCTCAGCTGACAAAAGTGGAGTGAGACTCATAGTTGTTTGAGGTGACTCTCCCACTTGAAAGGAGTTCCTCAGATATTAATCTTGGCATCTGATTTTATTGGAAATGAAGATGTATGTACTTGCCTTGTTCCATTAATATGTCCCTTTGTTCTTTTTTCTCTTTCTTGTTTTCCAATTCACAATTATGGATTGATGATCCTCTTTCATGCATTTTGCAGAAAGAATGCCAATGATGGTGCTCAAACAAACTTCCAGGTTCTGAGCTTCCTACAGTCAAGAGGGGCTTCGAAGGAAGTTGCTGCAACAGTCGCACCATCAGAATACAAGGTTGTTCTTCATCAGTATAATAAAGAGGAACCAACGATCTTGATGGTCTTACCTAATTATTGTTTGCGATTGTTTCAGGTCTTCCAATACTTGGTTGGCACAGCTGCCAACAAACAAACAAAAGAGAGTGTTTCTGACCTTTTGGGTGAGGTGAAGAAGTATGACCTTGCAAAGGCGGAGGTGCTTAACATTATCAACCTTAGTCCGACTTTACCTGTTGGTATTTATACGGTGAGTCTTAGTCTATCTGTTTCTGGTCCTTTTCGTCTTTACCAGTCATTGTCTGGTAGTCAATGAATTGGTTCTTAGACAGTCATTTGAAGTTCAGTGGTAGATACGAAGAACAACTGACTGAACTTTTCTTATGCTTAGTGGTTTCTATTTACCTGTGCTTCTATGAATTGCCTTCATGTAGATCATCCGTGAAAGGAGTATCGTCTCCTCAAGCATAAGTTGGAAGAGAGTTTGCTGCTAAATTGGCATGGAAAATTATCTGTAATACTGAGTTATTTAAATTAGTATTTTTCCACTATCGCAATAGCTATGTTATCAAAAAGAATCTTTATTCAAATTTTGAACTAGTATCATCTTTGCACCATTCTTTGCACAGTTTTCTTAACCATGGTAGATATTTCAGTCAATTTGAATGTAATTAGGATCTAAATATAACTCTGCTGAAGATTTAGTGGCTGGCATCATGCAATTGATCCTTGGTCACATTGCTCATATCTAAACTGTAAAAGAGTCTTGCACAAAATAGGATTAACGTATCATCTCTGCAAACCTTTTCCTTCGAAGAAATTTGGAAATGGTACTAGTTGAGAATCATTTTTTTTGCACCAAGATACTTCTAGGGTATCTTTTGTGGGCCACTCTGCCCTTGTACAAGAAGCTTGGCAGGAATGATCAGGACAATGTCTCATGAACTTTTTTGGGCTCCTCTTTTCTAGGTTATTGTGAATCGCACTCCCTTAGTGCTTTTTAAAAAACAATCTTAGGAAGAATGTAGAGTGCTTGATAGTGGGGGTAGCTATTTCACTTCAAAGCCAAACTTCAGAAAGGCGTTTTTCTGGAGCTGAATATTTTATATGAGGATACAGTTCAGTGATATTGACTGTGTCGGTAATCGGGCCTTTCGTAACACAATTATGTAATGTAGTGGTAGAGCAAATTGGACTACTAAGATGAAAACGTGCATACATCCATAAGGGACAACATTTGTTTTTATAGGCTTAACATGCGGTCATACACTTACTCGTAGGCATGCTTGCATAAAAGAAATTACTCTCTTAAATGCCCGTTTATGCCTCTAGACTACTTACTTTTAAGATTGCAAGATGACTAAATTCTGGGTCTAGCTGTAGTTAGACGTCTCAAGACAAATAGGGGTGACTGTATTTAGTATTTAGTATGTAGAATTGTAGATATCAAGGTTGGATCAGTATTTGCATGTGTATGTCCCTTGGTCGTGTTTTTCTATATAAAAAATATGATGATAAAAAGATTTCCGGGGATATGAATATGCTTGCCGTTTGAACTGTATGGTGGATCAATTAGAATTGAGGTTATGTTGCTGCAAGTTGTACATTCCTTCATGGACTCGAGCCCTTGGGATAGTTCCTTTTTACTGTGTTGAATACTGGTGTAACTATGTGGGTTTATTGCTCATAGTTGTACGTGCTGCAATTTTCAGATTGTCGAGAAATGTGATGCCCGATTGGGAGAAGATGGAGCCCAAGAACTCGCAGACATAGTGGCCGAGGTATCGCCACCTCCAGAGCAACCGCGGTCCAAAGAGGGTCTTCCTCAGCTAAACGATGTTTGATGCGTGAAAGGACCGTGAAGATGCACGATGTTAATCACCTAAAATTTTTGCCCAAAAGGCCTTACTGCATTTTAGGAAAATTAGGAGTAGAATTCATTGATATCAGTCGGAATACTACACCTGACCAAAAAAATCCACGTTACATATCATTTGGAGACGAAAATTTAAGTTTGCGAGCAGCTTAAACGCTAGTTTCAAAGACGAAAATCTACCGAGGATACCGTGATACTGGGGCACTACTCGCGTTAATATCCAGTCATTCTAATTTTTCACGAGTGAGTTGCGCATGGAGGGAATTACTGCACCATGCGTCGTCATTCATGACGTTTGGTGCGGCGCGAGGGACGAGGGTGGTCACGCTGTCATCATTCGGCTACACTGCCGACAGCATACGACAGAGTCCGATGAGAGCACTCACGAGGGAAATAGTAGAAAGTACTGGCGAGACGCATATGATGGAGGTAATGATGAGCGGAGAAATCACGAGGGGGGGAAGAACTCAACGCGCAATGAAGTGAAGTCCCCGATTCAATCATCTCTCGTAAGCCTTTTTATCAGGCCCAGCAACTAGAAAAAGCATAGGAATCCCAATTTCTTTTACCCGACATCCACACAAATTTTTTCAAGTTCGGCCATGATTACTGCAACACTGTGGACATGTCAGACAGAGATGTGCATGCTCGTGCCTGGTTCAAGATTATATAGCGCTAAGCGTCAGTGGAAAGAACTTAGTTTTGCTTCCCTTGGCGAAAATGTGCCGGGTCGCTCCTAGGTTGAGGAGGCAGGGACAGGAGTACCAGCACTTGTTCGTCTTCTTCTCGTTGCATGCCTCCTCTGGGCGTTCTCTCAACAGCCACCCTCTGTCCAGGCTCAAGCAGTTGGATCAGGCAAGTCATTGCTTCTCTCGTTCATTGGCTAGTGCCCCCGTGTGACGACCTCTTTGAAGAAATGCTCTTGGTTGCATTCATATTCAACAAAAATTTGGAGAAGGGAAATGATCTCGGATTGGATTATATGTAATCTTCGTTTTGGAAATGATGTTTGCAACACATTATGCTTTACAGTTCATCCAAAGGCAAGACCATCCTCAGTAGAGACTGCACATTTGTACCCTGGACACATGGGACCGGCGTTGGTGAGTTCATGAACGTCCTTGAAATTTTCATTGGCCCGTACTTGATGCACCCGAGCAGCTTTCATTACCTTTCGGCCTCTATTGTGTTTTATATAGGGCAAACAAAAGAAGATGCGGAAAACTCCATCCGGACCCAATCCCACAGGAAACCATCGGCCCCGACAAGACATTGAAACTATCGATGCGCTTCTACAGCGCATGAGGATTGGAACTATGACTGCAACTTAATACGGATCGAGTAGAGAGGGGAGTTTGGTATAGTTAGGCAGGTTAGGAGATCAGTACGGTCAGCCTTATGTTGTTGTACAGAAGTTGGATTAGACTGAAGATTCATGTTCACACGATCTGCGAGCAATTTACATTAGCCATGAGATGCTCTGTTAGTTGAGGCAAGAAATATGAAAGCCCCAAGCATCTTTTGCTTTTGTGGACATCCATTTTTAGTTTAAATCCTTGTTTGGCAAGTGAGAATTTCATTGTGCACGCTCATCACAATGGCAGCCTATCATTGATCTCAAAAAGAGTCAACAGGGTTCCCCAAGGAATGAGTACTTGGCGCATATAGTTCTGAACTCGCTCTCTGCAGGAAGTGCTGCACCGCAAGTACCTAGCTGGTGACCTCTTTTTTCTTTTTCGTTAACCGCTTAGACTAGAAAACTCACATACAGCAGGAATGGATACGTCCCATATATACAGGCAATACAATAGCACAGCACCATTCAGATGCAGCATGGGATATGAGAGTCGGTGAGTCAAGCAACTTGCTTTTGTTGATCGCATTAATTCATGAGATGAACGTGTGGGTGCAGTACAAAAAAATGACTAATTTAACTAAATACAACTCCCACAGATATACAAGGACTCAGTGTAGACTACAAAAATATAGTGAACGATCTAAATCATACAGCGCGTTTCCGCTTTGACCTTTTGCTTCTCCTGGGCCGATTAAGATCCGGCGTCTGTTTGCTGCCAGTAGAAGTAGCGTATGCTCCCTCCAACACCTCTTCCCCCTGCAAGAAACGCTGAATTAGCTCCTATATGCTACATCTACATGATAAAGCAGAAAGTGCATTTGCAAAGTGCACTCCTCCACGAACAGATTCATCACTAGGGACTCCAATTTGCAATTTTGCCCCACCTAAAGTTTTTATAAAAGTTCTCCAATCAGCAATTTGCAAAAACCCATAGATTTACATAGTTTTACCTTGTCTGGAGAATCTTCATCTGAACCATCTTCATCAGCATCTGATCCAGTTCCCCCATCAATGTCTTCCGACGGTAGTGCCTTGCTTACTTTTTGCTTCTTTTCTTCTTCTTTCAATTGCCTAAACCTGCCGATTGCAATTCCTTTCCAGTGAGACATCTTGGAAATAAGGTGGTAAAGGTAGTTGCACACAATAATGACCTTTCTCCTTGCCGTGCTGGCTGAGCACCAGATCGTTTAGCACGCCCAGCTGTAATGATGCCAGTTGCATTTTCACTCACAACAGGCTTTGCCCCTCCTAATTTGCGTAACCAGACTTGTTGTGCCGTACTCAGGACATTGTTTGTAAACCTAAAATCAATAATGCATTCCGCACAGCTCAATAGATAGAATAACTCAAAGGAAATGAAGTGCAAGAGAAGAAATGGGGGAAAAAAAACCTTTTTTTAAGCTTAAAGAGAAAAACAACTATGATAGGGACATGCAACCACAAAGTACTGGGAAAAAAGTCCATGTGACAAAAAATGCAATATCCAGGGATGCCATGTAGCAAACTTAAACCGCAAGAAGCTTGTTTTCTCTGCATGTAATCAATATGATTGGTAGAAAATCACTCGAAAGGCCAAAAGAAAAAGAGAAGGAAGAGAGAGAGAGGGAGAGAGAGAGAGAGAGAAACACGCATCCAAATCTCAAACAAATTGCTTCAGGTATATCAGTTGATAAGAAACCAACCAGTAAATTGATAATCCTGATGGGACGGACAAGGAGAAGTAACCAATCATCAGAGGAAGAAATTTAAAAACAAGCAGTGTGTTCTTTTGAGCTGGATCATCCGTCTGCAAAGAGAAAATCAATAAGGTTCTAATTCCTTAGGAATTAAATGACTTCGAGAGAAGCAAGAAAAGACTCGATTCTTTTACCTGAGGAGGTTTCATAATCTCCATCGACACGTACTGAGAAACAACAAGGAGGACAGGTAAAACTAGGTATGCGGTGGTGTCATGCCAGCCCAATGGAGGATGACCATCCTGCATGCAAATTTTATCGTCAAATTCCTTGCATGCACAGGATAAGTCTGTCAAGTTAATTTTGGCATCTCGATTCTTAGTAATTCCACGTTAAAGAATATAATAGGTGAAGCTCGAAAAATTCTGGTTACCACAAATGGGAAGAGCCAAGAAATGCCAGATCCACTTTGTCGAGCAGCAATTGTAGTAGGTCCACCCAAAGAGGGGATCCAAAAGAAACCTTCTGTTAATAATCCCTAGATTTGAAAGTACAAAAGTATCACCGACACAACTTGGGAATGATAATAAGGGTACGTACTAACATCTGATTGGATCTGCACCAGAACTGACACTGATATAGAAAGGTTCCCCTAAGTGGTTACCTCATTTGCCACATTAGAGAGAGCTTGATATAGACCTATCCAGACAGGTATGGTTGCTAGAGTTGGGAAGCATCCTGTAGATATAAAAGAAAGGATAACCGTATCAAATAGATTTGTAAAATTAAGAAGCAAGGGTAATGACCCTAATGATTATCGATGGAAGAAAGAAGAGAAGCAAGAAACCTACTTTGATATGAACATATCAGTATTCTACACAACAGAAACAGTGAAATGAACATTTCGTGACAATAGAGCAAAATGCTGAACCCCGACTTCCCAACATGAAAAGTGCTTTTGCTTATTATTCATCAATTCTTAGGGGAAGAAGTGACAACAGGCAGTGTTGCTGTACAACCAGAATAACGTAGCTGCTGAAGCCAACATGATATCTTTGGTATACATTAAATGGCCACACCTTTTCTTTTGGTACGCGCCTTGCAAAACTAGGAAGATTTGAATATTTTTGTCCCAATGTTGACATAGAGGCACCAACATAACATATGTTTGTGGATAGGTGTGTGTATATTGCTTAATTGATCCGAAAGGGGAGAGAAGTTTCCTTGTCATTCCATACCTGCCAAAGGATTGACCCCAGCCTGCCTATATAGTCGTGATGTCTCAAGTTGTATTCTTTCCTTAGGAGAACAACAATAAAAAAGATGAAATAAGGAACCTACAGGGGAAACTCCAATGAATAAAGCCAAAAGGGATGCGCCTTACCTGATTTCCTGCATATCTTTGCTGGATAGCTTTGATTTTAGGTTGGAGATTTTGCATGGCCAAAGTAGATTCCACCTGCATATCCACAAATAAAATGAAGATGCAACTATCATTCCTAGAAAGATTAATGAAAAAAATCTTTGACAATGTCGAGGAGGCTCCTTTCTTCACTAAGCAAAGAAACCGTTATTTCCAAAAGTCAGTCCTAAATTGATAGCTGACAGTAACAAAAGGGAGAAGAAATATTATACTTGATGACAGTCCATTCATCTTGAACGTCTAGTTTCGGTTGATTGAGGAAATAAGAGATCTCGGAGATCCAACATAGACATTCCAAATTGACAGGAGGACTTTACCTGCTGCTTTGTCAAAGGTAACGTGGCAACCTTTACAATTACGGTGAGCAATATAATTGCAAAGCCGTATGCATAAGGGACATGCACCGCACTGAGTCCATCCTTCAACACCTGATTAAAAAACGAGACAAATGTGTTTATCCCTGCCTGCTTTTCTAAGTGGCCATGTCAAAAAAGACCAAACTATATGATCAATTTTATATACATTTCCAGAGATATCACTACTTCTACACTTACTAGAGCATTCCAAAACATATTTCAGTTTAATAATAGCAAAAGTTGAGAAGTAGTGACTATCACAGTACTGTGATGAACATACTCCTCCCATGACCATGAAGCTGTTCGCATCCACATCAAATCATTCCAAGTTAAAATGGCTACTGTATCCGCAACTAGCTCAGAGCATACAATATCTAGTTCATTTCCGCAACAGCTCAAGTTTGCCAAACATTCAAACTGACCCACCAACATCCTTTCGACATGTTCTGAAGACGCCCGATCAAATTATCCGAACTCTGCGATCGACTTCTCCTTAATCAGCAACCAGCCGATATAACAACCTCTAAGCATGCCGTAAGTATTACCTTAAGAACGAATTCCATGGCATCGGATATGAACCCGAACCAGCCTCCGTTCTTCTGCGCCTCGACATCCGTCGAGCTGGAAGCAGCTCCGGCGGTAGCTGAATCCGCCGCGACCGCAGCGTCAGCGAGCGTGTAGAGCAAGCTCTCAGCTCGGCCGAGCGCGGAAGCGAAATCGAGGGACGAGGGGTCGAAGGAGTGAACGGGAGGGATATCGTGGAAGCTGAACTTCACTCTCGTGGTGGGGGCGAGCCTGCGGGGATGAGGAGGCGCGCGGAGGAAGCCATGGCGAGAGAGCGACGGGAGGGGCGTGCCTAGGAACTGCGGGGATGAGATTAGGGTTTTCGCCATGGGAATTGGAGGCAGAGAGTTGAAATTCAGCTTCTCATGAGGAGGAGGAGGAGGAGGAGGAGAGGAACGGTGGAGAGAGAGAGGGGTCCGTCCGTGTGTGGAGATGAGGCAGTGGAAGAGCAACGACGAACGATGCGCTTGGAATTCCTATTTATATATTTTCCGGTATTATCCGTAGTTTTTCCCTGATTCTCCGGGAAAAATGGAATCAAGCCAAATCCCCTCTGGTCGCGTTTCAGCCAATCGATGAGCTCCTCCCCAAATATGCTTCTCCAGGGGCACCGTGGTAAATTTATGCATTCTTAAGACAATTTGTTGTGGCTTAAAATAAGTTCCTAAAATACTGTTTCAACATTTGAGATATTCCGTATTAAATAAAAATCAAATTTGGAGGAAAACGAAAATAGGCCAAGAAAAAACTAAAATTGAAAATGTCCGTTTCACCGTATGAAGAGCTAAGACATTTCGTATTAAATGAGAATTAAATTCGAGATAAAATAAAATAAGCCAAAAAAAATTATCATTATTCGTCGAGATTTATCATAAATTAATTATTTATGGAACACACTCCCACTTTTTGTACTACTAGTGACAAAGAAGAGTTACGTTCTTTCGTAATCTGTTCCTTTTTTTTTTCGTTTTGGTGAAACACAAATTATTAAACTTTTCATAAACATTGAAAAGTCTGTTTTAATATTAAAAGTTGTGAAAAGTTAACATAATTTCAAATGGATTTAAAATATTCACGTTTGTTTCTACGTGTATATACATAGTTATGAGTGAACGGTTCCATTTTCCGTATAAGTTTTACCTAGAGCCTGGAATCTACCTTGCATACCAGAGACGATTTCAGGATCTCTCTAGGTTTGACATATATTCTTGATTGATTAATTGCATTGAATGGTCAACTTTAACGACATTTGCTGCTACAAATCAATGACCTCGACTCATATTTAGACACGCGGATAAATATGAAATGTTAACAAAGTAAAAACCTCAGTCATAAATATTGCCGGAAATGAAAGTTTAAACTAGTGGTTTCAGATTACACACATTATCAAACGCTCACATAAAACTTGTTACATGTTACAATTTATAGGTTCTAGGTTCCACTTACCTAGAACTTACTCGTCAGAACAGATTCTCCAATTTTTAGAACCTGAAACCTACCTCGCGTATCTTGAAACCCGAAATTGAACCGGTCTCTACCGGTCCGATTCCGTTTTTTGCATCACTTTGTCATTTTTTTCAACAGTTATTTCTTTGATAAGAAATAGGATTTTTATTAGGTCCATTTCTGGCGTCAAAGACAAAGTTAAGAGACATTCGCTATTATACGGGGTTTGCATGTGGACCTAATGAGGGTTAGGCTTTTTATATCATCCAATAGTTATTATAATCTAATTAGTTTTCACGCAATAGGATCTAAAGGCTACCACTACTTTTATGCCTTTACTTATCACATATGATTTTGCATCCATACACGGTCGATAGAATTCGTTTGAACTTCGAGCTACGTGACATTTCACAGCGAACCGGATCTAGGTTCATCAAATACAATTTAAAAAAAAAAATGTTTCGCTAGGATTACTTAGCGAATAAAATCGCATTTTCGGACGAGAATATAGTGTCGAATCCATTACACCTTCAACCACTAGTTTGGCCCAAAAAAGAAGGTCAAGAAATTGCTGCATGTGGTGCTTTGCGTTCTTATCTTGGCTGTGATATCAGAGAGTTTTTTCGATCAGATGTCTATGTTCGATTATCAATCCTTCTCACATCTATTAAGTTGTTGCTGCATGATTTATCAAGGTACATACTAAATGGACAACCTGCTCGATCACTTTCTACTGTAATTCTATTGTTCCAAGAGTTGAGAGATACGATTTTTCCCAAGGGCGAAATGACCTAGATCTCTCTCCATCGGTTTAATTTCTACTTCAAGATGAATTCCGCATTCCATTATAAGAGTAAAATAAACTCGTACATTCTGTAGCCTCTTTTACCAAAGAAACGAACTCGTTTACCTAGTCATTCACGCAAGTTAGCATTTCCTTGCTGACACAAAAATGCTCGGTAGTTTTTTCACGGGAAATGTCTCTCGCGTCTATAAGTATCTTTCACTGAAAGTCGTTGTTAGGCTCTTAATTAAACAAAAGAAGGTTCCCGAGCCAATTTTGGACAAGAAGCGTCACAGGCAGAGAGAGACAACAACCAATTTGATTCGCACATGAATGCACAAACGTGAACCGTGCCGGAATTTAATCGACGACAAGATTCGACGATACAAACTCGATAATGTAACCAGATGTAAACAAACTTTTCCGGAATTTAACCGACGGCATAGCTTGAGAACATGAACGCATCATGCCGGAATTTAATCGACAACACAATACTCATGACAGAGCCGCACGCCGAAATTTAATCACTGACACATATCTGAAAGCTACAGCTACGAAAGATAAAGTGCGATACCCGAATGTAAAGATAAAAATAAATTTGCTTGTTTTGTGTGTGAGTAATCTTTTCTGATGGATGACTGACAGTATTTAAAACGATCTGATGGCAATTGCCTCTTGGCGATTTTTTTTTTTCGACAGTTCCTTTCCTTCGCATGATCCCCATCGGTTACCTTCGTGTTCCTGAATTCTTGCGAGTATTATATCCATGCTCTCGAACTATTATCCTCGTTGTGTGTGAACTGCTCCACGATCTTCATGTGAATTGCTCCAGGTCGCTTTTCCTCGTTTCTGAATGATAATTGTTCCCATCCAAAAACTCGCGCCTTCGATTTTTACTGTCCTTGCTGATGTCAAGTTTCAAAATTGTTATGACAATGCGGAAACTAAAACGAAATTGAAATTGAGAAAAAGAAAAGAATACAAAAATTTACGTGAAAATCCTTACGAGAAAAATCACGGGAGAGAGGAGAAGCGAAATCCACTATAGAATCAAAGAATACAAAATGATGCTCAAATATGCTTCTGTATCTAACAGTTTGAGAAGAGCAATATTTATACTATCACCCCTCAAATCCTAACGTTGGCCCAAGCCTATAATTAATTCAAGATATATTAACAAATCTCCATCTTGTCTTGAATTCATCAAGTAGACATAAGCATTAAAATAGTCTTCTCCTCCCATCAGCGTAAAATTCAGTTGCCGCAAACATTAACCAAATCCAAGCAGTGCTTGAATTTAGCAATAGGCAAAGACTTCGTCAACATATCAGCTAGATTGTTTTCTGTACCAATCTTCATGACCTTAATATAGCCATCAGTAAGAATGTTTCGAATATAATGATATCACACATTAATGTGATTTGTCCTCTCATGATACATTTGATCTTTAGTTAGATATTGTTGAAATGGCTGAATATTCTGTAATTTAATACCTAAAGTAGGCTTCTTACCTAATTTAGGTGTATCTATACCTAACTTAGGTTCCCTACCTAACTTAGGTGTATCTATACCTAAATTAGGTCTCTTACCTAACTAGATTAGGTTTCTTACCTAACTTAGGTCTCTTACCTAACTAGATTAGGTTTCTTACCTAACTTAAGGTTTCTTTCTCTTGTATATATATTCACTTTGTAAGAACCCAATACATTGAAGAAAATATAGATTCTTTCTTCATGGTATCAGAGCGGGATCCCTCCAGTAGGTGGGTGATTCGGGGAAATCCTATGGTCTTCCCGGTCCTTTGAGGGCGGAGAGTGATCGCCGGGGCCAGGGGCTCGGACAAGGTGCGGCTCTCGTCGAGCTTCGGGGATGCCAATGGGGGCATAGGAAGGAACTGGATTGCTCATTGAATGGGGAATAACGATCTTGTATTTTAGAAGGGTCCGCTATCACGTTCCAAGTGGGAACCTCTATTGGTTTTGTCTCGATCAAGCTGCATGGTTGCCGAACGATGGGTACTGCCGAGGAGCGCAGTTGGCCAGGGATGCCACACTTGTCAGGATGTACAAGTGACCGTTCGTGAACAGCTTGGATCGATGGAGCAACCAATAGAGTGTCGTTGTTTTGTGCGCGAGGAAGCGACAGAACAACCCGCAACGAGGGCGTTTGCGGAATGAGTGGGGGAGAATGAGACGGTCCGGGAGTTTCGTATCCCAAATGGGCTAGTTCTCCTCGTGCTCGGTTGAAGCTTGGGGTGTTATCGTGAGGAGTAGGCGTTGTAGGGGGCAATAGGACAACTGGGTCAGGGGGTAGGATCAGATTGGTTTGTAATAGGAGTTCTAGGACTGAACATGATATATTCCTTAGGAGCTCTGAAGGCGGGTTTGGCCTCCCGTGTACAAACTGGTCGGGAGCTGATGCCGCTCTCCTGATGATGGCCATGGCAGGCCGAAACCAGTTGTTGTGCTTAAAGAGTTCTACTCGGCTTACTCGATGTGACGGATGCCCAAGCTAAGCGGGGCGTGGTATGATCCGATGTGCTTATGGGAAAAGGCTGGCTTGGCGTGGCTTGCCAAGCGCCGCACGGGCTATTCCGCGATTGAAATCTATCGGCCCGTGACATTTGGTATCAGAGCTTTAGGCTCATTTTTCTGGGATAGTGTTGCAGTGCAACCTTCATCGCTGCAATAATCTTCCATTCTCAGCTATACTGCTGACTTATCCAGCCTCCATTGATGGTTCTGTTTTTGCAGCCTTCATTGCTGCAATAATCCTTCAATCACAGCCTTCATTGCTGGATTATTTTCACAGCCGTGCCTTCATTGCTGGTTCTACTTTTTGCAGCCTTCATTGTTGCATTAATCTTTCAATCACAGCCTTCATTGCTGGATTATTTTCACAACCGTCATTGTTGTGATCCCTTTAGCTATATTTTTTCCCACTTCAAGCTTGTCTAACTTTTTGCCCTAAAACCTCAGTCACTTGAAGCCTTCGTTGCTTCCGTTTTGCTATTCCTTTAAAGTGAAGAGGAAGAATGGATGCTTCAAAGCCTACATGGAAGGATAACCGAAATAGTATGTGGTGTACCCACTGTAAGAGGCCAAGGCATACAAAAGAGCGTTGCTGGAAACTGAATGGCAAACCAACAACATCTATTGCCCAAAAAGGTAGTAATGCAAGTGCTCTTTGCAGTGAGCATGGTAAGCCAGTTCATGCATTCACCAGGTCTAAAGCATTTTGAAGCTGTTTACAGGATCTTGCGATACTTGAAGGGATGTCCCGGAAAAGGTTTGATGTTCAAGAAGCAGGGACATCTACAGGTCGAAGTATATACTGATGCAGATTGGGCCGGGAGTATTTCAGATAGGAGGTCTACTTCTGGTTATTGCACTTTTGTTGGTGGTAATCTCGTTACTTGGAGGAGCAAGAAGCAGAATGTGGTGGCAAGGAGTAGTGCTGAAGCCGAATATCGATCTGTAGCTCTTGGTATGTGTGAGGTGATGTGGATTAAAAGGATTCTGGAAGAACTGAAACTTTCAGATTCCCAACCAATGAAGATCTACTGTGATAACAAAGCAGCAATTTCAATTGCACATAATCCGGTCCTCCATGATCGTACAAAACATGTGGAGGTGGATAAACATTTTATTAAAGAGAAGCTGGATAGTGGACAAGTGTGTATGCCATATATTCCAACAAATGAGCAGGTTGCTGATATACTTACGAAAGGGCTACATAAGAAGCAGTTTGACAGATTAATAAGCAAGCTGACGATGGATGATATTTTCAAGCCAGCTTGAGGGGGAGTGTTGAAATGGCTGAATATTCTGTAATTTAATACCTAAAGTAGGCTTCTTACCTAATTTAGGTGTATCTATACCTAACTTAGGTTCCCTACCTAACTTAGGTGTATCTATACCTAAATTAGGTCTCTTACCTAACTAGATTAGGTTTCTTACCTAACTTAGGTCTCTTACCTAACTAGATTAGGTTTCTTACCTAACTTAAGGTTTCTTTCTCTTGTATATATATTCACTTTGTAAGAACCCAATACATTGAAGAAAATATAGATTCTTTCTTCAGATATATAGCACTCTGACTATCACAATGCACAACAGTCACATCATAATCCACACTGAGCTCTCCAAATAAGCCTCTTAACCATATAGCTTCTTTAATTGCCTCTGTAATAGCCGTATACTCTGCCTCTGTAGTAGACAAAGCAATTGTATGCTGTAAAGAAGCTTTCCAACTGGCTGCACAACCTCCAATAGTAAAGATGTACCTAGTCAAAGACATCTTTTATTAAGGTCACCAGCATAATCAGAATCAACATATCCTATAAGAGTATCACCACTTTTTCCAAACTCTAAACCATTATCTGAAGTACCCTTCAAATATTTCAAAATCCACTTCACTGCTTGCCAATGAATTTTACCTGGGCATGATAAATATATACTTATCACGCTAATAGCATGTGATATGTCAGGTCGAGTGCAAACCATAGCATACATAATGTTACCAACTGCACTAGAATATGGAATATGTGACATATATTTTATTTCCTCATCTGTATGTGGACATAAATTAGCTGATAATCTAAAGTGAGCAGCAAGAGGAGTACTTACTGGTTTGGCATCTTTCATGCCAAAACGATCTAACACCTTCTCAATGTAGCTTTTCTGGGAAAGATACAATTTTCCTCTTTTTCAATCTCATCGAATTTTCATGCCTAGGATTTTCTTCGCTGAACCTAAATCCTTCATATCAAATTCAGCGCTCAACTGTGCCTTCAAATTCTATATATCAAATTTATCTTTTGCTGCAATCAACATGTCATCAACGTATAACAGCATATAAATATAAAATCAATTTGGAAGCTTGCACATATATACACAACTGTCATATTTGCTTCTAGAATAGCCAAGTTGCACCATAAACGAATCAAACCTTTTATACCATTGCCTAGGTGATTGATTCAAGCCATAGATGGATTTTTTTTCAGTAAATAAATATGATCTTCCTTACCTTCAAACTGAAAACCCTCTGGTTGACCCATATAAATTTTTTCTTAAAGTTCACCATGCAAGAAAGCTGTTTTCACATCGAGTTGTTCCAACTCTAAATCATGCATAGCAACTAACGCAAGGAAAACCCGAATAGAGCTGTGCTTAACAACGGGTGAAAACACATCATTAAAATTAACTCCTTCAATCTGACTATAGCACTTAGCAATTATACGTGCTTTAAATCTAATGTCTTCAACTCTAGGAATACATTCCTTTCTTTTGAAAACCCACTTGCAACCCACAATTTTCTTTTCTTTTGGTGGTTTGACAAGCTCCCAAGTTTGATTCTTTTTAAGAGATTCCATCTCTTCATTCATAGCAACTAACCACTTTGCCGAATCTTTTGAAGAAATAGCTTCCTTGTACGTTTTAGGCTCATTGTACTCTATCGAATCTGCAGCTGAATGAGCATAAGCAACAAAATCTGAGTACCCATATTTCTGCGGAGGTTTCACTGTTCTTCTTGGTCTATCTCTGGCTATAGAATGATTTTCTTCTTCAGTTTCTTCAATCTCAATATTATTAGTAGTTGACTGAATTGGTTGCGAAGAAGTTACTTCAAACTTCACCTTTTCCGCTGCACTTTTCAAATTTTCCTGGCCAGTCTTAGATGATTCATTGATAGGATGAAGCATAGCAAATTCATCAAAAGTAACATCTATGCTAATCATAATCTTAGATGAATCAGAACACCAAAGCCTATAACCTTTTACACTAGAAGCATAACCAAGAAAAATATATTTTTTCGCTCTAGGCTCTAGTTTCCCTTCACTAACATGTGCATATGCTGGACATCCAAATATTCGAAGAGAAGAATAATCAACAGATTTACCTGACCATACCTCCTCAGGTGTCTTGCACTCAATGGACGTGCAAGGAGAACGATTTATCAACCAACAAGCTGTATTGACTGCTTCAACCCAAAATTCTTTGCCCAGACCAGCGTTAGACAACATGCATCTAGTTCTTTCTAATAAGGTTCTGTTCATGCATTCTGCAATACCATTCTGTTGTTGTGTATTCACTGTAGTATGATACCTTACAATTCATTCATTCTTGCAGAACTCATTAAACTCACCTCCACAAAATTCTAACCCATTATCTGTTCTCAGCCGCTTGATTTTCTTACCGGTTTGCTTCTCAATTAATTCTTTCCTTTGCTTAAAAGTAACAAAAACGTCACTTTTTTGCCTTAGAAAAAATATCCAAACTTTCTTTGAAAAATCATCAATGAAAGTGAGTATATTCCTTGGAGCAAGGCATTTTGATGCAACTTTAGTAGGCCCCCAAAGATCGAAACGAATGTAATCTAGAGCTATGTTACACGGACACGGGACACGACTCGCGACACGACACGACACGACACGACACACTGACACGGCGGTTCTAAAAAAATAGAGAATTTCGACACGTTGGGACACGGTTGTATATTATATGTATATTTTTATATATACATAATAAATTGAGGTAGAAGTTCTAGCAAATGAGGTAGAAGTTCTAGCCGACTAATAATAAAAAAAATATTCAACATCTATGATAACATGAATAATTCTTCAACACTTTGATACATCCAAGACGAGACGAAACAAAGATCAAGAAGGTCATAATGGTGGAACCTCTGGCAAGAAAAGCTTGTAATTATTTTCTTATCTCGAGCTGAAAGGAACAAGGCGAATCTAGCAAGAATGGGAAAAAAAAACACGACTATAGGTGTTCAATATTAGATTATGTAATGTTGCCTTTGGTTAAAGTTGAGTGATTATTTTCCAAATAAACAAGAAAAGGCTGTAATTATGTTCTCTGTCTCGAACAGAAAAAGAACAAGGGCAAGTCTGCCACCACGTCTTTGTCCCACATCGGGCACAAATAAAGATGGAGAAGGGAAGGTGCTTATAAAAGCAGACAAAAGTCGATCAGCCTTAGGTGGTTGTGTGGTTGGGCTATGAGTAAAGACCAAAGGCCCATTGGGTTAGTCTAAGGTCCTAATTTTAAAGTGCAAAATTTGGGAGGTCAGATGCGTGTTGACCGTTGACCGTATCACCCCCGTGTCCTCACGTATCCGTGCGTGTCCGAGTCGCGTGCGTGTCGGATACGCAAAAAAATTCTGAGAAGGCGTGTCGGTGTAACGTAGATCCGGAGTTCCCTTTGTTGCGCGAATTCCTATTTTGAAACTGACTCTTTTCTGTTTCTCATAAATAAAATGCTCACAAAAATTCAGTTTTTCAATTTTTTGACCACGCAAAAGACATATTTTACTTAGCTCCTCCATCCCTCTGATACTCATATGACCTAATCTCATATGTCATAATTTAGTATTATCTGAATTTGTCATATCAAATGAGATCGCAGCTGAACCAGTAACCGTAGTACCTTGCAGCTAATACAAAGTGCCAATTCTATGCCCTTTCATCAATAAAAGCGAACCTCTCATAATTTTCATAACTCCACCTTCAGCAGTAAATCTACAACCGTTAACATCAAGTGTACCCAAAGAGATTAGGTTCTTCTTCAAATCAAGAACATGTCTGACATTATCTAAAGTTTTGATCATGCCATTATGCATCTTAATATTAACAGTATCAATCCCAACATCTTTGCATTTAGCATTATTTCCCATTAGAATAACTCCACCATTATATTCTTTGTACGTAGAGGACCAATCACGATGAGGGCACATGTGATACGAACAGCTTGAATCAAGAATCCAACTATCACAGAATTTATCTTTACCATATGCAACCAATAGCCAATCTTCGTCTTCTTCTTTAGCAACATCAGCTTGAGCAGGATTTTCGTTTCCCCGATTCTGTCTATTCTGTTAGTTGCGATTGTTGTGACGATTGACATTACCTTGATTTTGCTGATTCAAATTATTTTCTCTTTGCTGTTTTGCCTTCAATTTCAAATAATTTATCTTGATATGCCCTGGAGACTTACAATAGTTGCAAATCATATCTCTATGCTTGGATTTTGACCTGCTCCTACCACTATTGCTTCTCTCAACAGACCTTCCTCGAGCAACTAAATCAGCTCCATGATTATTATTGCCTTCAAAAGTCAATTCTACTTATTTAGCAGACTAGTCTTGACATCTTCCAAATCAATAGTTTCTCTACTAACAATCATGGTCTCTCTAAAATTCTTATAAGATGGGGGTAGTGAAACTCACAGCAAAAGAGCTTGATCCTCATCTTCAATCTCAACATCAATGCTCCTTAATTTAGTGATAATAGCATTGAACTTAGAAATATGAGATTTAAGAGAAGTACATTCAGCCATGTGAAAAGTGAAGAGCCGTTGCTTGAGTCTCAATCGATTAGTGAGAGACTTTGTCAGAAAAATACTCTCTAATTTCATTCATAAACCTGCAGCTATTTTTTAATCTAGTACCTCCTGCAAAACTTCATTCGTAAGGCACAACTGAATAGTGGACAAAGCTTTTTCATCCAATTCTTCCCACGTTTCATCTGACATGGTTTCCAATTTCTTCCCTTTACTAAACAGAGTTTTCTTCAAACCCTATTGCGTAAGAACAGCTAACATACGAACCTGCCATAGGTTGAAACTGTCGCTCCCATCAAACTTCTCAATATCAAATTTCGTTGTTGAACTTGAAGCCATAACCAGAAGATTGAAAAACCCTAAGGTTCTGATACCGGATTGTTATGACAATGCGAAAATTAAAACGAAATTGAAACTGAGAAGAAAAGAAGACAAAGATTTACGTGGACACCTTTGCGGAAAAATCACGGGAGAAAGGAGAAGCAAAATCCACTATGGAATCAAAGATTACAAAAGGAGGCTCAAATATGCTTATATATCTAACAGTTTGAGAAGAGCAATATTTATACTATCACCCCTCAAATTCTAACGTTGGCCCAAGCTCATAATTAATTCAAGATATATTAACAAAAATGATATGGGTATCTAGAAGCTTTTTCAATAAACGTCCTTTGCCGACATTTATATTAGCGGCTGTCAATCACCCATTGCCGTATTCCGACGATTGAATATGTAGTGCTGATGAATATTAATATCGACTATCGCATGTTAACTTGAGTGCTATGTATATCGAGATTCACCTGTTATGCACACAATTGCCCATACTGGCGTAAGATTCATGTGCTCACCTTTGCTCAAGTGCCAAGCATATGCTTATTGACTATCAGATTTTTTTTTTTATTTTTTTTTTGTCAGGGTGGGGAGTGGAGATTATCATATATCCTCGAATTCCACAAGGATACAGAAATTTGAATTGACGAATGGAGAATTGCGCCAATGCCGATCTTAGTCTTCAGCAATCAGGCGTCCTTTTGTCTCTGCATGCTACGTACTTACACAATCCAATGGATCACCAATCACACCAACATGTCGAAAACCTGCAATTGCACTTGCACCGAAACATTTCGAATAAACTAAACAGAGAGACACAGATAACGACTGGAGAAGTCCATCTCTACATTCGCACCCCCGAGGCAGTGTGTTCATGTTCAGCATTCCCCAAAATCAAAAAGATGAGAAAATGAGAAATTGTTGAGTACTCTCCTCTCCATCAAACATCTTTACTACCCACCTTTCAGATGAACTTAATCTCTCTCGCAGAAGCATCAGTTTGCCGAGGAAAACCGAAGAAAGGCTGGTCACTGTCGTTGCCGCCATCTCTTGCCTCCTCCTCCTCCGAAGAAGAAGCGGAGGTCATAGCCGAACAATCTTGATCAGCATGAGAACACTTTGTCGTGTCTCGTACGGCGTCGCCAGTTGGGTGCAACGGGAAGAGGTCCAGAGTTTCTTGATTTCTCTCGAAGGTGCTGTCGCTGTTGCTCTTGGCTGTTTGGTGGACGGTCACATCATGATGATGTCCTTGGAGGTGAGCGGCGGGATACGCAAAACCTGTACGGCAGAATGTTTTTGTTCTCTCCGCGAAGTCAGTCCTCTGTCTCCTCTTGACGCCGCATGGAAGGAGCGCCTTCGGGCACTGTGTGTACATCGTCCCAATGTCGCTCTGAGGCACGAAGTACGGTCCACAAACAGCTGAAACCAGAACAAGAAAAACCTAATCAACCTCGGTAGACTTTATGACCCAAAAAAACCTCAGCGGCCATGACGACGTCAGCGAGAAAGAGACGCGTGAAAGGGAAAAAAGAGCCTTGCATGTCCACGCGCGTGTCAGATACAATGCCAAATACATAGATGAAAATGGAGGGTCATGGTACGATGAAGAAAGTTGATAGAATGTCGTTCCCTCGACAACAAAAAGAGGTAACCCGCGTGTATGTCGCTGCTGAAGTAGAGGCTTGCTTGAGCAAAAATGCATAAAGAAATGAATTAGGACGGACCATTTGGGCATGGAGGATGGAAGGAGGGACAGGCAGACTTGTGGAAGTAGCGGTTGAGGTAAGCCAGGCTCTCCTGCTTCTCCTTCTGGCGCTGGCGGGCCTTATGGTTCTGGAACCAGTAGAACACGTTCTTGCCCTCGATGTGGCCGTACGCCTTCAGCCTCCCCGTTATCTGCTGTATCTGGTCCGCCGTCGGCGTCCTTATCCCTTGCCTGTAGAGGCTCTCCAGTATGCCGATCTGCTCCTTCGTCGGGTTCCACCGCGAGCCCGCCGGCGAGCCCCCTCCGGAGACGCCCGTGGCTTCCACAAGATGATGGTCCTCAGTGCGGATCTCCATAATGAACTGGCAACCTCTTTTTCGTATCCCTCTCCAGTCTTTGTATGAAGGTGTAGTCTAGGGTTTACACGAACAGACGCTTGGCAAGCTAGAATGCGAAACTTTTTAATGAGAGAGAATGAGGGGGAGAGGAGTGTCACATGCTCGTTGCATGGTTCTTGTACTCTTGCACAACGAAGAAAGAGATAAATAGGGAGAGAAGAGAGAGAAAGAGAGGGTCAAACAGAAAGAAGAGAGAGAGATCCAGGGCATTGACATGCGTATTGTATTTTGTGCAGAAAATCTCTGAAAACAGGGCGGGTAGCGGCTGGAGGAGGAGGGTCTCAAATTGTTTTTTTTTTTTTTTTTGGGGGGGGGGGGGGGCGTGGGGGGTAAAGAAGGTGTGGTAACGTGGGATTGTTCCATTAATATATAAATGAAGGTCTCGGGAATGACAGAGCACAGAGAGGAGGGGGAGGATAATAGGTTACGCCATTGAAGGAAAGCAAGGGCAAGAGAGTAAATACTGGGAAGAGGACAGCCGGTTGGGCTGTAAGGAAGTAGGGAGGAGCTGCTGCTAGGGCCTAGGGCTTTGGGAATTGAAGAAGTTGGAGCAGATACAGACACAGATGGAGTTGAAACGTCTTCCTGGGTTCTTGTCTTTTGCTCTCGTTCTCTCTTTCTTGGCTGCCTCTTCGCCTCCTCCTCCTCCTCCTCCTCCTTAATGAAAATGGCAAAAGGATAGCGTGACGATAACATTATGTACGACGTTGTCACCGTGTTATACTTAACACAATTTTTTTTTAGTTATCCTTTTTCATAATGTTAAGATCGTATTAGGAGCGCACAGCTAAAATCCGATACTTTCACCTGGAGAGATCGTCAAGAGGGAATTCAAATTCGAGTCCGAGTCCATATATAAATCGAATTGGACCTACCTTTACATTAATGAGTTTTGGATCAATTTGGATATATTAACTGCATACACCAACTTATCTCAATTTGAATTTCCAAGTCAATTGCAACTTCTCGCGAGACCAACCATGATGACAATTTTCACCCGAAACAAGTGTCTATCATGAAATTTCTTTCTTGAAATATTCACAAATTGAAGGCCCATCAATCAATCATCGACTCTGATATAATTCGTTGGCCCATCAATCAACTAGATTGAAGGCACATCAATCAATCATCGGTTCTGATACCATTTGTTGGCTCACCAATCAACCATCGATTTTGATATCATTTGTTGGTCCATCAATCAACTATTGGCTCTAATATCATTTGTTAATAGAGCGAGCCACAGTAAAATTTGTAACTGCCATTTAACTGTCGACTGTTAATTAGTCTTGAGTTGCCAGCTCTCTTAAGTCTTCTCCCTCGCTCGTCGGTATGAAGATATTGCTGGTACAGTCTATTTCCATTTGCCTTCGAAGAAGAAAAAAACACAGAGCCGCAAGCATGGCAACTCTTCTCATAGCAGCTCTTTCAATTTCCTATGGTATAGATCAATTCGGATTAAAGAACTTATTTTCTTCGATCTTCTTTTAGAAATTAAAATCATCCGGATTCAGGTGAGCAATATTGTCCATTTCAAATCGTCGTGCTTGATCGAGTTTGAATTGGCCGTGATTTTGAGCATTGATTAGGCTATTTGTGGCAAAGATATTGAATCACCTTAAAGTCTTCAAGACTAAATTTGCCGGATTTTAACGCTTCATATTTTTCAGTCCTTCCTACTCCCTATTCGAGTGACTTAGGGGCTAATTACTTGAACAGTCAATAAAACTTAAAATCAACATGGGTCTATTTCAGTAAAATACATAAAAAAAAAAATTAATCTAGGTATCAGAGGAAATTGTCCGATTGTCTAACTCATTTGAATGTTGGTAGGCACAGTCGTACGAAAAACTTAAAGAGTGTACGTATACATTTATATTCATATATCGCATGGTAGTTGTTGTCTATATATATTGAAACGCCGCCGCAATCACTAATCCAGCGAAATGCGTTACCAATGGAACGAATAACCAACCATCAATGTGTGCACGCGCAATATTTACGGTATAAAGGACGCGGACGTATATATAATTTGTTACGTGATGCGCGCCAACAAATGAGAGTATTATATGGAGGATGTCATGTCATGTGTGCTAGTCCCAAGATATGCAAACAAAATGGAAAGTTTACTTAGCTTGCATGGTAACGATTTCGATTCTCTGATTTCGTTTAAAAAAAAAATTGAGAAACATGTTTGGTAAAGTAAACGATTTCGATTCTGTTTTCGAAAATAGTTTTGGAGAAAAATAAGAATAAAAAAAATTGATTTCCAAAAAAAGAATCATTTTTCAGAAACATAAAATCGCACGAAGTCTCACATTTTTCATATTTTCCATTTAATTCTCTCATTACTTTCCCTCGACCTAAAAAATCAATTTTGTGCAATTACCAAACACGTTTTGATACTCTAAAACTCATATAGGGAACATAATCAGAAAAAAATAATAACCAAAAATACTTTTTCGGATCAAAATCGTTGCCATGTAGAAGCATGGAGCAACATGAAATGCTTGAAGAACGAGCAAAAAGAATGTTTCAAATAGAAAGTACACAAACTCGTAAGAAAATTGTGTTAAAGTCGAGGGGTTTCTGCTTTTTTCCATCTTTATATCTTTTTTTGAAAACTATGAATAGAAAATTATTTGTCCCTCCAATCAATGAATAGTTGGAGGAGTTGGGTCGTGAACGGAGTTAAAGTATTGGGGTTAGCATTGTCGTGTTGTTACGGCGTTATGAATACGATCAGGTTGCCGCCACCTATAAGCGCCGCCGTGTTCGGCGCGACCTCCAAATCGCAGCCCCAATTTCCCGCACCGAATAAGATGCAGATGGACGCTCCCCCGATTTCTTTATTCTCTCTCTCTCTCTCTCTCTCTCTCTCTGACCCTTGCAGTTGCACTCTCTCTTCCTTTTTCTATTTGGTCGGCACACGACAAATTCTATTTTTGACCGGACGTGCTTGTCCAAAAGCGGTGAAGAAAGAGTGCCATGCAGATACAATCTGGATCCTCAGTCTCGTAATTGGAGCGGATTTGATGGAGGGAAAAAAATGTATTTGATTTTGTTTGGCCTAATTATCCAAAAAAGACCATCTAAAATTTCAGGTCTAATTTCAATTTCATTTCAAACCCTTTCTTTTCTTGTCTAAAATGAACGGTCCAAAAATCACCCGTTATTAATCGTTCGAAAATTCGACGACTTATCTGTGAAGTCTTCTTTCTAAATTTAGATGTGGGATCTTTTAAAGTGGGTCATGAATGAAAATATGCATCATGTGGCCGAGTCTGACCTTTGGATTTCTGAACGGAGGATTAACGGACACATTTAAAATTAGAATGAAAGTTCATTTTTTTTAGATAAAAAAAAGTTCGGGATAAAATTGATATTATATCTGAAGTTCGTGGATTTCTGCATAATTAGGCCGATTTTGGTATTCTATGATCCTCATGTCAAAGCACATAATGGGCATGCCATCGTCAGAAAGATATACACCCACGGCACAACACAAGCACGTATAAATTAATGTCAGTCAAACCTTTTGTAACCAGAAGTAGACGACCAAAAGCACACCACTTTTGACTGTGCCGCACCGTTTTTTTTTTTTTTTTTTTTTGGCCACATTTTGTTCGCAACTTTTTACCATTAGCTCACCGGGAAAGAATTACCATCAGATGGGTATTCTCGTCCTAAAGAAAATGTCTATTCACCGTTAAGCAGGTGCCATTCCTTAGCTCTAGAAACTCCGTCAGCCTTCTTTCTCGGGATGACGACGTCCATCTATCCATTCCAAATTGCATGATAGGGAAGATCTTCCTGCTCGAAGAAAACTCCATTTCACTTCTTCTTCTTTTTTCCTTTCTTACGTGGGTTTTTCCCCTTTCCACGGGGCCACCACAAAACAAATGCACCGAAGAAAACTCCATTTCACTTTCTTTTTTCTTTTTCTTTTTTTTCACATGGTTTTTCCACTTTCCACAGGGCCACCACAAAAGAAATACAAATACCGTATGAAGGAATAACACCAGAATACATGACATCTCTTCCACTTAAAAAGGTAGAGGATGATCACAGTTTTTCATCTTTAATGGTACATTTGCATCAATGTCGGAGACATCAGAACTCGCGGCTTTTTCTTTCACCATCCGTTCCTTGAGCGAGCCTCAAAAAGACACAGACCGATGAATTACTTGCTTCACAGGTGGGCAGGCGATCTTCCACCTTCCCTTTCGACGTGGAACACTTCTGAATAAGTTAAAATCAAATCAAGATCACGAAGGAAAAGCACAAAAGAGGTGGCGAATAGCTTCAGTTATCGTTATCAACTACATTTGCCGTCGAAGGCAGCTCTGAAGACTGAGCATCAGCCCCAGCCTCGGTGTCAGCCTGTACCTCAACCTCAACCTCAGTCTCAGTCCGTACCTGAACCTCGACCTCGGCCTCACTTCCTACCTGAACCTCGGCCTCGGCTTCGGCCTGTCCCAGAACCTCAGCCTCGGCTTCCGCCTGTGCCAGAACCTCGGCCTCGGCTTCCGCCTGTGCCCGAGCCGCCTCCTGCTGCTGCTCAATGAAACGGCTCAATCGCTCAAGCAATTGAGCAGCCTTTCGCTTCCCTCTGTCTGTTCCATTTTGTGCCAATTCCACCAGTGATTCCATGATTCCGATTTCCATTGCCTCTAACAGATAATGCTGATCTCCAGTACAAAGATGCACCAAAACGGCAGCCGCGTTCTCCTTGTTCCTAGGAGAACCAATGCGAATAAATTCTACAAGAACTGGCACTGCCTTTGCAGCACCGATGGCAGCCCTCCCTTCAGTATGACTGGCTAATATCGCCAGTACAGCCAGTGCCTCATCCACCATACCGCCTCCAGGTTCAGTTAGAAGCTGCATCAGTGTGGGCACAATGCCAGCCCTAACAGCCTTCCCCTTGTTACCTTGATAAATGCACAAATTAAAAAGAGCTGTTGCAGCATCCTTCTTCCCCCTATGGGTTCCCTCGTTTAGAAGCAACACGAGTGGAGGAATCGCACCAGATGCACCAATTGTTACTTTATACTCATCTACAACCGAGAGGCTGAAGAGTGTGGCCGCTGCATTTTCCCGCGCTTCCATACTCCCAGTCCTCAGAACATGGACTATGCCAGGAACGGCTCCAGAGGAGACAATATTACCTTTGTTTTCATCGCATATTGAAAGGTTGAGAAGTGCAGTGACAGCATGCTCTTGGATGCGCGAGTCGGGAGTTGAAAGAAGGCGTACGAGGAAGGGAATCGCACCTGCTTCAGCAATGGCGACACGGTTATCTGCATTACGCTTCGCAAGAAGGCGAATCTCACCTGCAGCTGACCGCTGTTCCTCAGGATTCCCACAAGCAAGTTTGCGCAGGAGAAGCTCAATCTTAGCACATTCAGCGGGGAAGGAGGCTGACATAGTTTTAGTGGGTCGAGAGCTGCTGGGTGGTTTGGGTGGCTCAATGCCGTTAACCTCACACCATTGAGCTATAAGGCTGCGAAGGACATAGTTGGGTGTAAGAGTTGTGCTAGAAAGGGTTTGCTGTGTCTTTGGACATGTCCTATGACCAGCTTCCAGCCATTTCTCAATGCATGAGCGTTCGTAGGTCTGCAGCAGGAAAAAGAGTAATCAGTACATAAGGACTGTGATTATGTGCAAACCATAACTAGGCGCATGCCCCATTTTGGTGCTTTTAACGTGTGCTAACACAAGATCCTAGGGCTGCTAAGCATTATATGCTGACACGAAAGTCTAGAATGCTATATGCTGGGGCCAGATAGGACCCTTGGTCCATAGTTAAATATAATCTCCCATCAGACTCAGAATAGTTGATGGTTATGTCCATGATATAGTTGGATTTCCATGATAGTGCACCTGCACCCTAGTCATGACCCCACAACGCAGGAAGAACCAGGAAGGCATGTACCTGGCCTGTTGACACAATAACAGGATCCTTCATCAACTCCAAGGATATTGGGCAACGGAAATCATCTGGGATGACCTGTGTATTTTGATTGTTATCGACTGATGATTGCCCACTGGAACTGGGAAAAACATTCTTTTCGCTGGTAGGCGGATCCATGTCAAGGTTCTCTGTCTGCACAAAGTCTTTAATTTTCTTCAGCAACATTGATATCTTCTCAATGCTCTCGCCAGGATCTCCACCACTTGCACAAACCATCTCATGTAGAGCCAGCGACTCCTGCTTAAGGTCAGCAATCTTCATTAACTCTAGCTTTTCAACCAATCTCCTTAAGACAGCTGGTTCCGAGGTTTTGTCACTACTCTGGTTATAAAGGGCTAAGAGCTCTTCATACAACTCGACATCAGGTGAATCAACTCTTCCTTTAGCTCTTCTAAATTGTCCAAGGACGAGCTCAACCTGGAAGCCAAAATGTTAGATACTCTTCATTGAAGTATCGAAACTAAAAACTGAAGTTAAGAGTTCCAATGCCTTGCAAGAGAAGTATTCTTAATATGTAATATTGACGACAAAGAAAGTTTGAAATAGATGAAGTTTCGCTCTTATGTGGCCAATTTTCCAGTCAGTTATATTTTCATTCGTACTAACCAGCATATGTAAGGGTCTATGTAACAAGGAGATTCCACAAAAATTATGTCAACTTAACCGAACAAATACATACTACATAGTCTAACCGTAACCACGTCCCAGATAAATGAAAAGAACAAGCTTTCAAAAATGAAATCTTACTTGCTCCTTGACTTCATCTGATATGTCCAGGTTTTCATAGGAAATTCCACTTAGAGCTTGTTCCAGTTGGGAGGTCACCTCATGATATTTATTCATAATCTGCTCCCTTTCTAAGACCTGTAATAGGAGTGGAACAAAAAAATATAGTTTAAGAAATGAAAATTCAAAAGACTAAATTCATAGAAAGAATTATGCATTACAGTATTTAGATGGCCCTTCTTTGATCCTTCCTCCTTCCTCCAGAGAAATTGAATGACTAATTTAACAACAGATAAGTGTATAACCGTGTATGCAAGCCCTGTTGTAGTGCAATTAGAAAAGTTGCATTTGGTTGACACTTTGCATCACCAGTTGAATAACAGAAAGGGAGAAAGAGGCAAGAAAAGAGTGGTTTTATGGGGCTGCACTGGTACAAACGCAAATGTGGTTGCACTTCATTCAGTGAGAGACTTCATAGAATTTACAGAGACAACACAACTCAGTAATGGATAGTCCAACTACCAACCCTGCAACCCTTCTTTCCCAAATGCCAATTCACTGTACAGACACAATTTCTGGAAAGCAGCCTAAATCTTCACAAAATTTTATAATAAGCAGAATATTCTCATGCAGTTGAGGCATAAGGAATTAAAAGAAGCAACGCCACTGAAAATGCAAGAAGAATCAACTTCTTCCTTCCTCTTGGTCTTTCAATGCCAAACACTCAGAACCATAAATCAACCTCACTGCCATTAAGAGCATCAGCAATTTCCAGTATCATCATAAGCTACTAAGCTCATAGATGTAGCCCATGCTTCAAAGAGTCCAAACACGTTAACAACAAATCTACAAGACGCTCCTCTTGGCCTTTGATACTACCGATTATAACCAAGACCATTGCTCTGATTTTGCATTTTATGTCCTCAGACAGTGTGACACCTTTGATCGATATGCGTCTAACTACTTATCTATAGAAATGTATTAAATACCACCTATCCTACCTCTAGGAGCTTCCTCTTCAAGTTAAGTTGCAATGGTCCGCTCCTATTGTAGACTCCCAATTGAAATTTTCCCAGAATTGACCCTAGAAAAGGCAAGACTCCACTAAAATTTGACTTCAAAGCAGCATGAATAGGGATGTGAGGGCAACGTGCAAACCACTCAAAATGGCTTTTGATATGTGAAAGTTCCTCGGAACTCTAAGGGAGGAGCAACAGAATCCAATGGACCAAAAACAATCGATGACCCAAAGAGCACATAGAAACTGCGAGCGCGAAATGAACGGCACGCACCACGTAAATTTTGCTGCCTTCGGTCCCGAACCTCAGCAACTCCTTCGCGGAACTCAAAGCTCCCACAAGCGAGGCGAGAGCTCTGATCGTCCCTTCGGGCATTGACTCCTTGCTGTCCTTAAGCTCTTCGAACAATGGAGTCAACAGCTTCAATCTCCTGGCCAGATTGCAGTACTGCTTCTTGATCGTGCCTCTGTAACCCGAGATGGAAGCTATCTCGTTGACCGCGTCGATCACGCTCTGAGCCAACGCTCCTTTGTCCTCCTCCATGACTCGCCCTCCGAATTGGGAGGAGAAAAAAACACACTCCCGGAGAGAGTCTTTGAGGAACGAGCTTCCCGTGCGCTAAGGTTGAAGCGATGGGAGGTCATGACAGTCGCGGGCCACGCCGGACTCCATTCGAGAGAGAGGGTGGAGTAGCAAAGTTCTTTGGGTGTGAAAGAGAATTGGAAAAATCAAGCCAAACCTGCTTTTTGGCCCCTTGAAAGAAGGGAAAAAAAAAAAAGCCGAGCAGAACTGACGAGACGACTGCAGTCGGCTCGGCTCAGATCGGCTCCGCTTGGCTGAGTTAAGTTATTGCGTGTTAGAACTTAGATTGAGATTTGAGTTGGGTTAGTTGGACCGGTTAAGTTAAACTATGAAGGAGGCTGAGCCTGAGCAAATCGAAATTTCAACGGCGTGCTCTCTGCTCTCTAGAGGTGGGCCCATCCACGCCTGTTTAGGACTGATCGTTGGAAGTGCAAGATGGGTGGGTTTTTTTTTTTTTTTTTTTTTTGTTCAGACAAGATAGGTGGTTGTTTTTTTTTTTTTTTTATGTGTAAGGGCCTGTTTGGTTCAACATTTGAGATGAGCATTGGGGCTCTAAAGTCCATTGGCCAAATGCAAATGCTGTTTGGTTCATTTTTTGGCTCACTTTAGACAGATGCAATTGCATCTCAAATGCCCTCTAAAGGCCTTTAGGCCAAAGTACCTCTGGAGGTACTTTGGGAAGTTGCATCTCAAATACAACTAATTTTTTTTTAAATTTTATCACATTCACTTGCCGCCTCCAACCGCCACCGTTCATCGCCGATCACCGTCACCGCCTCCCATCGTCGGTGGCCGACCTCGCCACCGGTCGCCGGAGGCCGCCGCCGGACTCCGGTGCCGGACGACGATCGCCGGACGCCGGCCGTCGCCTCCACCGGTCGCCGGACGCCAATCGTCGGACGCCGCCCGCCGCCGCCGGTCGCCGATTGCCGGACGCCGCCGCCAGTCGCCGGACGCCGCCGTCGGACGCCGCTGCCGGTCGCCAGACGCCGCCGCCGGTCGGCGGACGCCGGACGCGAGACGCCGGACGCCGCCGGTCGCCGGACGCCGCCGCTGGTCGCCGGACGCCGCCGGTCGCCGGACGCCGGTCGCCGGACGCCGCCGCCGGTCGCCGGACGCCGCCGGTCGCCGGACGCCGCGGGTCGCCGGACGCCGCCGGTCGCCGGACGCCGCGGGTCGCCGGACGCCGGTCGCCGGACGCCGCCGGACACCGGACGCCGCCGCCGGTCGCCGGAAGCCACCGGACGCCGCCGGGCGCCGGAAGCCACCGGACGCCGCCGGTCGCCGGACGCCGGTCGCCGCCGCCGGTCGCCGGACGCCGCCGCCGGTCGCCGGTCGCCGGACGCCGGTCGCCGCCGGTCGCCGGACGCCACCGGACGCCGCCGCCGCCGGTCGCCGGACGCCGCCGCCGGTCGCGGGACGCCGCCGCCGGTCGCCGGACGCCGCCGCCGGTCGCGGGACGCCGCCGGACGCCGGAAGCCGCCGGGCGCCGCTGGTCGCCGGACGCCGCCGCCGGTCGCCGGACGCGCCGCCGGTCGCCGGACGCCACCGCCGGCCGCCGTCGATCGCCGGACGACGGTCGCCGGACGCCGCCGCCACCGAACGACGGACGCAACCGCCACCGCCGATCGCCAGACGTCGCCGCCACCGCAAGTCGCCGGATGCCGCCGCTGACGCCGTCGCCGGTCGCCGAACGTCGGTGCCGGACGTCGATCTTTGGACGCCGGCCGTCGCAGCCGCCGATCGCCGCACGCCAATCGTCGGACACCGGTCGTGAAACGCCGGTCGCGAGACGCCGGTCGCCGAACGCCGGTCGCCGGCCGCCATTCGCCAGCCGCCGTCGATCGCCGGACGACGGTCACCGGACGTCGGCCGCCGCCGCCTTCGCCACCGTCGTTGAAGGTCACTGGTCGCCGCCGCCGCCGCCACTTTTTTTTTATTATAAAAAAGTAAAAATATTTTACAAAGTATATTTTTCACCAAACGGCATTTACGCCAAAGTTGCTTTCAAATGCATTTCTAAAAAATATTTTGCCAAACACTACTTGCATTTTGGAAAAGATCTTTAGCCTAAAGGTATTTGCATTTCCTCAAAGTCCCTTGGCCAAATGCTGAACCAAACAGGCCCTAAGATGGGTGGGTTTAAGTTTAAACGGAGCTATTTTTTAAAAAATGAAACGGGTATTATTTCAAATAAAAACTTGTATAAAATGAATATTATTTTAAATAAAAACATGAAATGTTTCTTTTTCTAAAAATGGCCTGATCGATGACATTTTAACTGTGTAGTATGGACACTCCTTCGAATGGAATTTATGCGTGTTGGACATGCATTCGTATCCAACACGCTCTAGACACGGTCAGACGCAGTCAATGCGTGTCCAAGCGTCGACACCTGGTCATCATAACGGACACGCATGTCCAGTGGTAAAATAGAAAAGTTTTTAGTGAAAAAGAAAAACTAAAATCTCATCTAATTTTCTTTTCACCATCGCGCCTATGTCTTTGCTCTCTCTCATCGCGCCTCTCCTCTGTGTCTCGTGCTGTCTCTCGTTACTCTCTGATCCGTCGACTTCGACTCCCCTCGATGCCTCACGACTCGTCGCCTCGTGGCCCCCGGCCTTGCCTCAGGTACTCAACTCGCGTCCTCACTCCTCAACTCGCCACTAAGTTCTAGACTTGGTGAGGCCGTGTCTTCAGCTCGTGTTGTCAGCTTGCCTTCGGTACTCAGCCCGCCTTCTCTCCTCTTGGTTTTCGTGATTGTCTCCCTCGCTCCTCGCCGCCGTCGCTCAAGGAAGTCTTTGTTCTTTGCACATGAAAACTAGGTAAATTTCTTGATTTTTTTTTGTTTATATTTCCATCTATGTTCTGGTGAGGCCGATTGTGGTGTTGTGGATCTGGGATATGAGTTTGAGTTTGAGATTGTGCGGGTTGATCATAGGCAAAAAGAGGGGAGGTGTATTACGTGTATCAAGTGTGTTACGCGGAACAAGAGATCGACCAATAAATAGACAGAACAAGAAAATAAATCGGACACTAAATGTATGTAGTTCGGTCATACAGACCTACGTCTACAGGGAGAGCAGCAATAAATTTCACAATAGATCAAGCAATACACAGAGATTACAGATCACATTCTAGTCACTCTAACATTATCAGTGTTTCCCATGCCTCAATTACATTCAAGAGGCAGGGATGTCAATATCTCCAACTATAATCTCATATTAACTTGTGCTTTATCTCACTACAGGCAATTTTTAAGCCTCCCAAAGCAGTGAGGGGTGGAATTCTCATATGTTTCCCTCACGTGCTTTGCATTTTATGATCCAACATATATTAAGAACTCAATGTTGAACATATCTTACTCAAGTTCTTTTTGAACTTTTGAAATTTGCCAATTGTGGATTGCTGGAGTAGCATGGTTTTGCTAGGAACATAATTTGGACATTTGATGATAATCCTCCACCCCTGCCCTCGATTGATTCTCAAGGCAAACCGTTAATTTGCTCAAGCCTTCTGAAGAAGACATAAAGGGTTGGCCTCATAGGTATTAGCTCAATCGTAATTATCTCCAAACTCCACACCGAATACCAATACCTTGTGATGCTTTCTTCTACTTCTTTTTTAGTTTTCACTAACATTTTCCATCAACATTTTTTCTGGAATATTTGTTATCTTATGAGTTTGAAGCTACAATTTGGGGTCATCAAGCGGTTTTACCGCAAAACAATCATATATTAATGTCAAATATGAAATAACTATGACATTTAGACATATGGTGATGTTTGGAGTGCATAAAAATGATAATTTATTAGGTGTATATAAAAAGATACACTTAATATATAACGTGTCCCAGCATGTCGGAGTTTTTTACTTTTTGAGAAATCACGTGTCCGCGTGTCGTGTCGTGTCGTGTCGGTACTACATAGCATTTTAATCATTTTTTTTGGTATGGTGCATTTTAATCATTTATTTTTTTCCTTTTTTCTTTTTTTTTTTCCTTCATTTTCGCCAGCAGTCGATCTCATGTCCGGCCATCGGTGAGGGCTGGGTGAGGTAGCCGGCCATGCCCTACCCAGGCAAGGATCGCCGTCAAGGTGAGACCACCCTCGACGGCCTCGTTTGGGCGAGGCAAGCCTCGCCTAGGTAGGGCGAGACTGTCCCTTACAACCGTCTAGGGTGGGCTTGCATCGATGGCCATAGACCTCGCTTGGGCAGGATGAGGCCTTCCCTCTTCCGTCGAGGGCAGCCTCCCCTCAACGACCCCAAGTGAGGCTGCTCAGCCGTGGGCCTCCATGAGACCGATCAATGACGAAAATGAACGGAAAGAAAAAAAAAATAAAGATGGACAAAATATGAAAAAAAAACAAATGATGAGAATGCCATTGGTCATGCTCTTTTTTGAAACAAATAGGGCACTTTGAGCCCTTATTTAAAACAAGATCCACCTCATGCCCTTATTGGATATTTGTCCCTATTTTTATTGCGCTTCATTCAAGTCGGATCATTTTCATATTTAAGATTTAGGCTCGATTTGTTTTGCAAAGTATCACTTGAGGTAATTATTCAATGAAAAATACTCCTCATTATCGACAACAATTATATCTTTTTTTCTTTATTTTTATAAGCGATATAACAAATTATTTTTTTAAAAAAAATATGCATCAAATTATTCATTTTTTGCAGAACAAACAGAGTCTAAATATCTTTTAACAGTATATATGAGTTTGGGCATGGATTTGTACCTAAACCCTCAAGGCCAACCCCAATATACCAAACACACGTAATGATAAACGCTAGCACCTTTGGATACAAATACAATTTTCCTCTATATTGTTATACCTGAAATTTAGCAATGGCGTTCGGGGTATCGATGTATTTGCATGTTACTTTCACAGTGTGCTTCGAAAATCAATCCTGCAATTTACGAACCAAATCTCATTAACGGTGATTGTCCAATAAATACCTTAAAGTATAGTTATCGACAAATGCATTGTGTGTTAATTTTCATAGCACATTGATTAGTTCGACAAAATGAATCCATATAATAATAATATCGTTAATGTTGCGCTTAGAATGAGTTCTCGGGTTTGGATTTTAAATACAAAAGATCCATATTCAAAATAACAACATCGTTTGCTTAGAGCAACTTTAGGACTTTCACATCTTATCCGACGAGACGAGCCTTGCTAAATGCATGCTGACATAATAGTTAACATGTATTTTTGAAATCATTGAAAGTTGGGATAACTTGTGTTATTATTTTCACCATATCATGCCTCATAACTTGGAGGAAAGAGAGAGAGAGATAGAGAGAAAGTTAGGCGAAGCATAAGAATCATGACAAGTGAATATGTAAATAAACATATATACATATAAATGTACTTCTTTTCTCAACTATCTTTTGCATCCTCAAATTTTATAACGGAACCTTACAAATTTTGTTTCTAGAACACTTGATTTGACAGTCTGTAGATATAGAGCATGCTAATTGTTAGGATGCACGTGTGAGTTGCGTTAGAGAAGTCTCACATCGGAGAGATGAGGTGGTCTTGAGCAGGTAATATATCTCAATTGGTCCATAAATATTGACTTAAGCTTTTGAGTGAATGTAAATCAATTAGATATGTTGACGGATTCGGACTTGAATTTCCTCTTGGCGATCTCCTCAAGTCAAGGTATCGAACTTCTGTTGCGCGCTCCCATCAAATGGTATAAGAGTCGATGGTTTATTGGTTAGCCACTCCCAATATCTATCGGTGTTTGGTGAATATCTCGAGGGAAAAATCTCATGTTCGACACTTGTTTCGGGTGAAAATTGCCATCACAGTTGATTTGACGAGAAGAGACTATGGACAGTTGGTCTAGTAAGATAAATCTTGGCAAGAAGAGACCATGGATAGTTGGATACAATCCTAAGTTAGCAATTGATTGTGATGTATAATTATGGGTGCATTCCAATGACTTGGAGATTTTAACTTAAAATAAATTGATGCAAAATGATACTTGAATTAAGGAGGAGCAAGCCTAACATTGGATGCAAGTGTAAATTGTGTTGGAGAAAACTCACAAGTCTCACATTAGAGAATTGATGTGGTCTTAGCAGCTAATATATTTTAATTGATCCATAACTCATTAATTTAAATTTTTGTGTAAATGTGAGTCTAATTAGATACGTCGACGAGCTCGGACATGGATTCCCTCTCCGCCTTCTCTATTGGACTTCTGCTGCGTACTTCCAACAATAATTGAGCGACAGATGATAGAATCAGATTTAAAACAAAATCACTTTGTAAATGTTGCAGAAGATGCAATGAATGGAGTAGATTTTTGAAAATTTATGATGATACAAAAAAAAATATTCTAGATTAATATATAGTTTTAAAAAGGTATGAGTTGATTATAAGTCTTAAAATTTATCACGAAAGTGTAATTGAGTCATAAAAAATTTGCAAAATTATAGTCGAATCCTAAAATTTGTCAAATTGGTGCGATGGGCCATTTTGCTAACTTCATTCAACTTAGCCAACGAAAAATGCTTATGAAACACTTTTAATTATTTTCTCTATCTTACGTGGTGATAACATGGCTAAAACGATCCTGTTTTGATCCAAATCTCATTCTTATACAACTTTTGTTTAAATTGAATTAAAAAATAAGCTAACTTTTTTTTTAAAGAGAAGAAGAAAGAGGGAGTTGGAAAGCAGATGGCGAAGCCTTCGTTGCCGCTGCCCCACCACTGCCGGGAAGGGTGAGCGATGGTGTCGCAATGGTTGGTGGGGGTTGTCGGGCCTTGACGACCCTCTTTGCCTGCTATCCGACTCAATAAAAAAAATTAATTAATTTATTTTATTTTAAAATTTGTATAAAAATGATATTTAGACTAAAACAACGTCGTTTTAGCCACGTCATCACCACATAAGGTAGAGAAAATAATTATAAAAGCCACCGTCAGTATTTTTCATCAACCAAGTTGGACAAAGTTAATAAAATGGCTCGATTGCATGAACAAGGTTTAGTGCTTGATTGCACTTTTGACAAGTTTTAGGATTCAATGGTACGTCCATAATAAATTTTAGGGCTTTCAGTGCACTTATTTCATTTTATAAATAGGAGTTCGAATTTCAACCTAAAGTATTATGATCTTAATGCCGTTTTGTGATTTTGTATTCATGTAAAAGAACTTTGGTTTTATAAAATAATTAGTGCTCTTGCCTTGTATTTTGTATTGATGTAAAATTTTGGCTTCTTAGCACAAGCTTTTCGTGTCTTCCGCATGCGTAATTTTTTTTTTTAGAAATAGATTTTATTTCACTTCAAAAAGATGTACAAAACTTCAAGACAAAATCAATCACAAAGCGTTACAATGCAGTGCAAATCTGAAAAGTAGATCAATTTGATATATCCTATAACAACCATCTCCTTCCATAAGAAGATATTTGTATCATAGCACAATCGGCGGCCAATTATCGAAACTTGAATCAATATCAGTGATGAGCACATCCAAGATCTTCCTCTATAGTGACTACAACTTTGCCAAAAGATGCTGTGTATCCAGGTTTGGCGTCCTCGACATCATAATCGTACAGATACGACAATAACACCAATAGGTTGAAAAGGCAGAAATAATATCTTCTAAATTTCAAATCTATGTTTAGATCGAGATAGAAGAGCTCTTAAATTTACAATTAACTTTTTTTTTTCAGTTAAATTTACAACTAATTTGAATCGGGCAAAAAGAGCTGTAAAGTAGATATAGTTGATCAAAAAAGTTTCAATAAACTCACCGTCTACGAAATCACGGAAGAAGCGTAGAAGATTCATAAGCAACTATAATTCAGACGCAAGTGGCCGTACCACGCGTACACGGCCGTCACGCTGGGGAATCGAACAGCCACCGCACACGTGGAAACAAGGAAACACGCGAGACGTCAGATTCCAGACCAACTGGAGCGGGCCATGGCCCATGGGACGTGTTGACACGTGGCCTACGTTGGCTCTTTGTAGGGGTGGGGGTGGGGGTGGTGGTGGGTTTTTTTTTTTTTTTGGTCGAAGGGGTGGTGGTGGGTTAATAGCCCCTTGTTTTGGTCTTCGTCCTTCTGACACGGACTCGGCGTCGGCATGACTCGGTCCGAGCGACTCTTCTTTGTGCCAGTTGGCTCGGGTCGGCTCGGCTCGGCTCGGCTCCCCCCCAGTTTTAGCCACTTTGGACTTGTAGTCGCTGTACGGAAATTACTCTTTTTTTTTCTTTTTCTTTTTTGCGTCCAAATACGGATATTACTTAAAAAGTGCTGCAAAGAAGACATCATTATTTGCAATCAATATTTTCATTGATTATAACTAAAAAGTCCCTCTACGGGTGAAGTCGTCTGTCCACGATCCCGTCCGACACCGAGCCGGCGCACGCCTTACATTTGACACGAAAAGAGAGCGGACATTAACATTATCTGAGATTTTTTTTTTGGTCGAAACTATAGACAGCTGGCGATGTAATACATAGAAACTCTAAATCATTCGGAAAGTCTTGGATAAAAGAAGGTCTTATTCGGATAGGTTAACTACAAATTTTATCAGTCAACGAGGGGATTTACAACATCGTTCGATTTAATTCATCGATTATCCAAACTTATACATTGAACATGCCAATAAAAGTACTTATACTGTAACCAAAAACCGACTAGTCAACACTTTCTATTCCGATTATCGATTCTTGTACGACACTGTTTGCGACATGAGTATTAGAAGTTTTCGCTTGATTAGTCTAGCATATAGACACAAAGTTGCTATGCGTATGAAACAACTCACTAGAAAAAAAAGTAAAAAAATTCCACTTGAATGGAAAAACTCTATCTGACACGAAATCACTCTTATCGAGACTGAATATTAATCCGAGAGGTTTCGTCGAAGCTGCAGTTGCCATCAACTTTAGAAGATAGAACTGTGAGAAGACAACAGTGCGAGATACTACACCAAACTCATCTTGGACGTGATGAATACTACTAAAGCCTGGAGATTTGAACATCAATATTGATGGGTCTTTTGAGACGAATTCGCGAATGGCTCTATCGCAAGCAGCAAGCGTATTCTAAAATTTTCAAAAAGTGTAGTTAAGTCCTAAAACTTATCAAAGAGTGCAATTACGTCTTAAGACTTTCAAAAGATGCAATCAAGTCTTAAAACTTGCCACTAGAGGTGTCAAACAGGTGAATTGGGTCGAGTTGGGTTTGAGTTGGGTCGAATATGATTCGACCCATATTGATCAATTTAACCCGTTTTGAGCTATTTTTACAAAGTACAAATCTAATGACCCATATCCAATCCATATTTCTTAAACATTTTTGTATTTAACTAAATCATATAGTACTTATTTAATAATTTGATTAAAAAATGATATTGCTAAAATATTTTTATGCAAGATAAATTTAGATTTTTTTTTTAAATTTTAAATTTTTTAAAAGATACTTTTATTCTTTAGTCTTTTCTCTTTTTTCCTTCTTCCTCCCTCCTTCGTCTCTCTCTCTCTCTCTTCTGCAACTCCTTCTCCCTCCTCCATCTGCGACTCCTCCTTTGTCCGCTGGTTTCAGGGCTTCGGCGAGCTCGCGGTTCTCCAGATCCCGCCACCTCGAGCTCACCCGAGGCCGGCGAGCTCGGCTCGCCAGATCCCGCACCCTAGGCCAGATCCCGGCTAGCCCCAAGCTCCCTCGAGGCCGGCGAGCTCGGGGCCAAATCCTGGCGAGCCCCGAGCTCGCTCCGCCCAAGGCCGTAGAGCTCGATTTTTTTTCGGTGATCGTCGCGGCGAAAGTAGGCGGATGAAGTTCTTTCTCTCTGTGTTCGATTCTCTCAATCTCGGTGAAGAAATGAAGAAGGAAGGAAAAGTGAAGAAGAAGGAAAGCTGAGAGGGTGGACTCGTGGGCTTTGCTTATGTTCAGAAATATGGGTTGACCTATTTTTTGGGCATTAAAATTTTTTAACCTATTTTAATCCATTTTAAGAGAAAATGAGTTATCCATATAAAGTTGAGCATCTTAAAAATAGTCGAAAAAATGGGTACATGATCCATATTGCTGGCTCTACTTGTCATATTGATAAATCAAGATTGATTGCACATCTGATTGCATTTTCGTGACAAGTTTTAGAATTTGATAACACATTTTGAAAATTTTAGGATCCGATTACACTCTCGTGATAAGCTTTGGCGTTTTCAGTGAACCTATCTATAAAAGAACTAAATATCGAAATATGCATGACAAAATTATTTTAACTTTTCAAAGAAAAATGTCATATCCCTTCAGTCTCGTTTTATGTCAAAAGTTAAGATATAAATTGAATGTTCTTTTTGGTCAAAATTGAATGTTCTTTTAGACGGGCAAATTGATGTTAGACGTTACTCTCTATTATATTAAGAAATCTCGTCTGCCTAAATAAAAATTTAATTTGCGTCAGCACTGCAGAAAGGTATGAAAGCGAGTCTTCTTTCTTTTTTCCGCTCAAGTGAAAAAGAAAAAGAAAAAGAAAAAGAAAAAAAGAGGGGGGTCCGTTGCTCCTCTGCCTTCCGCAGCACCACTTCCCTCTATCATCACCTCAGCTTGTTGAAATGGCGTCCGAGGCGGTCTTGCGCGAGTATTTGCCGGAGAGATGAAGAATCGGAGCAGAAAATGGCTGAGATCGACGACCAGAGGAAGGGCGACGCTCGCACGAGCTCAATCGGACGTTGCATCGCTTCCTGCATCTCCGTATTCCTCACTCAGTTTACCCTCGCTCTCATTCCTCACTTCCTCTACACCTCTCCACTCCTCATTCAGCTAGCCCTCTCAGGTCTCTCTCTCTCTCTCTCTCTCTCTCTGTTCATAGTTCGGATTTTGCGAGATGTGATCGCACGCTGGCTTGTCCTGTTCAGCTCTGGTGCTTGTGGTGGTTCTTGGATTGGGAGGGAGGTGTAGGCGAGTTCTCGGAGTCCACGCATCAGCTCCTGCCTTTGTTGTTCTAAATATTACATACATCTGGGTTATCTATGTGACCGTTGTCAGAGAAGGTGACTCTCTTCTTCCTTTCGTAAAATTAGCCGCACGTGGCTTCGATGTGGTTTGTGCTCTTTAATTCGATTATTGTTCTACGCCCGTGATCATCCGGGAATCGGAGTAGTGTCCACTTTTCACCGAGTCCTGATCGGGCTATGGTCAGCAGCTGGGGAGTATGGTCGAGCAGTGCACAGCTCGAGACCCTCCTTTACGATTGGCAACGATTGTATCGATCAGGCTGCGAACTGGTTCACTTAGCTTCTTCTAAATTGATTCTAAGTTCATTACTAACTCGCCTTTTGCTGGAGAGGGATTCCGTGCTTCCAATAGAGTAGAGTTGCTTCTCTAACAAGTCAAACAAATATAGATCAAATGGTCTCTTTCTTTATGCAAGGAAAGGTGTTTTAGTTCGTAGTGCGCAATCATTGATCATGGATTTCCTGCAGTATAAGCGTACTAAGGTAGGAACATAAAGAACACGAATTCCTGGCTCATTGTTGTTTACTTTCCATCGCAGCGGTTCCACTGTTGACGGATATTTTGTTCCATGGAGAAGTTGCCATGCTTATAATTGGTCTTTGCAGGTTGGTCCTTTCCATTCCTCCAACTTTTGAGTTTTTTCCTGCGTACATCCATTCATTCTGACCCCTTTTTATTTAGCTGCTTTTGCTGATATCTGTGGTGACTGGTTCTATGCTGATAGTCGTGTGTACAATGACAGTATTTTTAAGAGAGATCCTGGTCGCGTAACACCTGGACCTTCCTTATCAAACGAACTTTCTGAAGTCGGTGAGGTACTGAAAACTGGGAAGTGACTAAACATGTGATTATAATTGGTCGTGATCTACTTTTCCAATTTACTCATTCCTCCATTACTTGGCAGTAGCACACGCCTTTATCACTTAATTGGCAATCCCATACGTGCAGAATGTTGGGGTGTGGTTCAAGCCCATAATTTTTCATAAGTAGTTTGGGTTTAGGCTCATGAATAGCTACTGCTATATATACTCTTTTTCGCTTGTAATTGAGTGATGTAATGAGAGGTGCAATGTATTAATTATAGTGGAATCCTCTGCTGGACTGGACGTATCCCTATTTTAAAGGTGAACCAAGATAAAATCTCGTGTCTCGATTGCTCTCTCGCTTTACGTTTTACTTTGACTTGATTGTGTGCGGAATGCTAATACAGAGGACTTAAAGTTTCATTTATTCAAACATTGTCTTCCCCGTCTTCTTTTTCAGACTAGCTCTTTGATGGGAAGAGTAAGATATTGTAGAAGTTGCGAGGCATATATCAAAGGGTTTGACCACCATTGCCCTGCGTTTGGAAATTGTATAGGTAACGTAAGCTCCACATGGCAACTGAACTTTCAATAGACTCCTTAATACAATTAGTTAATACTTCATCATTCTTACTTGTAATCATGAAGCACGTTTCCTCAACATCACATTGGTGTTGGCATCACTATGCAGGTCAGAATAACTATTTCCTTTTCATGGCTCTTTTGGCTGGATTTCTTGTCACCGAGTCTTCTTTTGTGGTCAGCTCATCTAATTGTAAGTTTGGCTTATGCTGCCTGACTATATAACCAACTCTTTATTGTTGGAAAATTTAAATTGTGCACGGAAGCTTGGTGTTGATGGCCGATGATAATTTGTGGTTAGTGATGTATTGGGAAGAGGATGGACAAGGGACAATATTGGGTTAAGGATATAGGTCATGGGATAAAACAAAAATAGTTTCACTAGTAGAACAAAGTATTTTTACAAATATAGGTCATCGAGATCAAATACTACAAGACTGAAGATCAAGTTGCGGATATATTTACTAAAGCACTACTGCCATCAAGGTTCGAGGCCCTGCGGAGCATGCTTGGAGTTTCACAAAATTGGATTAAGGAGGAGTGTTAAAATTGTAATCCAATTTCTAAAAAAACAGAAATAGAAAAATGTAGAATTGCCTAGAAAAAATTGAATTCTAAAATTATGTAGAAAAAGTCACAAATTGTAGAATTCTCTTGGCTTTTGGAAGACTCAACAATGTTTATCTCTTAAGAACAAAAAGAAAAAAAGAAGAAGAGAGAGGGAGAGAGAATGGCAGAGTCGGTGGAGAAAGTCGGTGGAAAAGCCTATAAAAAGGCTTGCTTGTTGTCCGAAGGTGGCAAGAGAAATAGCCACCCAACTAAAAAGCAAAAAAAAAAAAACCCTTGTACAATCCTTTGTACAACTTCCAACTAATAAAATTTTATTTCTTTGCAAATTCCTATTAAACCTTTGCCCGTTTGCTCCCTCCTTAACTTGAGCACATACTAAAACTAAACCTGCTTTCATAACACTAACATTTATAAACATTAAATTAGCACTGGGACATTCCCCCTGGAGTTTGAGCAGGGTTAGAATGATTTTGCAGGTGAGGTGAGCCTAGAATACGAAAGAAAACCTTTGACATCAGACCAAAATATATAGCCTTAAATTTCCCAAGCTAATCATTTGCATCCATGTATCTGCCAGTGTTACTCCCTATGACGGCTGGTACTGCTTGTTATTTGGCAGATGTGCAATCTTTATCTGCAGATTAATTGATGAACAGACAGAGAATTGGTCATTTAACGCTGATGTAGTCTTAAATGAATTAGGGTATGTGAGGAGGCATCCATCTTCATCCGATCAAAGTTTAATCAATGTATAGGTTCCTGAAAGACAATTGTTACTTTTCTGTTTGGATGTTAGAGATTGGATAAGTAACCCAGCACACTGTATTTACTCATGTTTGCATGTTAGAAATGCTCCAAAGCTGTGATCAGTGTGGAGGACAATTACAAGTTAACTGCTGGTGTACATTCTAAGAATTGGATAAATAGTTCTGCATGCTGTGTTCATTATCTTTGGTCAAAGAACAAAGGTCGTTCATCTTTTTCACCTTTTGGGCTCGGACCTCATCTTTATCTCCACTATTGATGCTTTACGCTTAGAAATGATTCATCTTCTGGCCTTTCACGCGTTCTTTTTTCCTGTCTTGTGCATCTGTCTGCTGACTGTCAGTTGCTTCTAAATCTTCAATTCTGTACCAAACTAGACTGGAGGTTAGTAATTGCAGTTTGAGCATCATTGAAGTATATAAAGTTTGATTGGATCATCAAATGACCTAGTGACCTTCTAAAACTATCTTTTTTATGGTTTCAGAGTAATATGGCTGCAGACTTGGTCATTGGTGGATTGCTGTTTTCTCTGCTCCAGTTGCTATGGCAGGTCTAACTTTTTGCTTGTTTACGAGTTTCTTATCAGTTACTTCTTGTAACATATAATGGTACTGTGCATGCATATAATGTGTTTGTGTCGTGCAGGGTATATTTTTCATGTGGCACATATACTGCATATGTTTCAACATTAGAACTGATGAGTGGGTAAGTGCACAATGAGTTTGGCACCTTCCCTTGAACATATATATATATATATATTTTCACTTTGGGTGAATTCTGCAGTACGCATCATCCTTGCATACATCTTTTCAGATAAACTGGAAGAAGTATCCAGAATTTCAACACCAATTTAAATCTGAACAAGGTAAATTTACTTGCTTTTCTTATTCCATCAGCTCGATGGTTCTTCCAAAATTTTTAGATTCTTAGTTTAACTGTTTTGTGGTTTGCTTATCTAGGGCAAAGTTCCACTCATTTCACGTTCCGGAACCCGTATGATAAGGGCATCCTGGGGAACATTAGAGAGTTCCTATCATATGCTTCTGCTGACGCTGGAAGCAGAGAAACGTAAGTGACCTGAATTTGTTGCTCCTACTGCAATTCTGATACGTAAGGAGCTGTGCCTGCTTATCACGGATGCTGTCACTGACCTTTTGAGATTTGTATAGTGAAGAATATTTATACTCGGTTCACCTTCTGATCTATCAGATCATGCAGTATAGGGTTAAACTAAATTTGCACTCTTCTAGAGTTTTGGTGGTAGCTTATATATTTAGAAGTGTTGAAGTAAGAAGGAAGAGCTGATGCGGAGATCTTTTGCTCTCTTGATTAGGGTCGGACCCATCTAACATGCCCTTTAGAATCGTAAGCTGAAGACAAGAAAAGATTTTCCCAACAATACTCTAAAAATATGGAACCTCCTTTTTCAATTTTTCCCTTTTTCCATTTACATCGTCTGTTTTACTGAACTTGCATAACCGAGAAAGATATGAGAAGCTTGCAATTTGCAGTGTTACTGCATAACCAAGAAAAGATATGAAGAGTATTACCGAGAAAGATATGAGAAATTTTCCAAGAACTCGAACGACGCAGCTTACATTATTCTCACCAAAAAAGTGATAGGTGATTAGCCTGATTACATATTTTGGGATATACTAGAACACAAAAGCACACTACGACACAAACAGAAGCAAATAATTTATTCACAACTCATGGAGTTGTATTCTTGCAATTGCATATTGCATAACATTAGTACAAGAGACTCCGGGGTTAACCAGAGATATCAATGGCCTTCACCTCCGGCTTCTTCTCCTCTTCCTTGGGCACAGTCACAGTGAGCACCCCATTCTCCATATTCGCCTTGATCTGGTCCATCTTTGCATTCTCCGGGAGGCGGAACCGCCTCATGAACTTCCCACTGCTCCTCTCAACCCGGTGCCACTTATCATTCTTCTCCTCCGTCTCCTTGCTTCTCTCCCCACTGATCTGAAGGATTCTCCCCTCTTCCACCTCAACTTTCACTTCCTCCTTCTTCAGCCCCGGGACATCTGCTTTGAACACATGGGCCTCTGGAGTTTCTTTCCAATCAATTCGTGCATTCGCGAATGCTGAAGTTTCGCGAGCCGAGGGGGGCACATTGGTGAGTGAGGAGGTGAAGAAGCCATCAAAAGGGTCCCAAATGTCTAGAGAGAATGGGTCAAAGACATCAGTTCGGCGGCCTCCAAAGATGCTCGGAATGAGCGACATTGTGATCACTAATCAGAGAACTCGGTAAAAGCGAGATGATTTTGCAATCTATGAATAGACGTTGTCGGATGATTTCTGGTGAGAGCTTAGCAAAATGTGGTGTATATATAGAGCTGGTAAGAGTATTCTGGTTCTCGTTGGAAAGAAGAACAGAGATATTGGAGAACTCTGGCGTCTTCAAGTCGCTTCTTCTCTCGCCTAATTTAAAAATAAAGTGGTGCTAATTATGGACCGACTCTCAAACGTTCCACCATATTCGCGATGTGTCTTTCTTTCCCTAGTACTGATCCAGATCGAGTGAAACATTGTGCACAGAACCTGGATAAATGTTCTTATTTACTCTCTGGCTTATTTTTAGGGATAATGACTCTAAACTTTAAATTTTTGCCCAACGTGCATTGTGATACATATCCCTCAACTTTTAATTTGTTTGATGTGATCTATTTCTAAATTGTTAATTTGTTCAATGTGATTTTTGAACAGTCCTTGAACTACATCAGCATGTTCAAAGTTATTCTTCCATTAATTCCAAATTAGAAATAACATTAAATGTCTTCATATAGTCCATATTGAACAAATTAAAAGTTAATGGAGTACATTACAAATTGAGTCAAAGTTTATGGATCATATTGTACATTGGGACAAAATTCAGGATCATGTGTATCATTTTTCCTAATTTCTAATAATTTATTTACTGCAGCAAAAGGGGTTGATTTGTCACCTTGATCTCCGACGATATTTATAGCTGGACCACTTGTTATCCGGCTATTTGCTGCTTTTGGCAAATCGCAAGTACTATTGAACTATTGACACTTTAGAAATGGTAAAATGCGGAACTAAAAGTCTAAAGTTGTTATATGGGCGAGTGGAATGTCAGTTGAGAATCCCAACTGGTGCCTTACAATCAATATTACGATAGACAAAATCTAAATGCGGCAATTTCCTAACACAAACGAAGGATTCACGTTGATCCTAACTTTGCAGGTTTTAATTGCTGCACGAAGTTCTTTACAAGATACGAAGTTAACACATCTTTCCATTCTCTTCTTTCACAAATGAAGCTGTTCTCGGTGTTGATTACATCGAACGCTGAGTTTCTTAATTACCCACCGGTGAGCTTTACCTGTCCCGTGTTTGGTTGGATTGTTTCGGTCGGGCACTGAAAAGACCAACGCTCAAAGCTTAGTTCGCACTCTTTCGTGTAAGAACAAACTCATGGCTAGAGGTGACAATATGAGTCACAAATCCATATTTGAAAATATGGGTCAAATATGAGTCATTAACTTTTAAAAGGTTCACTAAAAATGGGTTAACAATGGGTCCCATTTAAATCAATTTTCGACCCACATTGACCCACTTTCGACCCATATTGACCCACTTTCGACTCATAAAGATAACATTCTTCCACAAGTTGCAAATAGTCCCAGGGCCTGGTCCAGAGGTCGGGTCCTAGGGCCAAGGCGGGTCCCGGGACCGGGTGCCAGGGCCAGGGCTGGGGGCGTGACCGGGACCTGGGCCGTGACTGGGGCCTGGGCCGGGGCCGGGTCCTAGGGTCGTGATAGGGGTCAAGGCAGGGGCCGGGGCCGGGTCCGGGGCCGTGACCGAGGCCGGGGTCAGGCCTCGGGGCCGAGGCCGAGATAGAGGCCGGGACCGGGTCTCGGGGCAGGGGCAGAGGCCGTGACCGGGACCGAGGTCGGGGCTAGGTCCCGGGGGAGGGGCCGGGGCCGGGTCACGGGGTTGAGACCGTGGCCGGGGCCAGGTCCTGGCGCCGGGTCTCGGGATCGGGGTCCGGTCCCGGGGCCGGATCCGAGGCCGGGTCCAAGTCCGGGGCCATGACTGCGGCCGGGTCCCTGGACCAGGGCCAGGGCCGAGGGCTGGGGCCGAGTCCGGGGCTGGGTCTTGGGGCCGTGTCCGGGGTTGGGGCCGTGACCGGGGCCGTGATCGAGACCGGGATCGGGGCTGGGTCCGGGGCCGGGTCTCGAGGCCGGGGCTGGGTCTCGGGGCTGTGTCCGGGGTCGAGGCCGTGACCGGGTCCCGAGGCCGGGGCCGTGACCGTGACCGAGATCGGGACCGGGGCCTGATCCCAGGGCCGTGTCCGGGGTCGGGGCCGTGATCGGGGTCGGGGAAGGGCCGGGACCGGGTCCCGAGGCCGGGGCCGTGACCGAGACAGGGATGGGGGCCGGGTCTAGGGACCGGGGTCGGGTCCGGATCCCGGTCCCGAGGCCTGGGCCGGGTCCCGGTCCCGGTCCCGGGGCCGAGGCAGGGGCCGTGATCGGGTTCGGGGCCGGTACCTGGACCAGGGTCCCTGGGCCGGGGGCCGGGGTCCCAGGGCTAGGTCCGGGTCCCGAGGCCGGGGCCGGGTCAAGGGGCCGTGTCCGGGGTCGGGGCCGTGACCGGGGCCGGGGTCCCAGGGCAGGGGCCGTGATCGGGATCGGGATCGGGGCCGGATCCCGAGTCAGGGGCCTGGTCCCGGGGCCGTGTCCGGGGTCGGGGCCATGATCGGGGCCGGGGCTGGGTCCCGAGGCTGGGGCCGTGACCTAGACCGGGATCTGGGCCGGGTCCCAGGGCCGTGACCGGGGCCGGGTCTCGAGGCCTGGGCCGTGACCGGGGTCGGGGCCGTGACTGGGACCGGGATCGGGTACGGGGCCGGGTCCCGGGACCGTGGCCGGATCCCGAGGACGGGGTCGGGTCCGGGTCCCGGGGCCGGGGGTCGGGTTCCGAGGCCGGGGCCTGGGCTGGGGCCGTGACCGGGGCCAGGGGCGGGTCTCGGGGCTGGGGTCCCAGGGCCGGAGCCGAGGTCGTGACCGGGACCAAGGTCGGGAAGTATTTTAGTAATATTATTTTCTTAAAATATTATTATGTTTTGATAATATGGGTCAAAACGGGTCGGGTATGGGTCAGTTGCGGGTTGGGTCGGGTCAGTCGCGGGTCGGGTCGGGTTTGGGTCATTAAAGATGGGTCAATATGGGTTGGACCATATTCGACTTGACCCAAACCCGACCCAACCCACCCATTTGCCACCTCTACATGGCTTCCTATGTCTCTTTCATCAGTCGACATCATCGTATTGTAAGCTCTTGCTTGTAGAAATATGTTGGTGACCCCCCACTTTTAAACGAAAATAGCATAGTTAATAAATTTCGCTGTCTGGCAATCTCTAGCTTCGCCATGCAAGGGAACTTTGGAAGCTTGCCCCTCCAGTTTGATTTGTAAAGAAATCGATTCGGAATGTCTTATGGGAAGGAGGGAAAAATGAACAGACTTTAGATTTCAAGCAAAAGATCATTCGGTCCAGTAAATTGAGCATAGACTAAATAGAACTGTCTCAACTAGATATAGCTCATTAGAATGGCAAAATACAAGATTGACTCATCAAATAACGTAATCTTGTATCGGATAGAATATAGCCGAACATGGCTTATCTATTTATATCTGGCTTCTAGGATTGGAAGGGCAAAACAGGTGCTTTAACTCCTGTTTTCTTAATATTCGAAGGTCTAACATTGCGGATACTTGTGTTAATCGTCCGGGACTAGCTTTGAGCGAATGGGGCTCGAAAAGGTTCGATTTTGGGCGCAATGACATCAAATGCGCGCTTGCTGGAATTTGCTTAGAAAAGGTAAATTTCCTCAATTTTTAATCACCGTTCTATGCTTGTTTGATTGGTAACTTATGTACACATTCACGTATTGATGAATGTATGTTGATTTGTGATCAAAATTGAAAGGAATTAAACTTTTTCTATCAATATATGTCAAAACCGAAAATTGGATTGTTGTGGAATGAAATTCTGATTTTTCTAGTAAACTTAATTTGATCACGAAATTTTATAAATCTAATTGAATTTTCTGAGAATGGGTAAGATCAATTGGAAATATCTCTCCTGAAAAAAAAAAAAACTTGTTCGGCAATTTCTAAGATCAATATAAGTAAATTGGAAAAGATTGGATTTTTGGTGACCTAAAAATCAATTTTCGGCATCTATGTGCATACTTGGTCGAATTGCTCTATGTCATGATGATCAATGCTACATCTAGGATTAGTTAATTGACTATATCATTGTTCATACGATGTTACCTCTATGTTATGGATGAGATTGGATTGGATTGGGATCTTTGAGAATTATCCGAACAATTATGCAAATTCTTAAAGATAATTTTCTCAAATTAAAATTAGATCAAATTTTGGATGAGGAAAAGTGGACCTCAATTTCATATTTTCATCCACCCTTTATTTTTTCGAAATTCCAAATCAAATTGACTCATTTTCCTTTTATTTTTGTCATGTTTGTTTGTTGTGAAATTTGCACATCTATAAACAAATATGCCCATAATATATGCTCCCCTATGTGCCTAGACCCATTGAAAAATAAATTACATGCCTTAGCCATGATCTTATGGAATGAAACGATAATTTAGTATAGAATTTTGCGTTCTTCTCTTTGACAAAAGGTATGATGTTAATCTATGCAATTATCCGCATACTGGCTCGAATCTTCGAGAATGTAGCGGATAAAATTTTGTTAGCCCAGATAATTGGAAATGAATGAATTTTTTTTCGAAAAAATTCGAAAATTAAAAGGTATATTATGGTTTATTTTTATTCAAATTTTTTATTGCCTTTATTTTGCTTTTTATTGCCGAAAATACCAAAAAAGACATTTTGGCGCATAATATATGGTCCATCATGTCACATTTTTCCTAAATCAAAATCAGTTCACATCAATTAATTGAAAAGGAATTTTTTTCATGGAATTAGTACCGAAAGGGCATTAATTTTTCAATTAATCTAACCAAGTCCCTAAGCTCATTTTCTCTAGTTCGTAGAAATAAAATGGTTATCCCACTATTTTATTTAGGTTTCTAACTGACCTACCAAGAAATGATTAGTGATGGCTCCAATTAAATAATTTTTTCATGAATTGAACCTAAGTTGCGATTTAGTAGGAGTTGAGTCCGAATTATGTTAGTTAATTTGATTAACCTAATAATCCATCACCTTAATATTTTCTAATTTTAAGGTCGCGATACCAAACGTGTTTCCGTTCCGAGAACAAAATTTTTATGCAGTTATCAATGTATTCTGATTCTTTAAAACTCATATAGAGAACAAAATTTAAAAAATTTGATTTTAATTTGAATCATTTTTTTAACAGAAACGTTACTAAACAGACCCTGGATGCGTATGGTAACACTGGAAAAACACTCTAGGGAAAGTGTTTCTGTTCCAAAAGTATTCCCAAAACACTTTTGGAATAGAAACACGTATGGTTGTTTCTATTTCAAAAGTATTCCGGAGAACACTTTTGTTCCAGGGAACACTTTTGAAAAAAAAAAAAAACTTTTCTGGGTTTTGGAACACTTTTGGAACTACCATCCATCGACCACCACCCCCGGTAGCAGGTCGGCCGTCGGTCGGCTGCCAGTCGCCGGCGGCGGCGACAAAAAGTGTTTTTTTTTTTACTTACCAAACGCATTTCTATTCCCAAAAATCGTAGCCCGAAACAGAAACACAAAAAAGTATTTCTGTTCAAAAAATGTTCTCAGGAACAGAAACGTTACCATACGCAGCTAGCCTACCCACCGTAGAATCGATCACTCCTAGCTAAGTGAATGAGTGAACAACTTTTTTGTGGGTTGAGTTCAGGTTTTATCGTAGGATTTTTTCAGGCCTTTAAAGTGGAGTTCTCCAACTTGCTGATCTTTAATCACGTACCTTGATGATCTGCTGCTAAAAGCTCCGTGAACATGGATAAAAAGAGAAGTTGCAGCCGCGTAACCTTTGGCAATTTTGTGGCAGGACTCATAAAATGATTTGTTTATGCATCTCATGTTACATAGTAAGAAGTAAACCTAAGAAAGCGATCTGACTCACGAATTATTGGAGCTTCTGGCCATATTTAATGGTTTCTCTGCTCAGAAACGTGTTCAACAATCGCTGCAATCAGCACGCAAATCGAGCATTTTTCGTTAAAAATGGCTGCGTGAGGTTGGGACGAGGGAGGTTCCACAACGAATCTCTCAATGACTCCAACCGTGGAGGGGGACCATAATTCTCTCGCCGCCATGAACAATCCATCGCTGCAACTTTCATGGACGCCAGTCGTAATCTTTCCCACTCTTCTTCTCCTTAATTTGTTTCGGGCAATTACTGTCAATTACATCCGTTTAGAATCGCGAAGAGCCAGCAAAATTAGGAGACGCGAAGCTTATCATTCCGATTTATTAATCCGTACCGACCCAAGCTGCCCGTATTTACTCAGCCAACCGAGTTCTTTGGAGCCCATTCAATGCATGCGTGCAAGTTAGCGCCCAGTTTCTTAATTACCCACTGGTGAGCTTTACCTGTCCCGTGCTTGGTTGGATCGTTTCGGTCGGGCACTGAAGAGACCAACGCTCAAAGCTTAGTTCGCACTCTTTGGTGTTAGAACACACTCGTGGCTTCCAATGTCTCTTTCATCAGTCGATTCATCATCATCTTACCGTAAGCTCTTGCTTTTAGAAATATGTTGATGACCCCCTACTTTTAAACGAAAATAGCATAGTTAATCATAAATTCCGCTGTCTGGCAATCTCTAACTTCGCCATGCAAGGGAACTTTGGAAGTTTGCCTCTCCAGTTTGATTTGTAAAGAAATCGATTCAGAACGTCTTATGGGAAGGAGGGAAAAATGAACAGCTTTTGGATTTAAAGTGAAAGATCATTCGATCCAATAAATTAAGCATAGACTAAATAAAACTGTCTCTAACTAGATATAGCTTATTAGAATGGCAAAATACAAGATTGACTCATCAATTAACCTAATCTTGTATCGGATAGAAGATAGCTGAACATGGCTCATATATTTATATTTGGTTCCTAGGATTGGAAGGGAACCCTCGCTCGGTGAAACTATTAGGGGGATTATATCATTAGGTGAATGTGAAAGATCTAACGTTTAACGAATTTAATATCAATTTTCATATTGGTATCAATTCAGTCTATCTGGCTAATTTAGATCGAAAATCAGCAACGTGTTCCTATGTGGCATGGCTCTGGCGTGAAATTTTCTTAACGGTCCTTTTCGAAATTTATTTATTTTTTCCTTTTCCCTTTTCTTTTTGCCAGCGATTGGCCACAGGCTAGGCCATGTATGGCAAGGGCGAGGCGGCTGACCCTTGCCCAAGCTAGGCTAGGTTGGCCAGCCCTCGCGAGGCATGGCCTATGGCCGGTCGTCGGCAAAAAAAAAAAGAGAAAGGACAAATGAGTATATATATATATATATATATATATATATATATATATATATATATATATATATATATATATATATATATATATTCACATCAATGCTGGTCGTGTTATGTAGGGCGGTCAACATCCACGTTAGCGATTTTCGGTCTAAATTGGTCGAATAGACTGAATTGGTACCAATGCGATAGATTGGTAATTCTTTATGTACTTTTCCTCGTATGATAGCTCCATATCCCAAGTCAGGTAGATCAAAATTGTAAGTGGACCATTGAAGTGGCAGAGATCTCGATGCTCTAACGCATACGCATATACTTCTTATTTAATACTCGGGCTTGGGCTTTACTTATTTATTGTTATTTATATAATTACCTCATGCAGAACTTCATCACCTTTTCTTTTTACATATAGTCATGCAATGTTACACCACAAAATTTACGAAACATTAAAAGTATATCGTCAACCTTAGATTTTTCGTCGCTTGCGTGTAATTTCTCCTGCCACGCTTCGTAGGTAGAGTGTCCGACTCCCACAAGTAATTGAACATCGGAAAACTATCATATCCTTAGCGCCAAAATACCTACTACTTAGATATCTAACCTGCAGAAGTAGTTATTTTATAAGCAGCTAGTTATAGAGTTAGCGGACAAATTCAGGCCAAATTATAACTTTAACACCTAACACGCGTGATCATCAATCAGACAAGTATCAGAGGCTCCGCCAGACTATGGTAGAAGCCACCAGGCACTGACTTGCCTACCAAAGCACCTACCGTGTTTGATCTAATTAAGTTTATTCATCTTACATGAGAAAATTGTCCATAAAATCCTAAACATATCGCACCGCGATATATTCAATCACAAACCTTCCCTCTGTGCTAATTTTATCCTAAACCTTTCGCTAATTTGTCAATTTACTTATTTATGCTGATTTTTTCCGGAAATCACTGACGTGGTAGTATAGCCAATTTAAAATGTGCAAAATTCAAAATTCGATAAGTTCTGAAAATTGTTAAAAGAAAATAGATGTGGGTGAACTATCTCAACATTAGCCCACTCGCTTCTATCACTAGTCGTTTTGCTCAGGGAACCAATCCGAACGTGACATCCTTAAAAGACCGCTTTTACTTCATATTCGTCGACAATGCAATATCGTGTCTTACCACGATAATGCATATTGGGACCGATAGCATCTCTTTCTTCCTAAGAAAAATAATTGATATTTAGTTGAAAATTTGTGAGTAGGAACTACTTGAGTAAGACACAATTAGAAGATTGCCTGTGACATTAGGCGAGTTTTACATTAACTCCCTTATATCGAGCTCGAAATAATTTTTAATTCTCTTTTCGAAATGGATCGGATCAGTCTAATTTATCTTCGATACATTGATATATATATGATCCCCTTAAGAACATGAAAGATGATGACCAAGCCCACGTTGGGATTGATCCGTGGTTGCAGGCTCGAATCCTGCCGAGGGAACTTAGTTTAAGTAGGAAGCCATGTCGGCAAGTTATTATGCTAGTGACCTGTTTGGTAACGATTCTGATTTGTTTTTCGAAACAAAAAAGAATGAAAAACGTGTTTGGTAATATAAATCATTATGATTCTGTTCCCGCGAACACTTTTAGAGTAAAAATAAAAATCAACAAAAGAGTTGATTCTGAAAAAAAGAGTCGCTTTTGAGAATAAAAAAAGAGAGAGTTTATGATTGAAATATAAATTCAAACATGCATAAACGCTATGAATCTAGAGGTTTTGTGAAGACGCGAGGCCCACTTTTCAGTCTTACATTCATGTAGGTCATGCGCTCGCACCCAAGTTTCAGCTCATCAGGCCTCAGTCGAGGCCTGAGATTTGTAAGCCATGTGCCTGCGCGTGAGGCATGTGTTTGTGTTATGATGGTTTCTACTCCAAAGGAGTGTAATTGCATATAAAGCACTCCAAGACATTCTTTCTTTCCAATGTGGACTAATGTTTTGTCATTTCTCACTTTCAATTCAAGGGTGCTCTTTGAGCAACAATTTCTCATTCACTCACCTATCAATTTATCTCATATTTCCAACATGCTTGGCCTAAGTTTACGTCTTAAAGATATTTAAAATAACTTTTAGAAATATTTAAGATATTTCATTTTATTTTCTATAGCTATCTTATTTATGCATATCTGATTTGATTTCTTTATAAAGCACTCTAATAAAACTTATAAATAGGCGCTCCATATGCTCTTTAATATATATAGAAATATACAAAAATTCTTAATTTTCTTTTCTGCATTATTCCCAGCTAAGATTAAGACATTTCAATCGTAATCTCCGAGCTAGGACGAGCCTTTTCTTTCAGTACATTCGGTGGACCTAGATAGTTACACTGACAAGCAAAAGGAAAAAAATTTAAAGATGCTCTTCTGAATTCTCGTGGTAGTCTCAGCTCCATTGGCATTGGGTAAGTACGAGATTCTTATTTACATGTCAAAGCCCAAGCAGAAACTCCTTATCTTCTTAAAATTAACTTAGCGAAAACTCGTCCGATCTTCTCTAACATCCATACACAATAGTACGGCATTGCCACCGCACCGACACCTTCTCCCCTAGTGAAATTATATCTAGTCTAGCCACGATTGACCCCCGATTTGAATGCCCCCCCGGGGTTCAACGAGGAAATCAAAACTGAGAAGAAAATTAAAGAGTTTTGAAATAAAATTAATGAGTAATCATTCGCTTACGATTTTATCTCTTCGATTAATCCGCGAAAACGCTTATTAATCGATGGAGTAATGTTTTCAAAGCACATGGGAGTCGGCTTAAATGCATCACAAGTTGGGCGAAATGGTGCGGCCGCCGCTTATTATAGTGTGGATCTTAAATGGTACGGACCAAAGTATGAGTGGACACTGTTTCGCAGATATGATTTTGTCCGACGTGACATAAAAAGTAACATAATCACACCAGAAGTTAACTATAAGCTGTTTTTCCGTAATTAAAGACACAATTGCTTTGAAAGCATACTGTTTCGCATATCGTATTCGCATAGTTTACTAGTTCTTCGCTTTATTATCTATTATTATTACTTAAACCTTTATTCAGAATGCACAAGAAAAAACATGAACTTGAGTCATCTGGAGCAAGTGAAATTGAGGGGCCACCATGAGCTTGACCCACGGCCACCCCTTAGCAGCCGCCGCCGCCGCCGCCGCTATCCGGTGCGAAAGTCTTTCAAATGGCGAGCTCTCATTGGTCAATCAAACAACCGAAATACACTGGGTCAAATTTTAAAAAATAAACGAGTTGAATTCCTATTGTAGTAATAGTTACCAAAGTTCCATTTTTATCCCGAATGAAACTACGAGGGCTTTTATTTTTAAGCCACTCATGCACAATTTGTACGGTCCGACCACCCACGAATCAAATAGTTAATAAAGAAATCCATAAGGATAGATTGGCACGTGTGGTCTAACAAGATTAAGGAATAAAGGAAGGGATCCCATGGAAGGAAGAATTTCATTTAAGCAAATAATGATGTTAAATTTTCTAGTCAAGACTGCTCGAATAGAGATCGGCATTCATGCGCTGGAAATGTCAAGAAAGGTGATGAATGGAAAGTCCAAATGAACAAAACACATAAGACAGTCAAATTTCATCCTCCTTTATGAGATAGCCAAGTAAAATGTCTCCTTTGCTCTCCGTCTCCTTACTACCAGGCCACACACGGATCTGGATCGCCTAACCTTCCCTCAGAAGGTTAGGCATCTAACCTTACAATTTGAGGCATCCATTTTTGGACGGACGGCCCCGATCTCCTATTTTTAGGGGGTAATTTTTAAAATTTCTTATATATATTTTTATTAGTAATAATCTGGGTCATCCATTTATAATACGAATGACCCAAATTGCAAGGTTATAGCCTAACCTTCTGAGGAAAAGTTAGGCGATCCCTTTCCGCCACACACCACACTGCCCAAGTGCCAATTGTGCCCCGACAATGTCTCGTCGAGACGTGCCAACAGTGCCCCGACAATGTTCACTTTGAGTTACGATGTTGCACAAAAAGTTCTAATACATCTTTGAAGGGAACAGATCCCTGTTCTATACATATAAATATGCAGCGAAATTATACAAGCCACAGATCTGCTTGAATTACTGATCGTGAAGGCAAATCACATGAATTGGACTTACCTTGATAGCCACAGATTAGAAGCCCCAAAAGCAGTGATGAAGGAACAATAATCCTTCAGTCGTTCGTCCTTGATTCCCACAAAAATCCTGAAAAACAATAAAGAGAGATAACGAGAGTTTTCTGAGTGTTTTTTCTTCCAACAGAACGACATACGTTCTGAAGAATGTATATAGGACATACCATAAACATCCACGTGGAACCAATCAGGAAATTACAATATATCTTTTGATATATTCACCAATATTGGAATGTGGGCAATATTCCATATTGCCATAAATTATGCGTAATTGTCCAACATCTTCCACTCGCCCATGAAGGGCTAAATCTCTCTTTGTTTCATCCTTTCACTGCAATGTTCATATGGGCTAATAATCCGTGCGACCAGCATACTCTGAGAGCTCGTTGTCGTATATCCGTTGGGAGTATATGACAGCTCTTAAAATTGAACATAATCCCAAATGGATTATAGTATGCAGTACCCTAGATCGAGTAATCACATATATATCTCTTTTCTCTCAATCTCATTTGAATGTGATATGATATATTCACAATTATAATCACACTAAATAATCATAACTGACCGGTCTGTGAACATAATCCATAATGTGACTTCAAAATCTAAATCGATCTTCCTTCTCCATTAGACCTCTCAATTTCAGTTTAGCACACTTTTCTAGGAATGTCCCTTTAGATCGAATCAAGTCCATGACCATAGGCAATACCCTAAGATAGCGAACACTAAATAGAAAGCTTGAGAATAATGAGAAGTCATGATGGCACTAATAATGAGGAACTCTTATCCTTGAGAGTCTCACACGGCTCCAAAAGTTGAGATCAACACTTTTGCCTCACTCATCGGTCGTCTCATGCATACGTAATATGAAGTACGTATTACGGTATTTACTCCTTCCTCACGGAGCGTATATCTTTCCTTATAAATACCATACAGATGATAACACAGACACACTCAATGTCTATCCTGAGTTCACGTAACGACTCCAACCAAGAGTATCCATTAGAACTCTCATCTGGCAATAAAGAAAGATAAAGTGAAATTTGTGGGTTATTTTACTTTTGGACATTGTTAGTAATAAGTCCTCATATTAACATTCTATCAAGACGACATTAATATTTAAGCTCGAGTTCTCAATTATCACTTAGATAAAGAGCTTAAATTTCGTCTCATTTCTATTCATCACGTAGTAAATAGAGACAATTGCCCGTGTGAGCGGGCTAATATCTTATCTATCTGACTTACTTTTTTCAAACATAAAGCACCAAGCTTTATATTCCATAAATATAAAAAATAACTCATAGACGATAATTACTGTGAACCTTCAGGGAAATACAATACTCAGTGTATTACATTCTACGCAGTCCAAGAGACTTCACATGAGTATGAAAAACATCTCTAGGAATTGGCTTCATCATCAGATCTGCTAACATTATATGTGTAGAAATATATTGTATGTTCACATCCTTTCGTGCAACCGTGTCTTTAACATAGTTATACTTAATGTCTATATGTTTGGTCTTATAATGAAACTTGGGATCTTTGGTCCAGGCAATTGCTGCTTGGCTATCACAGTATACCAAAACTGGATTCACAGTATCATCAGAAACACCTAAATGATCCAAAAACTTCCTAAGCCAAACACTTTCTTGTGCTGATGTTGACAAAGCCACGAATTCGGCTTCCATGGTAGATAGCGCTATACAATTCTGCTTCTTACTGCTCCACGATATGGCGCTGTTGTTAGTAATAATACATTTTCAGAGGTAGATTTTCTCTCATCTAAATGTCCTCCCCAATCAGCATCTATATAGCCTTCAAGGTGCAGATCAGTTTCTTGATAACTCAGCGTATAGTCAGCAGTACCTTTAAGATATCTCATAATTCTCTTGACAGTAGTCCAATGTGCTTGACCTGAATTGGATTGATATCTACTTACCATTCCAACTGCATAACAAATATCATGTCTTGTACACATCATAACGTACATTAAGCTTCCAACGGCACAAGCATAAGGAACGTTCTTCATACGATCTTGCTCTTGCGGAGTCTTTAGACACATTCTACGGCTCAAACTTTCATTTTTTGCAATAGGAGTATCAATGGGTACAATCTCGCATACCAACTGTTCAAGGACCTTTTTAATGTAAGTCTCTTGCGAAAGAGACAACAACCTTTTCGAACGATCTCTCGAAATCTTAACTCCGAGAATGTATGAAGTCTCACCCATATCTTTCATTTCAAAATTAGAAGATAGTTATCTTTTGACTGTCTGTACCAACTCCATATTGCTTCCGGAAATTAATATATTATCAACGCATAATGATATAATTACAAAACGACCTTTGGATCTCTTGATATATATGCAATTATCTTCATTAATCATTTCAAAATCATATGCCACTATGGCATTATGAAAACGTATATACTATTGTCTTGAAGACTGCTTAAGGTCATATATCGATCTCAGAAGTCGACAAACCTTTTGTTCTTGGCCTTCATTGATAAACCCAATAGGTTGGTCCATATAGATCTCTTCTTCTAATTCTCCATTGAGAAAAGCAGTCTTTACATCCATCTGATGTAATTCAAAATCCAGACTTGCCACTGTTGCCAGAATAAGGCGAATTGAGGTAAATATTACCACAAGAGAAAAAGTCTTTTCATAGTCAACCCCTTCCTGTTGGTTATACCCTTTCGTCACAAGTTGAGCCTTATATCTTTCAATAGAGCCATTAGCCTTACGCTTTATTTTGAGAACTATTTGTTCCCAATGGCTCTGCGTCCTTTTGGAAGGTCAACCAGTTCTCAAATATGGTTTGATTTCATTGACTCCATTTCTTCTTCCATTGCGTTCATCCATTTTTTCCTTATCAGGGCATGATAGAGTCTCATTTACATTCCTTGACTCATTCTCTTCTAGTGGAGCGATCATGAAAGCCTCCCCTTCAATTTCAAAACGTCGACGGGGAATGCTTTTGCGACTTGTTCGCCGTGGAGGAGATTATGTCATGGATATCAGGGGTACATCTTCCTCCATGACGCTCCTACTCGGACCAGATAATGGCACTTCTTCATTAAGTGGTGGCAATTGAGATAGGTCTGTACTCAACTCCCCACTTCTCACATTGCTCCCACTTGGATCATTATATCCAATCGCCTCATTATCTTTATCCAAGGTTTCAAGTAGGGAATAATTATCACCTATTTCGCCCTTTTTTGGAAACTCATTCTCTAAGAATGTGACGTCTCGAGATTCAAATTCAGTCACACTTCCGCTTTCTTGCTTGTCTATGAACACATACCCTTTTGAGTGTTCCGAGTATCTTATAAAGATACTCTTTTTACCTCTTGGTCCCAATTTTTCATATTTATGAGTGGACTCATGAGTATAGGCAACACAACCCCAAGGCTTAAGAAAGCTCAATTCAGGTTTTCGACCTGTCCACAACTCATATTAAGTGGAAGGGACTGATTTCGTAGGCACACAATTAAGTATATAGACGGCAGTTAACAAAGCATCACCCCAAAAGGTGATAGACAAATTAGCCTGTGCCATCATAGACCTAACCATTTCCATAAGGGTTTTGTTTCTTCTTTCTGTAACATCATTTTGCTACGGAGTATATGAGATAGACAATTGCCTTTCTATTCCCTTTTCATCACATAAATTCCTGAACTCATCAGATAAATATTCTCGACCTCGATCGGATCTTAATATTTTTATTTTCTTATCTAATTGATTTTCCACTAAGGTCATATATTTTTTAAAGCAACTCAATGCTTCAGATTTATGAAAAATCAAGTAGACATATCCGAATCAAGTGAAATCATCTATGAATGTGATGAAGTATACAGCTCCGTGCCTCGCCTTTACATTCATTGGGCCACAGACGTCAGTATGAATTAATTGCAATGAAATTCAGCTCTTGTTCCTTTTCCAAATGACTTTCGAGTTGATTTCCCCACTAGGCAATGCTCAATTCGACTTTCTCAATTTTTCCCAACAAGTTTTCTTTGGCTAGCTTCATCATATGTTGTTGGCCAATATGGCCAAGCCTAGCATGCCATATATTCACATCACTCTCAATAGAACTAGTAGATGTAAAAAGGGAATAACAAACATTCAAATTAGTGTTTTCAACATCCAACACTATGAAGCCATCAACAACAATACCAGAACCGTGAAAAGTTGTACCCAACAACAAGTTCACACCATTGTCATTAAAGTTCATAGAAAAATCAAGTTTGATTAAAATCAATACGGAAACTAGATTCTGACGGATCTCTGGTGCATATAGGACATCATATAGGAACAAAGTGCGACCACCGTGCATGATGAGTTGGCAGGTGCCAATTCCTTTAACTTCCACTCTGGAGTTATTCCCCATATAAATCCATTTCACTCCTCGTGGTATTCGCCGAAATTCCGCAAAAGTATTCTTGTCTCTGGCTACATGGTCTGTGGCACCTGAATCTACAGTCCACAATGAATGAGATTCAATTAGAAAAATAGAACTTGATACATAACAAATACTTTCAAGTGCATTAAGGGTTTCTACCTTCTTCGGCTCACCATAGTCGCGAACGAAGTGACCTTTTTTGCCACAATTATAACATTTCACTCTTGAAATGTTCTTTTTAACATGACGTTTCCCTTGCCATGCTTGTCATACTTTGGTTTCTTGCCAGATGGTTCAGCTCATTTTCCTCCCCTCTTAACGAATCTGTCAGGATACTTGCGCTTGGAGCCCAAAGCTCCATACGGGCCAGAGCCAGCAAAATATACATTAGATTGTATTTTAGCCGCCAGAAGGCGATCTTCTTCCAGCTCCAGGTGGCGCATAGCATCCTCAAATGTCTTTACATTTTCGTTGTGGGTCAAGTTGACTTTCATGTGTTTCCAATTAGGGGGCAAAGAGCAAATCACCGCATGCACTTGCTGCTCAGCAGATAATATGTGGCCAGCATCTTTCAGCTCATTATCATGTTCGGCATTTTTCCCAAATGTTGTTTCATATTATGCCCATGTGGCATTTTATATGTGTCGAATCTGATTATCAGCTGCTTCAACTTGGTGACCGAAGTCTGTCCAAATCTGTCCTTCAATGCTTCCCATATATCTTTTGTAGTGTCGTACAGCCTGAACTCTCGCATGATATCGTTATCCATGCTGCTCAACAACGTAATGCGAGCAGAAAAGTTCTTTTTCTTCCATACAGTAAAGGCTTCTCTATCCCTTCTATGCTGTGCAGTGGTTCCATCCTCTAGCTCAATCATTACCAGGTTAAGAGCTTCCAGTGCCTCTAGCTCTTCCAGCACATACTGAATTTTCATATTCCAGATTTCATAATTATCATTATTCAACTTCTCGCCCTTATTGAGCTTAGCAACGATGTTCTTAGAAGCTGATGCCATTGTATCTGAACATAAGGTAATTTAGACATTTGCACGAATTATTATCGTTTAATACTTATGGATACTTTTTACTCTAACTAATTATATTAATATATAATTTCATATAAGGACTTAGAGTCAAAAGTTCACTAAGTTCCCGATCATCGTCTAAGTATCCTCACTTGAAATTATCATTAACATGATTATTTAGGTAAAATTGAGTTTAAAAAAGGAAAAAGTCACTAAAGACTTCCAGAACTCCCCACTCAACACATATAATACTACCAAAGCATCATATGATGAAAACATAATTTATTAAATAGCATAAAAGGTTCATACCCAATAATACTAAAAAAAATTGTAAAAAAAAACATCCTTATGCAAATAAAGATAAAACACGAGCAATAAGTTCTTTGAACTAATAGGTAGTGGGATAAAGCATCAACCTGGAGACAACTAGGCCCTTCAAAGTCTCCTTAAAAAAAAACTAAATGTAATAACGCGTGATCCTCTTCTCGTTAGTACTAACATTAGTAAGGGTAACTTCCTTGGTAATAGGGAGAGAAAGCACAAGGTCTTCTGGAGGATTATTAACCAAATCAGGGGACCACATAAGCTCCTTTGGAGAGAACATTTGAAGACCCTTGCGTTTGCGCCAGGGCGCATTCTGCCTGCGCCAAGACCCGTTCATCCCGAGCGACGACGTCTTCGTCGCTCCAGTCCTTATGATCTTATTCAAGAGATGCAGCACAAACTTCTGGTAAGTTGTATGATCGAGCTATATACTTTCGATCATAGAATGCCAGCTTTCAGGCATGGTGTTTCTCAATGCATAAAAAGCATCGTCAGAGGTTATCGTGTATGCTTTCCAAATGATCTCTTGAATCATTTCGTTGACCTTGATTACATGGGTGATAACGTTACTTTCATTGTCCCATCGATAATGACCTAATGTTCTAACCTTCTCACGAAGAGCTTGACGTCCCTCTTCGCCTTTTGGCCTCTTAGGCGTTCTCATAGTTCGTCTTATCCTTGACATTATTCCTGCAACGAATGCAGAACATAAAATATGAATTACAAAAATTCAATAATTATGAACATATCATAATTAAAACAATAGATAAAACATGTTTTTTTTGTCAACAGTCAACGGGTCAACTCGGGTCACGGGTCTGGTCGGATCCGGAACCATCCGATTCACATGTGGGTTGGACCGAATAAAAGAAATGGGCCGGCCCACTCACCTTTTTTTTAAGTAGGCCGGATGGCCCAAACGTCCGCAAGACGTCAGCCACGCGGGTTCGCCTATGTGCCACGCACGTGGCGCGTGAACCTGCAGAGGCCGATGGTCCGCCGACGCGTGTTAGTGTGTGAGCCTCCGTCCGGCCTCCTCCGGCGGTCGTCCACCTATGAAAATGCTCGTCTCGTCGATACGAGTCAAATCATATATTCACTTTCCATTTTCACCAACCGAAAGTTCCCGAAAAAACAACTTTTCCTTACTGACTTATGGATCCCGAACCTGCCGAGGCGCGTGTGACGCATGTGGTGCCGTCCGGCATCCTCTCACGACGATCGACCACTCAAAATGCTCGTATGGACATGTAGATTCTAACCATGTATTTTGATTTCACTTTTACCGAACGAGTTTTTCGAAAAACGCCTTAAAACGTACTGATTATAACTATTCATACCGAAATACTCAAGATCCGTTGATAACAGTGTACATAACATGGCATAGTCTACCCAAAACGATGAATATAGATAAAAAAAAAAAAACAAGCAATATAGGCTCTGGTACCAATGAAGGGAACGGATCTCTATTTTATACATACAAATACGCAGCGGAATTCAACACAATACAAGCCACAGATCTGCTTGAATTACTGATCTTGAAGGCAAATCACATGAATTGGACTTACATTGATAGCCACATATTAGAAGCCCCAAAAGCAGTATTGAAGGAGCAACAATCCTTCAGTCGTTCATCCTTGATTCCCACAGAAATCCCTGAAAAATAATAGAGAGAGATAACGATAGTTTTCTGAGTGTTTTTTCTTCCAACAGAACAACGTACGTTCTGAAGGATGTATATAGGACATACCATAAACATCCACATGGAACCAATCAGGAAATTACAATATATCCTTTTATATATTCACCAATATTGGAATGTGGGCAATATTCTATATTGCCATAAATTATGCCCGTTAATGGGCGTAATTGTCCAACAATCTTCACTCAATCTATTCAGTCTCCCTTCTATATATTGTATTGCTAGCCCCAACACTCAGTGCTAGACCGCAGACCATGGCAATGGCAAGCCATCTCTCTCTCTTTCTAGTCGCTCTCTCTGCCATTTCTGCATCTGCTAATGGTACGAGCTTTTTCTCTATGTCTCCTTAACCCGTGCTTAGTCACCATTATTGTGCTTAGCTCCAATTGATCTTTCTATTACCTTTTTCTTCTGTTTGTGGCAGTTCTTTGGAACGTCGATTGCGGATCGTCCGGCACCTACACTGACGGCAATTCCATCGGGTGGATGGGGGACAACGACCTCATACATAACGGGCAATCCGAGGTCGTGCAGTCTAGCAACTCGGTTGACAGTGTGATGAGCACGTTGAGAGTGTTCATGACTCGGAAGAGGAATTGCTATTCTCTCAAGGTCGAGAAGGGAGGCCGGATATATGCCCGAGCGAGCTTCTACTACGGGAACTACGACAATAAATCAGCTCCCCCGACCTTCGATTTGCACAATGACGGGAACCACTGGGACACGGTCGAGACTTCGAGTGACCAAGTCGTTTTCCACGAGACCATCTACTTTGTCGAGGGAGACTACGCGAGCGTCTGTGTTGCACAAACGCAGCCTAATCAGTACCCCTTCATGTCGGCTCTCGAAGTGCGCAGCTTAGGCTCCAAGATGTACAACCACGTCGATTCCAACTACGCTTTGTACTTGATAGCTAGGTTTGCTTTCGGAACAACTGCAGATGTTAGGTACATAATCTACAATTCCGTTGCATCCAAACTTTCTAGTTCAACTCAAAGGAAATTTTAACTGCGGGTTGCACGTTGAATATTCGATTATCCATTCTAACTGGCAATGTTGATGATATTACTCATGGGCTCACAGGTACTCAGCTGATGCTTATGACTGGATCTGGCAACCCGGAGCCATAGCGACCGGATTGACTGTGGTCACAAGCGATGAATCCTCCATAGATACAACAAGCGTTGTTGATAATCCTCCACAAGCCGTCATGCAGAATGCAATCACCACCTCCACAGCATCCGACTCTATGCAATTGACCATTGATTTTCTGGCGAAAGTAGTCCCCATCTACATGAACTTTTACTTCTCCGAAGTCACTCAGCTCAACACTACTCAAAAGAGATCATTCGAGCTTTATGCCAACGGCGAGCCTCTCATGAACTCGGAAATTATTGTCCCGACTTATGGAACCGTCACCGAAGTGTGCCTCCCTAACTTGAGCGTGTCTTCTAACACGTCATTCTCCTTGGTGGCAACCTCGGATTCAACTCTTCCGCCGCTCTTAAACGCCATGGAAGTGTTCTACACAGATGTTCTCACTGATGGAATGAACAGCAAAGACGGTCGGTATTCTTCATCTTTATGAGCGCGAGACTTGACTCCTCGATTCACCATTAGAAAACTGATGTTGCTAATAACCAAATCGCCCTTCGGATGAGTCTGCCTTCAATATCTAATCTCGTATGTTATTTCTTGTGGCTTCGTCAGTGGATGGATTATCCTCCCTTCAAACTGAATTCACAAACTTACAAGACTGGTCTGGTGATCCTTGTCTCCCTTCTTCATACACCTGGGATTGGCTCAACTGCAGTAGTGAAGCCACGCCTCGCGTGACGGCATTGTAATTTTTCTCAAAATTGCTATTAATTGTAATTACTTATGGAGTGTTTTCCCCCCGTAACTTTGTGCTATAAAAGGATTTCTAACATATATAAATAAGGTAAAGCAATCATTCAGTGAATATTCCCCTATTCTCAGGTCTCTAAGCGGATATGGTCTATCGGGACAGCTTCCAGATTTCTGTTCCATGGATGCACTTGTGACGATGTGAGTCGAGTATAACATGTTGCGGTTATCTTTTTCCACATATTATTACTAATAGCCTGTGCTATTTTGGTGATGGTGTTTCCAGAGATCTGCGCAATAATAGCTTGAGTGGAGCCATTCCGGATTTCCTCGGCACATTACCTAATCTCAAAGAATTGTGAGACTCGAGAAAAACTATGCAATTTGTCAGAAAGTTTAGTTGATTTGTTCGAGATAATAGTAACTGAAGATTGATGCATTTCTTTCTAGGAACTTGGCTGATAATAAGTTGACTGGACCGATCCCTTCCTCGCTGTCCAAAAACAACAAAATTACATTAACGTAAGTCAACTCTCTACGTTCCATTTATATGTTGGTCATTTTCAGAGCAAGCCATCGGGAACCATTTTGGTGGAAACTTCTGAGCTTTTATTAGATTAAAAACTGATCACTTATTCTGTTGCTAACATAATTATTTAGTGTATTGGGTAATCCGGAGCTGTGCGCATCGGGCGAGTCCTGCAAAAATGACAAGAAGAGTAGCAAGCTCCCTGCGATTCTTGGTGGCACTTTTACTGCTTCCTTCGTCTTCGGGGCCAGTGTTTGGGTCTCGATTGTCCTACGCCTGAAGAGCAAAATGACTGCAGGTATAATCACAAGTTGAAACTTCGTAAATAAAACCAGACACATCAATTATATTGACACCCATTCATTATGCTTGAACCTTTAATGAGTTCTCAATTGTTGAATCACATGTCTAATTAGCATGTACTGTACACTGCCGGTTAATACTCTATCCTACGAGTACATTGCACTTAAAAAATCAATACCTATAAAACTTTATTCATAAGGTCTATATGTTGAATAATTCAGAGTTTGTGGATGATGACGATAATTAGCACATTTTCCATACGAAAATAGAACCTTTTTAACAGTGCATAGTGATCATCCATAAGCTCATTGTCCAAACTTAGGGCGAACAGGAGCGAAGAAGGATAAAGGTGGACCGTACGTAAGGGCACACAAGGGTCAGATGGGAGGGGAATTAGCGCAAGAAGCAATGAATGAGTTGGCAGTCAACATGGAACGAGAAACGAGCGACGAAGTCGGCGAGTTGATCGACGAGCAAGTTCAAGACGAACAAGCTCAAGACGATGACAACCCTGGTGTCCAAAACAACTGAACTTGAATCCACTTTTCTTTACCACCAGTTTCGGTTATGGTACTTGTTCCATTGTTTATTATAGTCCCAACCAAAGAATGTATTTAAATTTGTCGTTGTGTTAAGCTCTCTTGAGCAAATAGCAAAGCTGTATGCCAGTAGGTTGTCTTCTCTGTTTTTTTTTTTTTAACTTGTTATTTCATCCGATATGTAATTACAAATAATTAGTTACTAGTTTGAAATGTATCTTTGCTGGTTGGAATATGCACTATGAGAGCAATGGTCGATCCTTACTCTTGTGGATGGTAACCTAAATTTGCAGAAATGGTCTAAGGTGTCAAACGAATGGGTCGGGTCAGATCGAATATGGTCTGACTTATATCGATTCATTTAACCTGTTTTGACCAACTTTCATGTAGTATAAATCTAACCACTCATATCCGATCCGACCAATTTTACTAAAATACTTCCATATTTAATCTAATTTAGCGAAACTTATTGAATTATTAAAAAAGTAATATTGCTAAAACATTGTGGACAATTTTATAGTTGAAAAAAAATAAATTTTAAGATAATTAGCCATTTATGATCCATTTAAAACCCATTTAAGATCCATTAGGTTGTTAGTGATGATCCATTTAAGTTTGTTAAGCCACATATTTATGACTTATACTCTTAAATATAGGTTAGAATATGAGAAAATTCAAGTGCTCTAATTTTCTCAAACAAGGTCTGAAGTGAACTTTATTTTAAAAAAGAGTCCGAAATGCCTTTTTTATTTCAAAGAAGGGCCTCGCTGAAAGGCACATTCGTCTTTTAATGTTTTAATTTTGTTTTCCCTTTTTTTTCTTAATACTATCGTATTAGCCGCACTTGGTGTTTTGACATCTGTTCTCCTTCTGTTCTGGGTGCGGGGAGCGACGCAGCGTGCTCTCCCGCCTCCCTCTCTCTTGTGGGTGAGCGGACGAGCGTTTTGTGCTTTGCGGGGGCTCCGAGGTCGAACAACTGAGTTCCGAACGGGGACCAAGTCGCAGCGACAGTCGAGATGGATAGGTGGTGCAAGAGGAGACAGAGGCCATCGGGGAGAAGGGAGGACCGGAACAATGCGAGGGTGTTAGCTTGTGCGACAAGTCTCGCGACGAGGATCCCTCCAAGCAAGCTCTCGACGCCTCGGCTCTTGCCAAACTCGCTAAGGCTGATGAGGCCGACGCGGGGTGGGAAAAAGCGGAGGCGCTAGTGGGCGCAAATGGAGATGGCGTCCCCGAGCTGGTGGGCGAGGACGCTCGGGTCGAGGCCAGTGCTGACGAACTGCACGCTGCTGTTGGGAACGGTTCTGGCGATGTGGAGCCTTCGAATCAGGTTTAAAGTGCCGAAGGCATCCAAATTGAGAAAGAATCCAAGGGTAGTGCGACGAAGAATGATAAGCAGATTGTTCTGAAGGAAGAGATTGATCCATTGAAAAGCTCGAAGCCACGGTTTTCCTGAGAAACACAATATGATTATGGTGATGAATCAGGGACAGAGGAGGAACAATATTCTGTCAGAAAGGAGGTCGAAAATTTTTACGAGGGGAGGAATTTGGAGTTCAAAGCTCTGAAGTTCTACACTGGAAATACTCGAGGAAGAAAGAGGGAGAGACGTGAGCTCGCACAGCCGAGCCTTCCTTCTGCAGTCCCGATGGCAGCCGCCTGCTTGTCGCCCTGTTCGCTGCATCACCCCCGACAAGCCAGACCAAGTAGCCAGTGACGAACCCTCTGTCGTTGCCGCTGCTGTCTTGAGGAAGCTCCATCCACTCCGCTGCCGACGCCACGTTTCTTCGGCGAGATCCTGAACCACTGCAGCGAGTTGCTTTCCTGATCCGCAAAGTCCCACAGCAATGACGACGAGCTACTTCGGTTCCCTCATCTGCACCGAGCTGCAACTGGAGCTTATGCCTGACGAGTTTCCACGAAATAGATGAGTCCTGCCGTTGTTATTTCCCTGCTCAATTTCCTCTGTTTTTGGAGGTTCGTCGACCCCCACTCCGAGTAGACTGCGATCGATCCTCACTTTGGGCGGCTAGCAAGAGTAATTCTCAAAGCGAGCATGTCGCGGCATCGGGAACCAACGTCGTCTCCGATAATAATTTGGGAACAAGGAAAAAGAAAAGAACAGGCGAATCGAAAAAAAATGAAACTAAAACATTAAAAGACGAAAGTGCCTTTTGATCAGATCATTTTTTGAGACAAAAAAGGCACTTCGAGCCCTTTTTTTTTAAACAAAATACACTTCAAACTTTTGTTTGAGAAAATCATAACACTTCGAGTGCTTACTTAAAATTTTCCCATTAAAATATTGATTCTTGATCCATTTTGACACATCTACCTAATTTGGATAAATATTAAACGGGTTAGATCGGATCATAAATGACCAGATCAACCCAAAGTGATCTATTAATCCGTTCATGTTCCATTTATTTATAATGCAAAGTTTCCAAACCATACCCGAGCCGACTCATACTCATCTCATACCCAACTCATACCCGATCCATATTTCATATTATTAATATACTTTCATATTTATTCCAATCTAAAAAAAATAATTTCATATAATTTTTTTTAAAAAATATATTACTAAAACACTGCCATGCAATACAAAATTTAGTGAACAACTTTTATTATTTTTTCAAATAATTTTTTTTCTTATAATTTTTTGTTTTTATTTTTTCCCTTTTATTTTATTTTTTTCCTTGGAAGTCCAGCAAGGAGGGCCGCCGTCACAAGAGTGGGCTGGTCAACCTTCGCCGGCCACGGGAAGTGGCCAAGCCGCCCAATCCCCGAGTTTGGCAAGTTTGTAACATAGGCATATCCGGCGCATTTCCTTTCTTTGGCATCAGTTCTATGCCTTTGATTTGCCGTGTTAGACACAAGGATCGTGTTTCAGCTTGCAGAGACCTACAGCATTGTCGTAGCCATCTCGCACAGGCCCTCCACTGGTTCGTCCTCCTCGATTTCTACTGGCAGGTGAAGCACGTCCTCAAGAAACCCCAGGGGCGTGATCGCTGGGTGGTGCTACATGATCCGGTGAGGCCTGGTCGACTCTGGTGCTCCGCCCACTTTACTCGGTGGACTCGGACGCGTGCCCAGGGACCTGGCCTGCAATTTGGTGGACGGCAAGTACAGAGGCGTCGATTTCCCGGTCGAGCCATGGTCGTGGAGGATTTCAAGTACCTAAGGTCATGGTCGGCGTACCGACGGCCAAGGAGCAGGACATGAAGATTCCGAACAGTGACGTCGTCAGCATTTCTCTCTTTTGATTGGGACCGGACCCATCTAAAAGATGAACTCTAGAATAGTAAGCTGAAGACAACAAAAGAAATTTCCAACAATACTCTGAAAATATAGAACCTCTTTTTCAGTTCTCTGTTTTATTAAGCTTGCATATTTGCATTGATACTTTATAGCCGAGAAAAATACGAAGAAATCTTCTAAGAACTCCTTACATTATTTCAACCAAAAAAGCGAGAGCTGATTACATATTTTGTGATATTCCAGAACACAAAAGCACACAATTACACTCTTTACCCAAAAAAAAACACACACACATAAACAGAAGCAAATAATTTATTCACAACTCCTAGAGTTGCATTCTTCGAATTGCATATTGCATAGCATTAGCACAACAGACTCCGAGATTTAACCAGAGATATCAATGGCCTTCACCTCCGGCTTCTTCTCCTCTTCCTTGGGCACAGTCACTGTGAGCACCCCATTCTCCATACTCGCCTTGATCTGGTCCATCTTTGCATTCTCCGGGAGGCGGAACCGCCTCATGAACTTTCCGCTGCTCCTCTCGACCCGGTGCCACTTATCATTCTTCTCCTCCTTCTCCCTGCTTCTCTCCCCACTGATCTGAAGGATTCTCCCCTCCTCCAGCTCAACTTTCACTTCCTCCTTCTTCAGCCCCGGGACATCGGCTTTGAACACATGGGCCTCCGGAGTTTCTTTCCAATCAATCTGGGCATTCGCGAATGCCGAAGTTTCGCGAGCCGAGGCGGGCACATTGGTGAGTGAGGAGGTGAATAAGCCATCAAAAGGGTCCCAAATGTCTAGAGAGAATGGGTCGAGGACGTCGGTTCGGCGGCCTCCAAAGATGCTGGGAATGAGCGACATCGTGATCACTGATCAGAGAACTCCTGGAAAGCGAGATGATTTTGCAACGTATGAATAGAATTTATGGGATGAATTCTGGTGAGAGCTGAGCAAAATGTTGTGTATGTATAGAGCTCGTAAGAGTATTCTGGATCTTATTGGAAAGAGGGAAAGAGATGTTGGAAAACTCTGGCGTCTTCATGTCTCTTCTTCTCTCGCCTAAATTTAAAAAGTAAAGCAGTGCTAATTATATGGACCCAGACTCTCAAACCTTCCACCATATTCGCGATGCATCTTTCTTTTCCTAGTACTGATCCAGATCGAGTGAGGCATTGTGCACAGGACCTGAATAAATACTCTTTTTTTTTTTTACCCTTTTGTTTATTTCTAAGGATAATAACACAAATTATTTCTGAATTTTGGTTAAATGTGCAATGTAATTTCAGTTCCTCAACTTTTAATTTGTTCAATATGGTCCATCCTTAAACTGTTAATTTATTCAATTTAATATTTAAACTTTTAATACATGTTCAATGTAGTTTTTGAACTATATGAAAATGTTCAATATTGTTCTTTCATTAATTCCAAATCAGGGACTTCATATAGTCCACATTAAGCAAATTAAAAGTTAATAGATCATATTGAACATTATGCCAAAGTTTAGGGATCACATTGATCAAATTGAAAATTTAGGTATATCATTGCATGTTGGGCTAAAGTCTATTATCATAACATCATTTGTATCACTCTCCCTTATTTCTAATCATTTATTTCCTGCAGCGGAAGGCATTGATTTCCTCACCTGAGTCTTAAGACGATATTAATCATTGTACCATTTGTTTTCTAGTTATATGCTGCTTTTGGCTAGCCACAGACTCACAAGTACTATTGTCACTTTATAAATCGTAAAATGTGGAAATTAAGTCTAAAGATGTTGTGATGAATCGGAGAGTAGAATGACAGTTCATAATTAGAATTGGTGGCTTGCAAAAGCAATATCACGACAGACAAAAACCTAGATGTTGCAATTTCCTAACGAAAACGAAGAATTCACGTTGATTCTTACTTTGCGGGTTTTTATCGCTGCATGAAATTCCTTCATAAGATACGAAGTTAAGAAATCTTTCGGTTCTGTTCCTCCACAAATGGAACTGTTCTTCTTGGTCTTGTTGTGGATTGCATCATGCATCAGATCATGAAGCGACGATATTGATGTTGCCTAGCAAAAGCCCAAAATCATGCGACCCTTCAGGTAGCTCAAATGGGCCTAGAAACCAGCAGGCCCCTGGTTAAAAAAATGGATCGATGGTTGGTTTGGCGTAGGCGTCAGTGTCAGGCCTTAGATCCTTTCTCGAGCGTAATTATTAACGATTATACTCCCATTGATTGCTCTAAGTAGGTCTACTCTCTCTCTCTCTCTCTCTCTCCAGGGCTCAGCACTAAGTACCACCGACATCTACACACGACACGATACGCCGACACATCATTTCTAAAAAAAAAATAGAGAATTCCGACATGTTGAGACACGTTGTATATTGAATCTATGTTTTTTATATACATAATAAAATATAATGAACATATAAAAATATTAGTCATGATTATTATTATTTTTGCTGATTGAGATATTAATTTTGGGATGGTTGGATATATGACTTAAGCATATATATTTTTTATAAATCTATATTTTGACCCCTAATTTATTGAAAATCCTTAAAATTGACCTTGTGCAAGTTGAAATGGCATGTCGGGATGCTGGATTTGCGTATAGCGGCCATGTCTGGAGCATTGACCACATTTCAATCCCATGTCAAAGAGTGTCGGAGTTTCGAAAAGTACCGGACACGACACGAAACAAAGGCCTCCTAGGCTGAGCATAGAGATGTGAAACTGGACCGCCCTAGTCATGTAAAAATATTAGTCATGATTATTATTATGTTTTGTTGGAGTTTCGAAAAGTGTCGGATTTTACCCTCGGAACTTTTTCAGGCTTGTTGACACCTGATTTTTGACCAAGTCTTTTTTAGTTTTATTTTTGAAAAATCACAAAAAATTCATAAAAAGTCAAAAAATTACAAAATCAACTTTGGTGGCCCTGGCCAAGCCCAAGGAACCATTCTTGGCCAAAAAATAATTTTTCATATTTTTCATATTTTTTAGTATTTTTAGAAAATAGAAAAATACTAGAAAAATCAACAAAAAATAGAATTTGAGGTCACAAAAATATAGGAAAATAGTCAATATTTTTATTTTAAATCCCTTGTCATTTTGACCTCATCAAGAGTCGAAATTCAACTTTAATTTTGTGTGTTTCTTGGCAACGCACAGGGTTAAATTTGTCAAAAAATATGTTTTGAGTCTTTTTATTTGCAAAATTTTGCATTTTCCAAGTGTTGACATTCGACTTGATTGCCCCACATATCAATTTGATTCAATTGTGCACTGATTTGATCAATTTTGGCTTTAGGGACTGTCGCGACCCGTCCAAAAAAAAAAAAAAAAACGGACGCGGCTAATGGATTACCGATCACGGGCTTTGGATCGCGGGCCTTAGATCGGCGCGGGCCCTCCCAGGCCCATACCAAATCGCGGCGGAGGTATATCTTTAAGGGATTCGACGATAAGAGTCGATCGCTTTCGACCTTCAGTGTGGTCGTGGTGGCATGTGCAACTTGTGCATGCATTTGGAGTCGCCACCGATCTTTCTTGGAGGGTAGACCGGAAACCTTACTGACCGATTGGGAGAGATCGATCAGTTCTACGGAACCAGAGATTTTGGGTTCGGGGACTTGGTTACGTCGGTGTCATTACCAACGCCCTTTCGGTACCTAACGTGAGTGATTTTCCTAACTAAGAGTTCATGCAGGCGCAATTTTGGGTGATATGAGTCAGGGTCTCATACAGATTGGAAGACTATTCTTATCAAATCACAGTCAATATAATGAAAGCGCAAGTCAAGTGTATAAATAAATCATGTCAATGCACATCAATTTCAATCATCGGCCTCCTAGTATAGCCATAAGGGCTTAGGGAAGATGTGATTTAGGGCTAGGGGTAAAATGGGAAGATTCGGGGACAATTAGCCCGAAGGGCAAAATTGTCATTTTTTGGAAGGTTTGGATACCTAATTACCCAAAATATTCCATGGCCAGTTGATTGTGGCCATTTCCCATTTTTTGGGATTTTCCTGGATTTTTAGAATTTTTTGGAAGACGGTTTGCCGGAAGGGCAAAACCGTCATTTCTGAAAAGATCGGGGGTCGAAAGACCCGAAACAGGTCGTGGCCAGTTGAATGTGGCCATTTCCTATTTTCTGGAATTTTTTAGAATTTTTCTGAATTTTCTGAATTTTTTTGAATTTTTTTTTTATGATTTTTCTATTTTTTATTGATTTTTTGAATTTTTTATTATTTTTTTTATTATTTTCTGAATTTTTTAATATTTAAAAATATTTTCCGGGCCGGATAAAACCCGGCCCACGCCTCTCGGGCGCCCGGCCCGACCCTAGGGGTCGACACCGGCCTAAAACGACACCGTTTTATTTTTTTAAACATTTTTTTTATTTATTTTTTTTTTACAATTTTTTTGATTTTTTATGTATTTTATTTAATTATCCGAAATTCCCCGGATCCGACGGTCCTCGTTGCGCCACGTGGCCTCCTCCTGTGCGTCCGATCTCCCGCTAGATCGGACGATCCTCAGGGAGCCACGTGGCTCATTGGTGACCGTTAGATCAACAATTAGTTTATTTTCCTTTTTAGAAAACCAATCAAATCGGACGCTCCAGATTGTGCCACGTGGCTACTCCTGGTGCGTCCGATCTTGGACGAGATCGGACGATCCACAGAAAGCCACTTGGCACATTCTCGACCGTCGGATCGATTTTAATTTAATTATCAGAAAGTCATTTATTTTATTCGAAAATCATTTTTTTAATTTTCCAAAATTACAGGATCGCGACACGTGTCGCGATCCGGGCCGCCCAATCAGTTGGTTTGAAAATCAACGGACCGGTCCCACCCGGCTGACGCCACGCCTATGTGGCCGGCCACGTCAGCCGTTGACCGGTTGACTGGGCCATCGCCGCCGGAGAAGACGACCGGCGACTCGCCGGAACAGTAATTATTCCGGCGAGGTCGCCGGAATTTTCGCCGGAAAAACGCAAACTATCCCGAAACCTCAAATTTTTTTTTTGTCCAATCTGTAAAACTCGAATCCTCAGGGACTCAGCATCGAAACACGACCGAAACATGGCAATATACATGTCGGGAACGACCAAACCGGACCCCCCCCGAACCGGCGCCGGCGAGCTAATTTTCGCAGGATTTTTTTTGGTTTAAACTCGATCCCATTAGTTCATAAATAGTCTAATGAAGGTTAGGAAGCTTACCTCAGGTCCCTTGAAGGTGCGGAGGTCGCGGGAATCCCCCAATCAAGCTCTCGGCTCGCCTAAAAATGGTGGACCTCCGGCCGTCGGTTTTCGACGAGGTTTGGTGTAAAACAAAGGCCACAAAGGGCTTAGTACATGTTCTAGAGGACATCTAATGCGAGACTCGCACTGAATGAGGCCTAGAGAGACACGGCCGAGAGCCAAAAAATTCGAAGCTCATTCGGGCATTTCATCAAACACATGGAATGCATGTAAACAAATGGAGATCGGAGGGGAAAACCGACCTAGTCGAGGGTTGCTGACGACTGTCGAGGCTTTGTCCGTGGTGCCTCGGATGTCCTGAAGCTTGAGGAACCCCCGCCTTGCCCGAGCTTCGTCCGAAAAATCTCCCCATTCTCTCTCCTCGGACTCGGTATAAAACCGAGATTCCCCGGCCTGTTTCGTGGCCGACCGGCGACCTCGACGCCCGCTCCCTCTCCAGCACATGAGCATGGGTCTCTACCCATGTCCCCCCACGCTCGTTCTGCTTTCGTTCTTCCCAAAACGCACGCCCCCGACATGCCCTGTTTTTTTCTCTTCGGTGCGCTGCACGGGTCTGCAACTGAGTTGCAGACCCGGTCGGACCGGGTCGGGTCGGGCCGGACCCGACCGGCCCGGTTCGGCCAAATCGCCCAAATCGGGCCCCAAATTGACATCTTTTCATGAAATTGATGGCAAAATCGGATTCCTTGACACGTTTTCTATCAAATATGGGTATTTTCGTGAATCAATTGATTGAAATTTTATGAAAACCCCAAATTGTCCCTAGGATCCGAAAATGAATTTCACCAAATCGAAGGTCCAAACGATCGAATTATTCAAAATTGAGCCCACCAATGGATTCAGCATGATGAAAACTATAGGGTAGAGGTGTTTGATTTTAATGGGTGTGCCCGTGTGAAATTTAATTTCACAAATTGTAAAACCGGGGACTAAATTGAAAGATTTTTATGCAATTAAGCCCTCTTGGTTAAAATTGATCAAATTGGAGGGCCAATTGACCCAATTGCATTTCAATACTCTAGAATCCAATGTCATAGCTTATAAAAACCGAGAATTGAAAATTAAAAGACTCGAAAAGGATTTTTTAGGCCCGGTTCGGGTTTATGTTTGTGAAGGAACCCCATGAACCAAGCAAAATTTCCCTAATAAAAAGTGAAAATATTAAAGATATAATTAAAATAAAATTTCTGAATATTTTTGTGTAATTTTCTGACCACGAATGGTATTTTTCCTGATTTTTTGGGTATTTTAATAATTAAATAAATTCCAAAAAATATTAAAAAATTCAAAAAATATTTTTTGTTCAAAATTGGTTCCTAAGGCTAGGCTAAGGGTCCCAAAGTTGATTTTGCAATTTTTTGACCTTTTTTGCTATTTTTAATTAATTTTAGAAATAAAAACTATAATAACGGACGGTCAAAAATCAGGTGTCAACAGGGACCTAATTGCATAAAATTTTTTTCATTTTAGTCCCTATAATGCCAATTCCAAAATTAAACTTTTTCGAGGGACACCCATAGAACCCCAATGCTTCCTCCCTATAGTATTTGACCCCATAAATCTAATGGTCAGTTCAATTGGGGCCAATTCGTCCATTAAGAGCATCAATTTGACAAAAGTCAATTTCGGATCTTATCTTAGATTTGGGGCTTTTACACAAAATCAAATCAATTTAGCCCAAATTTACATTTTTTAAATGAAATTGGTGCCGTAGAACCTGATTTTCGAGTCAATTTTATGATATCAGCTCATCTTGGCACCCAATTTGAACAAAAATATGCAAACCGGGTCAACTGAGTCGGGTTGACCGACCCAGTCAACCCGGTTGACCTGATCAAGAAGGAACAGAACGCTACGTTCTGCTCCTTCGCACGCCAAGAACGAAAACAGAAAAGGATAAGGAGGGGGCGATGATCAGTTAGTGGCGTTCAGTTGGCGAGAGGAGTTAGTTGGCGCAACAAAAAGGAAACGGAGCGACAGGGAGGAAAAAGAAGTCTGTTCGCGCGAAGAACTGGCAGAGAGAGTAGGAGAGAGAGAGAGAGCTCGCGGGCGAAGAACAGAGAGAGCAGGTGGGCGAAGACAAAGCAAGAAACGACTCAGAGAGAAGGAAGCGAACAAAGAGTTCGTTGAGAGAGAGTGAGAGAGATACAGAGAGATAGAGAGAGCTCGGGACGGCCATAGCCGTCGCCATAGGAGGGAGAACCCGTGAGCTCCGAAGGCTCGACCGCGGCAACCGGCGCAGAACCGAAGCCTCGGATACATCCTCCGAGCCTCGTGACATCCCCAAGAACGTCCAGAATCAAGCGGAGCTTCGTTTCATCACAGAATCAGGTGAGCTCCTCCTTCGAACTCAAGCTCGGCCTTCAATGGCAACTTTAATTATAGTCATCCATCTGCTGCGATTCGGGTTGCAATGTGCTTCTGTCTCCTTCCTGAGCATTTTTGCCTTTGGTCGCATGTCGTTTCATGGCCTAAATCACCGAGTCTACCCCTTACCATGGCTGATCGGCCGCGAGCTCCATAGCTCATCCTAGACCAAGCCGAAGCTCCGCGAAGGTCAGGTAAGTCTTCTCAAACTCCATGGATGCTTCCTGATGGTTTAAACTAGTCATGTCACGCGTAGAACGGCTAGGGCGAGTAGCCGCCGGAGCCTAACTTCGGCCAGAGGTAGCGGTGAGATGAGGTTTGATTCTGCTATGAAACGCCTGGCATATGTGATGAAGCTCGATGAGACGAGTAGAATGGCGGAAGTTTCATGCAATTTCATGGCCTGAACACGGAGAAAACGGCCTCCGACGAGGCGCCGGCGAAACAGAGCCGGCGCCGGTCGTCTTCCCCGGCAGCTCTGTTGACCAGTCAACGAAAGTTGACTGGTCAACGCCTACGTGGCAATGACGTGGCGCCCACGTGGCAGCCACGTCAGCGCATTCGGTTATAACCGAATAAACAAAAATGATCGGACGGCGGGTAGTCTGCCGCGTGTCACGATCTTGAATTTTTAAAAATAAAAAATGATTTTCGGAAATAAAAAACGCTGTGGATCGGACGGTCGTAATCCAACCCAGCTCTTCAATCGTAACCGTACGTTCCAGCCTTAGATCAGACCGTCCATCAGTCGCCACGTGGCGCAATCAGAAGCGTTGGTTCGTTTGGGCGGGAATTTAAAAAAATCCGAGCGGGAGAAGGTGAAGCGGCGTCGTTTTGGGCACAGGTCGCGCGGACCCGGGTCCGGGCTGGGCCGTGGGCCGTGGGCCGGGTCACCCGACCCGGCCCGGATAACATTTTTTTTTAAAAATAAAAAAAAATTCAAAAATGATTTAAAAAAATAAAAAAATCAGAAAAATCTTAGAAAATCCAAAAAATGCTAGAAAATTCCAAAAAAATGTGGAAAAATCCTAGACACTCCAAAAATCCCCAAAAATCGAGGGTTGACCACAGACAACTGGTCAACCCTATTTTTGGGGTTTCTCATCCGTTCTTCCAAGACTCGACGACATTACCCTTTAGGGGTAAGTCGCCTCTGCCGTGTATGCGAGATAAGGCCGATAATGTCAAGGTAAGAATTAGGGTCGAGTACGCGACCAATTCTTAGGTTTGGGTTTTCGAGTCCCGCCCCTTTTCTCAAAATGACGATTTTGCCCCTCAATGAGAAAATTGTCTTTCTTGTCCTAATTGAGTCCCGAAAATTGCTTAAAATTAGGGTTAGGGTCAGGTGGACGACCAACTCTAATATTTGAGATTTTCAGTTCTCATCTTTGTTCAAAATGACGATTTTACCCCTCTGAGGGTAAAATCACTTTTAAATTCCAGAAAAATCCTGGAAATTCCCGAAAAATGGGAAATGGATTGGATTGATGGCCAATCCTATTTCCCTTGTCTTTTGGCTTCCCAATTCATCTAAAATGACCAATTTGCCCTTTTTGAGGTGAATTGTCCCCGAATTGTTCAAAATTACGATTCTGCCCCTCGTGGGCGAATTATGTCCAAATCACTCCTAAGCCTTGATTGATACTTCTCTAGGCTAATAGGGCCTCATTAGGGATGCCATGTTGATTTCATGTGTTTTATCCGCATGTATTGGATCTTTGACTTGCGCACTTATTTTTAATGATTGTGAGTGATAGGGTAGATATTCCCATCTGCATGAACTCCTAGATTTAGGATCAGCACCCCACTCATCTGTATGAGATCCTAAGATCAGATAAACCATTCAATTTAGGTACCGAAAGGGCGTCAACTCTGACAGTTGGCGTAACTAAGTCCCCGAACCCACTTCTCTGGTTTCCGCAGAATCGAATAGACCACTCCCAACTATTCGATAGGGTTTCCGATCGTACCCTCCGCAAAACGATTGGTGGCGACTCCTTGACATGTACACTCATCACATGTCACTAGACCACACTGAAGGTCGACCACGTACATCCAGCAGTTGCGATTTGGGAAATGGGCCTTGGGAGAGGCCCGCGTCCGATCCAGCCAGCGAACGGGCGGCCCATTAACCCTCCGCGCTCGCGAGAGGGTCGCGACAGACTGGCGACTCCACTGGGGACATTCTAAAAAACCAGAATCTCTGGTTACGAATTCTAGAGGACTTGAGCCCATTAAAAAATTGTTTGGTTTATCTGACATTATTTTCTGCAGATGCTCTCGAAGGTGAGGTACGTATGCTAACCATTGTGTTAGATGTTTTTGCAGATTGGAGAAATAAGGGGTGGAGTGATTGTTGACATTTTTCCTGCAGGTTGGAGTTGGGAATGTATGTTTACTTTACGCACATACTGAAGCGGTGTTTGATACAAACTGTTGTGCATGACTTTGCATTGTGATGATCACGACACATCGCACACACTGGCGGTCAAACCCCGACTGCAACCACCTCTAGGTTACCTTAGATAGGGAAAGGATGTGAAAGGATCTCGTGTTTGATGGCACTTGAGACTTTCATGTTCGTTCCCGCTCACAATCCAAATTGGCGATATCTAGCCCTCTTGAGTGGGTACTCTTGGGGAGGAGTCTGCCTCATTTGGATCGTGGGAGCCTGAGCCATAGGTTCCTTACCTAATTTTCGATTTTTAGAGTATACCCACTTGTCGCATGCGCATGTCCATGGATGGTTGGTATACCTAAAACCACCCATTGATACAGGGGGCATTCCACGTCCCCCAAAGTGCGGTTGGTAAGACATTTATCTCTAAACGTACTTTATTTCCTGCTCCATGATATGACTCATACATTGCATACATCCATGTGCATTCGCATCATGAAGATTACTCGGGTGACTAATGAGAACAACAATGATTATGGGGTAGGATGTCGCTGTTCCCTAAGAGCTCTACGGAGTTGGTGACCTTCGAGTACTTGAGAAAAGTTACTCGCCCCGGACCAAACACGAGGCTACACTTTACTAGATTCGTGTATGGTCGGGAACTGACTGGACGTAAGCTGGGGTATGCTGAAGACTGTCAAACCCGCTACTACGCTGATAATCTCAGATTCAAGCGACAATCAGACGAAATGATAAAGGATTATCTGGAGATGAAGAGACAACGTCGCAACCAGCTAGCTAGGGAAGCGTACGCTCGCAAGAAGGCTGAATTGCTGGCCAAAGAGAACATACCCATGATTACTTTTTGGGGTAAGAAGAGACGCCCTGCGATCAAGACCAAGCCAAGGCGTATCACAATCAAGAAAGTAGAACCCGAGAAGGCTTCCGAAGTCATCGTACCCTGGACTAGAAAGTGGCCAGAGGAACTACAACCTCTCGACCAAACCACTGAAGATAACTCCCCTACCCTAGATTAAAGGAGAATTCCTGACCGACTGTCATTTGGATAGACTTCTGAAGAAAGAGTGATCTAGACCCTCACGTTCCATTGTCTTTTATGGCTTTCTTGTTTGAAAAACCTTTCTTTACCGTTCTTCTATTAGACATCTTGACTGTAATAAGAGTACATCCCACTTTGCTCCTTTGATGTGTTGACCAATGGAACGTGACATTGCTATTCCCTTTAGTCACTGAGTAAACCTGACTAAATTGCATAATTCACTTCCCTGAAATGCAAATTAGGCTTTGAGTCAGGCTTTCAAGACCTGAAAAAGGGTCCTAATCTCCATTTCTTCAAATTGAACTATGCAATCAAGTTAGCTCATGCATGCTTCATGACATCTGCATATTCATACATTTAAAGTAATTTCTGGTGATTGACCTTTTAAAATCATTTGCATATTTTAGACTTGATGGGAAAGAATGATATTCAAGTGTTCAAGATCCCCCGAGCTGAACTCCAATCATGGTGGGATGGCATGGGCGAAGCCAGCCAGAAGTATGCGGAATCACGACTAGGATACCTACTGGACCTACTGAAGATTGAGTGCCCACCTGCCTTTATTCAAGCCATGGCGCTCTACTGGGATCCTACCACCGCTACATTTTGCATGGAAGGATTAGAGATCACTCCCACTATCGAGGAATACAGCGCTGTCATCGGAGTTGAATTCACCCCTACGCTCGTCCGACCCCCTATAGGACTTGAACCCCTAAGTCAGGTAGCTGAATTCCTTGACACAAACCTAAATGAAGTCAAAGTAGATGCGAAAAGCAATTCTGGGAGAATTTCCCTATCCTTCCTTATAGACCGATTTTCCCGCCTTCCTGCTTCTAAAGGAACTAAATCTGGTAGAGCTTTTATCTTGGCATTCTTTAGCTTTGTGCTATTCCCAATCTCAACTGTCACCTTCGACCCTATCATGGCTATAGTAGCTAGGCAAGTCTGTTGTGGGTGGGATTACTCAAACATCCTTCTTGCCGAAACCTTCCTTTCCCTAAATCGTTTCAAGAAAAGCAAAAAGGGAATCTTTAGAGCTTCTAGTGATCTGCTGTATCTGTGGTTCACATCCCATATCAGACAATTCCACATCCGCATGGGTTTCACTGAAATCAGCCCCAATGCACACCCTCTTAAAACATTTGCTAGATCCCATACACGTGTTCCTAAGTTTAACTTTGTAGAATGGAAGAACTTCCTCAAAGTCCTAAAACCTGAGCAACTCCGATGGCGGCTAAGGTTGCCGACGCTGAGCAAAGTCAGATTGACCTGCGATGACGGAAGCCCAGTCCCCTTGCTAGGATTCACGGGCGCAACTGCATACTATCCAAGGAGGGTGATTCGACAGTTTGGAGCACTTCAGGAGATCCCTTCTTCACCGCGACCTGGTGTCTTTTCCTTTGACTTACCAAACCAGACCCTCACGGAGGAGGAGAAGAAACAATTTGAAGCCAAGGTGGCATCCATCATACACTCCTTGAAGAATTCCCAGGCTGAAGAAATAAGTTGGCCAGAAGACATGACTCGAGAAGAAAACACTCATAGAGCCACCACAGAATACATTCAACATTTCAAAGCGATCCGACGAAGCCTTGTCGAGCCCTACATACCTGAATACATCGTGCCGTACGTACCTGGAATAGAGCCCTACATACCCGAAGACCTGGGACCACTGTCATGTTCAGAAGACGAAGAGCCCCAAGCTGAAGAAGGGAATCTATACTGGGATGATGAGGATGCCTTAGGCTTCAAACGTCCTAGACTTGAATAGACTATTCTGTCAAGTGTAAAATAAGCAAGCATTGTGATGCCTTCTCATACATTCTCATTTCTGTGGAATACTATCTTAGACACATGAGTATGAATGTGAACATGTTTTGCAAATGCATAAAAAACTATCGTCAGAAATTACGCTTCTTTTAATTCCATGAGTTCTTGTCGGGAAATGATTAAAAGAACTACTTACATGAGGCTAAGGCTCACAAAGTAGCCCTTTTTCTCATCTACTGACAAGAAGCATGCAACTAAAAGAATTAGCTGCTTCTTTTTGCTAAATAAGCGAAGCACTCACAGAGATCTTTTTAATCAGGTACACTCTCATCACGGAATTGCCAATGCATCGTTTCCGTACCCGCCTAAAGACGAGAATGGAACAACAGGAATTGACTCCGCGCGTAGGCATGTTGGAATCTCAGATGACTGCCCTGGCGACTATGATGGCTGACATTAAGGCCATGCTGGAGACCAACCAAGCTAGACAGACAACCGCCCACAATCAGAACAACTCAGGCCCTTCCATGGTACCTGATGTAATAGATAAAGAAGCAACCAGGGATACCCAACATACAGAGGAAAACGTTCATGAACCAAATAGTCGGGCACAACAAAAAGCCTCGCCTGTTGTCATCAACCTTGAAAAAGAGGAGAAGGGAAAACAAACTGTGAAGACAGAGGCAGAGGCTAAGAGATTGGCCAAGATCGAAGAATGCCTGAGCAGTCAAGGCTATGAGCTGGCCCGCTTCGACAAAATATCTCCTTTTGCTAAAATAGAGACTCCTCCTGACTATAGGGAGCCAGAGTTCGTGAGAAAATACAACGGGACAGGCTGTCCCCGTGCCCACCTCAAGTACTACCTGCGCAAGATGGCGCACTACTCGGATTACATTCCGTTGTTAATGAACACATTCCAAGAGAGTTTGGCTGGCGCCGCTCTGGCTTGGTTTATTGAGCTAGACTTAGAGGATTATGACGGATGGGAGGACCTTGCTGAAGACTTCCTCAGGCAGTACAAATTTAACACGGCTACAGCCCCAACAAGAGAAGACCTCCTACGAACTTCAAAAACGAAGGGCGAATCGATCAGGACATATGCTCAGAGGTGGCGAGCCTTGGCTACCCAAGTAAAGCCTTCAATCCCAGAAGAGGAGCTGATCGACTTATTCCTAAAAGCACTCCCCTACGAGTACTTTGACAGACTGAACACTTCTGGATGTCAGACATTCGCACACCTGATTAAGGTTGCTGAGAGGCTGGAATGGGCCTTGAAAGAAAGAAGGCCTCAGGAAGCTCCTACTAGGAAGCAGTATCCTCTGAGGAAGGAAAGAGAAGTCGGACTGGACATAGCATTTATACCAGATCCCCACAAGTTAAAGTCATTTGGCAATTCTAATCAGGCCAAAGGCGGATCATCCTGGTCAGCGCCAAAAGTACAAGAGCCTAGAAGAAAGCAACCCCAGAGGCAATTCTCTCAGCTCCCGAGACCTTTATCCAAGCTACTCCCGATGCTGCTGGAGCAACACTTGGTGGCAAAAGAACCACCTAGGGCAAACCCCGCAAGATATCCTGGCTTTGATGAGAGCCAGACCTGTGCCTACCATATGGGCGAAAGAGGGCATAATGTGGATAACTGCTATGTCCTGAAGCTGAAAGTGCAAGCCCTAATTGATAGTCAGATTTTGAAATTTGACAATGCAGCCCCAAATGTGCAGGAAAATCCGTTGCCAGATCACCAAACAGTAGGGGCAATATTTACTGAAGAAGAAGAGGACTACCTTAAACTGAAGATAGATGTGCCTAAGCTGGACACCCTGCTAACAATCGCTTCATCATACCCAAAAGAAGGGGAGATATCAACCGACCAAAAGAAGTTGTGTATCGACAAGATGAAGAGCTTGGGGATAGTGTCCGATATTACTGATGAAGAATTTGAAGGGATCGAAGCATCTCTATCTTTGAAAGGAAACCACTTCTTGATCACAGCTGAACAGAGTAGCACCTGTGGTACCTCACGTGAGAAATTGGCAAACGATCTGGGGCCGGCCACTCAATCAGAAGAAGAATTTGAAGAAGACGAAATAGAAGCCAGGAGGAGAAGTCTAGCAGACCTCAAATTTATGGTTGACGCACTTGAGAAGAGCGAAATTATAGACAACCTGGGTCAAGATCCTGGAGGATACAATTTCAAGGTGAAATATTCGGCCCCTACCAGCTTTTATCAGAAGATTGAAGACATCATACCGGACGGATGGGGAGGTATGGATGATCTCTCTCAACCAGAAACCTCAAACAGTATGGAAGAACTCGACAACGCCATATTGATGATCGAAGTAGCCACGGCCGTGGTGATCAGATTGGATGAGCTGGATAGCCTGGGCAAGGTAGAAGATTGCCCAGTAAGGCCTGTCGTAATTCAATTGCCTCAGGAGGAAGAAAGCGACACGTCAGGACCAGAGATACCTCATCAGACAACTGTAACGATAAAAGTCCCCCCAGTAGAAGAGTATGATCCCAAAGCTGTTCATTGGGACTATGGGACCACACAAGTAGATGCAATAATGAGGTCGGGAAGATTTTATGCCCCCAGAGAGGGTGAATCCGAAAAAAGAGATGTCTCAAAGGAAGATGCCGAAAAGCTCGTATCGATCATCAAAACCAGTGAGTTTGAAGTGATAGAGCAGCTGAGGAAGATGCCCGCTCAGATATCCCTGTTAGACCTATTCATCAATTCAGAGAAGCACAAGAACGCACTATTGAAGGTACTCAATGAAGTACATGTCCCTGAAATAATTAATGAGGTCCAACTAGGGGACTTTGTAGGGGCAATTCTCTTAAAAGACCAGTTGAGCTTCTCTGACGAGGACTTCCCCATGGAAGGAAGGGGGCACAACAAAGCTTTATACATCTCTGCCCAATGTAACGGCAAAAGAGTGGCACACGTATTGATCGATAACGGATCAGCCTTTAACATCTGTCCTTTGGCTACCATAAGGAGGCTGGGAATCAATGAAGAGATGGTCAAGGCATCCAAGACAGCTGTAAGAGCATTCGACGGCATGAGGAAGACTGTAGAGGGAGAGATCGAGCTTGACATATTCATCGGCCCGACAAAGTTCTCTATAAACTTTCAAGTAATGGATCTACCCAGTGCATTTGGATTCCTGCTAGGAAGACCTTGGATCCATACAGCAGTGTCGCGACCCGTCCGAAAGCGGACGCGGCTAATGGATTACCGATCGCGGGCCTTTCCCCGCACAAGGGTGCGGATCGCGAGCTTTGGATCGGCGCGGGCCCTCCCAGGCCCATACCAAATCGCGGCGGGAGTATTCTTCGACAATAAGAGTCGATCGCTTTCGACCTTCAGTGTGGTCGTGGTGGCATGTGCAAATTGTGCATACATTTGGAGTCGCCATCGGTCTTTCTTGGAGGGTAGACCGGAAACCTTACTGACCGATTGGGAGAGATCGATCAGTTCTGCGGAACCAGAGATTTTGGGTTCGGGGACTTGGTTACGCTGGTGTCATTACCAACGCCCTTTCGGTACCTAACGCGAGTGATGTTCCTAGCTAAGAGTTCATGCAGACGCAAGTTCGGGTGAGGTAGGTTTAATTCAGGGTTTCATGCAGATTGGAAGACTATTCCTATCAATCACAACCAATTTAAATGAAAGCGCAATCAAATGCATAAATAAATCACATCAATGCACATCGATTCAGATCAATGGCTTCCTAGTATAACCATAAAGGTTTAAGGAAGGCGTGATTTAGGACCAGGGGGGCAAAATGAGAACGATTAACCCGAAGGGCAAAATCGTCAATTTTTGGAAGATTTGGATACCGAATTACTCAAAATATTCCATGGCCAGTTGATTGTGGCCATTTCCCATTTTTGAGAATTTTTTGGAATTTCTTGATTTTTCTTCAATTTTTTGGAAAAACGATTCGCCCAAAGGGCGAAATCGTCATTTTAAGAAGGGTCGGGGTTCAAAACACCCGGAATGAGTCTTGGCCAGTTGTTTGTGGCCATTTCCTATTTTTGGGATTTTTCTAGAATTTTTAGAATTTTTTTGGAAGACGGTTTGCCGGAAGGGCAAAACCGTCATTTCTGGAAAGATCGGGGGTCAAATGACCCGAAACAGGTCGTGGCCAGTTGAATGTGGCCATTTCCTATTTTCTGTAATTTTTTAGAATTTTTTTAGAATTTTCCGAATTTTTTTGAGTTTTTTTATGATTTTCTATTTTTTATTGATTTTTTGAATTTTATTATTATTATTATTATTATTCTGATTAATAAATAATAATAAAAATAATCCGGACCGGGTCGGGTGACCCGGCCCACAACCCAGACTCGCAACCCAAACCCGGCCCGCCTCCTCCATGTGAAAAACGGCGCCGTTCCACGAGCCCCGATCGGACGCCTCAGATTAGGACACGTGGCGCGTCTTGGTGCGTCCGATCTCAGACAAGATCAGACGCTCCGCGGAGAGCCACTTGGCCAAATCTAGACCATCCGATTGATTTTATTTTTATTATTTCGGAAATCATTTATTAATTCTGAAAATTATTTTTTATTACCCAAAATTCCCAGATCGCGACACGTGGCGAAGCCACGGCCGTCCGATCTGGGCTTTGACTTAGTCGGCCTGGGCCCGCCAATGCTGACGTGGCTGCTGACGTGGTAAGCCACGTCAGCAGTTGACCCTTTGACCGGACCGGACCCCGCCGGAGAAGACAACCGGCGCCGGCGAAACTCGCCGGCGCCTCGCCGGAGATACCAAAACGACAGACTTGAAGTGCGGATTCGACACCAATCGACTCCCTACGTACACCACATCGACCTCCAGCGAAAACAAGGCCACGGCAACGTCGGGTAGGCGATGAACAGACACCCCTCAGTCCCGGCGCCGGCGAGAAATTCCAGAATTTCCTTTTCCCGCTCAAAGCTCGATTCTGCTTGATCCTACGACATCCAAATGGAGGTTTGAAGCTTACCTGAGTTACCATTGGCGTCGGCGACCTCACGAACATCCTCGCCGAGCTCGCGGTCCGAGTCTTGGCCGGCGAAGCTCGGGAGCTCGGTTTTACCGTGGTTTAATGCAAAATGACCATCCGGCCGGGGGCTGGAATGGTGATAGACTCAAATTTGAATGAATAGACACCCAATAGGTATAATCGCAGCTCACAATTCGGATTCACCAATTCAGTTCCCGTCGACCATTCATCAAACAGGTAATGTGCATATTTAGGGATGCGGTAAAACGATCTCGCCGAAGCTCGACAAGGGAAGCCATGCTAAAAAGATCCTTGATTAAGTCTACACACAACGTCAGGAGGACCGGGTACTATCAGCCTTGGTCCGACTCGATCGAAACCGAGCCGGACCGAGGAGCTCTGTTCGATGGCGCGAAAACAGGGCAGGAACAGGGGAGACACTGACCTGTTAGCTTCGGCGGCTTCGGCGGCGACGTATGGCGACGACCACGACGGCTAGTTCTCCTTCCTCACTTCTTTTTTGTTCCCCCCTCTCTAATCTTCTCCTGTTTTTCGTCGATCTCCTTTTACTCTTCTCGGCCGACCTCTTTTCCTCTCACGGCTCCCGGCCCCCCCTTTCGTCGATGGCCGACCGGCCTTTTTGGTGGCCGCCGTCTCCCCACCGAATATTGCTCCACAACCACCTCTCTTTGTCCCCCGCTTCAACTCTCCTTTTCTTAAAAAAAATCTGCCCACGATGCCTTTTTTTTGTTTTTGCGCCGGCGGTGGGTCTGCAACATTGAGTTGCAGACCCGGTCCGGACCGGGTCGGGTCGGGCCTGACCCGACCGGCCCGGTTCGGTCAATTTGTCAAATCGGGCCCCAAATCGTGCCCTTTTCATGAAATTGATGGCAAAATCGGACTCCTTGACATATTTTCTACCAAATAGGGGTATTTTCATGAATCAATTGATTGAAATTTAGTGAAAACCCCAAATTGTCCCTAGGATCCGAAAATGATTACCGCCAAATTGAAGGCCCAAATGATCGAATCAGTCCAAATTAAGGCCATCAATGGATTCATAATGATGAAAACTATAGGGTAGGGATGTTTAATTTGAATGGGTATGCCCACATGAAGTTTAATTTCAAAAATTGAGAAACCGGGGACTAAATTGAAAGATTTTTATGCAATTAAGCCCTTTTGGTTAAAATTGATCAAATTGGAGGGCCAATTGACCCAATTGCATTTCGAGACTTTAGAATTCAATGTCATAGCTTATAAAAAGAGAGAATTGAAAATTAAAAGACTCGAAAAGGAATTTGTTTGCTCGGTTCGGGTTTATGTTTGTGAAGAAACGTAGTAACCCGAGCCGAATTTTCAAGATTTAAGGTGACAAACTTGAAGAGGAATTTAAAACAAAATTATTGAATATTTTTTTGTATTTTTCTGACCACGAATGGTATTTTTCTGATTTTTTGGGTATTTTTATAATTAAATAAATTCGAAAAATATTAAAAAAATACCAAAAAATATTTTTTGTTCAAAATTAGTTCCTGAAGCTAGGCTAAGGCTTCCAAAGTTGATTTTGTGATTTTATGACCCTTTTTTATATTTTTTTTATTAATTTTAAAGAATAAAAATCACAATAATACATTGTCAAAAATCAGGTGTCAACAAGCAGGAGCTGTCCCTTCGAGCCTGCACCAAAAAGTACGTTTCGTTGTAGATGGGAAGGTAATTACCGTACATGGGGAAGTCGACCTCCAGGCATACCAGAGCAGTGCCATTCCCTATATTGAGCTTGAAGAGAAAACTGAAGCGAGCTATCACTCCCTAGATTTGGTAGCAACAGTTCATACCCCAGTAGGATCGAAGTTGAGAACCCCCTACATCTCAGAAGCCGGTCTTCTACCAGCTAAGATGCTGCTGGCATACGGGTTCAATCCCGAAAAAGGCCTAGGCAAACATAATCAGGGTATAAATACCCCGCTACAGTTGAAGGCTAATCCACATAAAATGGGCTTGGGGTACCAGAAGTATCCCATGAATGATTCTGTCCCGAAAGCAACAGGCCGAGGCCGAGGCAAAAGCCTGGGACGCCAGGGAGGCGAAAGCAGCATGAATAACTCATTCATCGGTTCTCCAACCTGGAAGGGCAGGTTTCGGATGTTCAGGAATCCCTTAAGTGCCTACTTCGACCAGAACTCCAAATGGCTATCTGAAGAGGATATCACTTCGCCGATGGAACCAGATCTCACAAATCCTTTTCTCGAAGATGACTCTGTGAATGTCATCATGGAGTGGTTGGACAGTGAAGCCACTTCTTCTGAGTAAATAGACTCTTCCTTCATCTTTAAATACTGTGTTTAGAACTTTCTGCATTTCACTGTATTTTCTTTCCTTATTGAACGCATAAGAAAACGCCTTTGGATCTCCGGCCGTTGGTCCAAATAGCACATCTTGTAACGCGGCCCATTTCGCATTCAATAAAACCACACATGTTTTGTTAAGGACATATGGAACCACGAATCAGCCCGATGATGATAATGGTCTTCCATATAGAAGCTTGAGGCCTGATTTGCCATATGATTCCTAATCTTCAAAAGATTTTCAAGGGACCGGGATATCCAATGACATGAGGATTAGTCCCATCTGTACCTACATCTATTTCGAAAAACTTTTTCAAAAAAGACTCTACATAAGCATGCATGTCATTTTTATTGAGCACAAACTAACCATACTCATGACATTTCAGGCATATCATCTCAAACATGCATACCAGGTTGTTACAAAATTCGGATCCCTCCATTAACCACTCCTATAACATTGAGGAAGATGAAGACGAGGATTACGCGTCTATCCGTAGGGATTGGAACACCTTTGAAGAATCAAAGCCTCCTACCTCAGAAGAACCAATTGTCATTAATTTGGGAGACACCGTGAACGTCAAAGAGGTCAAGATCGGCGGACACCTATCCCGTGATGAAAGCCTCGAGTTCACCAAGTTGCTAAAAGAATATCAAGACATCTTCGCATGGTCTTACGCGGATATGCCAGGCCTTGATCCTAAGATTGTGGAACATGCATTGCCCACGGATCCTGGCATCAAACCTGTCAAACAAGGCAGTAGGCGGATGAAAGCCGAGTTAGAAGACAAGATTAAGGAAGAAGTCATGAAACTCCTTAGGGTAGGCTTCATTGAAGCTATCCCATATTCAGACTGGGTTGCAAATATAGTCCCCGTCATGAAGAAAGACGGAAAAGTTCGGATCTGCGTAGATTACCGAGATCTGAATAGAGCAAGCCCAAAAGATGATTTTCCACTCCCCCACATTGATGTATTGGTGGATAGTACAGCAGGTTATGAATTATTCTCATTCATGGATGGATTCTCGGGATACAACCAAATCTCCATGAAACAAGAAGACAAACCCAAGACTGCATTTACCACACCATGGGGGAATTTTTGCTACAAAGTCATGCCCTTTGGATTGAAAAACGCCGGGGCTACCTACCAGAAAGCTATGGTCACGTTATTCCATGATATGATCCACAAAGAGATTGAAGTATATGTTGATGACATGATCGCTAAATCCAAGAAAGGACAAGATCACATACAGGTATTAAGAAAATTATTTGAGCGCCTGCGCAAATACAAGTTAAAGCTGAACCCTAACAAATGCGTGTTTGGGGCAAGATCCGGGAAACTCCTGGGGTTCATAGTCAGCAACAGGGGCATTGAGATTGATCCCTCAAAAATCCAGGCCATCCACGATTTATCAACTCCATCCACAGTAAAAGAAGTGAGAAGCCTTCTAGGGAGATTGAACTATATTGCCAGGTTCATCAATCAGCTGTCTGATGTGGCTAAGCCAATCTTCAAATTGCTTAAGAAAGGCGCGAAAATAACGTGGGACGCCGAGTGCAGCAAGGCATTCCAAATGATCAAAAACTATTTGATCACACCACCGGTGCTTGTGCCACCAATTCCCGGTCACCCATTGACCTTATACCTGACCATACGACAAGAGTCCTTGGGAGCCTTACTTGCCCAGACAAGCCCGATAGATGGAAAAGAGAGGGCCATTTATTACCTAAGTAAGAAATTCACGCCGTCTGAAGCAAAATATATACCAGTTGAAAGGGCCTGCGTAGCAGCAGTATGGGTACTACGAAGACTAAGGCAGTATACCCTACATCATCACATTCAGCTCATAACAGAGAACGACCCTGTCAAATACCTCCTGGAGAAACCCGCTTTAATTGGGAAACTGGCAAAATGGCAAGTAATGTTGTCTGAATTTGACATTAAATGTTCTCCGCAGAAGTCGGTAAAAGGAAGAGCTATAGCGGACATGCTGGCAGAAAACTCATCGAGCACTGAATCCCCTGAAGTAACAAACACAGAAGGCCGAATTCTGAACTTAGCAGAGGATAAGTGGATCATGTATTTCGATGGTGCTGTTAACCTATCAGGGGCAGGCACTGGGGCAGTACTGATATCCCCAGATGGTCAACATTACCCTGTCGCGGCAAAGATAACTTTCCCTTGTACCAACAATATTTCAGAATATGAGGCGTGCATTCTGGGTCTACGACTGGCCCTTTCTATGGAGATACCTAGGTTACAAGTCTTTGGAGATTCCATGCTCATTATTCTACAGACACAAGGGGAGTGGAAGACGAAAGATGCAAAACTCATCCCCTACCATGAATACCTTGAAGAATTGATATTCAAGTTTGAAGAAGTGTCATTCGAGTACCTATCAAGGTCTCACAACCAATTTGCAGATGCATTAGCCACCCTAGCCTCGATGTTACAAACGATTGAAGGGTTGGATATAGAACCTCTGAGGATCGGCATTGTTGAAAAGCCAGCTTATTGCATGCTAATCGAAGAGGAATGTGATGGAGAGCCATGGTACTATGACATCAAGAATTACCTCTTGAAAAGGGAATTCCTTGAAGGATGCCAGTCAGGAGACCGAAAATACATAACCAAGATGGCCAGCAGGTTCTTCCTCAATGGACAAATTCTATACAAGAGATCGTTCGATTCCACTCTACTGAGATGCGTAGATGCCAAAGAAGCAAATATTCTCATGAAAGAGATTCATGAAGGTGCGTGTGGGCCTCACATGAACGGCCACCTCCTTGCCCGGAAGATCATGCGGCTAGGTTATTATTGGATGACCATCGAATCAGACTGCTGTCAGCACGTCCGGTCATGCCACTAATGCCAAATATACGGGGATAAGATTAACGCACCCCCGAACGAACTACACCAAATGTCTGAAGTTTGGCCTTTCTCTATGTGGGGGATAGACATGATAGGGCCTATAAATCCTGTGGCTTCGAATGGTCATCGCTTCATCTTGGTAGCGATTGATTACTTCACCAAATGGGTAGAAGCCAGCTCTTACAAGAATGTCACTGCGAGAAATGTGGCAAGATTTGTCAAAAGAGATATCATATCCCGGTATGGTACTCCTCAAGCGATCATCACAGATAATGGGTCCAACCTAAACAACAAGATTGTCGATGGTCTGCTGGATCACTTTAGCATTCGACATCTGAATTCATCTCCTTACCGCCCACAGATGAATGGGGCAGTGGAAGCAGCCAATAAAAACATCAAGAGGATTTTGGCTAAAACAGCAGAAAACTACAGGGATTGGCACGAAAGGCTGCCCTTCGCCTTGATGACTTACCGAACGTCGATCAGGACTTCTACAGGGGCAACTCCCTATAGTTTGGTATATGGGACAGAAGCAGTTCTACCAGTAGAAGTTAAGATTCCCTCTTTGAGGATCTTATCCGAAGATAAACTCTCTGAGTCAGAGTATTTCAAGCACAGATATGAACAGCTGAACTTAATAGATGAGAAACGTCTTAAAGCCATTTGCCATGGACAAACTTACCAGAAAAGGGTGGCCAGGGCGTTCAATCGAAAGGTCAAGACCAGAAACTTCGAAGTAAATGACTTGGTAATTAGGAAGGTTTTACCAAGTACTACCCATCCAGGGGGAAAATTCACTCCAAATTACGAAGGCCCCTACATTATTAAGAAGATCCTCACGGGAGGAGCATTAATTCTTGTAAACTCCGAGGGAGAAGAATTGGGGCACCCTGTGAATTCAGATGCTGTGAAGAAATATTACCCTTGAAATAAAATCAGATTCTGGTCATATACCCTGCCTCGAATTGAGCCTACTCTTCATGATAGTCTTTGCATAAGCATGTTACGCATCTATGCATACATTAGCATGTGTTCAATATTGCAGGATCCAAGGAAGCAGGGTCGCGATAAGTTGGAACGCATGATCAAGGAGACCTAACGTCATGGTGGTCAGATGCACGTCTTCTTCTCCAAAGACTGAGAATTTCAAGAAATTTTAGAACAACTTAACCATCTTGTGTTGTTAAGAAAAATGCAGATTTTCGCGAATCTATCCACTTCCATAGGAACGCATGATCAAGGAGACCTAACGTCATGGTGGTCAGATGCACGTCTTCTTCTCCAAAGACTGAGAATTTCAAGAAATTTTAGAACAACTTAACCATCTTGTGTTGTTAAGAAAAATGCAGATTTTCGCGAATCTATCCACTTCCATAGGAATGCATGATCAAGGGTAAGGTGTATCGTTCTAATTTTCTGAAATTCGAAAGCATACACTGACATATTCCTTTTATGTTTTTCAGGAATCCCTAGCCGCGCTGGGCAGGTAAGTATTCCTTCCATAATCTTTTAGGTTTACAAGACTGTCGGAATCCTTATTGATAGAATTTGAAGGCTTCTTGGAATCTAGCATATATTCAAATCTCATGTCTAGAAAGACGCAAAATTCTCATAGTCATGTCATTGGCATTCATGTTTAAACTTGGAGGTTATCCGAACATGATTGAAATATGCATTGTGCATCATAAATCCCCTTGGAGGGTCAGTTTTGGAGAAAGCAAAATGAACTCTTCCAAACAAAAGTTGTTTAAATCATTCAAAAGGGTGTTTCCTCAGACAAGGGGCAAGCCTGGTCCAAACACATCCCATACACACTTAAGAGATAAGTGGAATGGTAAGGATAGCGAGACCTTAACCTACGGACGTAAGGGTTATTCGCGGTGATTACATGGATTGAGACGACGGAGGCATTCGTTTCTCTACCATAAACACTACAGGTGACCATTGATAACCATTTGAACGACGATTTTATTATATACCCCTGTCAAGAACCACCCCCACAATGGGGCAAACTGGAGGTACGTCCAGCAGTATCAGGAGATAAATGGTTAGAAGTTCTCTTGCTCAGACTTGCATCAATCTTCGTGTGTTGCTTGTCATTTTAACTTCTATGGTAATTCAGGTGCTTTAGGATGACGAAAAGCATTCGTTTCTCTATCCTATACACTTTTACCCTTCGCACTGCCCAATTGAGCCTATACGTTCATTTCACAAACCCGTTGGTGATCATTGCATATTCCAAGGTGGAAACGACGTCACAAAAACACAGGATTTGTAAAAAATTCCTAGATTAATGTTCGAGTGCTGAGATTCAAGCTATACATCTAGCACATTCATTTGAAAATTCTAATCCCCAAAAGAAAAGAAAAGATGGGGTCTCAAAAAAAAAAGAAGAGAGAAGAGAAAAATTTGATCTTGGGCATCAAGAAAAAGCAAAGTGCCTGGTAAAAGCAAGGCCAATGCCCATCCAAATACTTGTACACTTGTGAATTATGTGTTTAATCTTGTAAATGCCAAAAGGGGGCATGATACCTTTGTATAGGTCACTAGTAAGAAAAATCCCAAGGGAGCTGGACAGCAAAGGGTGCTCCCAAATCATGTCACACTCAGATGATGTAAGTATAGACAAGATGTTGACACCATCTCAACATAAGAGAGATATGTTCTCTAAAGACAAACGTGCGCTTCGAAGGCTGACAATGCTCTTCAAAGACTATCAATGCACTTCAAAAACTGAAGACGCTCTTTGAACCAGAAGGGACAAGATCGGCGGCAAACCGGCAGTGATCACCAATGTTTAAACCCTTCGCGTATTCTGAGCCAAAAACAAGCCTTTTTTGGTCCCCAAACCTACCTACGTTACAACCCTGAAGAGCCTTTTCAGATTAAGGCACATGGATTGACATAGGGTTTAATGTCTAAGCTTAGCTCGAAGAAGTTCGAGCAAGATTATTTCTTTCTCATTTTGCAGGTTTCTTGACTTGTAAACCTGGAGCAGACATTGAAGACTTCTTTTCGAAAGTCTTGACTTGCACGCAAGTCCCCTTTGAAAACCGTTGACCAAGCCCAATATGACGGTCCCTTAGAAGTCCTCCTGATCGATCGAGGTGTATTCACTGCGAATAATCCTGAACCCTAGGCACAGGTTTGATAGGAAATACAAGTGCATTCTTGGTAAAAAACCTTTATCTCAAAACGGTGAGAAAGTCCTCTTTGATGAGAATACTCCGTTGGACATTTTAACCAAACTCTTTTGGTAATTTCAGATTGTTTGATTCAAACTTTCCTCACAAGGAATTTTTGATCACTTCCGTATATTGCAAGGTGTTTTAGATAACCTCCAGCATCGTAATGCATTCATTGAAATTTTTTCATGACTATGATATAAGTCGTAAAGTGCTGTCAGTTTGACATCAGATATCACTTAAAGACCATTGATGTGCTTTTGGTAAAGAAAATTTTCAGGATACCTGGAGTACCCAGATCCCAGAATGTCACCTCTAATGTCAAAAGGACAATCTTCGAAATCATCCCTCTGTGAGATTTCAAATTTATAGGTTTGAGCTTTCTGCAGGATACTTGGAGTACCCAGATCCCAGAATGTCGCCTCCCATGTCAAAAGGACAATGTTTGAAATTATCTCCCTGTGTGAGATCCTAGTGTTACAGGTTGGAACTTTCTGCAGGATACCTGGAGCTCCCAGGTCCCAGAATGTCACATTCAATGTCGAAAGGACAATGTTCAAGATAGTTTTTCTGCAAGATCTCAGGTAGCCCCTAGATCCCATAAGAATCTTATCAAAGTTTTTGCAGGTTTAAGTTTTCTGCAGGATACTTTGAATCCCCCAAATCCCAGAATAACGCCTCGCGTGTCGAAAGGACAATTTTAGGAATCAGCTTTCTGTGAAGTTCTAGATAACCCCTAAACCCAGAATAGCTCATGAGGTAAAGCCTCAAGGTTAGGCACATCTCACTTGTATGAATCCTAGTTAATTCCTTAGAATATAGGATAAAAAAAAACTGTTGACAAAATCTGCTTTCTGTGAGGTTCTAGGTAACCCCTAAACCCAGAATAGCTCATGAGGTAAAGCCTCAAGGTTAGGCACATCTCACTTGTATAAATTCTAGTTAATTCCTTAGAATATAGGATCAAAATGTCCGACAATCCCTAAGAGACTGGGTGCGTCATCCATAGGTTCCTAGTAGAAAGGAGTCCTATTCTCGGCCTGATCCCCCTGACAGATCAAAATGTTCGACAATCCCTAAGAGACTGGGTGCGTCATCCATAGGTTCCTAGCAGAGAGGAGTCCTATTCATGGTCTGATCCACCATACGGATCAAAATCCTTGACAATCCCTAAGAGACTGGGTGCGTCATCCATAGGTTCCTAGCAGAAAGGAGCCATACTCATGGTCTGATCCACCATACGGATCAAAATCCCTGACAATCCCTAAGAGACTGGGTGCATCATCCATAGGTTCCTAGCAAAAAGGAGTCCTATTTATGGTCTGATCCACCATACGGATCAAAACCCCTGACAATCCCTAAGAGACTGGGTGCGTCATCCATAGGTTCCTAGCATAAAGGAGTCCTATTTATGGTCTGATCCACCATACGGATCAAAACCCCTGACAATCCCTAAGAGACTGGGTGCGTCATCCATAGGTTCCTAGCATAAAGGAGTCCTATTTATGGTCTGATCCACCATACGGATCAAAACCCCGACAATCCCTAAGAGACTGGGTGCGTCATTTACAGGCTCCTGTCAAGTGTAGGAATCCCATTCTGGTACAACCTACCATACATGCTAGAGTTTAACCGCCCTAGGATACTCAAAAGACGAGTCCCTAGGTATTCACTTGAACCCGCTATACACCGCGCATGCCACACGAGCATCAGGCAGGTGATCAACAGGTAAATAGCAGATGGGTCTCTCTACTTTCTCTCTCACATTAGCCAAAGCAGAACAAGCATAGCATTCACCAGCAAGGCAAGAAAGTTTGAATGTCAGGATTCATTTTTCCTTTCCCCAGTCGAGTCGGTCTATACTCAGGTGTCACCTGTCTTTGAGCGAAACCTCTTACGAGATTCCTCTCAAAGAGGGGCAGCTGTTGACACCTGATTTTTGACCAAGTCTTTTTTAGTTTTATTTTTGAAAAATCACAAAAAATTCATAAAAAGTCAAAAAATTACAAAATCAACTTTGGTGGCCTTGGCCAAGCCCAAGGAACCATTCTTGGCCAAAAAATAATTTTTCATATTTTTCATATTTTTTAGTATTTTTAGAAAATAGAAAAATACTAGAAAAATCAACAAAAAATAGAATTTGAGGTCACAAAAATATAGGAAAATAGTCAATATTTTTATTTTAAATCCCTTGTCATTTTGACCTCATCAAGAGTCGAAATTCAACTTTAATTTTGTGTGTTTCTTGGCAACGCACAGGGTTAAATTTGTCAAAAAATATGTTTTGAGTCTTTTTATTTGCAAAATTTTGCATTTTCCAAGTGTTGACATTCGACTTGATTGCCCCACATATCAATTTGATTCAATTGTGCACTGATTTGATCAATTTTGGCTTTAGGGACCTAATTGCATAAATTTTTTTTTCATTTTAGTCCCTATAATGCCAATTCCAAAATTAAACTTTTTCGAGGGACACCCATAGAACCCCAATGCTTCCTCCCTATAGTATTTGACCCCCTAAATCTAATGGTCAGTTCAATTGGGGCCAATTCGTCCATTAAGAGCATCAATTTGACAAAAGTCAATTTCGGATCTTATCTTAGATTTGGGGCTTTTACACAAAATCAAATCAATTTAGCCCAAATTTACATTTTTTAAATGAAATTGGTGCCGTAGAACCTGATTTTCGAGTCAATTTTATGATATCAGCTCATCTTGGCACCCAATTTGAACAAAAATATGCAAACCGGGTCAACTGAGTCGGGTTGACCGACCCAGTCAACCCGGTTGACCTGATCAAGAAGGAACAGAACGCTACGTTCTGCTCCTTCGCACGCCAAGAACGAAAACAGAAAAGGATAAGGAGGGGGCGATGATCAGTTAGTGGCGTTCAGTTGGCGAGAGGAGTTAGTTGGCGCAACAAAAAGGAAACGGAGCGACAGGGAGGAAAAAGAAGTCTGTTCGCGCGAAGAACTGGCAGAGAGAGTAGGAGAGAGAGAGAGCTCGCGGGCGAAGAACAGAGAGAGCAGGCGGGCGAAGACAAAGCAAGAAACGACTCAGAGAGAAGGAAGCGAACAAAGAGTTCGCTGAGAGAGAGTGAGAGAGATACAGAGAGATAGAGAGAGCTCGGGACGGCCATAGCCGTCGCCATAGGAGGGAGAACCCGTGAGCTCCGAAGGCTCGACCGCGGCAACCGGCGCAGAACCGAAGCCTCGGATACATCCTCCGAGCCTCGTGACATCCCCAAGAACGTCCAGAATCAAGCGGAGCTTCGTTTCATCACAGAATCAGGTGAGCTCCTCCTTCGAACTCAAGCTCGGCCTTCAATGGCAACTTTAATTATAGTCATCCATCTGCTGCGATTCGGGTTGCAATGTGCTTGTGTCTCCTTCCTGAGCATTTTTGCCTTTGGTCGCATGTCGTTTCATGGCCTAAATCACCGAGTCTACCCCTTACCATGGCTGATCGGCCGCGAGCTCCATAGCTCATCCTAGACCAAGCCGAAGCTCCGCGAAGGTCAGGTAAGTCTTCTCAAACTCCATGGATGCTTCCTGATGGTTTAAACTAGTCATGTCACGCGTAGAACGGCTAGGGCGAGTAGCCGCCGGAGCCTAACTTCGGCCAGAGGTAGCGGTGAGATGAGGTTTGATTCTGCTATGAAACGCCTGGCATATGTGATGAAGCTCGATGAGACGAGTAGAATGGCGGAAGTTTCATGCAATTTCATGGCCTGAACACGGAGAAAACGGCCTCCGACGAGGCGCCGGCGAAACAGAGCCGGCGCCGGTCGTCTTCCCCGGCAGCTCTGTTGACCAGTCAACGAAAGTTGACTGGTCAACGCCTACGTGGCAATGACGTGGCGCCCACGTGGCAGCCACGTCAGCGCATTCGGTTATAACCGAATAAACAAAAATGATCGGACGGCGGGTAGTCTGCCGCGTGTCACGATCTTGAATTTTTAAAAATAAAAAATGATTTTCGGAAATAAAAAACGCTGTGGATCGGACGGTCGTAATCCAACCCAGCTCTTCAATCGTAACCGTACGTTCCAGCCTTAGATCAGACCGTCCATCAGTCGCCACGTGGCGCAATCAGAAGCGTTGGTTCGTTTGGGCGGGAATTTAAAAAAATCCGAGCGGGAGAAGGTGAAGCGGCGTCGTTTTGGGCACGGGTCGCGCGGACCCAGGTCCGGGCTGGGCCGTGGGCCGTGGGCCGGGTCACCCGACCCGGCCCGGATAACATTTTTTTTTAAAAATAAAAAAAAATTCAAAAATGATTTAAAAAAATAAAAAAATCAGAAAACTCTTAGAAAATCCAAAAAATGCTAGAAAATTCTAGAAAATTCCAAAAAAATGTGGAAAAATTGTGGAAAAATCCTAGACACTCCAAAAATCCCCAAAAATCGAGGGTTGACCACAGACAACTGGTCAACCCTATTTTTGGGGTTTCTCATCCGTTCTTCCAAGACTCGACGACATTACCCTTTAGGGGTAAGTCGCCTCTGCCGTGTATGCGAGATAAGGCCGATAATGTCAAGGTAAGAATTAGGGTCGAGTACGCGACCAATTCTTAGGTTTGGGTTTTCGAGTCCCGCCCCTTTTCTCAAAATGACGATTTTGCCCCTCAATGAGAAAATTGTCTTTCTTGTCCTAATTGAGTCCCGAAAATTGCTTAAAATTAGGGTTAGGGTCAGGTGGACGACCAACTCTAATATTTGAGATTTTCAGTTCTCATCTTTGTTCAAAATGACGATTTTACCCCTCTGAGGGTAAAATCACTTTTAAATTCCAGAAAAATCCTGGAAATTCCCGAAAAATGGGAAATGGATTGGATTGATGGACAATCCTATTTCCCTTGTCTTTTGGCTTCCCAATTCATCTAAAATGACCAATTTTCCCTTTTTGAGGTGAATTGTCCCCGAATTGTTCAAAATTACGATTCTGCCCCTCGTGGGCGAATCATGTCCAAATCACTCCTAAGCCTTGATTGATACTTCTCTAGGCTAATAGGGCCTCATTAGGGATGCCATGTTGATTTCATGTGTTTTATCCGCATGTATTGGATCTTTGATTTGCGCACTTATTTTTAATGATTGTGAGTGATAGGGTAGATATTCCCATCTGCATGAACTCCTAGATTTAGGATCAGCACCCCACTCATCTGTATGAGATCCTAAGATCAGATAAACCATTCAATTTAGGTACCGAAAGGGCGTCAACTCTGACAGTTGGCGTAACTAAGTCCCCGAACCCACTTCTCTGGTTTCCGCAGAATCGAATAGACCACTCCCAACTATTCGATAGGGTTTCCGATCGTACCCTCCGCAAAACGATTGGTGGCGACTCCTTGACATGTACACTCATCACATGTCACTAGACCACACTGAAGGTCGACCACGTACATCCAGCAGTTGCGATTTGGGAAATGGGCCTTGGGAGAGGCCCGCGTCCGATCCAGCCAGCGAACGGGCGGCCCATTAACCCTCCGCGCTCGTGAGAGGGTCGCGACAAGGCTTTTTCAGATTCAATCCCTTACTTTGATGATCAGCTAGTAAAAGCTCCATGAACGTGGATTGAAAGAGAAGCTCCAGCCGCACAGCCATTGGTAATTTTGTGACGGGACTTTTAATCAAAACCCAACAAAACCTAAGAAAGCGATCTGATTCACCAATTATTGGAGCATCTGGCAATATCTTAATGGTTTCTCTGAGCGGAAACGTAGTAAACAATCGCTTCTCATAGCTGCAATCAGCACGCAATCTTGTATTTTTCGCATGAAATGGCTGCGTGAGGGTCGGATAACGGACGTTCCGCAAGGTATCTCTCAATTATAGTAAAGATTCCACGTAAAAAAGACAAAAAAGGTACGTATCTAAGCTGAATCGTCGTGACAAGCACTCGTGAGATTCCTAATCTGTCACTCCAACAGTGGGTCCGTTCTTCTCTCGCCGCCATGAACAATCCATTCCTGCAACTTCCATGGACACCCCGACGCGATCTGCCCTTTCCCACCCTTCTTTTCCTCAACTCGTTTCGAGCAATTACTGTCAATTACATCTGTTCAGAATCACGAAGAGCCAGCAAAATTATGATACGCCAAGCTTCTCATTCCATTCATAAATGTGTACCGATTCAAGCTGCCCGCATTAATTCAGCCAACCGAGTTCTTTGGAGCTCCCTTAATGCACGCGGACAAGTTAGCGCCGAGTTTCTTAATTACCTACTTTTGAAGCTTTACCTGTCCCATGCTTGGTTTGGTTGGATCGTTTCGGTAGTGTACTAAAGACCAACTACGCTCAAAGCTTAGCTCGCACTCTTTGGTGTAAGAACACACTCGTGGCTTCCTTCGTCTCTTTCATCAGTCGATTCATCAACGTACGGTAAGCTCTTGCTTGAAGAAATATGTTGATGACCCCCACTTTTAAGCGAAGCTCGCATAGTTAATCCGCTGTATGGTTATCTCAAAACGGAATCGGTTGCGTCTTCAATCTCTAGCTTCGCCATGCAAGGGAGCTTTGGGAGTCTGCCTCTCCAGTTTGATTCTCAAAGAAATCGACTTAGAACGTCTTGTGAGAAGGAGAGAAAAGGACTAACTTTTAGATTTCAGACAAAGAGATCATTCCGTTCAGTAAATCGAGCAGAGACCAAATAAAACGGCTCAACTTGATATAGCTCATTAGAATGGCAAAGTACAAAATTGTTTCGCGAAATAATATAATCTAGCTTCGGATAGAAGAGAGCTCATGAAGGGATTCATAAGTGAAAACCACAAAAATTCAAAATTGTCGCAACTGTGCTCTTTCTAAGGAGTTTTTGCTTATGTGAATGGAGTCAAGTCGTTCCGAACAGTACAAAAAGCACCCTTTTACTCAGTATACGGTTTGAAGACAAACCAAGCATCAAATTTATTCCACAACTGACAGTCAGCCTGGCCATGATTGTGGCTCAGACGACATACAACTCAAACTACCAGAAAGTTAGTACATGGAGTGAAGGAACGCGTAACTATGACAACCCGTTAAGCACTATGTCGGATCATTTGGCTCGGTTGCAAAAGGCAGTCTAATGGTGCTCGAATACGGCTTTTCTTTTTAAGCGGACGTTTGTACTCGGTAGTCGGTACCTATGATTGGAAGGGAACCTTCGCTCAGTAAATTTAATAAGGTTATTGTTACATTAGGTCAATGTTTAATAAACTTACGGTCAAGTTTTTATTCTCCGGCTCTTTCAGATGCCATAAGCAACTGTGAACCTGCATAGAGCGGGAAAACCACCAGAAAAATCTTAAATTTATTACAATTGTGTCGTTTCAGTCTTAAACCCTTTTTTTTTTCCTTTTTGTCAATTCAATCCTTCCAACCAACTTTGACCAGTCGGCGCTGAGCTTTGGCTAGAGGAAGAAGGTGAAAAAAAAAAGAGCAAGAAAAGAAAAAGGATTTTCTTTGAAAAATATTATTAAAAAAATATCAACGTCAGTGCACATTAGTAATTTCTAACCAGATGGACCGAATTGGCACAAAATGCAAAAGACTTATAACTCAATTGGCCCAAAAAAAAGGTTAAAAGACTGAATTGGTACGATTGCAATAGGCTTAAAGACTTTTTTCATAATGCTCCCACGCGGAATCGGTCGGCCCGTGATGGCGTCCTAGGTATCAAGAGGGAAAGATGGAATTCAATGGCTTTGTTGGGATTAGGTTCAACCAAGTCTTAACAAGAAAGGAGTGTTTTGTAATTATCGTAGGAATGGTAAGATTCAGACACATACGATAGCTCCATGTCCCAGGTCAGGTAGATCTAACATGTGAGTGGACCATTGAACTCGCTGCGGTTTTGATGCCCTAACGCATGTGCTTCTTATTCAAAACTCGGGTTTTTATCTATTTGTTTATTTATATAGTTACCTTGTACAGAACTTCACATCACCTTTTACCTTTCACATATAGTCATGCAACGTTAGACTACAAAAATTTACGAAGCATTAGAAGAATATATAGTCAAACTAGATTCTTTCGTCGTATGCTTGGTAGGTAGAGTGTCGGAATCCCACAAATAATTGAACATCGAAAGACTATCATATCCTTAACGCCAAAATATGTACTTAGATATCTAACCCGTAGAAGTAGGTATTTTATAAGCTATAGCTAATTACATAATTAGCGGACATAATTCAGACCAAATTAAAACTGCAACCCCTTAGGTTTGGTCATCAATCAAACAAATATAGGAGGCTTCGAAGACTATGGCACAACTACCAAAGCGCCTTACATGTTTGATCTATGTTTATTCATCATACATGGAAAATTATCCGAAAAGTCCTAGACCTATTTTATGGTGGTCAATTCAATTATAAACCTTTCGATTATGCAAATATAGTCATAAACTTTTTCACGATTTGTCAATTTAGTCATAAAACTTTCAACGGGACCAATTTAGTCTTAAACCTTTTGACGATTTGCCAATTTAATCATCCTGGCTAATTTTGGATGGGAATTGCAAATGCAACAGTTTGACCAAATTAAAAGAAATAAGGACAACATGAATGCCATAACTTTAGTACGACGATCACTTAAGTGTTATAACTTTTTTTCGCTCACGAAAGTGCCATAAATTTGAAAAAAAAACGATCATTTAACTGCCATCGAGGATTTGCCTCTCCAGAAATTAGATGTGGATGCCGAAAATCTGACTTAGCACTACTGGAACAATTTTTTTTGAATTTTTTAATATTTTTAAATTTTTAAACAATTAATTATTTTATTTTTATTTTTATTTTTATTTTTATTTTTATTTTTATTTTTATAACCGACGACCCTTGCCGGCCATGAAACCCTCACCCAGGCCACATCGCCAGCGGTCGGCAGGGCAATGGCGGCCCTGCCAGCCAAGGACGAGGCGGTCCTCTCCCCTGGTCGAGAGTTTCAAGGTCAGTGACCATCGCTGGCCAATGAAAAAACAAAGAAATAATAAAAATATTCACATGTGACCGAAAAATAAATAAAATAATAATAAATTCACATATGACGATTTTTCGAAAATGACACTCAAGTGATCGATTTTACTTAGACGTGGCACTTAAGTGAGCGAAAAAAAAAATTATAGCACTCACGTAAGCATCATATGAATTGTTATGATACTCATGTTTTTCTTCTCCTTAATTTAAATGTGCAAATTTGAAAATTTTGAGTAGTTCTGAAAATTGTTGAAAGGAAATAGATGGGCTTAAGTACACATGGAGTGTCATAAGTTGTGTACGGCGATCAGTTTAGTGCCAAAACTTTCAAATCGGTCAGTTTAGTCCTAAGTTTTTGTAACTTTGATCACTTCAATGCTAAGTGCATACGTGGCCGCCAGAAAATCTACGTGGCGCCTACGTGGACGGTTTACATAAAAAATGAGGCCAATGTGGCTCGCCGGAAGCTGACTCAACATTATAAAGAGCAAAACGATGTCGTTTGTAACCAAATTTCGCCCAACGTGAACCTAATCCCCAAATTGATTAGGGTTTATTTTTGGCAGTCTATTTTGTCTTCGGTTCCATGCCAGCTCGAGCTCCTTCGCCAACCACCGCCTCCTCTTCAAATACTCGACCTAACCAGAGGGAATCCTGTTCATCTACGACTCCAATTCAATTTCCACCCTCGTGGAGTTGAACACCGCTTTGAATTCGAGCGCGAGTTTCACGAATCGCGAGCTGTGCGCGAGCGGTTCTGGTTTTGCTCTTTCTTGTTTCTTGTGGGCAGTCTTTTGGGCCTTTTTTGCCCATTCGAATTGAATGTCGTCATGGGTTTGACGTTTGAGTTACTTCGAGTCAAAGATTGCGAGGTTTGGCTCCAAGAATCGAGTTGACAGTCGGTGTCGATCTAGGGCGATCGGTTTGCCGCGTAGAGCCGACATGAATCCCACCGATAGAAGATCCCTGAAACTCGAAAACTCTCGTCGTTTCATGACACGATTAGCTGGCGAGATTTCAGTGAATATTTCTTCATCATCATCTCTTTTATTGCTATGTGATTTTTTCATTTGAAACTAGGAAAAAAAAATATTGGGGGCACTCTCAGACACAAGTGTGTGGTGAAATCTCGATGATGAGATCAAACGATGACACACCTTTTGCGTGGTGCCGAGAGAGAGCGAGCTACGGGAATTGAGCGACCTGAGGAATAAGAAGCCGGCGTGCCCCGTAGGATCAGTTTAGTGTCAAAGACCTTTTCGCCCTTCTATAAGCCACATAGGATTCTATCATGGCGGCCGCTTCTAAAAAATTCGCCACGTAAGATAATAAAAATTAATTATAATATCCATGTAATTTATTTAGCCGGACTTTGGCCGGAATGGCACTGAAGTGCACGATTTTCTCCGATATTGGCACTGAAGTGATCGAAGTTACAAAAACTTAGTACTAAACTGATCAATTTGAAAGTTTTGGTACTAAATTAATCGTCGTACACAACTTATAGCACTTCAGGTGTACTTAAGCCGAAATAGATGTGGGTGAACTATCTCAACATTTGCCCACTCGCTCCTATCACTAGTCGTTTTACTCAGTGAACATATTTTGAACATTACAAGCTTGAAAGACAGGCTCTCACTTCATATTAGTCGAGTATGCAATATTGTGTCTTACCATTATAATTCATATTATATTTTGGGACCGATAGCTTCTCTCGTCCCTACGGAAAATGATTGATATGTAGTTGAAAAATCGTGAGTAGAAACTACTTAAGTAAGACACGATTAGAAGATTGCCCATCACGTTAGGCGTATTATGAACTCCATTATATCGAGCTCGAAATAATTTTACTGCTCATTTTCGAAATAGATTGGATCAGTCTGATTTATCTTTGATACATTGATATATATTATCCCCTTAAGAACGCGAAAGATGATGACCAAGTCCACATTGGGATTGATCCGTGGTTGCCTTGCATATTCGAATCCAGTCAAGGCAACTCAGATTTAGGGCACGCATGATAATATTTCTACTTCAGGAATCAATTTTTGGCCAAAAGTTTATTTTTCTACATCTACCCAGAAGTATAAATTGATTTTTCTATTTCTGCTCCATAAGTTAATTTCTGATCAGAGATATTTGTTTGGCTACAATTGAAAATTTTTACTTCTGAAACATTATTAACACAAAATTTTCTATGAAAAATAATTGTCGACAGCCGAAAAATTTTTACTTTTTAAATTTCTTTTAAAATATTTTATTATTAAAAAGCATTGTTTACTTTTTAAAAATAATAAAAATATTATTTATTTTTTACTCCGACAACAACTCAATAGCGATGATCGGCAATTGGCGGCAGGGGACGGCAGTCGCAACTTGCAGTGAGTGGCGGCTAGTGGAGGTTGGTGGTGATTGGTGAAGGTCGGTGATAGGTGGCGACGACCGGCGGCGATGTGCGGCCGCCAACAGAGGTTGGCTGTCGGTTTTGGTTGGTGGCAGGGAGCGATCGGTGGGTGGCGATCGTCGCTCGCGACCAGGCGGCGATGCGTGGCCGCCAGCGAAGGTTGGTTATAGGCTGTGGTTGGCGGCAAGGGGCAATCGGTGGGTGGCGACCATTGCTCACGACCAACAGAGATGTGCGGTGGGCAGTGGCAGGCGATAATCGACTACTGGCAATGGTCGCGGGTGGCAATGGGCGGTGGCCGGTGGTAGGCACCGAGGGACTGTGGGTGGGGTGGTCAGCGGTGGGTGGTAGCGAAGGCAAGCGTGGTCGAAAAGAGGGTGAAGGCATAACGAAAGGTGGGCGAGGCGAGAAGTACTTATTAAGTTGAGAAGTAATTTTTTTTTACTTCTGAAATTTGTGGAAAAACAACTTCGGAGATGAAAATTCACTTCGGAAGTAGAAATTTCTTTCAGAAGTAAAAATTTTTACTAAACGGATTTTTGTTTTAGAAATTACATTTCCAAACGGATTTCTGTTCCCAAAGCACTTTCGAAGCAAAAATATACTTCCAAAAATGTTACCATGCGCAACCCTTAAGTAGAGGCAGCCATGTCGGTAGGTTTTATTACGATCCCGCCCTTTGATTATCAAGGAAAAAGAGAAGAATGATATGACCAAAGGAGAGAAACAAAAATCTCCCCAACAAGGACCATACCAAATTAGCTTCCAAGATATTTTTCACGTCTCTTTTCTCCTCAAAGCTCTCTCGATGTCGATCGCAAATTCACGTCGCATCTGTGGGGCCATCGTTTCCTAGCCAAGCATTGCAAATTTGCTTTTCTTTGCTCCTTCGTTGGGGGAATCTGCCACAGCCACAGCCATGCAGCCCAGCTACACCTTAAAATTGCTGAACCAAGCCTTGGGGCTTCCAAAAATATCTCTACTTATATTGATCAGGACACCTAAGCTAAGTTCACAGTGTCGGTTTAAGACCGTAAAAGAGATATTTTAAATATGACAAAAGTACAATTTTTAGTGCCAAAAGTTATGTACGGAGATCATTTTAGTGTCAAAAATTTTAAACGGATCATTTTAGTGTCAAGTTTTTTGAAAAATGATCAGTTTAGTGCAAAATCCAATTTGGTCACCCGAAAAGCTGATGTGGTATTATTTTATTATTATTTGAAGCTGACGTGGCACCAGAAAGGTCCAGTCAGCAATTAAAAAAAAGGTAAAAATTTTAAAATACTAAAAATAAAAATAAAAACTTAATTAGTTTACAAAAATCAAAACGTACAAATTGTTTTTTCAAAATAATTTTAAAAATTAAGTTAAAAATTAACAAAAAAGTAAAAACTCAGAAAAAAAAAATTGCAGGCGGCGAGGGCTTGCACAGCCCTCGCCGGCCGGCCATTGCATATCTGGGGCGTAAAACTAATTCCCAAGAGCAAAACAGCTGAAAAGACAAAAAGCAACTGTCACCAGCCAAATACCAAAAATTACACAAAAATGTACTCTAGAGTTCAACCAAATGTACAAATGAATCTGCAAGACAGTCTAGGTAAACACCTCTGTGAATAAGTCAAAGAAAGTTACCTCAAGTAATGCACGAATAGCAAGTTTCACAGTTTCCTGCCCCGACGTTTCTTTGTAGTTTTTCTCCAGGAATTCCCTTATGGAATTGGAATTTCTGCCAGTGGCATTAGCTTTCCAGGCTGAAAATGTCCCAGATGGATCTGTATGATACAGTGATGGTGCACCGGTGTAGGGATCAAAGCCAATAATCAAAGTCGAAAGACCAAATGGCCTCACACCCCCGCTTTGTGTATACTTTTGCTGAAGACCAGCAATGTAACGCGTGATATACTCGACAGTCACTGGATCTTCAACTGAATACCTGTGAGATTGGCATTCAATTCGTGCCCTATTTATTAATACACGAGCATCTGCTTTAAGGCCAGCACAGGCCAATGCGATCTGCTTTAAGGTAGCGAGTTCTCCACCATATTTTATTTTTTAAGTTCAAGGTTTTTTTTTTATATATAAAAATTAGCTTATTTTTAATTTTATTTTAAATAAAGTTTGTAGTTTAAATGAATATAATTTTTAGCTAATTTCTAAATTTGAATTCGTTTTATTTTACTTTTATTTTAAAGTACAAAAGTCCACATAGATTTATTTATTTTTTTAAAATGTCATTTTTTACTAAAAATAATTATTAATGATAGGTGACAATTTTGGTCGGAAATTCTCATCGGAGGCACCAAAGTAACCATTTTGTCTCTGACTTGGTACTAAAGTGATCCATTTGAATTTTTGGCACTAAAGTGATCTCCGTACATAATTTTTGGGATTAAAAGTGTACTTTTTCCTTTTAAATATCTTTTAGAGATATTTAGGATATTTCATCTGATTTTCTATATATATCTTAATTATTCATATCTGATTTGTATTTGTTTAAATAGTGCTCTAATAAAGTTTATAAATAATCTCTCCATATACTATTTAATATATATCAAAATATACAGAAATTTTTTAATTTTTTTTCCTGCATTATTCTCAATTAAGACATTCCATTCGTAATCTTGGAGGATTAGGAAGACCCTTTTCTTACTAAGATAGTTACACTTACAACTGACGGAAACAACAAAAAGATGCTCTTTTGAATTTCCATAGCATGCTCAACTCCATTGGGTAAGTACAAGATTCTTTATTTGGAAAATATTTTGTCAGTTATTTTTAACTGTAGATCCACATACCATCATCTCGTGTTTTATGAAAAATACTTGAAAAATCATGGGATCGGAAATAATGACAATACTATCAGACTGTCAGAGTAACAGCTCCCTTATTATTTACGTGTCAAAACTCCTTATCTTCTTAGATTAGCCTATCAAAGGCAAAAAGAGATTGTCACGGACACCTTGTCCCCTAGTGAGATTTGTCGCGACCTAAAAAAATTCTAGGCTAATGGATTATCAGGTTAATTTTAATGACTAACCTAATACGGACTCTCCCAAGCCCTACCAAATCGCAACTTAAATTGATCATCCATTAGCCTAGAAAATTTTTTAGGTCGCGACAGCTTGGCGACTCCACTGGGGAACTTACTTTAATTTTTTGAAAAAATTAAGACTTAACTGGCTCACTTGAAATTTTTTCGAAAAATTAAAAGTTTTAGTGGACTTAGGCCTGATAAAAATTCCATTGATGTCTCGCCTCGATTGATCTTGGTTGAATCTCATTTATAAGGTGATAAATGTTTTTGCAGGTTTGGAGTGATAAGGGGTGGAGTGTTTGCTAACCTCTTCTTGCAGGCTGGAGTAGGAACGTATGTTTTGAGAGTTATATTGAAGCGCTATTTTGATATAAACTCTTGTGCATGTCTTTACTGCCTTTGCATTCACACTTAACACACACAACCCTCCATTGGACCTGAATGGCTAGGCTTAGGATGGTATTTGATTAGGGACACTCTGGCCATCACCATCTGGCCTGAGTCTCCCTCTTCAAGTCCCGAACTCTTTCAAATCGGTGCCATGATTCATCACCCCTGTCATTCGCCATGTGATACGGGTCGATACTTGGCTGAGCCGGATGTCTACGGGGATCCTGATTCAATCACAAACCAGGGTGGTTCAATCTGGGTATCCTTGGGGCTCCACCTTTGTTAAGCCTTGATAGATAGAAATCGAACCTCACGTCACATTTCATCTGCATGTCTATGTGATTGGTCATTTCAGACAGTCCCGAACTCTTTCAAATCGGTGCCATGATTCATCACCCCTGTCATTCGCCATGTGATACGGGTCGATACTTGGCTGAGCCGGATGTCTACGGGGATCCTGATTCAATCACAAACCAGGGTGGTTCAATCTGGGTATCCTTGGGGCTCCACCTTTGTTAAGCCTTGATAGATAGAAATCGAACCTCACGTCACATTTCATCTGCATGTCTATGTGATTGGTCATTTCAGACAGTCCCGAACTCTTTCAAATCGGTGCCATGATTCATCACCCTTGTCATTCGCCATGTGATACGGGTCGATACTTGGCTGAGCCGGATGTCTACGGGGATCCTGATTCAATCACAAACCAGGGTGGTTCAATCTGGGTATCCTTGGGGCTCCACCTTTGTTAAGCCTTGATAGATAGAAATCGAACCTCACGTCACATTTCATCTGCATGTCTATGTGATTGGTCATTTCAGACGTCCCAAAAGGCGGTACTCTCTTCAATCTTTATCCTCCTGTTTACTTATATTTTCGGGTCGGTCCATGACTATGTTTAGGCGAATACTTTGCATGGTTGGATTTTTTTAGAGTGTATTCTGGGCATTTTCGAGCTCTAGTGTCTAAATGGGAAACGTTCCTAACATTTTGAACTATCATCTTTAAAATTTCGAGACTGATCCATGGTGTTTTCTATTTATTAATGAATTTTCATTAAGAATCATGTAAGCTTGAATTTCGGCAGTTTTGTGGTGCCCATCTTTTCTTGCCGATTACTATTTTTAAATGACCTCCTTTGCTGAACCACCGAACATGAAAGTTGTAAGTTAAGTTTTTATCTAATAACCTGAAAAATTCCAGATTTTAATTCACATTTTAAGGAGGTCCTTCATTCATTTAACAAAGACCGGTCGAGACAGTTTTTTGGATGAAAATTTCTCAAAGATGCAATAAACTGTATTGATTGGACCATTTTCGACCTAAGGTTCAAACACGAAAGTTGTTCATAATTGTGTCCCGTATCAGCTGGTAAAATTTGGGAATTTTTTTTATCAACGTGTGAATTATGACGAATTTTACCGTAAAGGTCGACGAAACTGAAAAATTTCCTGACTCAGTTCTCTGCTCATAGTTGTTTTGTTCGTCAAGTCTAGAGGGTTGTCATGGGCCGACTCATGATCATTGTGCATTATACTAATCTTCGTGTGATCTTTCTTATAAGGTAATCTATTACGGATACCCCACGTGCACCAATAGTTACTCGATCCGAGGCAAGGAAGATGGCCGATGATGCTGAAATGGTGGCTCGTGTTGAAGCGCAAGTAAAAATGCAGATCAAAGAAGAAATGAAGGATATGAAAGATCAGATGGCTATGCTGACTCAAATGATGACCAATTTTATGATGGCTCAAAGACAAACCCCAATGGCACCCATGATTCAACCTCCGACGGTTATTGATCCTCAAGTGAGCATACAAGGCGATAAGGCATTGAATGGCATGCCACCTCTTGAAGATGATTTACTTGGAGCTCAAGGTAACAATCCACCTCTTGGAAATGTTCCTCCACCTAGGGTCCAAGGCGTCACTCAACCTCCCGGGAATGTCCTTTTTCCCACAGCTCATATCGTCACACCATCTGTGATTTCCCCTCCACAACCCAGTGTTGTAGCTGGCATGTCGAATGATGAAAGTGCCAAACTTTGGGCACAGCTCGATCAACGATTGCGTGAAGTTGAAGGGATGTGTCATGTTTCCCCGATCGACATGTCTATGTATGCGAAGGTTCAAGTCCCCGACAAATTCAAATTGCCGGAATTTGAAAAATATGACGGCACGTCCAACCCAAAGGAACATGTCCACATGTACCAAGCTCGGATGACCAAGTATGTCACCAACGATCTTCTTATGGTCCAAACTTTTCAAGCAAGTTTGAAAGGGCCAGCCATGAGATGGTATACCAACCACCGTATCAACAACATTGAGACTTGGGAAAAGGCAGCTGCAGCGTTCGTCAAACATTTTGAATTTAACATAGACCTCACCGTTTCTAGGGAAGATCTGGAACAAGCTGAGATAAAGAAAGGAGAAACTGTCAAACAATATGCAACTAGGTGGAGGAATTTGGCGTCCGAGCTTATGCCAGAGCCACCAGAGCGGGAATTGATGAAGTTGTTCGTGTCCATGCTTTCTCAAAATATGCGCTCTCATATAGTAGGTGCGTCTGCTCAGTCATTTACCCAGCTAGTCTCGATGGCTGAAGAAGTAGAGTGTGGATTAAAGAAAGGTTGGTATGGCGATTCTGGTTCCGCTGGGAAGCGATTCTTTGGAAAAAAGGGCAAGGAGGTAGCCGCAGAGGTAAATGTCGCATATGCCCAGAAAGCTCCCATTCAAATCCCTAAGGGACAAATGGAAACCCAACAGACAAATTATGGCCAGCAGAACCAACGTCAGCAATTCCGCCCCAAGCGTCAGTTTACACCTCTCCCTAGAACTCCTTCTCAAGTCTTAGCTATCTTGCGAAAGAAGAACTTACTGACATCGGATCCTCAGCGACCCAATTACGCATCATACCCAAAGTATGATCCGACTCAGAAGTGTGATTATCACTCGGGTGAACCAGGTCATTCAACTGATGATTGTATGGTGCTCAAGAGTCGAATTCAAGATTTGCTCGAAACAGGGGCATTTGCATTCCAGGCGGCTGGCCAACCTAATGTACAAAATAACCCGCTGCCAAATCACGCGGGGATTTGAAGGATCTTTTGAGAAATTGGGCGCATACCCAAATCAGTAACATGTCTATTTTTATCAAATCCTCTACATGGGATGTTTCCTGCATTTTAGGTGTCTAGACTGCATCTTCATTTCTTAGGTTGATTAGAGTCAAAATTCCTCACCGTTGAGGAGTTGTCTGCATTTTGAATTCAAATAAGATGTAATTTTTTTATTCATGATCAATAAAATTACATAAGTTTTTCATTATTTGAAGTCTTGTTGAAGCATACCAAACTAACCCGATGACGATAACCAACGATCGAACAATTTGTCATCCATGGTAAGCACTGAGGGTTGGGCTTCTCAAGAATTGTTGTCCCGAGGTTTTCAAAAAATGAAAATTATTTTTCAAAAAAATCTCAAAAATGACTAACCATGTTTGTCTTACTGATCCATCTACTATATGTTTCAGAATCAATCCAGAGGCAGGGGCAGATTCTTAACTCTGACCATGCATCAGCCTAATGAAAATCCTTGGGGCAATCCTCTGCAAATCCCTTGATCGATTCATCAATCGCATCGCATCAGCCAACTCAAACATTATTCCATCAATCAAGCGAGGCCGATCCATGCCTCAACCTCGACTGATCCATTAATCATGCCATGTCAAAAGATGGGGCAAGACCAAAGTCACTTGATTTCAAAAGGGAGTATCTCTCACCTTGCCTGATCATTATTGGAAATGACTGTATATTTTCCTTCTTGCAGGTGCCAAGCTAGGAAACATGTCTTGAAGCAGATCGACAATCAAAAACATCCCGAACTTTTGTTCATTTCATTTTCTTGAGGTTCTTATTCATGAATGCTTTCCCATGCAAGATTAAACGTGGAAACAAGTCATATACCATTGCTCGAAATCGAATTCCCAGCACTGGCCATGCTTGGGGCAATCTCATATCTTAGCGATAGCTATACTTGTACCAATCCTGACTGAAAATGGGGTCAAGCAGACCCCGACTTGGAAAAGGGAGTACATCTCTCTATTTCACATTATTTTAACGATGTCACTTTCTTTTTGCAGGAACATACAACCGACCATGACGGTCATCATTATTGAACAGAGGCAACCAAAGCATCTCAGGTTTTGCTCGACTCCTTCAAGCATGTGTTCTTCGCTCCGGGGGCAAAGACGAATATGAGCCAATCCTCAACTCGAGTGTTAGATTCCCTGATCTTATTTGATCCACTTACATGTTCTCGGGCAATTCACATGTTATAGCAATGTCTGATTTTTTAGCAAACGCAAGAGATTTTCATGAAATATGATATAATGCTTGAAGTTGCCATGTTGACATGCTTGAAAATTGCTCCACATTGCCTGATTTATGCATAATTATTTTTCATGTTTAATTTACCAACTCTGAGCATGGAGCATAAGCTATATATGATGCATCGAATGTATAGAATGGGGCATCACGGGATGATGAAAGGCAATCCATTTCCATACATGTCCTACATTTTAACCCCCAGTGAGTTGAGTGGCATTATTCTGCATTCCTCAAGGTGAAGGGTTTTCTCGCAAAAGGTACAATAGCCGAAATGACAGAGGCATTCATTTCTCTATTCCAAACACTACAGGCGACCATTGTTAACCCTTTTGAGCGGCGGTTCCATTTCCTATCCCCGTCAAGAACCATCCCATATTGGGCAGAACGAGGTAACTTCAGTAGCGGAACGAGGTAAATGGTTAGAAATTCTCTTGCTCGGACTAACATCAATCTTCGAGTGTTTCTTTGCATTTATGCTCAAACTTTAATTCAAGTGCCTTAGGATGACAAAGAGCATTCATTTCTCTATCATACACACTATATCCTTTGCATAGCCCACTTGAGCCTGCAAATTCATTTCTTAAACCCCGGTTGGTGATCATTTTCTCATTCCAATGGCGATGATGGAATTTTTCCAAGGAGCAGAACCGAAGAAGAATCGGGTCAACAGAGAACTTCTGAATAAACTCGTCTTTTATGTTGCTTATTCTTGTTCAAGATCATGGGATTGTAAAAAAAAAAAAAAAAAGCAAATTCAGCCTAAAAAAAAGGGACCCACTCCCCCCCCAAAAAAAAGAAGGAAAAAAAAGGAAGAAGAGAGATGTCGAAAAGCTCTCTTCGAAAAAAAAAACAAGCATTCTCTCAAAAAATCAAAAGAAAAAAAAAATAACACAAGCTTTCTCTTAGAAAAAGAAGGAAAATGGGAGTCGGGAGTAAGAAAAGCAAGGGCTTAACTCAAAGAAAATTTGGGGCATGGAAAAAGTAAAGTGCCTATCAAAAGCAAGGCCAATGCCCATTCGAATCATTGTACAGTACTTCTAAATTTTCAGTGTCATTTTGTAAATTCCATGTGTTTGCAAATCCTCAACGGAGTCCAATTATAAAGAACACTCTCCAGTCAATCTGCAAAGTGCAATTCCCAGCAGAAGGCTACCATCTCTCAACCAACGATGGTATTCTTTGAAGATATTTTCAGAAGGCTAAGATCAGTGACAAAGCTGCAATGATCACCAACATCAAACTCTTCTCATACATATATTCTGAGCCAAAACGAGCCTTTCATTACTCAGTCCCTTATCCTAACATACGTTACAACCCTTCAAAGTCTCTTCTAATTAGGGCACTTGAGTTAACGTAGAGTTAAATGATTTTAAGCATCGCTTGAAGAAGTTCGAGCAAGATTATTTCTCTCTCATTTTTGTAGGGTTCTTGACTTGTAAACCCGAAGCTGATGATAAAGAATTACATTTCATAAGCCTTGACTCGACTAGAGTCCCATTTGAAAACCTTTAACCTAGCCCTCATTACGGTCATAATTAAGACCTCCAGATCGGTTTGGTCGTACCAATTGCGAGATTACTCGGACCCTTGTCGAATGCGATGATGGTAAGATTGAGTGATTTCTCTTGAATCCTGCAGTCATGATATACAACTTTTCTCGAGGGTGAGAGAAAGTCCTTTCGGACTGAAGTCCCCATTCAAGGTATTCATAATGTGATAACCTCCCTGAGCAGAATTGGTAATGCAAATTTGACAGAATAGTTATGCATGAACCATGTTTTGAAACATTATTTCATTTGCAGTATAATTTTGCATCAAATCGTTGAACATGTTTCAGCATGTATGCTTGCTGCCTCTGACATGGTCTGGCAGGTAACACAATCCCAATGTTCGAATTACCTCTTGAGATCTCTAAATTCATTCGAAGGTCATTAAATCAATGAGCCTTGCTGGCAAATGCCGATCAGAATTGTCAGAAAGGTCAGACAGGTTTCCCTGTTGGCAAATTCCCCAATGAAGCTTTTAATGCAAGCAAAAGCTCACAAATTTTTTTAGCATATAATGTTGCATTTACTTTGATTTTATGTATATCATCATCCTTTTAAGAGAATGGACAGGTATGATGCAGTCAGCCTACCGATCACTTACTCATTGTTCAGAAAATTCAGGTAAGTTTTCCGAACCTTTTTAAATCGACCTTAATCGTAATCCCTCTTGTGGTTGCAATGACAATTTTTCAGGTGTCACACCATTTTGTATTCATACTGATCCAATTCAGATGATACATCTCTTGCCTTGATACGGAGAGACCTACTAATACGAACAAGGTCGCAAGAGACAACCTACGAACTTGGTTGAAGTCCACGAAGGTGATTTCCCAATAGCAAACTTATCTATCCTAGTTGGTTGAAGTCCACGAGGGTGATTTCCTAGTTTACCATCTCATGTTGAGATCCACGAGGGTGATCTCCTGAGAGCCAATTTTATGGTTGAAGTCCACGATGGTGACTTCCCAGTTTACCGACTCATAGTTGAAGTCCACGAGGGTGACTTCCTAAGAGACAACTTACCGACTCACGGTTGAAGTCCACGAGGGCGACTTCCCAAGAGACAATTTACCGACTCATAGTTGAAGTCCACGAGGGTGACTTCCTAAGAGACAACCTACCGACTCACGGTTGAAGTCCACGAGGGCGACTTCCCAAGAGACAATTTACCAACTCATAGTTGAAGTCCACGAGGGTGACTTCCTAAGAGACAACCTACCGACTCATGGTTGAAGTCCACGAGGGCGACTTCCCAAGAGACAATATACCGACTCATAGTCGAAGTCCACGAGGGTGACTTTCTAAGAGACAACTAACCAACTCATGGTTGAAGTCCACGAGGGCGACTTTTCAAGAGACAGATTACCGACTCACGGTTGATAGTGCACGAGGGTCACTTCCCGAGAGACAAATGGCCAGCTCGAACCATAACTCGAGCACATTTTCAAACTCTACACAGATCTTGCGCAGTTTCGCGTCAGAAGGAAACTTCTGGCAACAGATGGGCCAGTACCTTGGCATCCTGGCATCCACTGGAGGTCTGGAGGTTAAGGGAATCATTAGCTTATGAAGTATTTGGTAAAACATGTTTTTTCATAGGCAATCCATGTGCAGATTTCTTTGATGTGAGATAGGAGGAGTTTTGACACATGTTATCTATAGCATTGCATTTCATGCATCATTTCCTTTTGCAGCAGAAAATGGGATTTAAAACTCCCGCAAAAATTTCACCATCATCATTTGCATTTGCAAAATTTAGGTTTCAATTTTAGTCTTTGAGCGAAATCTCTGCGAACCTCCACTCAAAGAGGGGCAGCTGTTGACACCTAAATTTTGACTACCATTTTTAGTCATTTAATTTTTCGTAAAAATCAGGAATTGATTTTAGTTCCTACAAAAAATAATTAAATCACTTTTTTTACGTTCATTTTAGCATGCATTACATTTTTTGGGACCGGCGGCGGAAGCACTTAACTTTATTTAAATTTAAAATATTAGTTTGTGGGCGATTAATCTCGATATTATCATATCTCCAATGTTAAAGGATATGAGCAAATTGATATGATAATATCAAAGATTATCGGGAATATCAGAATATGTGCTTTGAATTAAAATAGGAAAGAGATATGGGCAAGAAACCCTAACCTCGTGCCTATATATACATACATTGTGGGAAGATTTTGAAGAGGCCAATTTTATGGAATTCACGGAAAAATTTTGAGAGCACAAGAGCAAGGGAGTCGTGAAAGAGAAGGATCCAGTGTTACTCAGAAAATAATAGAGGCACACTTTTGATCGTTGCCCTGCAAAAGGAGACAAATTCTGCTAGGAAAAGGACAAAGGGGTTGGGAAGACGTGAAGACAATTCCTTGAAGCGGTGTCCTTTCTTTCTTTTTTTTTCTGGTTGCACGTGTTACAGCCCATAATACCAGGAAAAGTTTCCTTGAAGTCCAGTGTTGCAAGGGTGGCCTTTGCGAGCTGAGCGTGAATCTCTTCCACGAGCCACCTCTGATTTTCGGAAGATCGGAGCATAACACTCGTTGCAAATTCGAGTTTGGGAAGGCAATATTGCAAGCTAGGATATGCAATATTCAGTTGCTTAAATTCTTTTTGCCCTGCGGATTAAGGTAATTCCCTTATGCTTTCAAAGGTTGATTCAAGTACGTTCGTGAAGCGATTGGTTGTTGTTTGCTCGTTGTTTTGACATTATTGGCATGCTAATTTTTTATTCGAAGTAGATCTATTCTCGCATGTTTTGACGCCATAATCGAAGCAAAAGTTAAATTTTTCTTGGAAATTCAAGATAAGTGACTTTTTGATCTAAATGTCAAAACCTAATTTTTTGTCATAAATTGTGGATTTAGTCAGTATGACCTATCACCGCTTAGGTTCGATTTACTATCTTCATAAAGCCGATCTCAAATTGGTAATGCCGAATTTTTAAGAAAGAAATAATAAAAGGAGATATGGTCTCGATTGTCTTTCCTTTTCTATGTGGATGGATTACTTTTTTGACTTGATTTTGTTATGTTCTGAAAATTCCTAAAAAACGTTGGTAAGATATGGTTTCCTAGAAATCTTGTCTAATTAATTTTTTAGGAAGATGAGGTTTCCTAGAAGCCTTGTCTCATAAAACTTTTGGCGATCAAGTCAAGATAGCAAAACCTCTAAGGAAATTCTCACCACGGCCGAAAATTCCAAAAGGAAAGGGGAGAAAATCATATCCACGTATATCTTGTCATAGCTCATGCATATCTCATCTTTTGCATATCTTGCATCTCATATCTTCGTATATCACCTCATATATTCCATATTTTCGAAATCCCCTAGCATATCTTTAAATCACATTTCATGCATTGCCAAAAATAAATCCGAAAATACAAAAAAATATCATTCGCATTACATATTGCATAGTCGCATGTCATATTTTCCACGTCGTCATGCTATGCCATGTCATGCACTTTGCCACGTCATATTTGCCATGTCATACTTTCCATGTCATTCATATTTATCACGTCATCCATGCATAGTCGCCATGTCATCTTTTTACATCATTGCACGTCACATGTCATATAGTTAGTTAGCATTAGCATTGCATCTAAAAAGAGAAAATCCAAAAAAAAGGAACTCTACTTTATATGAGCTTTAAATTGATTCAATCCAAGTCGTCAATTTAGGACATTCCCTATGGAATTAAGGTACTGAAAGGGCATTAGTTTTAATTAACTAGTGTAATCAAGTCCCCGAATCCACAATCTCTGGTTCGTAGAAGTAAAATGGTTCTCCCGCTATTTTACTTAGGTTTCTAATCAACCTACCAAAAATGATTAGTGGCGACTCCAAATCCTAAATCATCATGATCAATTTAAGTTGCGATTTGGTAGGGCTTGGGAGAGTCCGTATTAGGTTAGTCATTAAAATTAACCTGATAATCCATTAGTCTAGTCTTTAGCCTCGATGGACCCACGATCCGAATCCCCCCGCGTTAATCTATAAAATAAAAACTAAGAAGAAATTAAAGCGATATGAAATATATTAAAGAGTGCTTGTACACCAAGTTCGAGTTCTACCTGCAGTCGCACGACCAGCAAAAATATTCACACGAATTCACCTGAAACATTTTCATATGGCATTTACACCACTCTTACGATTTTCACTTTTCGATTGATCGACGAAAAAAGCTCATTAACAAATCGAGTAATGTTTCCAAAGCATGTGGGACTCGGCTTTAACGTACCATACATCCGGCGAAATGGTGAAGCGCCCTGCTCATTACAATAGGATTGATTGCAAATTGATCTTCCGAGATAGATCTGTTATCCACTAAGAGGGTGAAGTTAGTATATTAAGATTGTTGTCGCCTATAAGCGGGACTTGATGAAGTATATGAAATTAGGTTGAAGACAAACCTGAAACCAACGCAAATAAATAAAAAGAATGTTGATCCGAGCCCAAGGAAATGACGTTGTGTCCTTAGAAGAATTTGCCTCCTCAATCAGTACCCGGGGACCTTGGACAATTGTCTCCCAGGATAAAACAAATCGCGTTCCTCTGAAGTAGTACGTTTTCAAAGGACTCCTTCGAACGCAAGTTTACAGAACAATCGCACAAATGATGAAGATGAGGAATGAATGACGAACATAACAATTGTATCTAATGCTTGTATCTGATACTTGTTACTAATGCGATGGTTAATGCTCTATTTATAGAGAGTGCAGCGAAGAGTTACGAAGACATATGGCTTCGTCGAAAGGGTTCGTCGACGAAAAGGATTCGACGAAACGTCACGAAGTCTCATGGTTTTATCGAAAAGATTCGACGAAACAAAATAACTCTTCATTTCTATTACGAATCGAAATAACTTTTCATTTCTTATTCAACTTCATTTGGGACTTTGAAATCAAAATTCCAACAATATCTTTAACGGTACTGACTAAAGTATGAGTCGATATGCACGCGACGTGATTTTAAAAGACGCGACACCAAAAAAGGTAACACAATAACACAGATAAGTTAATTATAAGCCTGTCTTCAATTCATACCATGCACGCAAGGAAGCCCGACTGCCCGAGACATGATTTTAAAGAGCCAGACGGGAAGGTTTAAATGTAAGCCGTCCTGTCTTTATTAAAGACATAAGATGGAAGGTGAAATGACGGTATAGTGTACCACAAAGATAAATTCCTAAGCGAAAGCGTTTGCTTGGACAACAACGCTTTGAAGCCGATTCTCCAGAAAAGCTGGTCGACATTTACTTGTTGGACAAATTTTCAAGTTTGTTAAAAAAAAAAAAAACAGAAGAGCGCCAACTAATTACAAAGATCGCCGAATTTTTAAGATGTGAGATTTTATGCTTTGCTTGTGCTATATTGGGCAAATTCCCTAAAACAGCATCAACTTTAGATTTAATGATGATTCTGACCTGAACTTTTTTTAGTTTCGTAAAAAAACACAAACTTTAGGTGCAACGACGATTTTGACCCAAACTTTTTTTCATCCCATGAAAAAGCGCAAACATTAATTCGAGTCCAAAATTCGATCTCCCTTAATTTGGAACCATAAGTTATACAAAGTGGCAATTTCACATCATCAATAGATCCATGTGGCTTGCTGATGTGGATTTAAGATACTATTAATCATTTTATTGGCACAGAATATGAAATTATTCATTCTCTTTGAGGAGGGAAAGAAGGTTTTAGTCGTGAACTTGGCGGATCTCATCCATGGCGTCTCTCCATGGGTGTAATAAACAGCTTTGAATTCCAGTTAGACAGCTGATACTTGCAAGTGAAGTGAAGGAAATGATGAATAGGCTATCCATCGTCCTTTAAATTATGCCAGATGTGAAGCAGATGAACAACTTCAAATTCCATGCTAGGAAGACGATGTCTTAAATCCACATCAGCAAGCCACGTGAATTTATTGATGATGTAAAATTACCACGTTGGACAACTAATGATTTCGAATTAAGGGGGGTCGAATTGAAGTTTGTGCTTTTTCAAGGGATGAAAAAAAGTTTGGGCCTATCCACCCACGCATGGCCGAGTTGGTTAAGAGATGGACTATCCCTTGTCAGGTCCCTGGTTCAAATCTCCCATCTCGCGCTCCGTGACTTAAGTGGGGGTCGCGGCTGGTGATTGTCGTACTAGTCTCCCGATGAATAGTCGAGGTGCACGCAAGCTGGCCCGGACACCTCGGTCATAAAAAAAAAAAAGAGTTTGGGCCAAAATCGTCATTGGACCTAAAGTTAGTATTTTTTTTACGAGACTAAAAAAAGTTCGGGCCAGAATCATCACTAAACTTAAAGTTTGTGTTTTTTTAGGGAATTAGTCCGTGCTATATTATTCCAGCCAAGGACTTAAATCCATTTCCCACTTCCTTTTCCGGCTCCCATGTACTGGTGTGTGATGATATTCGTTTTAACTTATCTCCCGGTGTCAACTCCAAGCCAACCAACCATGTGAACGGCTCTTGAGCAAGGGCAAAATAATGTTTTGGTACAAGAATCTATCCGCCGATACAAGACTAATTTACCGAGCGATGAGGTAGATGGTAAGGAAGTTGCTAACGTGGGAATAGCGTCTGAACGTTTGACTCAGCCATAGCGTTTTGCAAATTATATTTGCCTAGTGCCAGAATAATTTACTAGTTCTTCGATTTATGCCGCTAATTCTTAAACTTCTATTCAGACTGCACAAGGGGGGGAAAAACATGAACTTGGGTCATCTGGAGGAGGTGAAATTGAGGTGCCAACATGAGCTTTGACATGTAAACCCACGGCCACCCCTTAGCAGCCGCCGTCGCCGTCACTGCCATCTGAGGTGGAAGTCTTCCAAACGGTGGCTCCTCATTGGTCGATCAAACATAAAAAAAAAAAAGGGGTCAAATTCAATTAAACGACTTTAATTCTTACTATAGCAAGAGTCACCAAAATTCTATTTCTACCCCAGCCACCGGCAGATGTCTCGAATGAAACCGCCGGGACTTTTAAGGTCACGCATGGTAACATGATAACACTTCTGCTTAAGAAGTTATTTCTGATCAGAGAAATTCGTTTGGTAATGGTTGAAAATTTTTATTTCTGAAATTTTATTAACACAAAATCTTTTATGAAAAATTATTATCGGCGATCGAAAAAATTTATACTTCATTTTAAAACTTTTAAAATTTCTTTAAAAATAATAAAAAAATTATTTATTTTTTACTCCGGCGGTCGGAGACAGCGACTCGACGACGGCGGGGTCAATGGTTGATGGTTGGCGGCAAGGCATGGCAGTTGGCGGCAGTCGCGGCCGGCGAAGATCGACAGTTGGCGGCTATCGTAACTGGCAAAGATTGAAGGTGGTTGGCGACGGCTGACGGTTGGCGGCGGTCGAAGGTGGAGGTTGGCGGTGGGTGGTGATCGCGAGCAACGGCCGGCGAAGGTTGGCTACCGAGGGCGGTTGGCTGGTGGTGACAGCCGGCGGAGGTCTGCGATGGCTGGGATCATGCGATGATCGGCGGTGGTCGTGGGCAACGGTCGGCGATAGTTAGCGGCAGCTGCCGGCGACGGTCAGCAGCAGCGGAGGTCGGAGGAGGTGAGTATCATCGAAAAGAGAGTGTTGGTGTAATGAAAAGAAAGTGAAACGAGAAGTACTTCTTAAGTTTTTTATTTATTTATTTATCGAATAAGTACTTGTTGAGTTGAAAAAGTTATTTTTTTAACTTCCCAAATTAGGGAAAAAATAACTTCAGAATTGAAAATTTCTTTCTGAAGTAAAATTTTTTACTAAACGAATTTCTGCTTCAAAAGTTACATTACCAAACGGATTTCCGCTCAAAAAACATTTTTGGAGTAGAAATCTACTTTGAGAAGTGTTATCATGCACGCCCTAAGCCGTTCATGCACAATTTAGACGATCAGCCCGCCCACCAATCCAGTAAATATATGATACGCACAAATAATTAATAGAGATATCTATAAAGATAAATTGGCACGTGTGGTCTAAGAAGATTAAGAAATAAAAGAAAGAGATCCCATGGAGCGAAGAATAAGATGAGAGGAGCACTTTTTTTTTTTTTTGGGGTCAGAGAAAGGAGCACTTTAGTTTCTTTTATTTTTGGTATAGAGATGATCTGATAATAAAAGTATGATAATTAAACGTCATATGAAAGGAAAAAGAAAGGATGCTGTCACTTACGCTGTATTTTTCCCGCGAAAATAAATGATTTGAAAATCTTTTTTTTTTCTGAAAATGGCTGCTTATATTATTTGAAATAGCCAATGAAAAATATTTTACTTGTCTAAACATTTGAAAATTAAAAAGAATATTTTTGAAATCATTCGTTATTAACAGAAACAAACGCAATTTAAGAGTAAAAAGATATAACAGGACAGACAAACAATGGGACCGAAAAGATGTACATCTAGATCTCCTATTCCGAAGAAATATTAATGTAAAAGATTTTGAGGGATTGTTGCCTATTTTTTTAAAAAATTTAAGTTGTTATATAGATGGGCGATTTAAGATCAAAATATATTGACATCACCTTTTGATGAGCGAAATTAGCGCTCCTTCCCATGCCAATTTCATCGAGGTGCAAATGCTCATTTTATATTATCAATTTCTATAGGGGGGAAAAAAAGAGAGTCAAGGCTAGAATATGATTAGTGGTCTGATTTTGTATAAAAAGAAAAGGAAAATGGGAGAAAATGAGCCGTAGAAAACCAGTAAAGCGCGGTCTGATTTTCAGACAAGGACCGTAATAGTAATTTAGACGGCAGTGTTGGACTCAATCTTAAATAGTTGGCGCAATAACGCGGAATCAAATGATGGAATTCATTCAACCGCCCCGGAAATATCTGGCTCCTGCCCAGAACAGTCAAAGTCATCGGGTACGGTCAGCTCCCCTTCCTCCTCCCGGGCAGATCCACTGTCCAATGCAATGTAACCCCGGAATTGTTCGCTTTGCTCTGATTCTTCTAAATCCCCACGCGATTAAATATAACAGATTAAATCAAAAGTCCTTCACTTTCTCTCTCTTCTCTCTCCGCCTGTGAGTTCTCCCTCCCAGAGCGCATTACATATATTGGGAGCCACCTTTTTGGGAGGCGCAATGACCACTCTTAGGCCACCACCTCTCTGGGCATAGGGGTCCTTGGGGTGGAAGCGGCTGCAACGACGGCGGGGTGAAGCGAGGAGATGGGTCAGGGACTGAGTTGCGGAGCGAGTCAGGAGCACGGGCTCTTCACTGCCGCGCAGTTTGGGGATTTGGAGGTTTTGGAAGCTGTCCTGGAGAGAGATTCTAGTCTCCTTCACCAGACCACTGCTTATGATCGCCAGTCCGTGCTTCATATCGCTGCTGCAAATGGCCAGATCGAGGTGATTCTCTACAAAAATCCTTCCTTTTTTTCCTGTGTCCTGTATCGCCTTTCTAAAGTTTTCTTTCTTGGTGCGCACCGATAGTTTATTCTGAATACATTTGTTTTCTCTTCATTTGACTAGCATTTCGTCTTCGATAAAAGTTGGGTTTTGTCAGTTTGGTTGAGCTCTGGTGTGCGATTTGTTTTGCAGATTCTATCCATGCTTCTGGATCGGTCCTTGAATCCTGATTTATTGAACCGGCACAAGCAGGTGAAGTTCATATAATGTCTGCCTTGTGTTCAATGATCTAAAGCTGTTCGATCTAGTGGGCTTTCGTTCTTCTTCTCGATCTGGGATTCACTCTTCTTCTTTTTTCCCTTCTTTGGGTTGCGATATGGTCTCAGACTCCACTTATGTTAGCCGCAATGCATGGCAAAATCGCCTGCGTGGAAAAGCTGCTTGAAGCTGGAGCTAATGTAGGCGAATTCTCACGCTTCCCATTTTACTATTTTTTGGTTTTTTTGTTTGTTACATGAATTGTTAATTGGTGATGATGTTGTTGTTAATCAGGTATTGATGTTTGATTCGCTCAATGGAAGAACTTGCCTGCACTATGCTGCTTATTACGGTCATTCTAATTGCCTCAAAGCCATTCTTTCTGCTGCTCAATCTAGTCCAGTTGCTGTCTCTTGGTGGGTCTCTGTCTCTGTGTGCGCGTGTGGGTGTGTGTGGGGCTTGGCATCAGTTGATAACTTTGTGGGTCATTTGATGGATTTCAGGGGATATGCACGATTTGTGAATATCAGGGATGGCAGGGGTGCCACACCATTGCACCTAGCAGCACGTCAAAAACGGCCTCATTGTGTGCACATTCTTCTGGATAATGGAGCTCTAGTTTGTGCATCAACCGGAGGATATGGGTAATTATTCTTTAAATCCCACGAGGGTTTGATTGTTTAAGTTATCAGTAGTCCATGAGATTGATTTTTGTTGTCTATAGGTATCCGGGAAGCACTCCTCTTCATCTGGCTGCAAGAGGAGGATCCCTCGATTGCATTCGTGAGTTGCTGGCATGGGGTGCAGATCGTCTTCAAAGAGATGCGTCTGGGTAGAATCCTTGCTTGTACCTTTGATTTTGCATATCCACCATCTTATTAGAAAGTGGCTAGTGGTTGATCTTAAATGGGAAAATTATAAAGAATGCCTTGAAAACATCTTTGGAATTAGACTAGTTTTAGGAAGAAAGTGGAAAAAAGATCAAAGAAAGAAAGTGGAAATCTTGAAAGGTAGCGGAGGTATACAACGGATTATGTGAGTTCCTTTTGCCTCATATATTGTGTCCTCGTCTTGTTTTAAAGATTCGCTTAGCAAAAACATAAAATATTAACTTTCCAGATTCAACCTAGCAATAGCAGTTTGACAGGAAAGAAATTTCACATTCTAGAAGGATTAGTGTATTGACTCCATTTGAGTGTTAGATGCATCTAGAAAATTATGGTTTCTCTTGTGTCGCATTTGTAGAAGTTTACTGTTAACTTGGTTTCCTGATTCTGGGTTTCCTGATCTTCTAATGATGCAGGAGAATCCCTTACATGGTTGCTTTCAAGCACAAGCATGGAGCATGTGCCGCTCTGCTAAATCCGTCATCTGCAGAGCCTCTTGTCTGGCCATCACCTTTGAAATTCATAAGTGAGCTGGATGAAGATGCAAAACTTCTACTGGAGCGAGCCTTGATGGAGGCAAATAAGGAGAGGGAGAAAAGCATTTTAAAGGGAACTGTATACTCTCTTCCATCACCATCACATTCCGATGTGGGAATTGACGATGATATTTCAGAGGTAATGGTTCCTACTATAAGAATGTCAGGACTTTTATGTCTCCTTCTTGCCTTGCTCTCTGAAGTTTACTTATGTTCTTCAAGTTTGTGAACTGTAGATTGGCTTTATCACGAGACCGTTGGTTCGTTAGCTAATCTTAGTTTCACAAAAAAAAAAAAAAAAGGACCTGTTTAGTGAATTAAGTTGACAAATGAATCACAGCAAGTGGGAACTAAGCCTGGGGGAATATTGAGTATCCGAGGTTCATTGTAACTTTCCCATGATACTTGAATAAAGCATTTGTCATGTTAGTTGATGTTTTTGTCTAAAAAAAAAAAAAATTCGATCAACTGTCAGATTGCGAGTACTTGATTTATGTCGATGCTTGGAATACTGTTGGGTTGAATGATGCTGAAAACTCTAACGGGGCAATCTTGCGTGCAGGCCAGCGACACCGAGTTATGCTGCATATGCTTTGAGCAGGTGTGCACAATTGAAGTCCAAGACTGCAGCCACCAAATGTGCGCACATTGCACGCTGGCTCTTTGCTGCCACAACAAGCCCAACCCCACAACCGCATCCCTAACTCCTCCAGTCTGCCCCTTCTGCCGAAGCAGCATAGGACGGCTAGCCGTTGCTAAGAGCAAGGACTTTGACGAAGCTGATCTTGAGGTCGGCGATATCAGTTCCTCAAAATTGAGAAGGTCGAGGATGTCGCGGAACTTTAGCGAGGGAAGCAGCAGCTTCAAGGGCTTATCGGCCGTAGGGACATTGGGGAAGATGGGCGGCCGTGGATCTGGAAGGATCGCGGCCGATAATGAGTGGGTCGATAAGCTTTAAGGACCACGAGAGGCCATGGTTGGCGATCAAAAAGATAACGTTGAACCCAAGAGAGGGATGAAAAAGGAAAATGGAAATATGACGAAGAACTCCTTTGTTTGTGCCGGGCAGCCATAATATGTATAGGTAGCGCAATGAATCTGCTGTTGCCAATTTGGGGAATAAGCAAGAATTGAGTTGCAGGCTTGGATTGGTAAGTTCTGTCATCTCAGTTAAAAAAGAAATTGCTGTAGTCTTTATGTCTGTACTTTAGAATGAAGTTGGATTGCTGATTTTTTTGAGTCTTGTTAGTTGGTCTGTATTGAGGAAAGAAAAAAAGGGAAATTATTTGATCTTCAAAGGGGAAGAAATGGTCAACATTCTTGGGTGGCTGCTGCTTAGATTGTTGTGTTAAAAAAAGACCTTTAGAAAGAGTCAAAAGAAGGATATGGTATTGGGGTCTTTTTGACTCCTCACCTGGTCTCTCCTCTTCCCTTTGATAAAGGAAAAGAAGAAAAGGGAAAAGAGTGGCAGCTAGAGATGTAATTTATTAGTAATTACCTCCTCCTCTATTCTTTGCTCATGTATAAAAAGAAGTGGAATTGCATGAAGACAAGCGAATTATGACACTGAATTGATCTTGTCTTGTGAACTGCGGAGGCTGTCTCGTCCCCATCCTCAGACGGGTCTCAATAATTTGGGGAAAGAAAAGGGCGGAGGGTGAATGATTCATGAATGGATCATGGTCCAGTGGGGCCCCAGCAAGTGTCGCTCGATTGATCTGACAAAGATGCCGACGCGTGGACTGTCCGGGTGCGTGATTTCTCTGACAAAGGCTCTGAAGCCCCACGGCGGAGGGGGACCCGAACCGGTTGTCAGTTTGTTTTCATGTATTTGGTGCAATTGTAAGACTCTACGGGGGACCCTATCATCCCTGAGTACCAACTAAGTTTGTTCTATCTTATAATTGCTACTTTCTATGGGAAATGACATGAAGATGAAAAAACAGGGAAGTGGGTCATGGCCAGATTCAAAGGGAAGGGGGGAGGCATCTTTCTTCATGCTCCCGTTACGTGGGACACTCCTCTTTTGACTTTAGCGTTCTGTTTCCCACGGCCGGATCTAGGGTTAAGACATATAAAAATCCCGTTGCCTGAATGATTTATAATTTTTATATCACATCCTGGCCCACGGACATCATCCTTTAGGTGGAATTCATGATGGTGGTTTGGACCGACCTCATTAGCGTTGCTAAGATGTCGGATCGAGGAAAGAGGTTCGGGAAATCATGTCTTAAGTTTGTGAGTTCGAGGAATGCGGAGGGGCAATTCTGGTTTCCTACCATACTATTCGTTGCACCGCTTCTACTAACACGAACAGAAATAGCTACCAAATCAATATTTATGAATAAACTATATGTTCCAATAGAGAATATCTAGCAGAACGGGGCCGTTTTCGCGGAATCATTGTATAGAACAGAAGTAACCACTAGATCACGTAAACTAGATTCTAACGAGTGGTTCCAAATGACTTGAATCTTGAAGAAAAGGAACGGGTCATATACGATAAGCACAAGCAAATAGCTAATCACCGGAAGCGAACACCCCTCCATTAATCAGAGTCAACATCAGTGGCCAATCGATTGAATATATATCGGATATCCCAAGAGACATCGAAGCACGACCAAAATCCTTATCATTCCGTCTGACTCCGCAATGAATTCTTCCACTCTTGTCGAATTCGATGGGGAAAAAAATCCCTTCTTTAATCGGGTCGAATGGGAGAGAGAGAGAGAGAGAGAGAGAGAGGGGGGGCAAGTTGGCAATTTTTTTTTTGGGGGGTCAAAAAGTTGGCAAGTTGAAGAGGAACAAGACGCCCAATCTCCATACCGACGAAGAAAGAATCCCCGCTCGTTTTCGCACACGGGGTTCGAGAAGGCGAGCCGTCGCGATGAATCTTCCAAGTCATTTCCCATACGTTATGAACTTTCGAAAGATATATTTGAATACTCCTGAGTTTTTCCAATATAGGCACGTAGTCTATTGCATTGCTGGTTGCGTTGAAGCCTTCCTTTTTGAATTCTGAAACTCCGTAACCTTTTCCCTCTCTCCACCCCTTTTTTTTTGGGGGGGGGGGGGTCGAATCCTCTCTCCCTTTATAATAGTATATGCAACCCCTTCTTTCACGTTATATCATCTCGGTCTTACTATTACTCCCAAGCTGTGTTTGTCCGTTTTGGATTTCTAGTCTAGATAATGATATCAAATCCTTGAATTTTCGCTATATTCTATTCACCGTTTGGTGCACTAATAAAGTCGGATTTTGTCGTATCACTACCGAAGAAACCACAAATGCATAAATGGAGATAAGCCCACCAGTCAATCCATGATTGTTTTATGATCCAACTCTTAAACAGCACTAGGGGTGCTTACTATAACGTTCAAGAGCCACGAGTTTGATTATGACAAAAGAAATGTAAATGAGCTGCAACATTGGTAGATCAGTCGGCGAACGTCAAATCTAAAAAGAGACAGAGAGACAGAGAGAAAACATGTCAATTCACCTTTGCTATTTCGCAATTACAGTGCTTTGGCTGTCTCGCCATTTTCGTGAAACTTTAATGTGAATCACATGGCTATGGAGAAGGGGTTTCGACTTTCTTACTGCTTTCGTGGACCATTAACATGAACCTTAGAGCTACGAAGTAGAAGGAGCTTCGATTCTCTCACTATTTTCATGGATTTTTTTATGTGAACCAAAGAATTACTAATGAGTTGGGAAGCTTTAATATGAACAAAAAAGAACAAAAACAAAGAAGAAGAGATGGAGAGGGTAGTCTTTTTTTTAAGAAGTCTCATTGCTTCTCATTTTTTCCAGAATTAGAAAGATCCTTATAAAGTTTGATTTTATTTATTTAAAACTTGGGTTCTTCTACTTCATTTTTATTTACTTTTTTTTATTTGCCCTCTCTTTCTTTTTATTTCTTTTCTTTTTTATTCCCTTACATCATTCCTTAACAAAAATTTCATTATACACACACACACACACACATTATAGACAAGAAATAAATTCAAATATAAAAAAATAGTAGCAAATGAATATGAAATTTGTTGATTTTTATATTATAATTCAAAAATTTATTCGTATCTAATTATTTTTAATTTTATTAATTTAATAAATATGTTATTAAAAAATAGCTTTTATACAATTGATATAAGAAATCTCATCCACGTTTATTCCATCTTTCCTATGGAATACTTTTATCCGGCCTATATTTTCTTATGTCCGATTTTATTCTGCCTTTTGGCAGATACCAAAATTTTGTCCTATCATGATATTTATCTTGGTTAGCAAACGTAGCCCTATAATTCTATTGAGCGACTTTGACAATGTAGAAGTACTGTCACGTAAAATATTGTCCAAGACCCAATCATGTCTTTTTGGGTATGCATAGTTCCATACCTAATAATACCACCTAACTGTATTGGCATTTTGTTGCCCCCACGAGTTAGATCACGACTTTGTCGGAAGATATTCCAATAGAGAAAAGTCGGAATGCCGTCTAAAAATATAATCATATTACGCGCAAAACCCGATTCATAACTTCGCTTTACATATGAATTTGATGAAAGATGGTTCGTGCATGCGGATTCCACGAGCACCAAGTCTAAAGATCATTTCTGCGGATAGAAAAAGGGAGGGGACCATTACTTCAAGCAGATAGATGTTCATGGCAGCTCTCATATCAGTCCACCGGCAGTACAAGTAATTCGAAAGGAAAGAAGCATGCTTTGAATCTTGTGAACGGAGCAGTGCTACATATTTGCCCAAAAGAAAGTCCAAGGAGAAAAAGGGTGACCGCAGGACCAATTACAAGACTCTCCCCGGGTAAGATTTCCCCGTGTTTCCCAAAGAACATGATTGATTGATTGATCTTTTCTGGGCAACCGAAGAAGATGACCAATGAGGCTAACTGGCACTGGTACTGCTCTTCTTCAGGTACCACGTGCTTGGACGGTACTTCGTCACTCAATTTCCTCAGCACTGTCTAGTCTCCGTCCCGTGAAGAACTGCTTCTGTAGTTCCTCGTACAGATGTTCTACTTTTTACTCCTGATGCCCTGCAAGGCTGCAACTCTCTATAGTGTTTAATTACAGGAGTAGCGCAAACCTAAGTTCTTATTCGAGCCCATAAACTATGGACCCTTGGCAAGGAAATGCCGTCGGAGGCCCGACAAGAGACAAATGGTTAGTCCATCGAAAGGTGCTGAGCAGGAATTCGAAAGCTATTGAGCCAGCAAATGGGCCTCACGCAAGAAGAAACTATTTTTTTATATACCTAACTTGCGTCGTGTTCTGATCTGATCCATAAAAGAGTTTGCAACATCGATTAGTTCTTCAGCATGTTAGCATGTGCCATGAAGTGGATGTTTGATCTGCATGTGGATGTAGCTCCGCTGCAGAACAACGTTTCTGGGTCTCGAACCAGACCGTATCATGCAACATACAGCGCAAAATGGCAAGGTTACTGTCTGCGGCCTAGATAGGCCAAGTTGACACCAATAGTTCAAGGGAATTCTCCGAAGAGAAAATGGATTACTCCTTTTTTTTTTCTTTTTTCTTTTTTAATCTTAGCCGATGCTGAAAATACTTCGAAGATTAATCTGTTAATGAGACCTCAATTCCAGCGATGGTTTCATTAGATATCTATTATTTCTTCCTGCCATATCCTTAATAACAAAATCCATTTTCCATCATAAGTAGTTAATGGGGAGGGGGTTACCATTATTCTTTTTGTAGTGACGATAATTAAGGACCACTTGTATTTGTGCGTACCATGAAGCAACGAAAACCACGTTGGTAATTTGTTCAGAACAAAGCGAAAAAGATATTTTGCAATGCTTGCTTTACATACTGTAAACACCAAACTAAGAAAAATTGTCTGACATAGTCATGTTTCACAAATACGAACAAATTTTATGATGCAGGACCACCAAATGATGGACAAACCTGTCAACCGACAATGCCTCTATCATTTCTATGGCTAGCTTGAATGCCATGACACCATCATAAATCTTCTTAAAGAAATCCTGCGACCGTGTTTGCTCAAGTTTAACTCTGGACAGGTTGGCGAATTGGATCGTCGGCCACTTCTCAGCAAGTTACCGCATGTCTGCGACTCATTAACGGTAGTTATGGTGTGCATGAGCGCGCGCGCTAGCTTGTTGTTCCGTGCAAAGACTCTTGAATCAACCTGTTAAACCAACGCACCTAACCTTCCACCCAGGCCCTGGGTGGAACCGAACAGTTAGCTATCCTTTCTTCTTCTGCTGCTCTTACAGGTTTCGAGTGCACCTGGTATATCCTTTATTCAATTTCATCACGCCATGGATGGATCAACAATAAAATTGCAGGAAATCAACGGGGTCGCGAAGTATATTGTGCAGATTCTTGGATATAGGAATGCCTCTTTTCTCGCTGCTTGATACATGACATGTCTGTCGTTTTAGCTTTCCAGTCAACCAATGTGAATTTTACATGCAGAATGCAGCATATGAAGTACATGCAGTAGAGCTAAATCTATACGTACATCTAAATCGAGACTGAATTGGGTTTAGAGTAACCGTACACACGTTCGAAAGGAGAAAGATGTATCATGGTTGATATGTATGCACCTGTGAGACTCAAATCTTCGATGGTCATAAATTGTCATATATGAGCGTTGATTTAGAGACGCGATGTGCGCATTAAGCTAGTGGCGAACCGAGGAAAATTTCGATCCACGTGGGAACTTGTTTTGCTAATAAGCAACCAATGTATGTTGTATTGCACTAACTAAAGGAATGACATGGAGTTTTGTCCTCGGCTCACTCCTCGACTATATGTCCCTCGCTGAGAATGCATAAGCTCAGTTCAAGATCATGAAAATCTTCAACTAAGTCACGCCACGATCCACGAAGGCTTATAACCATGAAAAGACAAAGTTGATCTTCTGTATTCGCATCTCGTGGGCTTCAAAGAAGAGCTCATAGTTGGCGTGTTGGTGCCGGGTCCCCTTTCTCGGGTCTCCAGTTCATCTCCCCGCCAAAATTCGTCCACAGAGGAGGTGCAAAGAAACACCAAGTCTCGCTCGACAGATCAATCAAGAGTCGCCGGCACTCGAACTGCGCTTTGGGTGGTATCTTCGAGTTCAGAGTCGCTTCCGATCTGCGCTTCCTCGGCGCTGGCGGGCACGCAGCGAGCGCTGGTATCTTGCTATCGGCGGACGTGGGAGTCTTGAAACCTCCATCGTCGTCTTCTCCGTCGCCCTTGCCTTCGACCCTGAATTCTTCCCGGACATTAGACGGCAGTTTGATCACCAACGAGGGCACGTCGATCACGGCGGGACCACACCCGTCAGGTATCGTCGCCTCCTCCAGGGAAGGCGCGATTTCGGAGGACTCGGAGGGCCTCGCGGCGTTGGGATCGCCCTCGGGAAGACCAGAAGACACTTCGGAAGTGGACATGCCCATGAATGAACGGGAAGATCTGGGAAACAAAAGGAAAAACGAGAAAGGAAGGGGAAGACGGGGTTGACAAAGAAATAGGAAAGGGGTGGGGGGTGGGTCTCGCGGGAGGTGCGGGGAAGGATAATCACATCACCCACATTCTTCCTTCTTTGGATTTGGACTTGACCTACTTATGAAGCTGCTTGATAATCGGGATGGAGATGGGTCATGGATCCGGGTCCACCATGGGAGAAGGATCCGATGCCAGGTAAATCAGGCAGTTTCCTAATCTAAAGCTTATATATACGGATCTCAAGTGAAGTTTTGCCATCGCTAGATACGGTCGAATAGTGAAATAGCTACGGAAAGGGAAACCTTATATTAGGAGATACAGCTGAAAGAATTCTACAAAATCTTTTTATTTGGCGGCGAAATAAAGAAATTCTATGCGGAGTCTTCTTTAGATTGACATGAAAAGTACTCAAAACTACACCGCGGCCTACTGGGAAGTTAGCTGTGTACTGTCGCCTATCTTTGGAAAAATTACCAAAAAAAATAAAACTCCTAAACATATTTGTAATTGTGCCAATTTAGTTCTAAAACTTTTTCTTTTTGTATCAGTTCCGTCCCTTCCAGCTAACTTTGGCCTGCTAGTACTGACGTGGTCTTACCGGAGTTTTTTTTTTTTTTGGCGTTACCAGAGTTGATGTGGCAGTTTTTTTGATAATTTTTTTGGATTTCTATTATTTTTTATTTGTGTTTCTTTTTTTCCTCCCTTCTTCCTCTATAGCGGCCGACTTGGCTAATGGCTGGTGATTGGCCAGAGGCGAGGCGAGGCTCGCCTCATAGGAGCGAGGTCCGCCTCGCCGTTGTCCTGCCAGGATCGACCTTGCCAATTTCGGCCTCTGGCGAGACGATGCAAGTAATGGCGGCATTTTTACAAACACTTGAGGTGTATTGAGGATGGCCGAGCAAAAACATGTGAAATCAAAGCTATAGAAATCGAAGGCTGTAGAACTAGAGAGGACAAGCCTCACTCAAGGCCGATGAGGTTGATCCTCGCTAGCCTAGGGCGACCTTGCCCCCGCAAGGCGAGCCTCGCTTGAGGCTAGCGACTACAAAGGAAGGAGGGAGAAAAAACAAAAATAAAAAAATTCAAAAAATGTTAGAATATTATTAAAAATTGCTACATTAGCGTCGGCTGGCCAAAGTTTGTTGGAAGGATTGAATTGGTACAAATGCAAAAAAAAATTAGGACTCAATTGACAAAGAAAAAAAAATAGGACTAAATTGGCACAATTGCAATATGTTTATAACTTATTTGGTAATTTTCCTGCTTGTGTTTGACGTGCAATAGTTGATATGTCGTTCACATGCCAGTCCTCAAACTCCAGTAGAGTGTGCATGTAAGAGATCGTTTAATTTAAGATACCACTTTTCTCTTGCGTATTAGCGTTTGATCGCTTGATCAAGTGTCTCCAGATTCTTTCGGTCATTATCTTCCTCGAACCAACCATGCCACTTGAGACTTTTTTTTCTGGAGCGAGACTTACTGACGACAATATTGCGGTAACTCCTATCGAGACTAATGTTAAATTTGATGACGAGGATGAGACTCCAAACATTAAGACATGAATCGAACATACATAAATATGAATGATATATGATAATAGAAGTGAAGTGTTTGTATGTCGGCAACTTCAATTGTAAAGCCCTGATATTAGACTTAGACAATGATGACGGAGGCTCGAAACGCATGTCCTAGCGAAATAAGACCCACCCACATGTCCCCCGTTTAAAGTGAATGCCCCGTGGCCCGTGGGGGACCCAATTGGGATTGCTTGGATTTCACACCTTCACAGACATTATGAAAACCTGTTTGCGATGGAGGACCACGAACTTGCTGCCCCGTGTTTCAGCATACCTCTCTCGTCTCATTATCTTTTCAAGAATCACTTCCTCTCTTTCCATGATCTTCTGGTATTTGCCATCTGCTTTGTACATGCATCTCGTGAAGGATTCCATGATCTAAAACCCAAGCAAAAAGATTCTAATGTATGAATTTTTTGAGGTTAATATAAAGAAGAGAGGTGGAGATTGGAATGGAATGAAATTATGAGGTGCCCCGCCAGTTTTTCACTCGTTGACAGTGGAACACATTAGTTGTTAAAGAAAGGCAAAAAGAGTGGAGGACACAGACACTCACGCACGCAAACTCCGATGGCAAATTGTCTGTTCTGCCTCTTCATGCTCGATGAAAAAAAAAACTTAATGATTCTGGTCCCCTTGAATTGGTGGCAAATCATGCCCAATGATTACCATTAGCAATCATCTCGACCTCGCCGTATGGTTTACTTCATCTCCTTCCCGCTTCTCCCTCTCCCACTCGAGCAAAGTCCTGTGCACCACTGCACTGCACTGGACATAACCTGCTCGACAAAAAGAAGCACCGCGTTTGTGCAATGAGACATGCTGAATCCCCACTACGTAAATTCCAAAAGGGCCCGACCGACCGAGACAGACATGGTTTTCTTTCTGGGTCTTGGAAGATGGGGCAGGTCCCGGGTCGAGGTCCGGTTGTTGACCTTCGCTACGGGCCCTGTGGGCCGGACAGGCAAATAAGCGGTGGGCCCCCATGCTCAAAGCTAGTGCGCCCGCGCATCTTCTCTCGGTCGTGGTAGTCGGAGCTGGCATTGACTTCTTTGGCCAGTTTTCAAAGCCGTCGGCTGCTTTCAATATTGCAATTTGAAAAGTTTAACGAGTTCATTACTTCTCACGGCATTACTAATACTAACCGTCACCCAAAGCGGCGTGTTAAATAACCAATATGGAAGTATTAGAGTTTGAATATCTCGAGACATTTTTGATTATTAAGTTGATCCGACAGTGACTCGGAACACTTTAATTGTTCAACCGTTTGAAGATTTGCTCAGGTGATTAAGCCTCGAAAGTTGGTGAAGGGTTAGCTGGTCTTGATGGGATTTCTTCGCTAGAAAAAAAAAAAAAACTGTTTGTGAGCGAGTGAATTTTGAACCTCATTTGCCGCGTTGGTTGGTTTAGACCGTCAACATAATGAATGACGTGGCATAACTCGTCTCTAAGTTCCGCCCCGCGTCGAATTTTCTTTACCAAGAAGCGGTCGTAATTCCTCTGATTCCAGCAAAGCTGCTCTCCACATGTGATCGTCGTGCCAATGAATATGTTAGAATATATCGTTTTTCCTCGTATTAGGTAACACGGTGAATTTTTTAAACCGGTTTAGGACAAGAGGCACAGTCGGAGGATGAATGCCACCTCAACTGCTCCGACTTTTTCCTCCTCCTTTTTTTCGTAACTTCGTCTAAATTAACTATTAAGTAATAAATCGGGCCTTTTTCACCGTTTCTGCTTTTGACTTTAACCCAGCAGCGACTTTGTTGTTATCCTTTTATCTTAAGGGGATAAACTTACTGTAGCGCTGGGTTCAGGGCAACCGTGATGTCAGGCTGGCGTGTGCAAATGGGACGCGCACGTCATCTTTGGACCGCGGTCAAACCAGGCATCCTCGTAACCACGTATTTGACGGAGAAAGTGGAAAATGGAAAAATCGTAAGAAACATCGACGTGACGATCTTATAATTACGTCCTTTTTTGTTGTTGTCAAACTCAAATACACTTTGACCAAAAAAAAAAGTCAAATACATTGCCTATTTATTTTATCACTTGCGATGTTTTTTTTCTTGTCAATTACGATAAATATGTATCGAAAATAAGTCTATATGTCGGATTGCTTTCCAAACTATTTTCTCACGAAACATGCTATTTCAAGTAGGTTGTGACCCAAAAAAAAAAACAATTAGGGTGATGGGTTGAAAGAACACAAGTAACGCCTTTTGGCAAAGTCGTAGAAATTAGAGAGAGAAATCTCGGCGTGTGCTCATTATTGATGATGCGAGTTTCGATGATCGGTTACCGATTGTATTATGATGCTATGACAAATCCGTTCTTGTGGAATGCGTGAGTCTCTTCGTTCTTGTGGAATGGAGAGACTCACTCAATTGCGAAAATATAATTGAGTCATAAGACTTTCAAAAAATGCAATCATATCCTAAAACTTGTCACTAAAATGCAATTGAATTCTAAAACTTTTAAAACGTGCAATAAAAAAGGAGCACTTAATTTCATCGATTTCATAAATTTTGAGGCTCGGTTAAATTTTTTGAAAATTTTAGGACTCAATTATACATTTGTGATAAGTTTTAGAGCTTTCAATACATTTATCAAATAAAAAAAAAATCCCTTACTCCCTCTTGTTTCTCATAATCAATCAAAAATCTGTTTATTTCATGTCTAATAAAAGAAAAGAGAAAGCGTTGCTCAAAATAAATCGAATCAAATGTGTTACGTGTGTTGTACTATTGTGTTTATGGTATAATAGTATATGTCCGAAAGTTTCAGTGCAATAGCATTTGATTAAAGAAGGTCCAGGGGAAAGCGAGACGGGATCGATTCCCAAGTCTCAAGTTCGGGTTGAGTTGAGTGAGATTTTCTCGTTGGGCATATTCCCTTCCCGCTGCTTTTCCTCCTTCCGAGTTCCGATCCCCCCGGACAATGCTCAGCTCTCTCTCTCCTCGTCGCAGTCTCCATCAGGTCTCCCGGAAAGTCAAGGCGCTCCTCCTTCAGCCTCCTTTTCCCGAGAAGATCCGCAGTCCTTTCTCCATCAACTCCCAAACCGAATCTCACTCCTCCTCCCGCGAGACCCTCGCCTGACCTGGCCGGAGGCCGGACTCGACCCCGGATTCTGCGGCGATGGAGCTCCTGAGACCCTTCCACCCCCACCACAGCCTCGCCGGAGACCCCCTCAGCCGGTTCCCCTCGCCGGAGAGCTTCCGGCTCGGGCTTGACCGGTCAAAGAGCTCCGCTCACTCGTCGGAGATGGCCGGGGGCGGCGAAAAGGTGTACGTGGCGGTCGGCAAGTCGGTGGAGAAGTCGATCGGCTTGATACAGTGGAGTCTGGAGCGGTTCTCCGGTGCGGAGATTTGTATTGTCCATGTTCATCAGCCTTCGCCGGTGATTCCGACTCTCTGTAAGTTACAGCACCCCACCCCCGCGCGCGAGCGAATTCCCGTGGTTCCCTGTTAGCTTCGGTTTTCTTCTAGTTCGTGCTGCGTTTTTTATGGCTTACAGTTCCGCTGGGTCGAGTTATGTTTAACTGCGAAAAGGAGATACTCGTCACGTTTTGTGTTTCCTCCAGCGAGAGCGATGGTGATTTTGCTTAATTTCTCTCTAGGAGTTCAGATTCCTCCGTTAATTCATGTTTATGAACTTGTTAATTGACTGGAACTAGTCATAATTATCTCTTTCACTGGAGCTATTAGGACTTAAAGTAGCATTTGATTCGGACGATATACAAATTTATTTATTTATTTTGGTAAGTTAAGTAATTTATTCTGTGTTGCTGTCGAGGAGAAATCTGAGATCCGATTTTCTCCTGCTTTTCCTCATCTGAGGAGCTAACTCCCTCACAATGCAATCCTCGGGATCGTGTGCAGTAGGAAAATTACCTGCCAGTCAAGCTAGCGCCGAGGTCGTTTCTGCTTATAGAAGGGAGGAAAAGGAGCAGACAAGGAAACTCTTGCGACATTACTTGACCTTCTGCTGCACTTCTAAGGTATGGGTATGCCCATCGCTGTTGTGCTGTGCCACTACCAAATCTTCATCTTGATTGTGTTAAGCCCTCATCGTACAGAGTGATGACTGTCCCTGACTATATGTAAATTTGAAAACAATTTGTTCGCTTGTCTACTTACTGGATTGCAGATTTTTCAACCATGTACGGTCTTTTCTTCTTTGAATTGCAAAATGTGTTGCAACTACATTCTTCTATTGGTGGGTGCCAACACGTAATCCTAATGACCAATTTGTTGACTACCCTATAGTTTTTCAACTTAAGTGATCGACCATCCATTTAAGTTTAGCGATCTAGTTAAATGGCCATGCCTCCTGACCAGCACCACACCCCTGGCAGGAACTCACAGTATTTGTTGCCATGCCTTCTGGATTGTTATCTGTCGTAGTTGTGATCTTGCAAGCTTTCTTTTGGAGATCATTCTTATTGATAAATCTAAGTCCTAGCAACAGCGAATGATTTCTCTGGCCCCAATCAAAGTTCACTTACACTCTTTAAATTGGGTTGCCTGATTTCAGCATGCGAGGGTATCTCCTTTATTGCTGGTTGCCCTGGAGTAATCTTTTGGACTTGTAGATTTGGAGAAGCTAGAAAGTTAAATGACATCTTTATGCTTATCAATGGTGCTTTAATTGCTTGACGGGATATCTCAGCTTCAGCCATTTACGATATTTATGCAAATCTAGCAAAATATCCAGTCTGAACATGAGGTACCTGAGAGCCTTACAAAAAATGGAACTTTACAATTTAATTGAGATTTGATTTCTTCACTCTGAAAAGACTGGCAAGAGCTTCTTTTAGCACCCTATAGTGCATGAGCCATTAGAAATTCATTTGACAGGAGCCAAACAGATGGCGGCGCTATCAAAGGTTAGGTTATTTGTAGGTGCAGTAGATCCCCTCTTCACCTTATTGGAGGAAAAAAGTCAATCTGCTTGCAGGCTATTCATTATTTGTTGTTTGTAATCAGAAATATAGAAAATTCTTTTGCAATATGAAAATTAAAAACCCAAGTTCTTGAATTAGGTTGAGTTTTCAACTTGAATGGCTGGCCCTTTTCTGCACACTTGAAAAGGTAGTACAGCAGAAATGAAAGAGAAATCCTCCCTTCCTCATCTTCAAAGTTTTCAAGTTATTTAAAATGAAGTTATGGCCTCCATTTTGTTGCCTAAGAAAGGAAGGATCTTTTTCCGCAGAGCGCTTTTCGCGCACCATCTGAAAAAATCTGAAAGCAGAGACCTACGATGTGGTAAATCATCCTTCCCTTTCACCTCCTAGGAAATCCTATATAGGCATACACATGTTTTGGGTGATTGTTGAAGTAGGTGTTAATTATCTATGTAAATAACATGAAGTTCTTGAGTTTTTTATTTTCTTTTACTAAGCTAATGTAAGTAATCATGTCCTTTTTAGGTGAAAGCCAGTGTTCTCAGCACTGAAGCAGAGCAGGTCCAAAAGGGCATTGTTGAGATGGTTGTCAAATATGGCATTAGGAGGCTTGTTATGGGGACTGTGCCAGAACAGTAAGTGGTCCATTGATCACATTATTGTCCATGAAAGCAAATTGAGTTTTTACTTCTTGTTTAAGTGATATATCTGAAGAGTTTAGGGAGTTTTTCCTGTCGTATCGTTCTCAAATCTTTTGCTAGATGACCATACTTAGTCTTTCAGAAGAGTGGTGCTTAGCATGTTTTGCAAATTGTTGGTTGTTTCTCTAGACAAGGATCATCAATAGTGAGAAAAATGGCTCAGATGCATGTTTTTAGAACCATATTTTCCTGGTTAACTCTCAAAAGATGGTGTTGACCCTAATTGACATGCATTATATGTGTGCTTTCTGTTGTGAGTGGAGAACGTGACTCTTGATGTGTCCTTATTTTGATGGAGAAAACTGTGCCGAATGTTTGTCCTAATCTCCTACGCCCTACATTCTTTTGATGCAGTTGTATGAAGGTTAAAAAGAGCTCCAGTAAAGCGAATTATGCTGCAAAACATGCACCTGCTTTCTGTGAGATATCATTTGTCAACAAGGGTAAACGCATATGGACTAGAGATGCCTTTGAAGGCCCCATTCCCTTGGAGTCATTAAGTCAACCACAAACGTCTGCAGGAGTAATAAGTTGTGAACCAGTGCAAGAAAGTATGGGACTGCCAGTATCGGCGATCCCAGAAAGTTCTACGTCCACATCTAGTTTGAGCGGTAGTTGCAACAAAGTTACAGGCTGGCTTCAAAATGAATCAGTTTCTCCACGAGTGGCTTTAACTGGTTCTCCCAACAGATACCTTCCCCAACATTCCGGCAGTTTGTTTAGTTCTACAAGTACTAGCAGTTGGTCCGGACGTACCTATTCTGAAAGAAGGGTTTCTTTAGATTCCGACATGAAGGTCATCGAAGATATTTTGCATAGTCATTTTACAGAATCATGGATGCAAGTTGAGGCAATTAAGAAGGAAGCACTTCAGGAGTTAATGAAGCGCAAAAAGTTGGAAGCCGAAGCTATTGAAGTGATCGGCAAGGTGCTTATAACCATACTGTCAACCCTTTTTTTTGTCCCCTAATTAGCTGCCGGTTTTCATTTTCACTGCTTTGATTATCATTTAGGATAATATTTTGGGAATATTTGGCTTGATTCAAGCAAAAAACATCATCCATTTTTGTGAATGGGGATACAGTGAAAAGGAAAATGGAATAATTTCTGAGATAAATTTGTGGATGTATTCTGTGCAGATAAACATGTGTTAAAAGATATTGGTTTTTGCTTTTTCCTCAGGCAGAACGTTTTCACAAACACGTGGCCAGTAATTTTGGTCTTCATTTGTTTGGTGGTATTAGCATAAGTAATCGAACTCACTCTTACCTATTGTATGCTGTATCTGATTTATCACGTGAAGAGATGGTGTGAAAAAATTCTGCCTGTTTTATTTAGGTGAAAGTAATCGAGTCTGCATATGCACATGAAGCTAAACTTAGAAATGAAGCTGAGGATGCATTAAGAACTGCAGTGCAGAAGCAAGAGAAGCTCTTGGAAGAAAGAGAAGAGATAGTTAGAAAGCTACAGAAGACCATGAGAAATGTTGCTCTTCTAGACAGTCGTGCTCAAGAAGCTAGCCGTAGGCGTGATGAAGCAGCTGGAGAGTTACATGTCATTGAAGCATCTATTGCTACCCTTAGGCAGGAAAAGCAGCAGATTCAGAGACACAAAGTGGAAGCTGTTAGTTGGCTTGAACGGTGGAAAGGGCATCGGAGAGCTGGAGCTGCAAGATGTAATGGGTTTTTTGGTGGTCTTAATGAAGATATACCTGGTTTTGCTGAATTTTCATTATCAGAAGTCCAATCTGCGACATGTGACTTCTCTGAAAGTTTCAAAATTGGGCAGAGTGGATACGGTTGTGTATACAAGGGGGAAATGCTGGGTAGAACTGTTGCAATTAAAAAGCTGCATCCTCATAACATGCAAGGGCAATTTGAGTTCCAAAGAGAGGTAGGCATCTCTCTCTCTCTCTCTCTCTCTCTCTCTCTCTCTCTCTCTCTCTCTCTCTTGCATGTGCACGCACACAAGAACTCTCCTGTTACGATATCTATAGCAATGTGATATTCTCATGTTTTCATTCTGCTCTCTTCTCTTTTCAATTTTCCTCTTTATGCATTTGGATCATCTATAATACTAGCAATTTCCTTCTTTGAAGTGCTTAATTCTTATGTTTAGTACAGGAGTTCTTTTTACTAGCTAGTCCAAATTTCAACTGTATCTCTGATCATGTTGGCTTGATTACTATACTCATTGAACCTCAAAAGTGTCCACTCCCTTTCAGCTAATAAAACCTTAATCCCTTGGTAACAGTCTCAACTATGCCTGGATATGTAATTATATGTTTTTTTTTGGGTAAAGTAAGTATGAAATAATTATATGTTTTGAAAGGTTGAGGGTTCGAATCTCCTGATCGCGTTCCGTTGACTTAAGTGGGGGGCCTCGGCTGGTGGGTTGCTGGGCCAGTCCCCCTCGAGGAATATTCAAGCCCGCAAAGCGGGCCCGGACACCTCGATCATAAAAAAAAATAATAATAATAATAATTATATGTTTTTGCTTTACCAAAAAAAAAATAATTATATGTTTTTGTGTCTGATAAAACATTCGAACGCTTCAAGCATGTCTTTGCCTAATCTTTTGGAATGCTCTAATGTTTCAACTATTCTCAGAAGTCTCTGGCAATTTCTGTTAATATAACCTATACACTTTCACAGCTTTACTTTGTGCGATGAGCATTGAATTCTTTATCATCTTTTATTTATGTCTTCTTCTTTTCTTTTCTCTTTCTTTTTTCTTTTTCTTTTTTTTTTTGGGGGGGGGGGGGGGGGGGGGGGGGACAATGAGATTAGATCCGACTGTTATACTGTTATACCAAGCCTTTGGCACTTTAGGGGCAGCCTCCTTTTTTAATGCTCTTTTTAAAATGCTAACTTCATTTCTAAAGCTGTATGCATTCTTGGAGTGTTCATCACGCTTATTTGTCTTGTCTTCCTTATCCATAGCTATACTGATGTAGGATATGCTTCAGTGTCTTTACCGGATTCATAACGGCCTTGTGTCGTATACCAGTTTACTCAAGTTTTGTTTGGATGGTACAGGTTCAAGTTCTTAGCAAACTACAGCATCCACGTCTGGTTACCTTGCTTGGTGCATGCCCAGAAGCCTGGTCTCTCGTATATGAGTACCTCCCTAATGGAAGCCTCCAAGATTGCCTTTTCCGGAAAGGCAACAGTTCCCCCTTAACATGGGATGCTCGAGTTCGAATAATTGCTGAGATCTCGAGTGCTCTTTGCTTCTTGCACTCTTCGAAACCTGAAAGGATTGTTCACGGTGATCTCAAACCTGGAAACGTCCTTCTTGATTCTGATCTTAGCTGCAAGATATGTGATTTTGGGATTTCTAGGCTTGTAGCGGAGGACACTCTTCGCTGCCCAAGTTTCCGCCGAATCACAGAGCCAAAGCGTGCTTTTCCTTATACAGATCCTGAGTTCTACAGGGATGGAAACTTGACGCCCAAATCTGACGTTTACTCTTTCGGTCTGATCATCCTACAGTTACTCACTGGTAGACCACCTACTGGGTTAGTCGGTGTGGTGCGTAAAGAAGTGTCATCCAACAAAGTGGAGTTGGTTTTGGATCAATCGGCTGGACAATGGCCGTTGTCTGTAGCACAGCGATTAGTGGACCTGGGTCTTCAATGCTGTGATTCTAATGGTAGGAATCGGCCCAAATTAACACCTGCGTTTGTGAGGGAATTGGAGCAGCTGCATATCTCTGAAGAGCGACCAGTGCCCTCATTTTTCTTGTGCCCCATCCTTCAGGTGAGTTATACTTTTTGTGAATTGCTGCGTTTGTGTCTGAGTCTTGTCAAACCATCTCTTCTCTTAAGATTCTGTCTTGTCTTTAGTTTAGGAGATTTGGGTTAATTTCACCATGGAGCCATTTTTGGCATTTTTGTTTCCCACTTTTAGGGACCCATGTTGTTTGCGCTTCAGGAATGGCATAGTTGAGCATATCTAGACGCTAAACAGCTTGAGCTTTGTATTGGTGTCACCATTTGCCTGAGCCTGATTTTTCATGGCATGATTTCCGTTTGAGAATCTCAAGTTGAGATATTAAGCTAGCGTCTATTTTTGTTCGGCAAAGCTTTGTTGTTCCCCTTTGAAAAGTGTGAGCTTGAGATGTGCTAGTTGATCTTGATCCTTGGCATGTCTTTCAGTGTCATGTTGTGGCTTACCTGTTCAATGGTTGCTTCCAGGAAATAATGCATGACCCTCAGATTGCAGAGGATGGTTTCACTTATGAAGGAGAAGCTTTGCGTGAGTGGTTGGAAAGCGGCCACGATACATCGCCAATGACCAACTTGAAGCTTAGTCATTTGCATCTTACTCCCAACCACGCATTACGGTCAGCAATTCAAGACTGGCTCTGCAATCCCTGAGCTTTAATTAGAGTTCACCTATGTTTGTATGTATTCTGTAAGTATACGGATGACTGTATGTATGGACTTATTTAAGTTGCAATTCATTATTCCATGCACTCCCTACGTCTGATAATAAAGCATCACTTTTTTTCCCACGTGAATTAACTTGTAGAATGAACATCCGGTAAATTATATGCATCAGCTATTGCAGTCTGCTTTGAAACCATAGCAACTGGTTTTCTTACATTATCAAAAGCAGAACAAGCTTACACCATCGGTGACATCGAGGTGAATACTGTAGATGACAAGGAATGCATAACCTTTACCCACTTCATTTAGTGACACTGCAGGTACGAAACTGCGACGCCTATTCCTCAAAATCTCAGTAGCTTTCCCCACCAATTCAGTTTCTCACAGGAATAAGGGAGTCTGAGCAGTCATGCTCAGCGACGCGATTGAAAGGGTGATCACCCTCCGCATCAACCGCACTGTTGAAATAATCACGCTCAACGTCCAGAAGTGGTTTAGACTCCTTAATGCAGTTCCATTTGTGCTTCTGCACTGCAGTCGCTTCCTTGCTCGGTTCCATGTTCTCTTTGAAACTTGTCCCGGATCGGTAAATCTCGAGCGAAGCATCATCGCCACATGAATTCTCTGTTACTTTGGCAGAACCAGGAAATACTCTCACATTGTCATTGTTTTGCCCTGATGCTCCAGCATCCTTCGTCAGCTCTCCACCTGGGGCCTCGTTTTCCTGGTTTTCAGGCTGAGAATTGCATCTTCCATAATGGCTGAATGAAAAATCTTCTAGGTTACTCTGCGTCGAGCAAGTCCGCTCGCAGAAACTTCCGAACCCTTGGATCCCCCGGGTCAGTTTCCGAGCTCGCTCCCTCTCGTCCTTGAGGAGAGGCCCTTTCTCTAGGAGCTTCAATATTCTCTCTGATTTCTTCCGGACTGCTAGACCCCAGTTGAATCTACACATCCATGGAAACAGCTCGTGACACATGCCATCAAAAGAAGGAAAAAGCACTTCTTGGAAAAAACAATAGAAAAAAACCAAATTTAACTCTATCCCATCTGAAAAAAAAAAGGGGGCCCAATTTGCGTCTTTAGTATGCATTAGCACCAACTTCCCGTGTATTTTCTAGTTCTTACTGCATCTTCTGAGCCTCTGCTAAATTGTAATTTTTCTTTCTGATTCGCGACGGAGAGGCAAAAGTTAGATGCACTAGATGGGAAACGCACCCCTTCGCATCAACGTATTGGAAGCTCCCGGCCTGCGCGATGATGTCTTTATCGCTCTGAAATTCCTCTGCCACGCTCTCTGGTCCATGGGTCAATAAGTGCTCGAGCAAAATCAGAGAGTTGTAAGAGATCCTCCAGTTCTTTTTGTCAAAACTGGACAACCTGAATGATAACCCGAGTTTACACGAGCGAAAAGAAAAGTTAATTCGAAATTCTCGTTAATGGGGACGATCTAATGGAAAGAGAGTTAAAAAAAAAAAAAAAAGGCAAAACCTGTCGTGCAATATATCCACAATCCTCCAAAAATCATCAACTTCAAAAGCTGCCTTCGAGATTCTACCCAGCGTCCGTGTGTCCGGTGAATCCCATGAACTTCCGTTGATAGCGTCCTCGGTCAACCTTCGCAAATCAAAATCCAACAATCGCAGAAATAAAGGGGAGATCAAGCTCCGACAAAAAAAAAAAAAAACACCAGTCCGCAGAGCACGAAAAGAAATGGGGGAAAAGAAAAAGGGAAAAGAAACTCACAGCTGAGCCGGAGTGACATCCGTGAGGACCAATCTGGCAGTCTTGATCTTCTCCTTCAGAAAGAAGGAAGCTTGCTTCTTGAATTCGTGGAACAATGGGCTGCCCATGTTCGGATTGCTTCTGCTCAAGATCGACATGCTCTTCCGGATCGAAGAAGACTGAGGGGAATCGAGATTCTCAGATCAGATTTCTGGGAAGATGGAGTTGGTACCTGCGAAAGTGAAAAGGCACAACTAATCTCAATGTAGAAATTGTCAACGGACGAGAGAGACACAAAGGTGTAATCTTTTCGGAAGGGGTGTCCTGTCCTTGGATGATGAAATCAATGTAGGAAGAAATGGAATAGGTGGACTATTTCAGAGTGGGAGGCGCGAGTAGATCTCGCCACATGTAAGCTGTTGAGGGTGATGAAGTCAACATCTCGATCTGTATTATAGAAGTATTTATAGTCTTTGTTTTAGGCTTTGCTCCCGTTTGAAATTGAATTTGAACTTGAACTTCCTGCATTGCTGTCCCCCCCAACTTGGGGTTGGGCGGGTTAGCGGAAACCGAGTCAAAAACGACCGAACTCACTCACTACTCCCATGGTGGGATTCCAATGGTAACATCAGTGAGTCTTTGCCCCCCAAAAGAATACATGATTTTCTAAGTTTGATTATCGACTGCAAGCTTCATAAGATAAAAGTCTGAGTCATGAGAAAGAAGATAAAAGTCTGAGTCATGAGAAAGTCATTCCTTGCAGCTATCTCGATTAATAGGAAAAATTGATTGAAAAGTCCTAAACTTATTGTACATCTATCAATTCTGTCTCAAACTTTTTAATTTTGTCAATTGAATCATAAACATCTACACTTTTTGCCAATTGAGTTCATCCCATCAATTTTTTGGCCGAATATCGATGGCGTGAACGCCGTCCATCCTATGTACCATGATCAGCGCTGATGTGGATTCTCAAGCCTTATCTTTAGTGTTAGCTTCAAAAGGACTATTGTTAAATTCTATCTGTTTCCTACTTGGAAAGCGATTGTGCTGAACAAGGACCAATTAACTAGTTAACTCGCATGCCTTACTTTTTTTTCCCTTTTTGTCTTTTTATTTTTCCCCTTTTTCCTTCGCTGGCCTCGGGCGAGGGACGCCCAAGACTAGGCTAGCAAGGGTTGCCCTCCCTTGGGCAAGTGAGAGCCGCCCTCACCAGCCTAGGCAAGGACTTCCCTTGCCCAAGCGTCCCTCATCTGAGGCTAAAATAGACCGAAAGCATTTAATTAGCATGATATGAAAAGGTCGAAAACTCAATTGACAAAATTGATAGGCATATGACTTTTCGGAAGATTTTTTCGCATTTAATATGAGGATAGATTTTATTTTCTCAACGAGAAGAGATGGATTGGATGCATCAAAAGCCGATCTACAATCTCCCCTCACATTCTGAGAGAGAGAGAGAGAGAGAGAGAGAGAGAGAGAGAGAGAGAGAGAGAGAGAGAGAGAGAGAGAGAGAGAGAGAGAGAGAGAGAGAGAGAGAGAGAGAGAGAGAGAAACTCCCCTCACACGACACACAAAATTAGAGAGCCGAAAAATTTAACCGACCTTCGAACTTATTGATTCCACTTCGCATCCACTAATGTTTGGAAAGACTAATGACTAAAGCTCCGCTTGTTTGGCGAAAAATAAATGATTTGATTTTTTTTAAATGATTTTTTGTATCACTTTAAATAAATATTCAATGGTAATTGTTTTCATTATCAATGACAAAGACTATACGTTCCAGTGGATGAGGCTTTTTTTTTCATTCTTTCTTTCAAGCGATGTAAGCGATCATTTAAAAAAAATTATTTATTTATTTGAAAGGAAAAATACTTTGTTACTATATAGATTATCTAAAGACATTGAAAGATGTTAAGAACATTATGAGAAAATTACCCGATCAGTCCCCAGATCAGTTAAAACTTTTCAATGTTACTCATTCATTTCTAAACCTTTACCTGAAATTTCAATGTAGTCATTCCGATCAATTTTCGATGAAAATTAGTAATTACTGATGTGATGGTCTAGTCATTACCGGCAGTTCTACGTGGCACATCGCCACATTAACGATTTTCGATGAAAAGTTATTATATATATATTGCAGGGCCCTTTTCATCTATTAGCCTTTTGGGTTGCGACTTTCTAACATTCGTCCATCGGCCTCGGCGCGAGGGAAACTTCGCAATTGAGAAATATAATTCTTGCCATTCTATGGTGATTTAGAACAAATCGTTGGATTTTTTTTGTTTTGATAATTTTTCCCTTGTGCGACATTTGGAGCAAGGATCACCAAACGATGCGTTCGATGCGATAAAAGGGATCGGCCCGCTAGAAGCCGATGGCTTTTTCTGGGTTTTGGTCCTTTTAATTAGGCCCATGGCAACCAGCAATGATAAACTTCTCTTTTCGATCTTCTCCTTCCGTTCCCTTTCCCAAAACTACAATTTCGCCAAGAATTTTTCCAAAACCCAGTGAAAGTCTTCGCTGGACCCTGATGATCCAAGGCAAAACAAGTGCACGCATCCAAAAAAGAAAAAAATAATAAAAGCAGAGTTCCAAGTCATCAAAGTAGTGTTCGGGGTGTTGCGATTGCGGACGCGGCCACGGGCTTCCGATGTCGTGACAGGAGGTCCAGTTCCGGGGCTTAACCTGCGCCGGAGCGGACGTAGATTATGCACGTCATGATCATCGCCATGACTTGTTTAGGTCCGAGGTGCTGCAGAAACGCACAGCGACGTGGGAACAAATACTTTCACGTGCACGCACGACATAAACATTCGTGAATACTTTCACGGGGAAATGAAGTTTCCCTGTCAGCTTCGCATCGGGTCGTGCGAGGGTTGAGGGAAGATCGGAACCGGCATAGTCGAAGACTTGATATGTAATAAAATCAATCTCTCCCTTTTTTTTTTCTTTTTTTTTTTTGGGTCGGAGCTATATCTTCATTTAATAGCTCACTTTTCTTACTATTTACCAAATAAGAAAGAACCAAAAAAAAAAAGAGGAAATGCACTCTTGGAAGAGAAACAGTAATGGGAGGAGGAAGAGATTTATGGATGTAGAACAGAATGAAGCGTAATTATCACCATTTCTTGGTTGCCATGCCAAATTGCCAATGGTGGGGGGCTAATCGCGCACTAAGTAAAGTCGGTAGAAGATTAGAAATGGAGCATAAACCTAACATACATGGTCAAAACTAAGCTTGTTGTTATTCAGTTCATGAAAAAAACATACTAAAAATTTCATGGTTAAAGAAAATATTCTTCATCTGTTTTCATTTATTTGCTGGTTTAGAGAAGTGATTTCTTTTTTTGTCAAACAGGGAAGTTGTTTTTTCCTCGATCCAGGCTTCTTGTTACTCAGCTCATGGAAAAGAATTCTCTGTAAATCGATTCACTTTCCGTCATCCAAACACCAAAAGTCGAAAATTAATTTCTCGAAAACAGTTTTCCTTCAAACAAACCTGCCATTGATTAGCGGGTGAGCCCCGCTCGATCCGCGATTAGGAGGTGTCTGTAGAGACTCTTGAGCGTACCGGAATTTGCCTTCATTTGGACACAAACTGGAGAGACGTAGAAGTTTAATAAGACCTTTTCTTCCCCCCCGCTGTTGACCTTCTCGCCTTCCTCATTGAAATTGTTGGAAAATTTCGTCAGAAATCGGATGAACAATAGAATCAGACTTTGAGGCGTGTAATCACTCTCTTTAAGGATTTATTCGCCCCACAACGTTACTAATGGCTTTCGGCAAATTTTCTCCAAGATACAACAAAGTCTCGGTGAGAATAGCAGATAGCAATTCTGATATTTCTCTAGGGTCTCTCTAGGAAACAATTGGAAGTGTTGGGGTTGTCCCACATCGGTTGTGGAAGGGGTTGGTTGTCGGTTTATTAGTGTGAGGGAAAGCATCAACTTTTGAGCTAATTTTTTGTGGAGAGAGGCTCAAGACCACCCAACACTGGTATCAGAGCCCAGGTTACCAACAAGTCTGAACCCAATAGGCACACGGGAGAGATACGGGTTGTCGCTTCGTCCGACCCATGGCCCGATGTGTGAGTGAGAGATTGTTAGGGTTGTCCCACATCGGTTGTGGAAAAGGCTGGTGGTCGGTTTATAAGTGTGAGGGAAAGCATCAACTTTTGAGCTAGTTTTTGGGTTGAGAGAGGCCCAAGACCACCCAACACAATATTGTTATGATGCATGTGTGAGTTGTGTTAGAGAAGTCTCACATACGAGAATTGATGTGGTACTGAGCAGTTAATATACCCAAGTTGGCCCATAACTCATTGGTTTAAGTTTTTGAGTAAAGGTAGGTCCAACTGGATATATTGACGGGTTCGGACTTGGGCTCCCTCTTGGTGATTTCCCCTGCAAAAAAATATCGGACTTCCGCTGCGCATCCCCAACAAATGGTATTAGAGCCGATGGTTGATTGGTGGGCCTCCGATCTGTTCCGGCGAATATCTCAAGAAGGAATCTAGTGATCGCATCTCAAGAAAGAATCTTGTGACAACGCGATTTTCGGGCCGGTGGACGCTATGGTGTAGCAGTGCGGGCCCGATAGGCGTTGATGGAGATTCAGATTGAGATGGAGCCAACACAATTTTCGGGCCGGTGGACGTTGTGGTGCAACAACAGGCCTGATGGGCGTTGATGGAGATTCAAGTTGAGATATGTTGGTACGGAAGGATACTTGGATTAAGGGGGAGCAAACCTAACACTGAAGCTCACACATGAGGTGGAGATTGTTAGGATGCATGTGTGAGTTGTGTTAGAGAAGTCCCACATAGGAGAATTGATGTGGTACTGAGCAGTTAATATTCCCAAGTTGGCCCATAACTCATTGGCTTAAGCTTTTGAGTAAAGGTGGGTCCAACTGGATATATTGATGGGCTCGGACTTGGGCTCCCTCTTGGCAATTTCCCCGGCAAAAAAGCATCGGACTTCCGCTACGCATCCCCAACAGGAATAGTGGTTATATTTCTCTTGTTTTGAAAGAACGAAAATTGGAAGAATGATTCTGAAAATGAACAGAACACTATATAATGAGAATGAACACACATTTTCGTGTTCGAAAAGTAGTTAATTCTCACGCAACTCTTCGTGTCCAAACAGTTTATTCAATCATACACTTTCATGTATGAATCGGTAATTATTTTCGAAGAGACACAAACATTCGAAAGGTTGTAAGAGTGCCTTAGAAAATAACCGTTGATTGAACAGACACAACATTTCAAATGTCGTCAGAATCCTTCGTGAACGGTCGTATTGTTTCACTAGAAAATACGACTGTTCACGAAGGATTCTGACGACCTTTCCATGAGACTAATATACATACATAAAGGTCTCTCTCGAGTTAAACTTTTATTTAGTGCAAATATCTCAAAACTCTATCAAAGTTACAAGTAGCTTGGCTTTAAATTTGTTACTCTATGTAATAGAATCGAACATACCGCACATATACTAATCTCTTGTTTTAGCGAAAAGTTCATATTTACTCAGCACTATTATGGCATTGCGCTTGTACCTGTTTCATGAACTCTCTAGAAAGCAACCCTAACTTTCGTAAGAAGCGGCACCACTTCTAAACTCATATAGGTGAAGTGTTTTCACGTGTTTCTGTTATTAATGAACACGCTACTAAAACGTATTATACTTCATTAAGAGTATAACTCAACCTGTAAATGTAACATACGATACTGACTTCTCATGTTCGGGCTAGTGTCAGCATCAAACAATCACTATCAGTAACTTGTTTTTACCCATTAAACCTTATAACTAGTGATGTGCTAGTATAAGGTCGAGTTACCATTACTGGCGATTTTAAGTAAAGGGTTTCAGCCCAATTTCTTTTAAAGTCACATTTACCACGTCTCTTGGTAAAGTCTTTGTAAAGAGATCATTCATATTTTTGCTTGACCTTAGATAGATAATTGTTATGGTACCCACTTGAATTAATTGTCTCACGCACTTATAATTTAGGCTAATAAGTCTAGACATTTCATTATAAGTGTGTCGCGACCCGTCCGAAGGCGGACGCGGCTAATGGATTACCGATCGCGGGTCTTGGATCGGCGCGGGCCCTCCCAGGCCCATACCAAATCGCGGCGGGAGTATTTTTTTAAAGGATTCGGCGATAAGAGCCAGTCGATTTCGACCTTTGTGTGGTCGTGGTGGCATGTGCAACTTGTTCATGCATTTGGAGTCGCCACCGGTCTTTCTTGGAGGGTAGACCGGAAACCTTATTGACCGATTGGGAGAGATCGATCAATTCTGCGGAACCAGAGATTTTGGGTTCGGGGACTTGGTTACGTCGGTGTCATTACCAACGCCCTTTCGGTACCTAACGCGAGTGATTTTCCTAATTAAGATTTCATGCAGGCGCAAGTTTGGGTGAGGTAGTTTTGATTCAGGGTTTCATGCAGATTGGAGGACTAATCCTATCAATCACGATCAATTTAATGAAAGCGCGATCAAGTGCATAAATAAACCACATCGATGCACATCAATTCAAATCAATGGCCTCCCTCTTTTTCTTTATTCCCCGACCAACCTTTCCTCGGTGGCCGCCCCACTTCCGTCCATGGGCCGTGCTTTTTGTCCCCCGCATTCGTTCCTCCTTTTTCTTAAACAAATGCCGCGGCTCCACCCTCCTTTCTTCTCTCCCTCTTTTTTTTGCCTTTGCGCCGCGCGGGTCTGCAACTGAGTTGCAGACCCGGTTCGGACCGGGTCGGGCGGGTCTGACCCGACCGGCCCGGTTCGATTCTTCTCGCCTAATTGGGCTCCAAATTGAGCTCTTTTCCTGAAATTGATGGAAAAATCGGACCCCTTGACATGTTTCCTATCAAATTTGGGTATTTTCGTGAATCAATTGATTGAGATTTAGTGAAAACCCCAAATTACCTATAGGATCCGAAATTGATTTCTGCTTAATCGAGGGCCCAAACGACTGAATTAGTCGAAATTGAGGCCACCAATGGATTCAGCATGGTGAACAACATATGGTAGAGGTGTTTAATTTTAATGGGTGAGCCCGTGTGAGATTTAATTTTGAAAATTGTGAAACCGGGGACTAAATTGAAAGAAATTTGTGCAATTAAGCCCTTTTGTTCAAAATTGATCAAATTGGAGGGCAAATTGACCCAATTTCACTTCAAGACTTTATAATTCAATGTCATAGCTTATGAAAAGTGAGAATTGAAAATTAAAAGACTCGAAAAGGAATTTTTTTGCTCGGTTCGGGTTTATGTTTGTGAAGTAACATAGTAACCCGAGCCGAAGTTTCAAGATTTAAGGTGACACACTTGAAGAGTAAATTAAAACAAAATTATTGAATATTTTTGTGTATTTTTCTGACCACGAATGGTATTTTTTCTAATTTTTTTGGGTATTTTTAATAATTAAATAAATTCAAAAAATATTAAAAAAATAACAAAAAATCTTTTTGTTCAAAATTGGTTCCTAAGGCCAAGCCAATGCTTCCAAAGTTGATTTTGTGATTTCATGACTTTTTTATATTTTTAATTAATTTTAAAGAATAAAAATCACAATGATAGATGGTCAAAAATCAGGTGTCAACAGCTGCCCCTCTTTGAGAATGAGCTCGTTAGAGGTTGCTTTCAAAGACAAAATGACACCTGAATCTTGACTGACTCGATTGGGGAAAAGAAATGCTATGACATTGGAACCTTAAGCATTTTGATGAATGCTCAAATTAATCACCAGTTTGCTCTTGCAATTTGAACTTGGGCTGGAGTGAGAGAGGCTTACCTGAAACTCACCTGTCGGATGCTGCCGGTTGCGACAATTTTCAAGTAGATACCTAGGACTCATCATTCAGGGTATCCTAGGGAGATTAAGCTCTGACCTGTATGGTAGGTCATACCATCATGGGATTCCTAACTTGTAGGAACCTAAGGAAGGCGCATTCTTTCTTTGGGAATTCGCCAAGGATTTTGATCTGTATGGTGGATTAGACCATAAGCGGTTCGCCTGCAATAAGGCTTACCTTTGAGTTGACCCTTCGGGGGATTTTTACCATTGGTTGACCCTTCAGGCGGTTTCTACCTTGAGTTTACCCTTCAGGCGTGTCGCGACCCGCCCTCGATTTTCGAATTATAAATCGAGAAAGGCGAGTTAATGGATTGCCAAGAGAGGGTCTCGAGTATGGGCCCCTCCTTTGGCTTGGGCTCTCCCAAGCCCATACCCTCCTTTGGCTTGGGCTCTCCCAAGCCCATACCAAGTCGCAACGTCGAAAAATTCGTATTCGACCTTAGTGTGGTCGTGGCATGTGCAACGTGTGCATCCATTTGGAGTCGCCACCGATCTTTCGAGGAGGGTAGATCGAAAACCCTATTGAGCAGTTAGGAGGGACTGCTCAATTCTACGCAACCAGAGATTTATGGGTTCGGGGATTAATTTGCCCTAGTACATCAACTAGAGCCCTTGCGGTTACCGCGAGATTGATTATTGCCTAAGGTGATCAAGCAAAGTTTAATTGTTTTTTAGTTCCTAACCGTGTTTTTGCAACCATGCTAGGCGTTCATGCAAAAATGGTATTATAGGGGTTTATTTTATGACATTTTTCTAATTTTCGAATTCTATTTAAAAAAAAAGAAAAACCAACCAAAGCATTCAAAGGGCATAAATAAGACAAATAAAGAGCTATTCTAATGCGATAAATAAACACCCGCGGCCCTCGGGTATTTTGATACAAAGCCGCAAATAAAATGAAATAAAACTAAACCACAAGGTCGTGTGTACAAAAGAAACGAGCCGGAATGGACATCGGCCATCCACCATCGCGGAAAGAGGGTCTCAAGATATTAATTAGGCTAAATAGCCAAGAAAACCTTTTTTAAAATTTTAGAGAATTTTCTCTAATTTTTTTTTCGTAATTTTTTTATTACTATTTAAATTTCGAAAATGGTGATTTGGATTGGACTTCTAAGCCCAACCCTTCTAAAAAAAAGAAAAAAAAATTAGAAAAGACACGAAGCCCAAGCGAAAATCTAAAAAGAAAAGGCCCAACTTCCTTTCTGAACTCTCTTCTGCCAGAATTCAATGAACGGCCCAAATTTATCTCTAAAGCCCATTGTCTAGCCCAAACATTAGTCAGACCCAAACTACCTAAATCCCAAGACAAGTCCACGCACTGCAAATCTTATAGCTCAGACTTTTCTATTCTTCATCTTTATTTTGGTTCCCATTCATTTTTTATTTTATTATTATTCTCTTTTGTTTTTGGGTCTTCTTCTTCGCACGTCGTCTTCTCCAGAACGCCTCCACGCTTCACTGCGACACTCCAAAGACATCACTAGCCATCAACTTCGACCATCGACATCAACAACCGTCGCCAACTTCGACCATAGTCGGTCAAACTCCGATGCCGACATCCACCACCAAACTCGCCGTCGACCAGCCGTCACCATATCCGGGCTCCGAAATTCGAACTCCGGAATTCGCCGGTCCCGACCAACCCAAAACATGTCCATTCCTTTGGCGAAAATCACATATACAGGCTAAAAGACCATCCCAAGCGTAGATCTATCCTAACGTAGCTCCGACGAAACCAGACAATTAACACACTCATGGATCCGGGCAAGACGAACGCAGAGAAAGACGAAAACAAGAGACGCAAGTTAAGCTCCTCAACGCATTTTTTACAAACGAACATTCACAAGAAAGGGACAATCCAGACGTGAAATAGATATGATATTCCACATGCTTATTATAACTAACCACAATCCGCCACTTTAAGTGAGAGACGAGCGACTGAAGGTTTGGGTTTTACCTGGTCAGAGACGAGGCGTATGGCTTAACAATCGTCAAGTGGGTGGAAGTGGCTCGTCGGATGCGATCGGTGCAGGATACGCCAAGAAGCAGCGAAGAGGCGCGTCATGAAGGGATAGTAGAGAGAGTTCGTTATTTTTTTTGGTCTTCTCTTGCTCCTGTTCCCTCATGCTCACGTTTTATGGTGAGCATGTCCATGGATGGACTCCATTTTTTACTTTCTGATCAAAAGAGGGGTTGCTGGTCCGAGGTTCGTCTGGTGGTGGTGGAGGTCAACTGGCAAAGCAAAATCGAAGAAGTGGCTGCTTCAGCAGGGGTGGAATCCTTCCGAATCTGTCTGCTACACTACCTCGCGGTCACTGCTCTTTTTCTTCACTCCCTCTTAATTTCTCACGGTTCCCTCACTTTTTGTCTGTTTTGGAATACAAGAACCAGACATCTCTTCATCTCCATTCTCCCATTTGGCCGGAAGCGAGGTGTGTTGGGTCAGCGGTCGTCGAGCGAGTTGAGGCGACTGGTCAGACACGATAGAGGCGGCGACGCGTGAAAGAACGTCGCTTTTTTTGTTCAAACCTCTCTAGCCTCTGTGGAACCAACCCCCGAAGAACCCTCGCTCAGTTCGCGTTCCTCTTCTCTGGACTCTCACGCTTGAACGCTCACAGTGAGCTCTCTCATCCTCTCTGTGTTTTTCTTTCAAACCGAAAATCCTCTCAGAGAACTCTCCCCTTTCTCTGTTTTTCTTTGAACCCAAAATCGTCTCAAAGAACTCTCCCCAGTCCTCTCTTTTTTTTTCCCTTTTAACTGGAGCTTCGGCCAGCCTCTCTATCTCTCTCGAACTCTTCCTCTCCTCTCGCTCTTCTTGTGTGTGTGTGTGTGTGTGCTTTCATTTATGGTGGTGCCCGTGTGCCTACGAGCTCTCTCAATGAGCAAGAATGGCCCTCAGCTCTGATTTTTTTTTCTCTCCTCCTCCCTGCCCTCTCTCTCGCTCTCCTTTTTTTTATCACCTGTGCGGTTTTTCCCCATGGAAGAACGCCAGCTTGTGGAAGAAAGTGGCTGACTGCTCCTCACCCTCCCTTTTTTTTTTCCTAGAATCCCCTCTTATATCTCTGAAGCGATCCCCTCCCAAAAAGAACTTCACGCTATCCCCATGCTCTGAAAAGGAATCCTGCCCTTCCGTCTTTGGTCGCCAACCCCATTTGCATTTTTTACTGTCCTCTTGCTTTTTCTCTTTTTTGCACAGAAGATCACTGGAGATGCAGGCCTTTGAAGGAGGGTTGGACAATTTAGCCATTTTTGGCGTTGATGTTTGCTGGAAAACCGGAAAGAGAAAGGAGTCGTTTCCCTATTTGTGGCTGCTGCGTCAGTCCCTATTTTTCTGCATGAGAGAGCCGTTTCGTTCCCTTTCTGCAGACCCGCATCTGCTGGGTCGGGTCGAGTCCGGCTGGGCGGATCCAGTTTTGACAAATCGATCAAATCGGGGCCCAATTCGACTATATTTTGCAAAATTAAGGCCAAAATCGGATTTCCCAATATGTTCTTCATTGAAAACGGGTGTTTTCGTGGATTAGAAGCTTGGAAATTGACAAAAATCCCAAATTTTATGTCGGATCCGGAAATGATTTCTTGACAATTCAATGCCCAAACGATCGAATCTGTCCAAAACAAGGCCACCAATGGATTCGAGACAACAAAAACTAGAGGGTAGAAGTGTTTTATTTTTATGGGTGTCCCTAGAGAGAATTTAATTTTAAGATTTGCGAAACCGGGGACTAAATTGCAAAGAAATTTATGCGATTAAGTCCTTTTTGTTAAAATTGATCAAATTAAAGGGTAAATCAACACAATTTCACTTCAAGCTTCTTGATACTGATGTCATGGCTTATCAAAAGTGGAAATTGAAAATTAAAACATTCAAAAAATGGATTTTTATGCTCGATTCGGGTTTATGTTTGTGAAGGAACATAGTGACCCAAGTCGGATTTTCGAGATTTAATAAGACCAAATTGAATAGGGAATTAAAATAAAATTACTGACTATTTTTTGTATTTTTCTGACCACGAATGGTATTTTTCTGATTTTTTGGGTATTTTTATAATTAAATAAATTCGAAAAAATATTAAAAATTACGAAAGATATTTTTTGTTCAAAATTGGTTCCCAAGGCTAGGTTAAGGTTTCCAAAGTTGATTTTGCAATTTTATGACTTCTTGCTATTTTTAATTAATTTTAAAAATAAAATCGACATAAAGGATGATTAAAAATCAGGTGTCAACAGCTGCCCCTCTTTGAGAGTAAGCTCGTCAGAGGTTGCTCTCAAAGATAAAATGACACCTGAGTCTTAACCGACTCGATCGGACAGGAAAATGCCATGACATCGGATCCTTAGACCTTTAGATGAAAGCTCACATTAATCCCCGGTTTGCTTTGACAATTTGAAACATGGGCCGGAGAGGGAGACATTTACCTGAAGCTCACCTGTTGGGCATATCGGTGTTACTTGCTGCAATGAATTTCAAGAAGATACCTAGGACTCGTCATTCAGGATATCCTAGGGAGATTAAGCTTCTGACCCGTATGGTAGGTCAACCCATAATAAAATTCTCAACTAAAGGTATTCTAAAAACGACAAATCCCGTCTTGTGGGGATTCGTTTTGTTCTAACCCGTATGGTAGGTTAACCCATGATAGAATTCCCAACTAAAGGGATTCTAAAGACGACCAATCCCGTCTTGTGGGGATTCGTCCTGTGTACCTTCTAGGAAAGGATTTAGGAAGCGGCTCCCCTAATGAGAGGTTTACCGAAAGGAATGCCTGTAAGAAAGGCCACCAAATTACCCCAATGATGTTTTATGGGCAAAGAGTAGTAATGCATCAATCTTAGATCATCCTAACAGGAATCACTAATAAATGTCTATAGGAAAGACATAGAATTACCCAAATGCTACTTTGTGGACCAGCAAGAGCGGTAACGAATCAATTTTAGATCATCCTGACTTGAGGAATTCCTAATGAATGTCTATAGGAAAGACACGGAATTACCCTAATGCTGCTTTGTGGGCGAACAAGAGCGGTAACGAATCGATTTTAGATCATCCTAACATGAGGAATCCCTAATGAATGTCTATAGGAAGGACACGGAATTACCCTAATGCTGCTTTGTGGGCGAGCAAGAGCGGTAACGAATCGATTTTAGATCATCCTAACATGAGGAATCCATAATGAATGTCTATAGGAAAGACACGGAATTACCCTAATGCTGCTTTGTGGGCGAGCAAGAGCGGTAACGAATCGATTTTAGATCATCCTAACATGAGGAATCCCTAATGAACGTCTATAGGAAAGACACGGAATTACCCTAATGTTGCTTTGTGGGCGAGCAAGAGCGGTAACGAATCAATTTTAGATCATCCTGACTTGAGGAATTCCTAATGAACGTCTATAGGAAGGACACTGAATTACCCTAATGCTGCTTTGTGGGAAAGCAAGAGCGGTACGATTTTAAAAATTATTTTTGGGTGCCATTCTAAGATCTGGAAAAACATTGATCAAAAGAAGCTCGAACCCGACTCATTTTATCAAGAGAGATGCCATTCTGGGATCTGGAGATGCCAGGAATCCTGCAGAAGCTCAAACCTGAGATTTTCTTACCGAGGAATGTGCCATTTTAGGAGCTGGGTTCTCTAGGTATCCTACAGAAAGTTCAAGCATAGGTGCTCCATTTCACTGAGCAAATGTTCTTATGGGATTTGGGGTTTCCAATAATCCTGCAGAAACATCAAATACGTGTGCTTCTTTTCACGAGGCGAAATATCTTTCTGGGATTTGGGGTTGCCAGAAATCCTTTAGAGTTATCAAACGAATGTACTCCCTTCCATGGAGCAAAATATCCTTATCGGATCTGGGGTTACCAGTAATCCTGCAAAGATATCAAATGAATGTACTCCCTTTCACGGAGTAGAATATTCCTCTGGGATCTGGGGTTATCAGGAATCCTGCAGAGATATCAAATGAATGTACTCCCTTTCACGGGGTCTATGTTTTCTTTTTCTTTTTTTCTGGGATTTGGGGTTTGTTGACACCTGATTTTTTTTACCATTTATTATTGTGATTTTTATTCTTTAAAATTAATTAAAAATATCAAAAAAGGTCATAAAATCACAAAATCAACTTTGGAAGCCTTGGTTTAACCTTAGGAACCAATTTTGAACAAAAAATAGCTTTCGGTATTTTTAATATTTTTCGAGTTTATTTAATTATAAAAATACCCAAAAAATCAGAAAAATACCATTCATGGTCAGAAAAATACCCAAAAATATTCGATAATTTTGTTTTAATTTCCTCTTCAAGTGTGTCACTTTAAATCTCAAAAATTCGGCTCGGGTCAATATGTTCCTTCACAAACATAAACCCGAACCGAGCCTAAAAAAAAATCATTTTCGAGTCTTTTAGTTTTCAATTCTCACTTTTTATAAGCTATGACATTGGATTCTAAAGTCTTAAAGTGCAATTAGGTCAATTTGCCCTCCAATTTAATCAATTTTTACCAAAAGGGCTTAATTGCACATTTTTCTTTCAATTAGTCCCCGGTTTCACGGATGTATACGTATGCTCTACGTATTTATACGTCATACGTATTTATACGTTATGCATATTTGTACTATTTGGTAACCTCTTTAACTCTTGTAATAATAATAATGGTTATTATTTTTAACACCTTTGTTAGTGCTTTTTTTTAGCATTTTTGTATTGTGAGTGCTATTGCTAGTGCTATTTTTAAATAGCATTTTTTGTATTATAAATTGTGAGTGCTATTGTTAGTGCTATTTTTAAATGACATTTATTTATCATAAATTGTGAGTGCTATTGTTAGTGCTATTTTTAAATGGCATTTATTTATCATAAATTGTGAGTGCTATTATTAGATAGAATTTATAATTGTTAGTGCTATTTTTAAATAGCATTTTTGTATTATAAATTGTGAGTGCTATTGTTAGTGCTATTTTTAAATAGCATTTTTGTATTATAAATTGTGAATGCTATTGTTAGTGCTATTTTTAAATGACATTTATTTATCATAAATTGTGAGTGCTATTGTTAGTGCTATTTTTAAATGGCATTTATTTATCATAAATTGTGAGTGCTATTATTAGATAGAATTTATAATTGTTAGTGCTATTTTTAAATAGCATTTTTGTATTATAAATTGTGAGTGCTATTGTTAGTGCTATTTTTAAATAGCATTTTTGTATTATAAATTGTGAGTGCTATTGTTAGTGCTATTTTTAAATGTCATTTATTTGTGAGTGCTATTTTTAGATAGAATTTATAATTGTTAGTGCTATTTTTAAATACAATTTATTGGAAGGTATTTTTGGCTATAAAAGGATGGCAAGAGTTTTGAGGTTGAAGGGAGAGACATTTTGTAGAGTGTGCAAATTTTTGAGAGCTTAGAGAGAAGAACACAAACACTCTCTATATTCTCATAATCTTGAGTGAGCAAAATATACTAAGTTCGGAATATTGATTCCGCATATTGCTAGCACAATTGTTGTGGAGTTATTAGTCGTCTCCCCGTTCGTCAATTGGTGGTGCGTCCGAACTAGATGCCTAACACTTGTGGAGGCTGAGATCGAAGAACATCGAACCGACACCTCCGTTCAAGCACGCTACGAGAGGTAATCCATTTACTCCCTTTGAGGCTTTGTGATTTTTTTCGATTGAAATGCACGAAGTACGCCTCTGGAGATACATGTATGGGTTGTTATTTATTTCCGCTACGTGTTATGTGGATCCCAACAGTGGTATCAGAGCCGATCCTTAGGTGTTTTCGTGCATTTAATTGATTTTTTGCAATTTTTGCAATACTATGTCCAATATGTATTAACGAATTGTTCGTCTTACATGGCTAATGGAGGTTGATTATTTTATATGATAAATTAATCAACATAGCAAAAATTGAGACTAAATCAATTTTGAATCGAAAATTTAGGGCTATCTTATTTTACGTAAAAATTCTGAATATGATTCAACGTAGAATTTTTATTGTGCCTTCCTAAGTTTTAAATTGTGAATTTATTACTTACGTGGAAGGGTGGTGATCATGGAAAAATCCCTAATCAATGTGATTGATGTATGTATGAATGTATGGTGATTATTTATATATTTGGGGTTGTAATTATTAAATGGAGGCTGCGTACTCCTTTTATTTTTCATGTAATCTTTATTTTTAGCATAGTCAATTGTTGATGTAAATGCTACGAGGATTACGTGGAGGAGCCTTTTAAGTCGGCGAGCTCTTTGGGGCCCGATTCTTGAAGAGTTCAAGAAACCAAGAAGAAGCGAAGAGCGGCTCTCCGTTATTAAAATATTAAAATGATTAAATGTGGTCTCATTGGCTCGAGACCCATTAAATCATAATTCCATGATCACCACGTAGGATAGATGTTTATGTGATTGGCATCTATTTATTTATGATTACGTGAGCATGCTAAACTGGTTAATGTGCAAAGTCAGACTTACCTCACCCAAAATTGCGCCTGCATGAAATCCTAGTTAGGGAAAATCACTCGCGTTAGGTACCGAAAGGGCGTTGGTAATGACATCAACGTAACCAAGTCCCCGAACCCAAAATCTCTGGTTCCGCAGAATTGATCGATCTCTCCCAATCGGTCAATAAGGTTTCCGGTCTACCCTCCAAGAAAGACCGGTGGCGACTCCAAATGCATGCACAAGTTGCACATGCCACCACGACCACACTAAGGTCGAAAGCGATCGACTGTTATCGTCGAATCCCTTTGAAAAATACTCCCGCCGCGATTTGGTATGGGCCTGGGAGGGCCCGCGCCGATCCAAAGCCCGCGATCCGCACCCTTGTGCGGGGGAAGGCCCGCGATCGGTAATCCATTAGCCGCGTCCGCTTCCGGACGGGTCGCGACAGCTGGCGACTCCACTGGGGACTTTGCTCTAGAACATATGATTCTAGACCTCAAGTGGACTTAGGCCGTAATTAAAACGCTGAGTGATTTTTCTAACCCTGTAGGCGCTCTTGAAGGTGAGGTAAGTCCGCTCATGGTAGGTGTTATATGTTTTTGCAGATTGGAGAGATAAGGGGGGGTAGTCTGTGATTAACATTGTCTTATGCAGGTTGGCGTAGGAATGAATGATTGTGTGTATGTTTTATATTGAAGCGGTGATTGTTAAATAAGATGCATGTTTATCGCTTTAGCACGACACCAAAAATACACACAACCACGCCTAAAACCTCGGGCGCCCTCTTTAGGAAAACAATAGAAGGAATTGAAAATGGAATCTCCGTGAGGAAAAACATGGGGTAATCCACTTTTCAATTCCGCTCGCTTCGAACTATGGATCGAGTCCCAATGCAACGATAACTGTGCAATGGAATCGGCTCTTTCTAGAACTCGAAGTGGGAACCTTAACCTTAGGTGCCAAACCCTCTGATTTTTAGAAGTTCACCATAACTTGTCTCATGCGCATGTCTTTGGGCGGTTGGTACACCTAAAACCGCACATAAGTCGACGAGTTTGGTTGGTAAGACTCTCTATACCTCGAATCTATTACAGTTCATATAAATATAGGCATTTCATTCATTGCATTCTGGTGATTAGATTAAATGCCATTTCAAGGATAGATGTGTGTGTTTTTCCCAAACGTCCTTGATAGAAGACGAAGAGGATGATATCCCATGACAAGCACCGAGTGAGCAACAAAGGAGCCTACTATGGACATTATTGAGATATCGTCCAATGAAGATGACGAGTTGGGGCAAGTGATCCGGAAGTCACAGATCGAACTTGGGGCATCCTTAAACGTTAGGATCACATTCCTTTGTTTCATTTTCCATTGCTAGTCCTCTTGTATAGGGTTTACTTTTATCGAGGCTTTCTCTATCTCACCCCTTAGAGTGATTGTATTAGGGATCTATTGGTGTATACATTTAGATGGAACTTGGTTGTATTTCTTTTGACAGGTCATGGGAATGTGATAGTGGCATTTTCTCTAATCATCCGAATACTCCCAAGTCAAGTTTATAATTCCTTTAGAGAAAATTAAAATTGGAAATCTTGCACGACCTTTTTGGTCATATAGGGTAATCCAACCCCAATTTCGCTAGAAGGAATTATACACTTGAATTGGTCCATGCATGTTTTACGTCGCTGGTAATCCACGATAATTGATCGAGAATATCGGCGTTGTTTTGAATTTAATGACGAGATAGATGTCCAAATTACTCTCGTTCTTAACAAAACGGCCTTGATTTGGATGCCGTATCTTCAATTAAATTTAAAACACGTTATTATGCCTCGCACTTTTGAGTAATTCGTTCCTCTCGAAATTGATCAAAAGCGATTATTGTGAATTACATTCCTTTCAATAGTATGCTTTCTTTCGAGGAATATTGATAAAAACTTTTCGCGCAAGATTAAAACCCTTGTAAAAGTTCTTGTCCTTATTAATCATGGGCAAGCATAGGATTGAAAGGGGTTTTTGATTTCTTTTTCAAATTATTCCTTCTGATTCTGTCTTTTTATTTGCAGGTAAAAAAAAATAGGTAATAGAGAGAAATCTTTTCCTGGACAAGTCTAAGGCTATTATCTCATCTGATCATGAGCGAGTTATAAAATCAGGACATATTTGCTCGGCTTACTGATATTATGGTTCGGCTCACCCAAGTTGAAGATGTTCGGATGCTCGAAGAAATGAACCATACAGAAGTTAAAACACACACACAAGAGTTCTCATTTATTTTGCTCAGTGGAGGGTTTTCAAAAGCAGGTCATACAATTCGGGGTAGAAAAGTAAAGCCGAAGTGAGCCCTAATTAACGACACGAAGGAGCCCAACTGACCCTCCATGTTATTAATGCTCTGCTCATACTCCCAACTCCGCATGTCATGGTCGGCAAGCCTGAGGAGAAGACTTTTGCATTCTCCCTTAACTTCGGCGACCTTGGCCTCATGTTCTTCGGAGATTGTTTCCAGGTCTCGAACCAGTCCATTCCCGCGAGCTATGTCCGCGGTTATTTTGTCGAGCCGTTCTTCCTGCCAGTCGCTCTGAAGCCTCAACAGGACATTGCGGCGGTCATGCTCGCCGGTGGTCAGGGATAGGGCCAATTGCTCCACCAGATTTCTCCTCTCGCGAAGCAACGTCGCGACCCGCTCATTAGCAAACTCGACGGCCTTTTTGTAACTATCGGCCAGATAGTTGGTCAGCACCAAATGATCAGATCGATCCTCATAACGAGCTCGCAAGACGCGAGCCACGAGAACCTCCCGATTAGCAGCACGGTAGGCCTCTAAGGAGTGTGCAAAGAGAGTCGGGAAAATTCTATATTCCCTCCCCAGTGTAGTACCTTCGAGAGAAGTGGTATCAAGGTCCTCGAGCAGGACACGGATTTCATCCTCGGTCGCAGAATGATCGGTTATGTGTGCGTAACCGCGACCCAGTAGGTTATAAAGCTTTTCCCACTGGGCCAAGACATCAGTTGAAAAAGTGCGTACGGGAGAGGAGGCCATTTGCGTTGGGTTGGCTTGAGAATAAGACGAGTTTGACAGAGAGATTAGAAGGAAGAAGCTGATTATGCGAGAACGTTAACCTTCCATACATTAATTCCTCATTTTATAGCAACTCGAGGATGATGAAGGGTCTCAGTAATAATGCCGGTGGAGCCTAGTTAGGGGGTAAAGCAGGAGGTCCCCTCACGAGAACCATTGGATTCGTTTCGGTCCGCGATTTCCGGCTCATCAATTAAAAGATGTAAAAGATTTGTCGGGATCACCATTATTAGAGTTAGGTGGGAGGTAAGCGCAACTATCGAAGAGAGCCCTAACAGGATTTGGCAGTCCCATCACGATTGAAAAGCTAAGCGAGAAATTCAAAGTCTTGAGGGGGAACGTTTGCCTAATGATGCTTGAAGAGCGTCTCCTGAACATACGAAGTCACTCGAAGAAAACTTTATAGGGAGTGAGCATACATGAGAGAGTGGAGAACTCTGAGTGGGCAAGAACCAATCAAACATTTCTCAATCCAACATATTTAAGAGGTTATTGTCAGCTGCTAGAGGCGACTGACTCAAAAATCTCAGAAATTGAACTACAGAGGGATCTCGAAGATTCCAAGATCAAGTCTAACGCCAAAACCATGGAGCCCAACACTTCTGGCAACGGAAATCAAGATCACGGCGACGACGACAACGACATCCACGATGTTCAACTCGGGAAAAGAAGACGTCCTCACCAATACTCTCAGGAGGAAACCCAAATGCTGGAAACCCTTTTCAGTAAAAGCCATTACATGAAAAAGAAGTGGAGAATTGAATTGAGCCGGGAGTTGGGGATTAATCAGTCGAGGATCCAGTTTTGGTTTCAAAATAGGAGATCCAAATCGAAGGCTCAACGCAAACGTCAGGTGTCGAGATTTTAAAGGAAGAAAACCAAAAGCTGCGAACAGAAAACATGAGGTATGAAAAAGCTCTCAATATTACCGTTTGCCCTCATTGCGATAACCTCGTCGCCCTCGGTAAGATATTCCCCGATAAGCCTCACGCGATGATTGAAGACGTTCATTTACCACCCTACTCCCTCGGGGCATCTCCTGCTCAACCAGATTTTGCCGGAGTCACGCATGAGCAGGATGATCCTACGAAGATGATACAAATGCCTCCTGGGGGATGGGATTTGCATCGCTTTGATTGGAGTTACAGTTTCAAGGAGCTGGATGTTACCGCCGACCAGCTCAAAGCATATCAGCCTCATGCACAACAATTTTCGATAGGGTCGGGTCCTGCTGGAGATGAGTTAATCAGTCGTCAAGCCATCGATGCAATTTTGGGCCACGATAAGAGGAGGTTCGCTTGGCCCCCTGAATTGCATTCCAGATTCCTAGACGTGGTTCACCAAATGGGGATCGACTCAGCAACTCCGACGCGCATATTTAAGGCCATGAATGTACCGGGGCTTAGTAAGGAGCTGGTCAGGAATCACCTTGCTGCCTACAGAAAGCTATTAAAACAACGTCGAGCGGAGCTAAACCGGGAGGAATCCGTCTCGAGCTCAAAAGCTAGGGGCGACCGCCATTGTAATGCTCAGGCATCAAGAGATACCCGGCCAAATCTAAGCATCAATCAAGCTAGCAACCCGACCACCGGCAAACTGAAAGCTGATCAGAATGTCCTCCCGGGCCATTTCAACATTTCTCAAGAGCGCGTGTCACAAGTACAGCGAGTGCGAACTCCTCCATTCGAGCAGCAGTCTGCTGGTGCTCTGCCTGCTGCTGGTCAACCCACGACAGACGATTTCTTCGATGAGGGGCTCGATGCCTTGTTCAATCAGTGGGAAGCTGGCATGCTTGGACAGCCATGATCTAGCACCTGACTCGGGGCACGATGGGTCGGTCACTACGAACACCCATAGAAAGAAGAACATGTTCACGAGTAGATCACTCATTTTATCGTTGTAAAGTTCCTACGGGAACATTTTTCTTTAATGACTATAGTTAAACCAACGCTATCGACGAACATCGTCATGCTCAGTTGTGATGATCCCTTGTTAGATTAAGTCTGAAACCAGAGACGGTCTTTAAAATTTTGAGTGGCCACGAACTCATTCCTCACCAAGCGCCCGGGATGCTGAAATGAAGAGTAACAGCATGCACAGGGAAAATGCCACTTTCGTTTGAACGATGAAAAGGGGTTGAGAGAAGATCATAGCGTTAATTCCCATGGAGCTAAATGAATTAAACGGGGTCATTAATTGCGGGTCCACCGCTGCTCCCCACGTTCTCGGGCCTAGCAAATCATAAAAGGCGCCGGAAGATTGTAGACCCACCACTTTGTAGACTGAACTAGGGGACGAGCGCAATACTCGATGAAACCGAATCAATGCAAGAGAGTTTGTGATCCTATCACGAGGAAAAAGAAAGGGGAATACAGACGATGAGTAATTGCAGGATCTCGGGAGGAGCGCTTGCTTGCTGGTCTTCATATGCAGCCTGAAGGATGGTTCCAGGACACGCACAATCACTTGAGAAAATTTCTAGAGTGAGCAAACACGTAAGAGCGAATTGAGAAAGCTGAGTGAACTAGATCAGCCCGAGATACCCCGATCCATCATGTTTAAAAGTTATTCCCATCTGCTAGAAACGCCCGACCTGGACATTTCTGAGCACGAACTGCTGGGAGACTTTGAAGATCCTGGAGCTGAATCCTGCCCGAAGGCCATAGAGACTGACTCCTCCAGCGATGAAATTCTAGGTTTCAGCTACGAAGAAGGAGTATACAATGATGACCGGAGTCGGAAAAGGAAGCAACTACAACGCCACACTCCAGGCCAAATCCGAGAGCTCGAAGCTTTCTTCAATGAATGCCCCACTCCAAGCAGACAACAGAAAATGGAGTTGAGCCGAAAAATAGGATTGGAGCTTTCGAAGGTCAAGTTTTGGTTCGCCAACAAACGAACCCGGGTGAAACAGCAATACGCAGACCATGAGTTACTGGTCCTGAAGGAGGAGAATGAGAAGCTTCAAGCTGAAAGCGCGAGATATAAGGAAGCTCTGACCAAGGCCACCTGCCTTAATTGTGGTAATCCTGTTGTCCTCGGCGAGGTGTTCCTCGATGAACCGTCCCTGTTGACGAATAACGCTCAGCTGTTACCGTATTCTCCACAGCATTTTCCGACACAACCAGATATCGCCGGAGATCTGCATGAGCAAGTCAACACCATAGGATCAACACCAACATCCTCTGAGAAATGGGATATGAATCATCACAGGGGGAGTTCTCTCAATGACGAACTCGCTGTCACAGCCAGCCAATCCAAAGTCGGTGAGTCCCTCCCTGGACAACTTTTGAAACGACTAGATCCCGTAGAGAATAGCTACCGAAGTATTGACGATATTTTGGGTGATAAGAGAACAAGGTTTTACTGGACCTATGAACTTCACACCAAATTTGTTGATGCAATTCGAGAGCTGGGAGTTGATTCGGCTAGCCCACTACGCATACTTGAGATTATGAATGTGCCGGGGCTCTCTAGAATTAACGTCGAGTCTCACCTCAAGTACTATAGGAGATTGCTAAGGGATGGAAGGATAGCGTTAAACCATCATAAAGCCAGTTGGAGCTCAAGTGCCGGGCAGAGTTACAACCACGATGATTGGAGAGCCGAGAGCACCCAACCGTGTTTCAGAAATTACGAGACCAGCAGTCGTGTCAGCGACTCCTCTAACCCAAATCAGAATGCTCCGCCGAGCTATCTCAATACTCCTCAAGAGTATATACCGCAGTTCCAGCACATAGGGATTCCTCAGTTTGAGCGCGATTCGGTCATTAATGCTGTCCCTGAAGCGGATCTGGCATTGGTAGAGAGTGCACATATAAACCTGCCGGTCATTGGAGGAAGTTCCAATTCGAGGGGTCAAGTTGCTCACGGCGAGAGCAAAGAGAGGAATCCCTCGCCTGCAGTCGACGACAGCCAATCTGGGCACCGAAGGCTAGAAAGAACAGGCGATTTCCTTGAGGAGGAGCTGGACACTTGGATCAATACTCTTCAGGAATGTATGTCTCGACCCCAACAGGGCAATGATGAAGGTTCCAGCTCAAAGACTCCAGTTCCTCACAATGAAGGCGATGAAGGAAATCTGCCCCCAACAATTGTTGATACCCAACTTGAACATCAATGGCTCGAAGACCCGAGCAATTTCCTTGGCGATGAGTTCAATCTTTGGCTCGATCAATTTGGAGCCGGAGGGCCATCGCAGTGGTGACGCAAGGCAGGTGACCAAACGTCTGATGCAAGGCATGGTTACTCGATGAAAAATGCTTAGACGAAAGGGGTGGAACACTCCTATTGAATATGTTGTTGATCGCACTGTAAGGTTCCCACGGGAACATCTTTCATTAATGTCTAGAACTAATTGCGCGTGAGTGTCAACATCACCCTTTGAGCATCTTCAAGCCGAGGGCCGTGGATTAATCGCTTAATCCGTGGAGCAAGTTCCCCGAACAATGACTATCACCCGCGGAGTATAATGGGATCTACCCCTTCAATACAAAATACGTTTGGCCGCGAAGCCACCTATTTGGTAAAACGATGTATCGTTCCTAAACGATCTTCAATCGAATACCGAAGTAATGTCTCATTTCTTTCCCTTCTCAGGTGATAAACGTGGATAAATCACTCAAGGAGCCATTTGTTCGAATAACAGAACAGACGTTGCCTAACTGGGGGCAGATGAACAATTGATGTTGCAAACACTCCAAGAATGGATAGGCGGATTTGATAGATGTTGTTCATATCAATACGCAATATCAGAACGGGATGAGAACCAAGAGTAAAGTTGTATCGTTCCAATTTGTCTTGAATTTGAGAATATGAATTGATACTCGTTATTTATCCTTGACAGGGGAATCGCCTTACAAACGAACAGGTTTTCACATCCCATATATTACCCGTTAGAATACATGACCAAGGGTAAATTGTATCGTTCTAATTTTTTGAAAAATTCGTGAACGTACAATAACATGTTTCTTTCGCATTTTCAGGATCTCCAGCCGCGGGGGACGGGTAAGTATCCCTTTCCCCAATCCATTGAAGATGTTAAATAAAAAACAGAGAGAAAAAGAAAAGCTTTCAGAATCTAATGTCTAGAAAAGACATAGAATTCAAACTTCATTGGCATTCATGTCTTAAAACAGGAGGTTATCTGAACATGAATAAGAACATGCATGGTGCATCATAAAATCCCCTTGACGGGTAAAATTTTTGGAGAAAATGAAAGAGATTTTTTCCAATCAAAAGTTCAAAACTTTTAAAAGGACGTTTTCTCAAAAGAAAAGAGGCAAAGCCTAGTCCAAACACGTCCTACACACACTGGAGAGAAGTGGAGCGGATCAGATAGCAAAATCTGGACCTACGGAAGTAGGGATTATTCGCAACGATTACATGGGTTGGGATGACGGAGGCATTCGTTTCATATCCCTCAAACACTACAGGTGACCGTTGATAAACCCTTTGAACGACGGTTTTCATTCTTAACCCTGTCAAGAACCACCCCACATCGGGGCAAAATGAAGCTGAGTCCAGCGGTATCAGGAGAAAATGGTTAGAAATTTTCTTGCTCGGACTAACATCAATCTTTGTGTGTTGTTTATATGGTAATCCAAGTGCCATAGGATGACGAGAAGCATTCATTTCTCTATCCCACACACCATATCCTTTGCACAGCCAAGTTGAGCCTGCAAATTCATTTCATAAACCCCTGTTGGTGATCATGGGATGTTTCAAGATGGAAACTGCATCACTCCAAGAACGGAAGAAATCAAGAGATGGGATTTATAGAAAAATCTCATATCGGCGTTTAAATGTGCTATGATTCAAGTTGTATATCTAGCACAATTTTCTGAACATCGTAGTTCCAAAGGAAAAGAAAAGGCGGGATTTCAACAAAGAAAAAAATCCCCAGCATCAAGAAAAAGCAAAGTGCCTGGTAAAAGCAAGGCCGATGCTCGTGAAAACTGTTTGATTGATCCCCAATAAAGCCTAGTTGGGAAGAGAGAAAAACCCATAAAGGAGTCAGATCAAGAAGACTGCTCCCCAAATGATGTCAGCCGTGGTGCAAAAACACGGACAGAATTGTCAATCTCTTAATACCACAAGAGACGTTCTCTAAAGGACTTGTGCACACCTCAAAAGCGGTTGCACACCTCAAAAATGGAAGATGCAGAATGGAAAAGACATGTGACAAATTGGCAATGATCACCAATGTCAAATCCTTCGTGATTTCTGGGCCAAAAACAAGCCTTTTTCGGTCCCCAATCCTACCAATGTTACAACCCTGAAACAGTCTTCTCTGACTAAGACACTTGGGTTAACATATAGCTTAGCTCGAAGAAGTACGAGCAAGACTCTTTCTTTCTCATTTTGCAGGGTTCTTGACTTGTAAACCCGGAGCAGATGGTGAAGATTTTCATTCGATGGCCTCGACTCCAAAGCGGGCCCCCCTTGAAAACCAATATCCAAGCCCAACATTACGGTCCCGTGGAAGACCTCCCGACCGATCAAAATGTATGCGCTGCGAATGAGCCTAAAACCTAGGCACAGGTCAGTAGGGAATTGAGTGCATCCCCTAAAAATCATCACCTCAAAACAGGTGAGATGGCCTCCTTGTCGAGAAATATTCCAATTGATGTTTTGAGCAAACTCTTTTTTGGAAATTTTCAAACTGTTGATCCAGATTTTCCATACAAGGGATTTGTGATCACATTTGCATGTTGCAAGAATGTTTTGGATAACCTCCAGCATCAAAATGCACATCTCATGACTAAAGCTTAAGTCATAAAATTTTGTCAATTGGACAATTGCTGTCTTCTCAAAGATTACCAATATTTTCTTGGGGAAGAGAAACCCTTAAAAAGAAAATCCTTTTCAAAATCAGACAGTCTCATTGGACGTGGAGAACCCTCGTCATGAGACTCCTTTTCAAAATTTAGGTAGTCTCATCGGACGTGGAGAACCCTCGTCATGAGACCCCTTTTCAAAAATCAAGCAGTCTCATCGGACGTGGAGAACCCTCGTCATGAGACCCCTTTTCAAAATTTAGGTAGTCTCATCAGATGTGGAGAACCCTCGTCATGAGACCCCTTTTCAAAAATCAAGCAGTCTCATCGGACGTGGAGAACCCACGTCATGAGACCCCTTTTCAAAAATCAAGCAGTCTCATCGGACGTGGAGAACCCTCGTCATGAGACCCCTTTTCAAAATTCAGGTAGTCTCATCGGACGTGGAGAACCCTCGTCATGAGACCCCTTTTCAAAAATCAAGCAGTCTCATCGGACGTGGAGAACCCTCGTCATGAGACCCCTTTTCATTTAGGCAGTCTCATCGGACGTGGAGAACCCTCGTCATGAGACCCCTTTTCAAAGTCAAAACTGATGGTAGACACCGCCTAAAGGGTCAAACAAAGGTAGATACCGCCTGAAGGGTCAAATGAAGGTAGATACCGCCTGAAGGGTCAAATCAAGGTAGATACCGCCTGAAGGGTCAAAATAAGGTAGATACCGCTTGAAGGGTCAAATCAAGGTAGAAACCGCCTGAAGGGTCAAATCAAGGTAGATACCGCCTGAAGGGTCAACTGAAGGTAGAAACCGCCTGAAGGGTCAAATCAAAGGTAGAAACCGCCTGAAGGGTCAACTCAAGGTAGAAACCGCCTGAAGGGTCAAACCAAGGTAGAAACCGCCTGAGGGATCACATTAATGGTAGAAACCGCCTGAAGGGTCACATATGGTAGAAACCGCCATAAGGGTCAATTCATTGGTAGAAACCGCCATAAGGGTCAACTCATTGATAAATATCGCAGTAAGGATCAACACAAAGGTCTGATCCACCATACGGATCAAAATCCTTGGCAAATCCCAAAGCGTGGGATGCGCCTTCCTTAGGTTCCTACAAGTTAGGAATCCCATCATGGTATGACCTACCATACAGGTCAGAGCTTAATCTCCCTAGGATATTCTGAATGACGAGTCCTAGGCATCTTCTTGAAAGTCGTCGCAACCGGCAGCATCCGACAGGTGAGCTTCAGGTAAGCCTCTCTCACTCCGGCCCATGTTCAAATTGTTAGAGCAAACCGGGGATTGATTTGAGCTTTTATCAAATAGGCTTAAGGATCCGATGTCATAACATTTCTTCTCTTATTTTCCCAGTTGAGTCGGTTAGGAATCAGGTGCCACCTTATCTTTGAGAGAAACCTCTAACGAGATTCCTCTCAAAGAGGGGCAGCTGTTGACACCTGATTTTTTTTACCATTTATTATTGTGATTTTTATTCTTTAAAATTAATTAAAAATATCAAAAAAGGTCATAAAATCACAAAATCAACTTTGGAAGCCTTGGTTTAACCTTAGGAACCAATTTTGAACAAAAAATAGCTTTCGGTATTTTTAATATTTTTCGAGTTTATTTAATTATAAAAATCCCCAAAAAATCAGAAAAATACCATTCATGGTCAGAAAAATACCCAAAAATATTCGATAATTTTGTTTTAATTTCCTCTTCAAGTGTGTCACTTTAAATCTCAAAAATTCGGCTCGGGTCAATATGTTCCTTCACAAACATAAACCCGAACCGAGCCTAAAAAAAAATCATTTTCGAGTCTTTTAGTTTTCAATTCTCACTTTTTATAAGCTATGACATTGGATTCTAAAGTCTTAAAGTGCAATTAGGTCAATTTGCCCTCCAATTTAATCAATTTTTACCAAAAGGGCTTAATTGCACATTTTTCTTTCAATTAGTCCCCGGTTTCACGGATGTATACGTATGCTCTACGTATTTATACGTCATACGTATTTATACGTTATGCATATTTGTACTATTTGGTAACCTCTTTAACTCTTGTAATAATAATAATGGTTATTATTTTTAACACCTTTGTTAGTGCTTTTTTTTTAGCATTTTTGTATTGTGAGTGCTATTGCTAGTGCTATTTTTAAATAGCATTTTTTGTATTATAAATTGTGAGTGCTATTGTTAGTGCTATTTTTAAATGACATTTATTTATCATAAATTGTGAGTGCTATTGTTAGTGCTATTTTTAAATGGCATTTATTTATCATAAATTGTGAGTGCTATTATTAGATAGAATTTATAATTGTTAGTGCTATTTTTAAATAGCATTTTTGTATTATAAATTGTGAGTGCTATTGTTAGTGCTATTTTTAAATAGCATTTTTGTATTATAAATTGTGAGTGCTATTGTTAGTGCTATTTTTAAATGACATTTATTTATCATAAATTGTGAGTGCTATTGTTAGTGCTATTTTTAAATGGCATTTATTTATCATAAATTGTGAGTGCTATTATTAGATAGAATTTATAATTGTTAGTGCTATTTTTAAATAGCATTTTTGTATTATAAATTGTGAGTGCTATTGTTAGTGCTATTTTTAAATAGCATTTTTGTATTATAAATTGTGAGTGCTATTGTTAGTGCTATTTTTAAATGTCATTTATTTGTGAGTGCTATTTTTAGATAGAATTTATAATTGTTAGTGCTATTTTTAAATACAATTTATTGGAAGGTATTTTTGGCTATAAAAGGATGGCAAGAGTTTTGAGGTTGAAGGGAGAGACATTTTGTAGAGTGTGCAAATTTTTGAGAGCTTAGAGAGAAGAACACAAACACTCTCTATATTCTCATAATCTTGAGTGAGCAAAATATACTAAGTTCGGAATATTGATTCCGCATATTGCTAGCACAATTGTTGTGGAGTTATTAGTCGTCTCCCCGTTCGTCAATTGGTGGTGCGTCCGAACTAGATGCCTAACACTTGTGGAGGCTGAGATCGAAGAACATCGAACCGACACCTCCGTTCAAGCACGCTACGAGAGGTAATCCATTTACTCCCTTTGAGGCTTTGTGATTTTTTTCGATTGAAATGCACGAAGTACGCCTCTGGAGATACATGTATGGGTTGTTATTTATTTCCGCTACGTGTTATGTGGATCCCAACAGTGGTATCAGAGCCGATCCTTAGGTGTTTTCGTGCATTTAATTGATTTTTTGCAATTTTTGCAATACTATGGCCAATATGTATTAACGAATTGTTCGTCTTACATGGCTAATGGAGGTTGATTATTTTATATGATAAATTAATCAACATAGCAAAAATTGAGACTAAATCAATTTTGAATCGAAAATTTAGGGCTATCTTATTTTACGTAAAAATTCTGAATATGATTCAACGTAGAATTTTTATTGTGCCTTCCTAAGTTTTAAATTGTGAATTTATTACTTACGTGGAAGGGTGGTGATCATGGAAAAATCCCTAATCAATGTGATTGATGTATGTATGAATGTATGGTGATTATTTATATATTTGGGGTTGTAATTATTAAATGGAGGCTGCGTACTCCTTTTATTTTTCATGTAATCTTTATTTTTAGCATAGTCAATTGTTGATGTAAATGCTACGAGGATTACGTGGAGGAGCCTTTTAAGTCGGCGAGCTCTTTGGGGCCCGATTCTTGAAGAGTTCAAGAAACCAAGAAGAAGCGAAGAGCGGCTCTCCGTTATTAAAATATTAAAATGATTAAATGTGGTCTCATTGGCTCGAGACCCATTAAATCATAATTCCATGATCACCACGTAGGATAGATGTTTATGTGATTGGCATCTATTTATTTATGATTACGTGAGCATGCTAAACTGGTTAATGTGCAAAGTCAGACTTACCTCACCCAAAATTGCGCCTGCATGAAATCCTAGTTAGGGAAAATCACTCGCGTTAGGTACCGAAAGGGCGTTGGTAATGACATCAACGTAACCAAGTCCCCGAACCCAAAATCTCTGGTTCCGCAGAATTGATCGATCTCTCCCAATCGGTCAATAAGGTTTCCGGTCTACCCTCCAAGAAAGACCGGTGGCGACTCCAAATGCATGCACAAGTTGCACATGCCACCACGACCACACTAAGGTCGAAAGCGATCGACTGTTATCGTCGAATCCCTTTGAAAAATACTCCCGCCGCGATTTGGTATGGGCCTGGGAGGGCCCGCGCCGATCCAAAGCCCGCGATCCGCACCCTTGTGCGGGGGAAGGCCCGCGATCGGTAATCCATTAGCCGCGTCCGCTTCCGGACGGGTCGCGACAGGGTTTCCAAAGATCCTGCAGAAAAATAAATGTGTAAGCTCTTTTCTTCAGAGCGAGGCACTCTTCTGGGGATTTGGGGATCGCCAAGGATCCTGCAGAAGTTTAAGCCTGAAAGATTTTCTTCACTGAGAAACGTCAGTAATCTTCGGGAAGACAACGGCTGTCCATCTGACAAAATTTGTACGACTTAAGTTCTAGTCATGCAACGTGCATTTTGATGCTGGAGGTTATCCAAAACATTCTTGCAACATGCAAATGCGATCACAAATTCCTTGTACGGAAAATCTGGATCAAACATTTTGAAAATTCCAAAAGAGTTTGTTCAAAACATCAGTTGGAGTATTTCTCGATAAGGAGGACTTCTTACCTGCTTTGAGATAATGGTCTTTTATAGGGAATGTGCTCAATTTTCTACTAACCTGTACCTAGGTTTCAGGATCATTCACAGCGCATACATTTCGATCGATCGGGAGGTCTTCCACGGGGACCGTAATGTTGGGCTTGGATATCGGTTTCCAAGGGGGACTCGCTTTTGAGTCAAGGCCGTTGAATGAAAATTTTTCACCATCTGCTTCGGGTTTACAAGTCAAGAACCCTGCAAAATGAGAAAGAAATAGTCTCGCTCGTACCTCTTCGAACTAAGCCATATGTTAACCCAAGTGTCTTAGTCAGAGAAGACTGTTTCAGGGTTATAACACTGGTAGGATTGGGGACCGAAAAAGGCTTATTTTTTGCCTAGAAATTTCGAAGGGTTTGACATTGGTGATCATTACAGATTTGCCACATGCCCTTTCCTTTCTGAATTTTCAGTCTTTGAGGTGTACAACCTCCTTTGAAGCGTACACAAGTTCTTTAGAGAGCACCTCTCGTTGCATTAAGAGAACGCCTACTTCATTCATGCTTTTGCTATCCAGAGGCGACGCGGCCTGGGAGTAACCTTTGTGATCTGACTCCCTTGGGGTTTTTCTTTTCCAACCAGGCTTCACTAGGGATTAGTATAAACAGTTTGAATGAGCATCGGCCTTACTTTTACCAGGCACTTTGCTTTTTCTTGATGCTGGGGATTTTTCTTTTTCATTTTTTTATCATCTTTTTTTTTTGTAATCCCACTTCTTCTTATCTTCAAGAGATCATGTTAGACATATAGCCAAATGTCTAAACATGCTTAACCATTAACTTAGGAATTTCTTCGTAAATCATAAGTCTTGAACTCTTCCGTTTCTGAAGTGATGCTGCATTTGTCTTAGAATGTGCAATGATCACCAACGAGTTCATGAAATGAATTTGCAGGCTCAACTTGGCTATGCAAAGGATATGGTGTGTAGGATAGAGAAATGAATGATTCTCGTCATCCCATGACACTTGGATTACCATATAAACAACACACAAAGATTGATGTTAGTCCGAGCAAGAAAATTTCTAACAATTTTCTCCCGATATCGCTGGACTCACCTCCATTTGGCCTCGATATGGGGTGGTTCTTGACAGGGTTGAGAATGAAAAGCCGCCGTTCAAAGGGGTTATCAATGGCCACCTGTAGTATTTGGGATAAGAAACGAAATGGCCCCGTCGTCTCAATCCATATAATCACTGCGAATAATCCCTACCTCCGTAGGTCCAGATTTTTCTATCTGATCCACTCCACTCATCTCTCAAGTGTGTGTCGGACGTGTTTGGATTAGGCTTTGCCTCTCATCTTTCGAGAAAATGTCCTTTTGAGTGGTTTGAACAACTTTTATCTGGAAAAATCTCTTTTTATTTTCTCCAAAAAATTTCCTTCAAGGGGATTTTATGATGCACCTCGCATGTTCCATTCATGTTTAGGCAACCTCCCAATTCAAAACATGAATGTCAATGAATTGAAAATCCTACGTCTTTCTGGGACGTGAGGGTTGAAAGAATTTCGAAAATTTTCAATCTCCAATGAATTGGGAAAAGGGATACTCACCTGTCCGTCATGGCTAGAGATCACCTTGGTCATGTGCTCCAACGAGTATAAAATGGTTGTGAAAATCTGCATTCAACTGTTCACCCTGATGGCGAGCTCCTATCAAGGACAAATATTAGGTGTCAATTTGCAATCCAAAATTCAAGACAAATTGGAACGATACTGCCTTACTCTTGCTTTGTGTTTCCATTTGAACACAAATGTGAGGTTTACAAGAGTTAGCTATCTAGCTTACAGCCACGATCTCTCTGTCTGGTTGGGTAACGAATCCTTATCAAGGATTTGCACCGGGGGAGATACATTTATGCTTTTGGACATATTTCACGCCACTCTTCAGGGTTCCTCCACTTGGTTTTATAATCAAAGATTATTTCTTGGAAGCTTGACTTCCGAAACTGATATTTCTTTTCGCCTCCATGTCGGCGAGTTCTTTTCTTTTGAGGCTTTTCAGTGCCAATAACGTCCTATTGAATGAGAACAAGCTCATATTAGGCATAAGATCATCGGAGATCAAATTGGAACGATACAAAGTTACTGGTCATCCCAAGTTCGCTCTTGGGGTTTAATTCTGATGCGGACGACTTTGCTATTGCGTCAATTGACTTGCTGGAGAAGAAATGTCTTTCTTTGTCCAGCGCACAAATGATTCACTTGCCCTAGTTAGGCGTGATTTGTCATAGCTAAGTAACGTATGCCCCAGCTAAATTCCTTTTTTCATTTTGCTGCAATCCTCATCTTCTTCAGGATGTCTTCTCTCTTGGGATTCATGGTAACGTCCTATTGACATGTTCCTTTCTTTCGTCGATTGTCGACGCTTCTCATTTAATGGGGGCCATTTCAGTATTGTATACTAATACGGACGATGACTATCACATCCTCCCGTCTGTATTTGTAGGTGTTGTTTGTAAGATGATCCTTGATCACATCGACAACTGCTTTGCCCCAGTTAGGCGACGTCCGTCTTGGCAAAATGCCTTAGCACTTTCCATGTTCTTTGACGATTTTCAATCCAATTTGAAGACGTCCATGCACCTGCATATGAAGAGATAGGCAAGGGTCCTTATTTAACCTCATTTGAAATTTTAGGAATGAGATACTCCCTTCGGGGGCTTCGTCCTTCCAATGCTTGAAGGAATGGTGCTTTTCAGACATTCTGCCCCAGTAAGGCTTGTCTTGATGTTTGTCATCTCTGGGTTTGATAACCTTGCTCCAATGCAGTTTTGTGGGGGTTCATGAGAATTTTCCCCGGCTTGGCTTCTCGAAGAAAAGGGAGGAACTTGCTCCCATGGATTTTTTGCCGATTCTAGTCACCCATCTCAACCACTACAGTCTTTGATCATTTTCATCTTTCTCTGGTCAGCTTGAGGATTTTGGAATCTGTCTTGTGGCAATTTGGTGACTCTCTCAACCATAGTCGCCATTTGAGGTATTTGACGTTTCCCTACCAAAGAGAAAGAAACCTCATGAGTAAAGGGCACGAGTAATTGACTGTTGGAATCGATACAGTTTACCCTTGAAATTCGTCCAGAGAGAGTTAGGATTTCTCCTTTTGGGTTCCTCATATACATGACATATGCATGATACGCATGATGCATGTTATCTATGCTAATTCGTGCTTGCCACAAAAAAATGGACTTATGTCTTTCACTCTTTTTAAAGAAAGAAATTTTTTTATCAAGTATGTCAATTTTTCAAAACTTGAATTTCTTTTTTTTTTAGGCGCTCTCTTCAGAGAGATTTTAAAATGATGAGAAACTTCTTCGGGTTTTCTCAAGGATTTTATTCACAAATTGAGCCATTAGAATGCTCTTGAAATCATTTATCCTAAGTGCATGTTTGAGATGCCATGAAAATGGGTATTCCCTGCTTGGTCATTTGAAGGCGGTGCTTCTTGGGTCCTTTGCTTTTGCTCATCACCTGAGAAGGAAAAGAAAGGAAATATTTTTCCCACATCTAGCGGAAAATCATTTTGGAACGATACGTCCTTTTACCAAATGGATGGTTCCGCATCGTTCTTCTTCTCATTTAGAAGGGTTTTATGCGTTCTGTCTTTGATGGATTTACTCCACTTCATCATGCTTCATGGGTGATAACTACTTCTTCGGAGACTTTCCCTACGTATCACCATGGTGAATCTGACATCTCAGACTTTCGGTACCCTTTCCGGGTAAAAGAGTGATTTACCCCTAGCAACTGGGTGCTTCGCTTGGGGCCGACTGATTCAGTCATAGGCAGCTCGATCATGCTGTGTTGATGCATTCATGCTTAGCTGGAGTCGATCCACTCCATGTCAGGTGACTTTGGCACTTCGCGCCATCCAATCTTCTCTGACGTCTATATCTACTTTGCATTTTCTTTTGTGACACCAAATGATATGACTCTACAATCTTCCGAAGATCTCAACATTTGATGTTCTACAATTTTTGATTTCGTTGGTCTTCAACCGTTTTGACCTGTATACCAAGACATGAAGGCACCGGTCAAGTATAACACCCGCAGTGTTTATTGGAACGTCTACAGTTTTACCATCGTTCCATCATAATCTTGCATGTGATCAAATGAAGGAGTCTTCAACAAGTGTCTGCCATGTACAACTTGTTCCATAATTCCTCATGCTTATCCACAAATGGATATTTCTTCTCTATCTGTTTTTCACCTGTTTTAAATGAAAAGGCAGAGTCAAAAGAGAGAATTTGAAAAAGAAAGCATAAATCCTTTTAATTTTATGCTTACGTGTGATTAATAAGGATAAGAATCTTTACACGAGCTGTATCCTTGTGTGCAAAGCTCTTATCAATATTTTTCAAGGGAAAGCATACCATTAAAAGGAGGGTAATCCACGATAATTGCTTTCGATCAATTCCAAAAAGGAATTGATGGGATAAGTGTAAAACACAATCCTGATGTGTTTTAAATTCAATTAGAGATATGGTATCCAAATTAAAGCCATTTGCTAAGAATGAAAGTAATTTGAATATCTATCTTTTCATTAAATTTGGGCAACACGAATAATCTTGGTCAATTATCGTGGGTTACCAATGATGCAAAACATGCATGAACCAATTCAACTTTATAGTTCCTTCCGGCGAAATTGGGATTGGACTCCCCTATATGGCCAAAATGTCAGATAAGATTTCCAATTTCAATTTCTTCCAAAGGAATTATAAAATTGAATTTTGGAGTATTCGAGTGATTGGAGGAAATGCTACCATCACATTCCGATGATAGATCAAAAGAAATACACGAGATTTCAATCAAAATGACCACAATACAAATAGATCCCTAATACAATCAATCTAAGGTATGAGATACAAAGGATTTCAGGAAAATAAATCCTATACAAGAGGACTAGAAATGCGAAGCAAATCAAAAGAATGTAATCCTAACACTTAGAGATGCCCCTCCCTTGGTCTTCGGGATATGACTTCAGGATCACCTATTCCATATTGTTATCTCCATTGGACAAGACTTCCATGACGTCTACAGATAGCTCTTCTTGTCCACCTTGTGCTCATAATGGCAATGTACGAGCTTGGTCTTCCATCGAGAAAGTTAGGAGAAAGCACCTCTATCTACCCTCAAGATGGCATTTAATCCAATCACTAGAATTATGCTATGAATGAAATGTTCACATTTACATGAACCGTAATAAATTTGAGGGATAGGAAAATCTTACCAACCAAACTCGTTGACTTATGTGCGGTTTTAGGTATACCAACCATTCAAAGTCATGCGCATGAAATAAGTGAGGATAAAACTATAAAAATCAAGGTAGGGTTTGGAACCTAAGGCCAAGGCTCCCACCTCGAGTTCTAGAAATGGTAGATTCCATTGCACAACTATCGTTGCATTGGGACCCAATCCATAGTTCGAAGTGAGCGAAATTGAAAAGTGGATTACCCCATGTTTTTCCTCATGGAGATTCCATTTCCAATTCCTTCTATCGGTTTCCTAAAAAGGGCGCCCGGGGTTTTAGGCGCGGTTGTGTGTGTTTATTGTGTCGTGCTAAAGCGATATACATGCGTTTTATTTAACAATCACCACTTCAATATAAAACATCCACACAATCATGCATTCCTACGCCCAACCTGCATAAAACAATGTTAATCACAAACTACTCCCCTTATTACTCCCACCTACAAAACCATTTAACACTAGTTAGCGACTAACCTCATTTTCCTCGCGACTTTGACACGCGCTACAAAATGTACACCAAGTTAGGTAACAATCAACCAGTTCATTACGGCTTAAATCCTCCTAATCCCCAGCGGAGTCGCCAGTCTGTCGCGACCCGCCCTCGATTTTCGAATTATAAATCGAGAAAGGCGAGTTAATGGATTGCCAAGAGAGGGTCTCGAGTATGGGCCCCTCCTTTGGCTTGGGCTCTCCCAAGCCCATACCCTCCTTTGGCTTGGGCTCTCCCAAGCCCATACCAAGTCGCAACGTCGAAAAATTCGTATTCGACCTTAGTGTGGTCGTGGCATGTGCAACGTGTGCATCCATTTGGAGTCGCCACCGATCTTTCGAGGAGGGTAGATCGAAAACCCTATTGAGCAGTTAGGAGGGACTGCTCAATTCTACGCAACCAGAGATTTATGGGTTCGGGGATTAATTTGCCCTAGTACATCAACTAGAGCCCTTGCGGTTACTGCGAGATTGATTATTGCCTAAGGTGATCAAGCGAAGTTTAATTGTTTTTTAGTTCCTAACCGTGTTTTTGCAACCATGCTAGGCATTCATGCAAAAATGGTATTGTAGGGGTTTATTTTATGACATTTTTCTAATTTTCGAATTCTATTTTAAAAAAAAGAAAAACCAACCAAAGCATTCAAAGGGCATAAATAAGACAAATAAAGAGCTATTCTAATGTGATAAATAAACACCCGCGGCCCTCGGGTATTTTGATACAAAGCCGCAAATAAAATGAAATAAAACTAAACCACAAGGTCGTGTGTACAAAAGAAACGAGCCGGGATGGACATCGGCCATCCACCATCGCGGAAAGAGGGTCTCAAGATATTAATTAGGCTAAATAGCCAAGAAAACCTTTTTTAAAATTTTCGAGAATTTTCTCTAATTTTTTTTTCGTAATTTTTTTATTACTATTTAAATTTCGAAAATGGTGATTTGGATTGGACTTCTAAGCCCAACCCTTCTAAAAAAAAGAAAAAAAAATTAGAAAAGACACGAAGCCCAAGCGAAAATCTAAAAAGAAAAGGCCCAACTTCCTTTCTGAACTCTCTTCTGCCAAAATTCAATGAACGGCCCAAATTTATCTCTAAAGCCCATTGTCTAGCCCAAACATTAGTCAGACCCAAACTACCTAAATCCCAAGACAAGTCCACGCACTGCAAATCTTATAGCTCAGACTTTTCTATACTTCATCTTTATTTTGGTTCCCATTCATTTTTTATTTTATTATTATTCTCTTTTGTTTTTGGGTCTTCTTCTTCGCACGTCGTCTTCTCCAGAACGCCTCCATGCTTCACTGCGACACTCCAAAGACATCACTAGCCATCAACTTCGACCATCGGCATCAACAACCGTCGCCAACTTCGACCATAGTCGGTCAAACTCCGATGCCGACATCCACCACCAAACTCGCCGTCGACCAGCCGTCACCATATCCGGGCTCCGAAATTCGAACTCCGGAATTCGCCGGTCCCGACCAACCCAAAACACGTCCATTCCTTTGGCGAAAATCACATATACAGGCTAAAAGAACATCCCAAGCGTAGATCTATCCTAACGTAGCTCCGACGAAACCAGACAATTAACACACTCATGGATCCGGGCAAGACGAACGCAGAGAAAGACGAAAACAATAGACGCAAGTTAAGCTCCTCAACGCATTTTTTACAAACGAACATTCACAAGAAAGGGACAATCCAGACGTGAAATAGATATGATATTCCACATGCTTATTATAACTAACCACAATCCGCCACTTTAAGTGAGAGACGAGCGACTGAAGGTTTGGGTTTTACCTGGTCAGAGACGAGGCGTATGGCTTAACAATCGTCAAGTGGGTGGAAGTGGCTCGTCGGATGCGATCGGTGCAGGATACGCTAAGAAACAGCGAAGAGGCGCGTCATGAAGGGATAGTAGAGAGAGTTCGTTATTTTTTTTGGTCTTCTCTTGCTCCTGTTCCCTCATGCTCACGTTTTATTGTGAGCATGTCCATGGATGGACTCCATTTTTTACTTTCTGATCAAAAGAGGGGTTGCTGGTCCGAGGTTCGTCTGGTGGTGGTGGAGGTCAACTGGCAAAGCAAAATCGAAGAAGTGGTTGCTTCAGCAGGGGTGGAATCCTTCCGAATCTGTCTGCTACACTACCTCGCGGTCACTGCTCTTTTTCTTCACTCCCTCTTAATTTCTCACGGTTCCCTCACTTTTTGTCTTTTTTGGAATACAAGAACCAGACATCTCTTCATCTCCATTCTCCCATCTGGCCGGAAGCGAGGTGTGTTGGGTCAGCGGTCGTCGAGCGAGTTGAGGCGACTGGTCAGACACGATAGAGGCGGCGACGCGTGAAAGAACGTCGCTTTTTTTGTTCAAACCTCTCTAGCCTCTGTGGAACCAACCCCCGAAGAACCCTCGCTCAGTTCGCGTTCCTCTTCTCTGGACTCTCACGCTTGAACGCTCACAGTGAGCTCTCTCATCCTCTCTGTGTTTTTCTTTCAAACCGAAAATCCTCTCAGAGAACTCTCCCATTTCTCTGTTTTTCTTTGAACCCAAAAATCATCTCAAAGAACTCTCCCCAGTCCTCTCTTTTTTTTTCCTTTTAACTGGAGCTTCGGCCAGCCTCTCTATCTCTCTCGAACTCTTCCTCTCCTCTCGCTCTTCTTGTGTGTGTGTGTGTGTGCGCTTTCATTTATGGTGGTGCCCGTGTGCCTACGAGCTCTCTCAATGAGCAAGAATGGCCCTCAGCTCTGATTTTTTTCTCTCCTCCTCCCTGCCCTCTCTCTCGCTCTCCTTTTTTTATCGCCTGTGCGTTTTTTCCCCATGGAAGAACGCCAGCTTGTGGAAGAAAGTGGCCGACTGCTCCTCACCCTCCCCTTTTTTTTTTCTAGAATCCCCTCTTATATCTCTGAAGCGATCCCCTCCCAAAAAGAACTTCACGCTATCCCCATGCTCTGAAAAGGAATCCTGCCCTTCCGTCTTTGGTCGCCAACCCCATTTGCATTTTTTACTGTCCTCTTGCTTTTTCTCTTTTTTGCACAGAAGATCACTGGAGATGCAGGCCTTTGAAGGAGGGTTGGACAATTTAGCCATTTTTGGCGTTGATGTTTGCTGGAAAACCGGAAAGAGAAAGGAGTCGTTTCCCTATTTGTGGCTGCTGCGTCAGTCCCTATTTTTCTGCATGAGAGAGCCGTTTCGTTCCCTTTCTGCAGACCCGCATCTGCTGGGTCGGGTCGAGTCCGGCTGGGCGGATCCAGTTTTGACAAATCGATCAAATCGGGGCCCAATTCGACTATATTTTGCAAAATTAAGGCCAAAATCGGATTTCCCAATATGTTCTTCATTGAAAACGGGTGTTTTCGTGGATTAGAAGCTTGGAAATTGACAAAAATCCCAAATTTTATGTCGGATCCGGAAATGATTTCTTGACAATTCAATGCCCAAACGATCGAATCTGTCCAAAACAAGGCCACTAATGGATTCGGGACAACAAAAACTAGAGGGTAGAAGTGTTTTATTTTTATGGGTGTCCCTAGAGAGAATTTAATTTTAAGATTTGCGAAACCGGGGACTAAATTGCAAAGAAATTTATGCGATTAAATCCTTTTTGTTAAAATTGATCAAATTAAAGGGTAAATCAACACAATTTCACTTCAAGCTTCTTGATACTGATGTCATGGCTTATCAAAAGTGGAAATTGAAAATTAAAACATTCAAAAAATGGATTTTTATGCTCGATTCGGGTTTATGTTTGTGAAGGAACATAGTGACCCAAGTTGGATTTTCGAGATTTAATAAGACCAAATTGAATAGGGAATTAAAATAAAATTACTGACTATTTTTTGTATTTTTCTGACCACGAATGGTATTTTTCTGATTTTTTGGGTATTTTTATAATTAAATAAATTCGAAAAAATATTAAAAATTACGTAAAATATTTTTTGTTCAAAATTGGTTCCCAAGGCTAGGTTAAGGTTTCCAAAGTTGATTTTGCAATTTTATGACTTCTTGCTATTTTTAATTAATTTTAAAAATAAAATCGACATAAATGATAATTAAAAATCAGGTGTCAACAAGGCGGTATCTACCCTTGATTTGACCCTTCAGGCGGTTTCTACCATTGGTTGACCCTTCAGGCGGTTTCTATCTTGAGTTGACCCTTCAGGCGGTATCTACCATGCGTTGACCCTTTAGGCAGTTTCTACCATGAGTTGACCCTTCAGGCGGTTTCTACCTTGGTTTGACCCTTCAGGCGGTTTTTACCTTGAATTGACCCTTTAGGCGGTTTCTACCATCAATTTGCTTTGAAAAGGGGTCTCATGACGAGGGTTCTCCACGTCCAATGAGACTGCCTGGTTTTTGAAAAGGGGTCTCATGACGAGGGCTCTCCACGTCCGATAAGACTGCCTAAATTTTGAAAAGGGGTCTCATGACGAGGGTTTTCGACGTCCGATGAGACTGCTTGACTTTTGAAAAGGGGTCTCATGACGAGGGTTCTCCACGTCCGATGAGACTGCCTAAATTTTGAAAAGGGATCTCATGACGAGGGTTCTCCACGTCCGATGAGACTGCCTGACTTTTGAAAAGGGGTCTCATGACGAGGGTCCTCCACGTCCGATGAGACTGCCTAAATTTTGAAAAGGGGTCTCATGACGAGGGTTCTCCACGTCCGATGAGACTGTTTGATATTTTGAAAATGGGTCTTGGGACGAGGGTTCTCCACGTCATGCAAGGACTGCTTGATTTTTGAAAAGGGGTCCTATCATCACCCCTTCTTTTGAAAGATCCCGAAATTTGTCAGGAATTCAGTTTTGAAGCAGTGAAAGATTTTATTTTGACAAAGCTTCACTTGAGTCTGTTGAGGCGACATTCTGGGAGCTGGGTTCTCCAGGTATCCTGCAGAAGTTTGAGCCTGAAAGATTTTTCTTCACCAAGAAAACGTTAGTAATCTTTAGGAAGACCACGGATGTCCATTTGACAAAAACCGTATGACTTAAGTTTTAATCGTGAAATGTGCATTTTGATGCTGGAGGTTATCCAAAACATTCTTGCAGCATGCAGATGTGATCACAAATCCCTTGCACGGAAAATCTGGATCAACAGTTTGAGAATCCCAAAAAGAGTTTGTTCAAAACATCAATTGAAATATTTCTCGACAAGGAGGCCATCTCACCTGTTTTGAGGTTGTGGTTTTTATAGGGGATGCACTCAATTCCCTACTAACCTGTGCCTAGGTTTTAGGCTCATTCGCAGCGCATACATTTTGATCGGTCGGGAGGTCTTCCACGGGATCGTAATGTTGGGCTTGGATATTGGTTTTTAAGGGGGGCCCGCTTTGGAGTCGAGGCCATTGTATGAAAGTCTTCACCATCTGCTCCAGGTTTACAAGTCAAGAACCCTGCAAAATGAGAAAGAAATAGTCTTGCTCGTACTTCTTCGAGCTAAGCAATATGTTAACCCAAATGTCTTAGTCAGAGAAGACTGTTTCAGGGTTGTAACATTGGTAGGATTGTGGACCGAAAAAGGCTTGTTTTTTGCCCAGAAATTAGGAAGGGTTTGACATTGGTGATCATTTCAAATTTACCACCTGCCCTTTCCTCTCTGCACCTTCAGTTTTTGGGATGCGCAACCGATTTTGAGGTGTGCACCAGCTCTTCAAAGAGCGTTTCGTCGCATTAAGAGACTGATGACTCTGTCTGCGTCTCTGCTCTACGCTTGACACCATTTGGGGAGTAGTTTTTTTGATCTGACTCCTTTAGGGATTTCCTCTTTTCCCATCCGGCTTCATTGCGGATCAATCAAACAACTTACACGAGCATCGGCCTTGCTTTTACCAGGCACTTTGCTTTTTCTCGATGCCGTGAATTTTTCTCATTCATTTTTGAAATCTCACTTTTTCTCATCTTCATGGGATCGTGTTAGACCTATGATCAAAGGTCTAACAAGGTTAAACATTAACTTAGGAATTTTTTTGCAAACCCTAAGTCTTGAACTCCTTCGTTTCTGAAGTGATGCTGCATCCGTCTTGGAATGTGCAACGATCACCAACGGGTTTATGAAATGATTTTGCAGGCTCAACTTGGCTATGCAAAGGATTCGGTGTGTGGGATAGAGAAATGAATGCTTCTCATCATCCTATGGCACTTGGATTACCATATAAACAACACACAAAGATTAATGTTAGTCCGAGCAAGAAAATTTCTAACCATTTTCTCCTGATGCTGCTGGACTCACCTCCATTTTGCCCCGATGTGGGGTGGTTCTTGACAGGATTAAGAATGAAAACCGCCGTTCAAATGGGTTATCAACGGTCACCTGTAGTGTTTGGGGGATATGAAACGAATGCCTCCGTCGTCCCAACCCATGTAATCGCTGCGAATCGTCCCTACTTCCGTAGGTCCAGATTTTGCTGTCTGATTCGCTTCACTTCTCTCTTAAGTGTGTATAGGACGTGTTTGGACTAGGCTTTGCCTTTCGTCTTTTGAGAAAACGTCCTTTTGAGAGTTTTGAACAACTTTTGATTGGAAAAATCTCTTTCGTTTTCCCAAAAATTTTTACCCGTCAAGGGGATTTTATGGTGCACAATGCATGTTCAGACAACCTCATGTTTCAAAACATGAATGCCAATGAAGTTAGAATTCTATGTCTTTTCTAGACATCAGATTCTGAAAGCTTTTTCTTTTTCTCTCTGTTTTTTTTTTTTGTTTAACATCTTCAATGGATTGGGGAAAGGGATACCTACATGTCCACCGTGGCTGGAGATCCCTGAAAATGTAAAAGAAATATGTTATTGTATGTTCACGAAATTTTCAAAAAATTGGAACGATACATCTTACCCTTGGTCATGTGTTCCAATGGGTAATACATGGGATGTAAAAACATGTTTCGCCTTGATGCCGAGCCCCTGTCAAAGACGGGAATTAGGTGTCAGTTTGCGTTCCAAAATTCAAGGCAAATTGGAACGATACAGCCTTGTTCTTGCTTTGTGTTTCCATTTGAACACAAACGCGCGGCTTGCATAATTTGGCCCTCTATCTTGTGTCCTTGATCTCCCATCTGGTTGGGCGACGAATCTTTCTCAAGAATTTGCCCCAGAGAAGATCCATTTGTGTTTTTGGGCGCACTCCAGCGCCATTCTTCAAGGTTCCTTTTATTCAAGGAAAAAAAGAAGATTTTATCAAAATGCATGTCAAAGCATGTGACGTAGGAGCGATACTTTTTACCATCCACTAGGTCTTATAATCAAAGACCATCTCCTGGAATCCTGACTTCTAAGGCCAATGATTCTATTCGCCTCCATGTTAGCGCGCTATTTTCATTTGAGGCTTTCAGCGCCAACGACTTCCTGTAAAATGAGTAAAAACTCATGTTAGGCATGCGGTCTTGGAAGACCAAATTGGAACGATACAAGGTTACCGTTCACCCAAATTCGTATCTTGGGGTTTGATTCTGATGCGGACGACTCTGTTATTGTGTCTATTGACTTTGTCAGAGGAGAGACGTCCTGCGTACAAATCATTCACTTGCCCCAGTTAGGCATAGTTTGGCTGTTTGTCATCTCTGGATTCGATGACCCTGGTCTGATGCGCTTTCATGGGGGATCATGAGAGTTTGCCCCCGGTTTGGCTCCTCAAAGTAAATGGGGGGAACCTGCTCCCATTGATTTTTGCAGATTCTGATCATCCATCTCGATTGTCAGAGTCCTTGATCAATTTTATCTGTCTCAAGACAGCTTGATATTCTTGGGATTCGTCATGTGGCGGTTTGGTGATTCTCTCGATCACAGTCGCCATTTGAGGTATTTGATGTTCCCTGTTTGTTATTTGAAAGCATTACATCCTGCGTCCTCTGCTCTTGATCATCATCTGAGAGGAAAAAGAAAGGAAGCATTATTCCCATATCAAGAAAATAATCATTTTGGAACGATACGTCCTTTTACACTTGATTTGCATTCCGTTTTGATGTTGCATATTGATATGAACAACATCTATCAAATTCCTCCATCCGTGCTTGGAGGTATTTGCAACGCCTACGGTTCATTTGCCCCAGCTGGGCGACATCTGTTTTGTCATTTGACTGCATGAGCTTTTGGGTGCATTGTCTCTTTTATCACCTGAAATAATAAAAAAAAATGGAGAAAAACTTATCCTCAGATCTGATTAAAAATCAATTAGGAACGATACGTCCTTTCACCAAATGAGTGGCTCTGCGGCCGAATGTATTTTGCACTGAAGGGACGAATTCCACTATGCTCCACGGGTTTGGGGAATTTGCCCCAATTTTCGATAGAAATGAGCCTTATCAAGATGTATACAATACAAATAGATCCCTAATACAATCAATCTAAGGGACGATATAGAGAGGATCTCAGCAAAATTAATCTTATACAAGAGAACTAAAAATGTCAAATCAATCAAAGGAATGGGGTCCGAACACTTGGAGATGTCCCAGTTCCAGTCTTCGAGATGTGACTCCAGGATCACCGATTTTTTTTTTAGGTGGTTTTAGATATACCAACCATCTAAAGACATGCACATGAGACAAGTGAGGATAAAACTTCTAAAAATCAAAGGATTTGGCACCTAAGGTCAAGGTTCCCACCTCGAGTTCTAGAAAGAGCCGATTCCATTGCACAGCTATCGTTGCATTGGGACTCGATCCATAGTTCGAAGTGAGCGGAATTGAAAAGTGGATTACCCCGTGTTTTTCCTAACGGAGATTCCATTTTCAATCCATTCTATTGTTTTCCTATAGGCGGCGCCCGGGGTTTTAGGCGCGGTTGTGTGTATTTTCGGTGTCGTGCTAAAGCGATAAACATGCATCTTATTTAACAATCACCGCTTCAATATAAAACATACACACAATCATTCATTCCTACGCCCAACCTGCATAAAACAATGTTAATCACAGACTACCCCCCTTATCACTCCAATCTGCAAAAACATATAACACCTATCATAAGCGGACTTACCTCACCTTCAAGAGCGCCTGCAGGGTTAGAAAAATCACTCAGCGTTTTAATTACGGCCTAAGTCCACTTGAGTTCTAGAACCATAGGTTCTAGAACAAAGTCCCCAGTGGAGTCGCCAGCTGTCGCGACCCGTCCGAAGGCGGACGCGGCTAATGGATTACCGATCGCAGGTCTTGGATCGGCGCGGGCCCTCCCAGGCCCATACCAAATCGCGGCGGGAGTATTTTTTTAAAGGATTCGGCGATAAGAGCCGGTCGATTTCGACCTTTGTGTGGTCGTGGTGGCATGTGCAACTTGTGCATGCATTTGGAGTCGCCACCGGTCTTTCTTGGAGGGTAGACCGGAAACCTTATTGACCGATTGGGAGAGATCGATCAATTCTGCGGAACCAGAGATTTTGGGTTCGGGGACTTGGTTACGTCGGTGTCATTACCAACGCCCTTTCGGTACCTAACGCGAGTGATTTTCCTAATTAAGATTTCATGCAGGCGCAAGTTTGGGTGAGGTAGTTTTGATTCAGGGTTTCATGCAGATTGGAGGACTAATCCTATCAATCACGATCAATTTAATGAAAGCGCGATCAAGTGCATAAATAAACCACATCGATGCACATCAATTCAAATCAATGGCCTCCCTCTTTTTCTTTATTCCCCGACCAACCTTTCCTCGGTGGCCGCCCCACTTCCGTCCATGGGCCGTGCTTTTTGTCCCCCGCATTCGTTCCTCCTTTTTCTTAAACAAATGCCACGGCTCCACCCTCCTTTCTTCTCTCCCTCTTTTTTTTGCCTTTGCGCCGCGCGGGTCTGCAACTGAGTTGCAGACCCGGTTCGGACCGGGTCGGGCGGGTCTGACCCGACCGGCCCGGTTCGATTCTTCTCGCCTAATTGGGCTCCAAATTGAGCTCTTTTCCTGAAATTGATGGAAAAATCGGACCCCTTGACATGTTTCCTATCAAATTTGGGTATTTTCGTGAATCAATTGATTGAGATTTAGTGAAAACCCCAAATTACCTATAGGATCCGAAATTGATTTCTGCTTAATCGAGGGCCCAAACGACTGAATTAGTCGAAATTGAGGCCACCAATGGATTCAGCATGGTGAACAACATAGGGTAGAGGTGTTTAATTTTAATGAGTGAGCCCGTGTGAGATTTAATTTTGAAAATTGTGAAACCGGGGACTAAATTGAAAGAAATTTGTGCAATTAAGCCATTTTGTTCAAAATTGATCAAATTGGAGGGCAAATTGACCCAATTGCACTTCGAGACTTTATAATTCAATGTCATAGCTTATGAAAAGTGAGAATTGAAAATTAAAAGACTCGAAAAGGAATTTTTTTGCTCGGTTCGGGTTTATGTTTGTGAAGTAACATAGTAACCTGAGCCGAATTTTCAAGATTTAAGGTGACACACTTGAAGAGTAAATTAAAAAAAATTATTGAATATTTTTGTGTATTTTTCTGACCACGAATGGTATTTTTTCTAATTTTTTTGGGTATTTTTAATAATTAAATAAATTCAAAAAATATTAAAAAAATACCAAAAAATCTTTTTGTTCAAAATTGGTTCCTAAGGCCAAGACAAGGCTTCCAAAGTTGATTTTGTGATTTCATGACTTTTTTATATTTTTAATTAATTTTAAAGAATAAAAATCACAATGATAGATGGTCAAAAATCAGGTGTCAACAAAGTGCCACTATGATATCTTTGTCAAAGTAGCCTAATTGTCATAATGAATAAAAATAGGAGGCATAGGACTAGGCAATAATTTAATGTCTAACAGTAAATTTCTAAACAACTCAGCCTCTTTTTCAATTGCCGCTAAAGTAACGAATTCTGATTCTATCGTTGTGTAAGTTATGCATGTCTGTTTCTTGCTCGCCCAAGATATGACACATCCACCTAATTTCTTGTAATCCAACTAGTATCGGTGTATCCATCTAATACAGCCGAATAATTATTATAGAACAATTACAAATCTTTTTGTTCTGTTAACCAAAATTCCGTGGCAATATTATAATGTTCTATATTTGGATTACTACTATATCTACTCAACTTACACACGAAAAATGTAATATCAAGTCTAGTACATTGCATCGCATACATTAAAGACCCTATAGCACTCACATATTTAAATTGTGCTATTGCTTTACCAGAATCATAATTTAATATCATACATGAATCAAATGGAGTATTCATTTCTCTAAAGCCAAGATGTTTAAATTTATTTAACATCTTTTCAATATAATCAACGTTGGTTCAAAGAGTAACCCCCACTATTTTTTAAACTTCAATTCATAAGATAGTATCCACATTACCAAAATTTTTCATATTCAATATGAAAGATAGATGTTTCTCAATCACAATGATTCCAATAATATTAATTCAAAAGATAAACATTTCATCAATTAGAAACTACTAATTGTAAAGTGGGCAATCCTTTTTTTTTGGGGGATTGAGACGAGAGGGCACTCAAAAAGAAGAGAGAACCATGACTACCACCACGAGTGAGGATTAGTACTCCGAATCAAAATGCCATCATGATCCCGTCCTCCAAACCTAGAAAGCCGATCAAGATCGTGATCACAATTACATTCGCCACCCCCATCACGAACTCCTTCATGTGGTTACCGCATTCCAAATCTCTTTCATTCGGGAACTGCATGGAGATGAATGGATCTCGAACAGCCATGTGTCCGGACATCTTCGGAAGTGAGATATTCGTACTCGTCTTTGCCGAACTCGCACATCGACTTTGACTCCATTGTTATACAAATTAAATCCTTAAAATTGTTGAAAAATTTCGTTGGAAATGGGATGAACAATAGAATCAGACTTTGAGGCGTGTAATCACTCTCTTTAAGGATTTATTCGCCCCACAACGTTGCTAATGGTTTCCGGCAAATTTCCTCCAGGATACAACAAAGTCTCGGTGAGAATAGCAGATAGCAATTCTGATATTTCTCTAGGGTCTCTTTAGGAAATAATTGGAAGAGTGGCTGTATTTCTCCTGTTTTGAAAGAACGAAAATTGGAAGAATGAAATCGAATGATTCTGAAAATGAACAGAACACTTGAATATATAATGAGAATGAATACACATTTTCTCGTCTGAAAAGTAGTTTATTCAATCATATATTTTCATGTATGAATCGGTAGTTACTTTCGAAGAGACACAAACATCCGAAAGGTTGTAAGAGTGCCTTAGAAAATAACCGTTGATTGAAGACACAACATTTCAAAGGTCGTCAGAATCCTTCGTGAAGAGTCGTACTGTTTTACTAAAAAATAATTGTAATTATTGATTTGTACCAAATTTAGTCCACGTGAGCACTCACATCCTTTCGATGTGGGACGATGTGGGACAAGACACCTCTCAGTTGGTTTTTACAAACAAACTACCAACAGAAATAACTTCAAGCGCGCTCAGCCAAAATAAAACAGCAACAAGCAAATCAGTTGCAATTTGTCTTGCAGTTACTGAGTTTTTACAAATATTTCTTTTGTCTGTCAACTTGAGGAGCGCCGTGTTTGTGGGGATAGCATACATGCTCATCTCGCCCACGCTTGTCTCCGCTTCCTTTAATTGGTATCAGAGCCATACATCGTCGAAACTGAGTTAAGATTAGTATTCTTATATTCAGGACCTGCTGAAGGGAAATGAGAAATTCAAACTCTCATGAAAAACTCCACAGATATTTCAGCTCCAGTTCAGTTAGAAACCACCATCTCACTACCACCACCATCCGAACTCCGCAAATCTACTTCCTCAAAAATGGATTACCTCTATGAGGTATCCTATGTGAATGACGATCACAAAATCTCCGAAACACAACTCACACTCATGAACCCCTACTCCGCTTTTTGTAAACCATCATCATTTTCTCCCATTCGCTCCATCAAATATCTCATAAAAAAAACCCCTCGTTCTGTCAAAGAATATGTTCAGTCCACCAAATTTGACCAGCACCCCATCCTGCCTACGTAACAAGAGTAGTTTGTAACTCTCCAAATTCCACCTGAGTTCCCTGCCCAGTGGGCTCAACAGGGTTGCACCCACCTCCACTTTGGCGCCATCCGTTTGGCCCTATCCTTGCATGAACGAAAAGGTTTGCCCGTAGTTGCTCGGGTTGCTCTCCTCGATACTCGCTTCTTGGAATATCAGCATGCTTGCATTGGTACGGTTCAGACCACTCTGACCGCAGGCACAGTATTTGTCACTCTCTTCCCAAATTTCAACATGGCCTTGGCAGATCCCAACCTTCTCTCTGCTTTGAAGGTCCAGTTGCAGAAAACTGGTGCTCCTCAAACCACATCAGCCATAATTGCTACTCTACACTACCAGATGGTTTACATAGTACAAAACCATGCCATTGATCTCAACCTACCAAGTGCAGATGATGTTTTGCTTATCTCTGTTGACAACGACCAGACTTCATGTATTCACATCCATCGTCAGCTTCCAAGAGATCAGCTAGTCAAACTCCTTCCTGACAGTTGGGTGGCCAACTATGAAAACTTCACCAAAATTCCCGACCTGTCCAGTCCTCTGAGCCACAGTATACCAAGAAAAAAGATGGTACTGTCACCATTAAATTCACAAAAGAAAAGGAATACACTTTTTCCTCTGCTTTTCCATCATTTCCTATCATCTTGTGCTTTACCCCGTGTCCAACTGAGTCTGTGAGTATGGAAGACCCAGATCCTAAAGCTCATGTCCAATCCTTTGATGACAATGGACGACCCATCCATTATTACAAAGATCCTTCCGGACACTATTTTTGGGATGTTGACTGTTCCTGTTCCTCTTGTTTGAATCTAGAAGATGAGGATGACAAACCGTCCTCCAGAAGAAAGAAGAAGAAGAAAGATTCCATTTACCAAAGGTACCTAGACGGTGATCCAACCGTGGGTCCTCTTGGTGAAGACGGCGGACGCTGGAAATATATGGTTGAGTATGGTTCTCCCAAACCTCCTCAAATTTCTGCACCTCCACCAGCTTGTCCCCCAGATGAACCAAAGCCGCTACCTCCACCACCAAAGAAACCCATCACTTCTCCATTCTACAAACACATCCTCAAATGGGTAAAGAAAAACTCTTGTCTCATCAAACTCCCTCACCCATACACTTGCAATCCTAAACCTGAACCACCTCCTGTTTTACCCAGTATTTGCATGTTCCAACCAGAAGACTTCCCACCTTAACAGCTTGTCCCATCTGAAGAAAGCTCAGCCACTTTCAGATTCCCTCCTATTGAAAGTTTCTCTGATGCACAGCAGAAATACTCCCATTCTCCAAAGATCACAACTCCAAATGATGTTGATCTTCAAGGAAGACGGAAAGGCCCTACACCAGTTGAAGCTGTTCTGAATTGGCAGACAGAGAATGCTCTGGCCCAGAATGTAGGAATAAACACAGTGGCTACTCGTCTTGACCGGGTAGACCATGCTACATCTGTCTCAAAGAAGATATTGGAAGATTTCCAGAAGAGGCTGTACCTGATGGAGATAAAACAGATTCCTACAAGTCATTATCTGGAAGACCAAACTCCTGAGATTAAGAAGCTTAGACGCCAGGTCCAGATACTGTAAGAACAACATGCTCTTCTTGAGCAAAGGAATCTACAAGCCTTGGATCCATTTTTCTTTCCAACAGCAACTCCAAACCCCACATCCTTCATGTCAAGCTCTCCAGACCCCAACTCTTTTACAGATGTACTCAGCACAGCACCACCTCCTCCAAAAACGAACATCCTTGCTCTTCGGGATCGTCTTAAAAAGCTAGACCAAGAGTGTCGCGACCCGAAATTAGGTTTACGCGGGCTAATGGATTGTCGAATCGGCCCCCCACTCTGAAATGTGGATCGCGGGCTTTCTCGACGCGGGTCCTCCCAAGTCCATACCAAATCGTAACGGGAGTAAATTTTTATGCGGGGGTTTCGACGATAAGAGTCGATCGCATTCGACCTTGGTATGGTCGTGGTGGCATGTGCTATGTGTGCATGCATTTGGAGTCGCCATCGGTCCTTCTTGGAAGGTGGACCGGAAACCTCACTAATCGATTGGGAGAGATCGATCAGTTCTTCGGAACCAGAGATTTAGGGTTCGGGGACTTGGTTACGTTGGTTTCATTACCAACGCCCTTTCGGTACCTAACGCGAGTGACTTTCCTAACTAAGATTTCATACAGGCACAATTTTTGGGTGAGATAAGTCTGATTCAAGGGGTTTCATGCAGATTGGAAGACTAGTCCTATCAAATCACAATCAATATAAGGAAAGCGCAATCAAGTGCAAAAATGAACCACGTCAATGCACATCAATTCAAATCAATAGCCTCCTAGTATAGCCTTAAGGGCTTAGGGAATGTGTGATTTAGGATCAAGGGTAGACTGGGAAGATTTGGGGACGATTTGCTCGAAGGGCGAAATCGTCAATTTTAGGGAGGTTTTGGAGTTGAAATAAACAAAATAGGTCATGGCCGGTTGATCTTGGCCATTTCCTATTTTGGAGATTTTTCTTGAATTTTTCGGGATTTCTCGAGAAACGATTTTCGTAAAGGGCAAAATCGTCATTTTTGAAAAGATCGGGATTCGAAAGGCCAAACATAGGTCTTGACCAGTTGGTTGTGGTCATTTCCCATTTTCTGGATTTTTTTTTTGGAATTTTCAGGGTTTCTTGAGAAACAATATGCCAAAAGGGCAGAATCGTCATTTTTTGAAAGGATCAGGACTCAAAAGACCATAAATAGATCATGGCCAGTTGATTGTGGCCATTTCCTATCTTCTGGGATTTTTGAAATTTTCCCGAATTTTTTTTTTATTTTTTAATGATTTTCTATTTTTTATGAATTTTCGAATTTTTTATAATTTTTTTTGAATTCTGTTTATTATATTATATTAAAAAAATATTTTCCGGACCGGGTCAAACCCGGCCCGCGCCTCTCGGGCCCCCGGCCCGACCCTACGGGTCGGAGCCGGTTTAAACGACGCCGTTTTTGATTTTTTTTCAAAATTTTTTTATTATTTTAAAACCATTTTCCAATTTATCCGAATTTTTGAAAATTAAAACCAATCGGACGGTCCCCCGCCTTGCCACGTGGCACTACCCTAGCCGCCGAATTAATTTAATTTTGAAAATGTCAGATCGCGACACGTGGCGCAATCCCATCCGTCCGATCTATTTGATCTTGAAGCCACCAGATCGCGACACGTGGCGCATCCACGTCCGTCCGATCTAGGGTATTTTCGAAAGCATCAGATCGCGACACGTGGCGCACCCACGGCAGTCCGATCTAGTTTTTTTTTGAATTTTCGAAAATATTATTTATTATTTATAAAATCATTTATTTTTTTTGAAAATCCCCATATCGCGACACGTGGTAATTCGCCCACCGTCCGATCTAGGGTTTTTTTTTATCTTTTTCTTTTCTTTTTTTTTCTTTTTTTTTTTCGCCGCAGACCCGCCGCGGCTGACGTGGCCGCCTGCGTGGCGCCACGTCACCTTTGACCAGTCAACGATAGTTGACTGGTCAATGGTCCGCCGGAGAGGATGACCGGCGACTTGCCGGAACAGTGATTTTTCCGGCAAGTTCGTCGGAATCCTCGCCGGAAAATCGGGACCGAGCCCGAATCTTCGTGTTTTTCGCTCGTTTTCGCGGCATTCGACTCCTTAAGCAACCCACATCAACATACATCAAGAAACTCACAATAAAAGACGCCTGAAAACCCCCCGACGAACCACGAACAGTAACGATTTCCGGCGGGGGATTTTGCGAAACAAAATTTTCGCCAAACCTTTATTCCGATCATTCAAACAGCATTCAAAGAGTGTTTAGGGACTTACCTGAGGTCGCTTGGACCTCGGTGGCCACCGGTTTCGCCGGACCGAGCCCTTGGCTCGGTTGTGCCCCGGGAGCTCCGGCCATGGCTTTCCGACGAATGTCAATGCAAAATAAACACTACAGCATGCTTAGCAATGATTCTAGAACACCTTAAGAGCAAGGATGTGTCGAAACACGCTCAAACGAGACTCGGCCGTGGTCATTGTGCCTAGAAACGACCGGCGGGCATTTTGTCGAACGGTTGGCGGGCATTAGGGACAAACGACGTTCGGACGGGAAACGGGGGAATCTGGACCAAACCGACACGAGCTAACACCTAAACATCATTACAGAGATCCAGACTAGCGTCGGCATGCGGTCGTTTTGGCTCGGTTTTGCCGGAAATGAATTCGGACGACGACTCACAATGCTTAAAAAAAAAATAGAGTATAAAATGAGGTAGGGGACCGACCTTGGCCGAGTGTTAACGACGGCTCCGGGCTTCGATGACAATGCTTCGGGCTCCCCGGTACTTGTAGAACCGACGACGACGCTCGATCGCTCTCCCTTCCTCTCGGATCTCGCTCTCTCTCTCCCAAAATTTTCTAAACCGTGAACCTCTCCCTCCTCCTCTCTCTCTCTCTCTTCAACCCTTATAGGCGAGGGCGGTCCGGACGCCGAGGACGATCACGCCTTCCTCGTCCTGGAAAAGACTCCTGCTTCCTTCCGTTTTTGTCGCCGATCCGCCCTCTGCTCTGCCGAGTCTGTCCCATGTTCTCTGCGTTTTTGCGTTTTGTACGTGAAAATACCAGGTCTGCAACTTTGGTTGCAGACCCGGTTCGGTCGGGTCGGGTTGGGTCCGACCCGACCGATCCGACCGTCCTTTTTTCGCCCAATTGAGCCCTCCATTGACCTTTTTTCATGAAATTGACCCCAAAATCGGACTCCTCAGCACGTTTTCCATCTAAGATGAGTATTACCACGAGCGATTGAGTGGGAATTTGATGAAAACCCTAAATCGTGCCTAGGATCCGAAATCGATTTTCGCCAAATCAGAGGCTTAAACGATCAAATCAACTCAAATTGAGGCCACCAATGAATTCGACATGATGAAAACTATAGGGTAGGGGTATTTTATTTTCATGGGTGTCCCTAGAGAGAATTTAATTTTAAGATTCGCGAAACCGGGGACTAAATTGCAAAGAAATTTGTGCAATTATGTCCTTTTCGTCAAAATTGATCAAATTGAAGGTCGAATTGACCCAATAGCACATCAAGGCTCTAGATTATAATGTCATGGCTTGTTAAAAGTGGAAATTAAAAATTAGGGGACTCGAAAGGTAATTTTTAGGCTCGATTCGGGTTTATGTTTGTGAAGCAACATAGTGACCCAAGTCGAATTTTCAAGATTTATAAAGACCAACGTGATGAGGGAATTAAAATAAAATTATTGACTATTTTTCTGACCACGAATGGTATTTTTCTGATTTTTTTGGGTATTTTTATAATTAAATAAATAAATAAAAATATTAAAAATTTCGAAAAATATTTTTTGTTCAAAATTGGTTCCTAAGGCTAGGCCAAGGTTTCCAAAGTTGATTTTGTAATTTTATGACTTTTTTTGTTATTTTTAATCAATTTTAAGAAGTAAAATCGAAATGAAAGGTGATTAAAAATCTGGTGTCAACAGCTGCCCCTCTTTGAGAGTGAGCTCGTCAGAGGTCGCTTTCAAAGACAAAAATGACACCTGAGTCTTAACCGACTCGACTAGGGAAAAAGAAAGGCCATGACATTAGACTCTAAGAAACCCATCGGTGAAAGCTCGAATTTATCCCCGATTTGGTTCGACAACTTGAGCATGGGCCGGAGAGGGGGAAATTTACCTGGAGCTTGTTTACCTGTCCGCTGCTATGCTCGTGGAATATGAGAGTTCGTCGTTATGCTCCTGGGGCGTTGAAATCGCGGGCTCGGCTTCCCCTTTTTTGTTTTTTTTGTTTTTTTGTTTTTTGTTTTTTCGTTTTTTTTTTTGTTTTTTTTTTAACCTTCGTAGCTTCTGACTCGCTATACCAGGTTTTATTCCTCCCTTTGTAGCTTCTGGTCCGCTATACCAGGGTTTTCATTTCTCCCTTCGTAGCTTCTGATCCGCTATACCAGGGTCTTGAAAGTCTTTTCCGCGGCTACCGGCTGCACTCCATTCCGAAGGGTGAGAGCTTCGAGGCATGGCTATCCGGCGCGCGCTTCGCTGAAAAGGCGATCACCGTATCTCTAGGCGGCAAGTCGAGAGCTTTACGGGCTCCGATCTTGAACTGTGCTTTGAGACACCTCTGTCGTATATCCCTGTCTGGTGGGATTTGGGGTGGAAGAAATCTTCTGTAGCTGAAAATTGTCGATCCGGTCCGGAAGATGACAGATCCGCGGCTACCAACCTGTGAACACTTACAGAGAGATTTATCTAGGTCATCGTGCTTTCGAAGCGGCAAGCGAGCCTTTTGAGCTCCAGTCTTGGGTCGGCTTCTAAGCACCTATTTGCTTTAGGGGATCCCATGACGCTGACTAGTGGGGTCAGAGGGGACTTCTTAAATTTTCCTTGAGTTTTTCCTTTGAAAAGTGTTCTTCGGACGAGGGTTCTCCACGTCTGATGAGATTTTTGTTTTTGAAAGGGTTTTCCATGACGAGGGTTCTCCAAGTCAGAGGGGATTTTTGTGTTTTGAAAAGGATTTCCTTGACAAGTAGAGGGATTTTTTATTTTGAAAGGGGATTTCCTTGACAAGCAGAGGGATTTTTTCTTATTTTGAAAGATGATTCCATGAAAAGCAGAGGGATTTTTCCTTATTTTGAAATAGGGTTTCCTTGACAAGCAGAGGGATTTTTTATTTTGACAGAGGATTCCATGACAAGCAGAGGGATTTTTTATTTTTTGAAATAGGGTTTCCTTGACAAGCAGAGGGATTTTTTATTCTTAATGACAGAGGATTCCGTGACAAGCAGAGGGATTTTTTTATTTTTTTGAAATAGGGTTTCCTTGACAAGCAGATGGATTTTTTATTCTTAATGACAGAGGATTCCGTGACAAGCAGAGGGATTTTTTTATTTTTATTTTTTGAAATAGGGTTTCCTTGACAAGCAGAGGGATTTTTTTTTCTTGTTTTGATGTTGTCAAAAATTTTGTTCAGCCAAAAATTTCAGCGGGGTATGTTAATGATGTATGAGGTCATCCAAAACATCTTGCAACATAATATGACGATCAAAGCTCCTTTTAGGGAGGGTTTTGAATCAAATGATCTGAGATCGTCAAAAGAGTTCGGTTAAAACGCCAATTGGAGTACGCTCATCAAAGAGGGCTCCTTGCTATTTTTAGGAGGTTTCTTCTCACTTTCTCTCATTTTTGAAACACTCAAATTCTCTCTCGAACCTATGTTCAAGGTTTTGGAACTGTTCGCAGTGTATACCATCTGATTGATCGGAAAGGGACTTTTGAGGGACCGTAATGTTGGGTTCGGTCAATGGTTTTCAAAGGGGACTCGTGGTCGAGTCGAGGCCAATGAATTGAAAATCTTCATCATCTGCTTCGGGTTTACAAGTCAAGAACCCTGCAAAAATGAGAGAGAAATAGTCTTGCTCGTACCTCTTCGAGCGATGCTTAAAATCATTTAAACTCTACGTTAACTCAAGTGCCTTAGTCGAAAAAGACTTTCAAGGGTTGTAACGTAGGTGAGGATTGGGGACTGAGAAAGGCCTGTTTTTGGCTCAGGATATATGAAAGGGGGGTTTGATGTTGGTGATCATTGCAGATTTACCACCGATCTTGACCCTTGGATTGATCTTCAGAAAACACCCTCGTTGCTCAAGGACGGTGTAGTCGTCACTTGGACGTGCTCCGGCTGGGGATAACTTCATGACTTGATTCCCTTGGGCATTTTCTTTTACAAGTAGATTCCACTGGGGATTGACATTTGGGTATCCCGGAATCCTTTGGATGATTTATAAATATACAAGAATTTGAATGGGCATTGACCTTGCTTTTACCAGGCACTTTGCTTTTTGATGCCCGGGACTGCCCCCCCTTTTTTTTCTTTTTTTTTAATCCCGCATTTTCTTTTCTTTTTTTTTGGCAAGATTTTTTTAGATCATGCTAGACACACATGCGAACAAAATCTTAGCACATTGAAGATTTAACTTATGCCTTGTCTATAGACCCAGTTCTTTTAAGTTCTCCCGATTTGAGGTGGCGCCGTCTTCATCTTGGAATGGGCAATGATCACCAACGGGGTTAATGAAACGGATATGCAGGCTCAATAGGGCTGCGCAAAGGATGAGTGTGTGTAGGATAGAGAAGCGACCGCTTTTCGTCGTCCTAAAGCACTTAAATCACAGTACGAGTTTGAATGTGAAGAAACACTCGAAGATTGATGATGGTTCGAGCAAAAAGATTTCTAACCATTTACCTCATACCGCCGCTGGAATTCCTTCTGATTAGCCCCAACATGGGGTGGTTCTTGACAGGGTTATAGAATTGAAGCCTCCGCTCAAATTGGTTAACAATGGTTGACCTGCGGTGTTTGGGATAAAGAAAAGAATACCCTTCATCTTTTCAATCTAGGTAACCACTGCGAATGATCCCTACATCCGTGAACACGGTTCCTACGCTAATTCTTACTTCACTCATCACTCAAGTGTTTGTAGGGACATGTTTGGGCATGGGTTGCCTCTCATCGTCTGAGATACTCCTTTTGACAGCCTTAAACATTCCCTTTTGAGAATCCATTTCTTTTATCCAAAACGTCCCCTACTTGGATCCTTGATGCAACATGCATATTCCAATGCATGTGTTGGGATGATTCCAAAAGCTTATTTAATGCGAGTGCAGATGAAAAGATTTCAAGAATTTCGCATGCATTTTTTTACATGGACGCAGACACCATCTTGGAAGAAGTCTCGAAAGGGTTTGGGGGGGATTCCACTTTTTTTTTTGTGGATGAGGCACTCTGTTTCGACTGACGCCAGCTCCGGCGGTCGTGGAAGTACCTGTAAAAATGAAAATGACAGCATCAATGGTTACTCAAATCTGAAAGGGTTCGGGTTACAACCGATTCTCCTTCGCGTGATTTTCTGACGCGTCTCGTCCCGATCGGGGGGCGTCTCTCCGGCTGATCATCTCTCCTGGAGATTTCCTACACAGAAATGCGTATGTACATGTATGTATGCATGAGATGTACGCAGTGACTCGGGTTCTTTGAGAGAATGGTGCCGCTTGGGGTTTCCGATTCAATCATGGATAATACTTCTTGATCGCATCGGCGTTTACAGGATGTCCCAACTCCTCTCCGTCCATGTTTACAAGGATTAAGGCTCCTCCAGGTAAAACCTTCCTAACCACATACGGTCCCTCATAATTCGGGGTGAACTTGCCCCCAGGGTGTGACATGTTCGGGAGGGTCTTCTTGACGACAAGGTCGTCGGCTTCGAACATTCTTGGTCGAACTTTTCGATTGAATGACCTGGCGACTCTCTTCTGGTACGCCTGGCCATGGCAAATCACCTTTAGACGCTTCTCGTCTATCAAGTTTAGCTGTTCATGTCTCTGCTGGACCCATTCGGCTTCACTAAGCTCGACTTGAGATAGGATCCTCAGTGATGGAATTTCTGTTTCAACTGGTAGGACTGCTTCCATGTCGTACACCAGCGAATAAGGCGTTGCCCCGGTAGAAGTCCGAATCGAGGTTCGGTACGCCATCAGCGCGTAGGGTAGCCTCTCATGCCAATCCCGGTAGTTCTCTGCGGTCTTAGCCAGGATCTTCTTGATATTCTTATTTGCCGCTTCTACAGCTCCGTTCATTTGGGGTCGGTAAGGCGATGAATTGAGATGGCGGACGTTAAAGCTATTCAAAAGGTTATCCACCGTCTCATTGTTCAGATTCGAGCCATTATCCGTCACGATGGCTTGAGGGGTCCCGTACCTCGAAATGATATCTCGCCTTATGAACTTAGCCACGTTCTTCGCGGTCACATTAATGTAGGAAGCGGCCTCTATCCACTTGGTGAAGTAGTCTATCGCCACTAATATGAACCGATGCCCATTCGATGCCTTAGGGTTAATTGGCCCGATCATGTCTATACCCCACATCGAGAAGGGCCAAGCTTCGGACATCTGGTGCAGCTCAGTCGGAGGCGCGTTGATTCTATCTCCATACACCTGGCATTGATGACACGACTTCGCGTACTGATTATAATCCGATTCCAAGGTCAACCAGTAATACCCTAGCCTCATGATTTTCTTGGCAAGGAGATGGCCATTCATGTGGGGACCACATTCTCCCTCATGTATTTCACTCATGAGTGATTTGGCTTCATTGGCGTCCACGCATCTAAGGAGCACTGAGTCATAAGACCTCTTGTAGAGAACTTGGCCGCTGAGAAAGAACTTACCGGCCATCTTCGATATGTACTTTCTATCTCCTGCTTGAGCGCCTGGATGAAATTCCCTTTTTGTCAGGTAATTCTTAATGTCATGATACCAAGGCTGATCGTCAAACCCCTCTTCAACCACCATGCAATGCGCCGGCTCTTGGGTGATGCCAATCCTTAGCGGCTCGATGTCCATACCGTTCGTTATTTGAAGCATGGAAGACAAGGTAGCTAGCGCATCAGCGAAGTGATTCTGCGTCCTCGGCAGGTACTCGAAATCAATGGCTTCGAATTCTTCAGTCATTTCCTCCAAGAATTTATGGTATGGGACAAGCTTAGGATCTCTCGTTTTCCATTCGCCTTGGGTTTGTAGGATGATTAGCATCGAATCTCCATACACCTGTAGCTTCCGTACTTTCATGTTAAGGGCCAACTGTAGTCCCAAAATACAAGCTTCATATTCCGCCACATTATTAGTGCATGAGAATGTCAACTTCGCGGCTACAGGGTAGTGTTGGCCATCTGGAGATATTAAGATTGCCCTAGTACCTGCCCCGGCTAAATTGACCGCGCCATCGAAATACATAATCCACTTGTCATCTGAGAGTGTCAGAATATGACCCTCGGCTTCCTCTTCTCCGTCGGGGGTGTCATGACCTCGTGAACTCTCTGCTAGCATATCGACGATGGCTCGTCCTTTCACTGACTTCTGATTCGAGCTCCTTATGTCAAATTCAGACAAGAGTACCTGCCATTTGGCCAATTTTCCCACCAATGACGGCTTCTCTAGCAGGTATTTGATCGGATCATTCTCCGTGAGTAACTGGATAGTATGGTGGAGAGTGTACTGCCTCAACCTACGGAGTACCCAGATTAGCGCGACGCACGTTTTCTCTATCTCCTGGTATTTTGCCTCTGACGCGGTGAACTTCTTGCTTAAATAATAAACTGCTCGTTCTTTGCCATCTTCGGGATTCGTCTGAGCGAGTAAAGCCCCCAAGGACTCATTATGAATAGTGAGGTAGAGGGTCAGAGGAACACCAGGAATCGGGGGCACCAATATCGGCGGATTAATCAGATATTCTTTAATCCTGTCAAACGCTTGTTGGCATTCGTGGTCCCACTTGATTCTAGCGTTTTTCTTCAGGAGCTTAAAGAACGGCTTGGCTGTTTCTGAAAGCTGGGATATAAAGCGGGCGATGTAGTTCAATCTGCCTAAAAGGCTCCTCACCTCCTTAACTGTTGAGGGGGTCCCGAGATTAAGAATGGCTTGGACCTTGGTGGGGTCAATCTCGATGCCACGATTGCTAACTATAAACCCCAGCAACTTGCCAGATCTTGCCCCAAATACACACTTCGCGGGATTCAGCCTCAGCTGATACTTCCTGAGTCGTTCGAACAATTTCCTCAACACTGCGGTGTGATCTTCACCACATCTGGACTTCGCTATCATGTCGTCCACATACACCTCTATCTCTTTATGCATCATGTCGTGAAAAAAGGGTAACCATCGCCCTCTGATAGGTTGCCCCAGCATTCTTTAGGCCAAACAGCATGACTTTGTAACAGAAAGTGCCCCAGGGCGTGATGAATGACGTCTTGGCTTTATCCTCCTCCCTCATACGGATTTGGTTGTAGCCAGAGAACCCATCCATAAAAGAGAACCGTTCAAATCATGCCGTACTATCGACCAGGAAGTCGTCTTTGGGACTAGCCCTGTTCAAATCCCGGTAGTCTACACAGACTCGAACTCTCCCGTCCTTTTTCATGACAGGGACGATATTAGCGATCCATTCTGGATATGCAATTACTTCAATGAACCCCACCTTAAGGAGCTTCATTACTTCTTCAATTTTCTTTGCCGGCTCGGGTTTCGTCCTCCTAAGTTTCTGCTTTTTAGGAGGAATACTAGGATCGGTCGGTAGCCTATGTTCCACAATGCTGGCGTCCAATCCTGGCATGTCCGCATATGACCAGGCGAAAATGTCCTGATACTCTCTGAGGAGTTCAATTATCCTAAACGCCTCTGTCGATGATAGACTTTCACCGATTTTCACCTCCCTGACATCCTCTGAGGTCCTTATGTTTACTGAAATGGTACCCTCGGCGACGGGTGGTTTGGACTCTTCATGGCGATCCCAGCTATACCTTAACTCTCCCAGATTCTGCTCTTCATCCTCTTCTTCGATTTGGAGGGTAGCTCCCTCTCGAGAACCGAACCACGTAATAACCTGCTATGTATGCTTGGAATGGCATGCCTGAAATGTCACCAAGATGGTTAGTTGACATATAAGGAAAAATCCATGGACGGTGCATTTCTTTGGGAGATGTTTTAAGATAAAAGATTAAAACTGGAAACGTGAGATGGGGGCTAGTCCTCATATCATTGGACATCCTTGCCATCCCAAAATTTTGGAAACTAGGAGACGTGTGGGAAATCAGGTCTCAGGGCTCTTCTTCTCTTTTCATCTCTTCTTTTCTTTGTACCATTTCCTTTGTCTCATTCGGATCATCATCGACCGATTTGTGGCCCCCACACGTCCCCATTTTTTTGATTTTTTTGATTTTTGATGATTTTTTTGTGTGTTTTTCTTTTTTTTCTTCTTTTTTTTCTTTTTTTTGCAATAATATTAAAACGTAAGACATAGGTGAAAGCTCGAGGCATCTAATGTGGATTTAGATGCGTCGAAGAGAGGCAGAAATCTCTTTACTCAAAGATAGGAGCGTTGCCGTCGAACGATTCGATGATGACGTTGACGGAATCCTCCAAGAACAACCTGAACAAATCGGGCTCTTCCTCCGTGGTATCTATTTCCTCGTCCTCCAGCCACTTGGACGCTTCATCGAAGAACCGACTTAGGGGAGTTTCGAACATCTTTCCTTTGCCCTTCCAGGCGTTTGATCCCAAGAACCGTCCGCCATGACTCCAACTGTGCCTATAACTGTCGGGCTTGCCCCTTTGCTCCCTTTTAAAACCCAGTCCATTCCGACTCTGAACTGTAGCCAAGGTGATCGGTTCGCGGATCCCTTGATGCCGCTTGCCCAGCCCCAATCCAGGGATGAATCCATGTTGACTTAGTATCGTGCCTGCCATGATTGATGGTTTAGAGTAATTTGGTACCCTGGTAACTATGCCCGCCGGCACGTGCATGATGTACATCCTTTCCAAAGCATGAAAGCCCGATTCTTCTTCAGTAGCCGGCTCTACTCTAGGAATGGTGTTTACCTGGCCTGTCATGTAATCAGCCTCCGAGTGCACGGTGACTAGCTTGTCGTTAATCACCATTCTGACCTTCTGATGTAAGCTGGACGGGACGGCTCCCGCTGTATGGATCCAAGGCCTTCCTAGTAACATTCCGAACGACGCCGAAATATCCATAACCTGGAAGTTGATTGAGAATTCGGTTGGGCCCACGATGACAGTTAGCTCGATCTCTCCAATCACTTCGCTTTTTGCCCCATCAAACGCTCGAATGGTGGATTTCGACGCCTTGATCGAATCTTCCTTTACTCCCAACCCTCTAAGCGTGGCCATAGGGCATATGTTAAATGCCGATCCATTGTCCACTAACACGCGCGATACCCGTTTGCCATGACAGGTTACGGATATGTACAGTGCCTTGTTATGATTTCTGCCTTCCGTCGTGAAATCTTCGTCTGAGAAGGACACTTGATCCTTCAGAAGGATAGCACCCACGAAATCTTTCAATTGAGTCTCATTGATGGTCTCAGGCACATGTGCCTCATTAAGTACCTTTAGAAGAGCGTCGCGGTGCTTTTCAGAGGTCTTGAAGAGGTCTAGGAGTGAAATTTGAGCGGGCATCTTCCTCAGCTGCTCGACTACTTCAAATTCGCTGGTCCGGACGAGGGATAAGACCTGCCTGGCGTCCTCTTCAGTTACTCCTTTCTTCTCTGCAACATCCTCCTTGTGAATAAAGCATCTTCTAGAGCGGGTGATAGCGTCCACATCGCCAGTGCCATAATTCCAGTGGGCTGCCTTAGAGTTATAAGGTTCCATTGCGGGGAGAACGATTACCAAAGGATTGTCCTTGGTAATTTTGATGTTGGGGGATTCATCGGCCTCCTCCGTCGTCTCATTGTCGTCCTCGAGTGCCGCGTCAAACTCAGCGAGATTAATTACGAGCGGGCCTGCCCTTTCCAATACACAGATGGACCCGTCCAGGTAAAGTTCTTCAGAGTTATACCCACCTCTTGGACTAGGGGGTACGCTTCAATTGATCTGGGTTCAGATTTGGAGAGTTGAAATTCTTCATTCATCCTCTTTACGAACTGGATGGCGTTTTCCGTTCTAGAGACCTTCGATCCTCGGGCCTGATCTTGTTGTTGGGCCCATTCGACTTTTTCCAACTCGTCCACCAGATGGGCAAAGGAACGATACCAGTAGGATCCCATGGATGTCGCAGTTTTACAAGGCACAGTTTTCATGAAGAATTCAATCAACTCCTCCTCAGTCAAGGGAGGATATACCTTCGCTGCAACCTTTCTCCATCTAAATGCGTACGATCGAATATCTTCACCCTTTCCTTTCTCCATGAGGGTTAGGTCTCTGCGGCTGAAACAAAGTGGTTGATTAACGTCAAAGCGCTCAAGGAATTGGGTTATGAAGTCGTTCCATGTGCTAAGGCCACACCAATCCAGCGTGCGGAACCAAGTGAGAGCTGGCCCTTCCAAGCTTAATTCGAAGTTTCGAATAAGCGTATTCCCATCCTTGTCAAGCCCAGAAACCGCTTTCAGGTAAGACGAGACGTGCGCCCTCGGGCATCCTTCCCCGTTATAGGTCCGACGGAAGGCGAAATTGTCGACAGGCCTTGTTGAGGAAGCTTCGGCTCGGAGATATAGAGAGCTCGTCAGGGCTTTTAACTGGGCGAGGCCATCAGCTAGCTCGTAGTGTCGTCCTTCTAATTCGTTGAGCTTACAACCCTGCCTGTCTATCTCTTTCCGGTGTTCCATTGGCGTAACGATACTCTCTTTTGATCCCTCAGCTGCTACTCGTTGGACCAAATGAGTCAGTATGTCTACCAGGTCAGACATTCGTGTTTCCATTTCAGCTAATCGCGTAGACATCCACCAGTCATTTTCCGCTCCCTGGGTCCATGTGAGGGCTGCTTCAGTGGTTGTATCGGCTGTTTTCGATTCTTGGGGATCATCCATACCCCCCCAACCATCAGGAATCACTTCTTTGAGATCGTCGAAGAAACCCGGAGGAATAGAATACGACACCTTGAAGTTATAGCCTCCGCTGTCTTCCCCCAAATTGTCAATTATTTCCCCTCTCTGGAGAGCTTCCCGTACAAACCTCCTATCACCTTGTCGGGCTTTCTTTAAGTTGTGCTCATATTCATCCAATTTCTCAGCTTCTCCAGCATCTTCGATGTTCATCAAATACCCCGTGGGGATGTCCCAGGTCTTCCCTCTTGTGGCTTTCAGCGAGAATTGGTTTGAATCCAAATTAATCCTGGTGTAGCATCCTGAGAAGTTACGACTGTCGGTCTTGGCGATAACGCCCATGTCAGCCAGCTTAGTCAAACAAGCCACTTTTTGATCCTTCGCGACTTCGTCCTGTCCAGGATATTGCGAAGCTACGGCTAGTACCGCCTCCATCCTGGGTACATTGACCAGAAATTCTAAGTCACCCCCCAAATCGACGTCAAATACGGCGTTGACAGTGTGTTCAGGTAGGGGATTCTGCTGAACATTGGGACTTGCCCCGTCAAACTCCAGGAGGTTATGGTTAATGAGAGCCTGTACGTCATACTGCAAGGCCCGACAATTATCTACGTTATGCCCCTTTTCACCCATGTGGTATGTACATGCTTGGTTTTCATCGAATCCGGGGAACCTGGGTGGCTTCATCCTAGGCGGTTTCTTGGCTAGCAATCGCGCTTCCAGGAGTTTGGGGAGTCATTTTGACATTAAAATTGGCAGTGGTGTAAATGAGGGAGGCTCCCTCTTCTTAGGCTCAGGATACCTCTGATTTGCCCAGGAGGTGTTCCCCCGGGTCGGGGTCGAATCTTCGAACTTCCTTGGCTTCGGGGGGTTAGAGACGAAGGCCACTTCAGAACCTGGCTCGCGCTCTTTCTTTATCGGAAATTGTTGCTTAGGAGCTGCTTCTGGTACACGCCTTTCTCGTATTGCCCATTCGTGTCTCTCTGCCACTTTGATCAAGTGCGCGAAGGTCTGACACCCAGAGGTGTTCAGTTTGTCGAAGTAATCGTAAGGTAAGGCCTTCAGAAAAATATCCACTAACTCATCCTCGGGGATCGAGGGTTTGACTTGGGTGGCCAGTGCTCTCCATCTCTGTGCATATAAGCGAACGCTTTCGCTTCTCCCCTTGGCGGTCCGAAGTAGGTCCTCCCTCGTGGGGGCGGTCATCGCGTTAAACTTATATTGACGTAAGAATTCCCCTGCGAACTCATCCCAGTCATCGTACTTCTGAACATCCAGCTCCACGTACCAAGACAAAGCGGCTCCGGTCAGGCTCTCTTGGAAAGTGTTGATAAGGAGTGGTATGTGGTCTGAATATTTAGCCATCTTATACAGATAGTACTTCAGGTGAGTTTTGGGGCAACCCGTCCCGTTATACTTCCTTGAAAAATATGGTTCCTTATAGTCCGCCGGGACCTCAATCTTCGCGAAGGGTGTCATTTTGTCATATTTGGACAACTCAAACCCCTGATTGGTAAAACACTCCTCAATCTTAGCAATCCTCCTTACTCCCTCATCGAGTTTTGGTACAGCCTTCTCCTTTTGTTTTTCCTCCAGATCAATTATGACGGGCGGGACCCTTGGCGGAACTTCAACAGTCGGGACCTGATCGGGAGTAGTTGCAGGATTTATCCCAGCGGACCCACTCGCATCAGAAGCGGTGGGGATATACGGATTTGCGGCTTGGTTAAGGTCAATCGGTGGAGGATGCCTAGCATTAGCTGCAGTGAACAGGGCCTTCATCTCGGCCATCATCTCAGCCATTTGGTCCAATCGTGTTTCCAGAGTTCCAAAGCGAGCATCAACCTGCTCCTGCTCCATTTGGGCTTCCAAGCGGGCTCGAGCTCGAGTCCTCGTGATCAAAGGTCACCTGTTTGAGAAGGCTAAAGTCAGGTTTGTCGAAATGAAAGACAGATCATATGGTATGCGACCTCCTCATCCGCATGTCGCGGTGCGGACAACAGTCGGGTCGTAAGTACGTTCCCCTGCCCCAGGCTTTTTACATCGCCCGTACAGACAAGCCTGCTGTTAAGCAGGGAGTAATCCATGCTAATTACGATGGGGATTTTGAAGAAATATCTTGATAATGCATGAATTAAGAGCGTTCATTACAACTAAAAAGGCTCTCGAAAGAGTTTGATTAAGATGCGATATGTAAATGCTCTAATATTCTAAACTCGATGGGAAGTCACGCTCTCCAGGCCTGGTCGCCCATCGTTGGTCATCTTTCGGCACTGTCGAGAAAGTGCAATCTTCACCCGTAAATCACTTCGTCTTCAGGATAGGTGGATGGTCCTACAGCCTCTGGTATGTACGGTTCCACTCCTGGTACAGACGGGAACACGTACTCTGGGACATACGGCTCGACAGGAGTCGGGCGGATCCTTTTGAAAGCTCGGATGTATTCCTCAGAAGCCCGATGGAGGTCCATCTCGGGGCTCATCTGATCTGGCCACTCCACGACTTGAGGGGGGGAGTCTTTCAGCGCTTGCTCAATGCCATCAATCATAGTTTGGAGGCGCACCCTAGTCTTCTTGGTGATCGGCCCTTGGGGAACATCAAAGGCGAACTCATCAGGAGGGCTTTGAGGTGGGATTTCATGCAGCATACCAAACTGTCTGACAACTCTGATTGGGTAATACGATACGGCTCCGGTAAGTCCCAACAGCGGAATCGGTCCTCCATCTTCAGTAGCAATGCGAGCCCTGGTCATCTTCGGTCGCCTCAGCCGCCATCGGAGCTGTCCAGGTTCTAGTTTCTCAAGGAATTTGTACCAATCATTGAAAGAACGATCGGTAATGAGTGATTGGCATTTGACAAAGGATTGGATAGGGTGGATATCCTCATCGATTCGGTTGCAACCCGCGCGAAGATTGAGGCTTTTGAAATGAGAGGTGAGCCACATGAAGAGAATGCTGTTGGACGCTTGGAAAGCGGTCTTTCGAGCGGACTTAGAGTGTTCAAGAGCGGTTTTGTAGCGGCTCGGGGAGAGGAAGGTCTCAGCGAGGATCATGTAAGAGTAATCTAATTGGTCACATGCCTGCTCGACTATGTGAACAATGAGAGGGTTGAATGTGGTTTTAGACGTGGGAAATAGGACGAACCCAAAGAAGGCTAGGATGAAAACCTTTCTAGCTCTATGACCTGTATCGACAGGTAGGTTGGAGTAATTGTCGAACAGGAACGAAAAGGGGAATCTGTTAGAGTAAGCCTTGAAGATTTCTTCGACCTTGGGAATCTTGAGGCGAAGAAATCTGGAGAGTAGCTTGGATGGATCGAGGCCCAAAGGAGGCTGGACTAGCTGGTCTCTGAACTTCACCCCGATGACGGTCGCGTACTCTTCTAGCGTGGGCGTGATCTCCAGGCCTTCGAAATTGAAAGTCAGTGTGGTTGGGTCCCAGAATCGCGCCGCTGCCTGTATGAGTGCTGGTTGATATTTGACCTTGAGGAGGTCGACAAGGTGCCCCAGCCTCTGCTTGACGTAAGTCTGATTAGCCTCGTTGAGGCGCCCCCACCAAATCAACAACTCTCTGCGCGGGACGGGCATGATCTGGATGTCGTCTCTCCCCATTGAGTCTAGAATATAAAAATGTCGTCCACAAATTAATTACCATGGATTACTCGGTTATTAGATTCGTTTAACTCATTATTCTCTCTTGATGTGACGAGGGTTAGGGTCCCTCATTTAATCAAAGGGAATATCGAATGAGGGTTCCAACCCAAGTCTCATTAAGGTGTATAATGAATTAGACGGAACTAATGATGTGATGCAGATGATATGCTCATGCAAGATATGGACTAATTCAATTTCATGTCTCCAGCGCCATGAAACGGGGATTAGATTCTCCGACTTGCGTTGGAAACGTCAAGTGTGAGTTCTAATGATGGTTTCATTTGTATGAGACATGCAATTGAACCAGAAAATCCGAATGGTTGAAAGAAATTCCAGTGTTACCTTCCGATATCAGGACGCCTATAAATGACTCAAAGACCAAAGTACCGAAGGTAGAGGGGAGTTCCACAGGCGGATGCTCCTTACAGACTCGAAGACTTAGATAATTAAACAAGGAGACAGTCAGAATGTGACCCTAGAGAACCTAAGGAGATGCCCCAAGTCGGGTCTTCGGGGAACGTCGCCCATCGTCCATGCTCCGATTAGCTCGGGTCGCCGTCTTCATCAGATGAAATGTCTATGGGGGTGGAAGAGGACGGCTGGCTTTCGGGAGACTCTTCTTCGTCCGACGAAACCTCGATGATTTCTGGAGGGGATGCTGGATTTGCTCTTATCCTGCTGAATATGTCCCTTAACCTCAAATAAATGTTCCACATCTTTTCCTTTTCGTACGCGAATTTATGTTCGCGTTCGAGTTGCTCGACAGACTTGGTGTAGAAACAGTCCGTTCCTCGGATAAGGTTGCGTCCAGTAAGTGCCCTCCCTTGGATAAATCGGAAGGAGTTGAATCCGTTGAATGTCTCGGTAGCTCGATGACGAATGGCACGTCGCTCGTACTGGAATATCACGGGAATCTTGGACCGACTTGGAGAGACCATCTCTACTCTATCCATACTATAAAATGGAATTAGACTCAACCATCGGATTTAATGAATGCAGCATGTTGTGCGAAATCAAAGATGGCAGACAAACTAAATAGAAATGGAAGGACCTTAACACAATCGATACCTAATGAATTTTGGTTTTAGGTATACCAACCTGTCGCGACCCTCTCGAGATTCGCCGTGGGCTCTCGAGGGCTAATGGGTCGTCCAGTCTGGTCGGACGCGGGCCTCTCCCAAGGCCCATTACCCAAATCGCAACGGAGGTATGCGTAGTCGACCTTCAGTGTGGTCTAGTGACATGTGCTAAGTGTGCATGCCAGGGAGTCGCCACCAATCATTTTTTGGAGGGTATGATTGGACCACCCTATTGAATAGTCGGGAGTTTCTATTCAATTCTGCGATAACCAGAGAACTGGGTTCGGGGACTTAGTTACGTCAACTGTCAGAGTTGACGCCCTTTCGGTACCTAAGTTGACTGAATTTTCTGACCTAAGATTTCATGCAGATGAGTGGGGTACGAGTCCAAAATCTAGGAGTTCATGCAGATAGGAATGACTATCATAGCAATCACAATCAATAATAAAGTGCACAAATCGATGAATTCAAGTGTACAAATAAATCACATGGCATTCCTAATAAGGCCATATTGGCCTAGAGAAGCATCAATCAGGCTTAGGAATGATTTAGACATGATTTTGCCCATCAGGGGCAAAATCGTAATTTTGAGACAAAGGGGACAATTTGCCCAAAAAGAACAAAATCATCATTTTGGAATGAATCCGGAGTCAAAACAGGTTTGGTCACTCAATTGACCCATTTCCTATTTTTTGGCAATTTTCGTGATTTTCGGGAATTTTAGAAACCGATTTACCATTCGAAGGGTAAAATCGTCATTTTCTAAAAATGGAAATGAAATGTGGAAATATTAGACATAAGGTTTAACCACCCATCTGGCCCATCACCAAATTCTAAGCAATTTCCACAATTCATCAGAATATCAAAGACGATTTACCCTTTGAGGGGTGAAATCGCCATTTTGGATTAAATGGGAGAAAATCCCAAAAATGAAAACAAATCAATTTTTTTGTCATTTTCAGCCTTGGACAATTTTTATAATTTTTCTGCAATTTTTCTCAATTTTTTGTTTTTCTTTAATTTTTCCATTTTTTTGGCATTTTTTTTATTTATTAATATTTTTTATATTTTCAGAAAATATTTTAACAAAAAGCATGTCTTTGACAATAGATAACACTCAACCAGATAAATAAGCTAACCACTAGACTGAAACAAATAAATACAAATCAAGTCTATAAATGCAATATTTTAGAAAAAATAATCCTGATATACGGATCGGGTACGTAAAACATACCGGATTGGACACCGGCCTTCAATCGCCCAGCCCCAGCCTGCGACCATCCCCATGCCCGTTACCTGTCGATCACCATTAGAATGTCGATAGTCAATTTCACAAATTAAGACTAAAAAATAAAAAATTAATTAAAAAATTAAAAAATTGGACACTGTTCATGCACTGTTCCAACACTGTTCATGCACTGTTCCGACACGGCTTCGACACGCTCCGACACGGCTCCGACACGGCTCCGACACGGCTCCGACACGCTCCGACACGTCCGGACACGTTCCGACGACGGGGTGGTGACCCGAGGTTGTTTCTGGGCTCCACCAGCGGCGTGTAGGCTCCATAAGCTCCGAGGGAGGAGGTAGGACTCCGGGGCTGTCGCCGGAGGCGATAGCGCGCTTTGGCGATGACGGATTTGGCCCGATCCGAAACAATCCCGAACCAAACTCCGAAACGGGTGGAGGCCGCGGGTCTTGGGTTATTCACGGCGGCTTTGAGGTACGACGGCTAGCGACGACGGCGGAAGGGTCGAAGGCGAAGGCAAATAGTGCACGAAGGTGAGGATTCCATTTTTATTTTTTTTTTAAGAAGAAGAAGAAGAGGAGCAGGAAGAAGAGGAAGGATCGTCGGCCAAGAAGAAAAGAAGAGGAAGAGGAAGAAGGAGAGGAGACGGATGATGGGAGGGGGGAGGTGAATAAAAAAATAATAAATATAAAATAATAATATAATAAAATATTAGAAAGTAATAATAATAATAAAATAATCAAAAGCGAAGACAAAATGATTATTCATCTTTTCCTTTTAAATGATGATGTTTTCAATCCTTTTCCTTTTAATTATTACTAATATTTTTGCCAAATTCAATTTTATGGTGATCAGAGAATACCTAAAATCGAACCTGAATTTTACTGTTTTATGAGGTCAGAAAATAGATAAAATAAAAATAAAAATACCGACTATTCTTATATAATTTTTGTGACCTCAAATATTATTTTTCTTGATTTTCTTCTTTTTTTTTGTATTTTTCGAAAATATTAAAAAAAATGAAAATTATGAAAATTATTTTTTTTGGTCAAAATGGTTCCTAAGGCCAAGCCAAGGCTTCCAAAGTTGATTTTGTGATTTTATGATCTTTTTTTGATATTTTTATGAATTTTTTAAAAAAATAAATAAATAAAGTTTGATCAAAATTTAGGTGTCAACACAACCCTCCATACACATACGTATGAGACAAGTGAGGCTTGACTCTAGAAATCAAAATGGCTCAGGTATGGACCTAACGGCTTCCCACTATTCGAGTCGATAAATTCGTCCATAAGCGCAATCCACAACAAATGGATAAAAGAATCGACTTGAATAGTGAGCGGGATCAAATATGGTCAACCCAAGCGCAAATCCACGCTAGAGCCTCGCATATCGATTCCCTATCTATGGCTACCTAAACAGGTGATTTCGCGGCCTGGGTTTGGGCGCTTTGTGCAAAAGTGTCGTGATCCTCAAATATGCAGGTGAATCATGCACGGCAGTTTGTATATCAATCAGCGCTTCAAATTATCCACATAACATACATTCCTACACCCAACCTGCATAAGACAATGTTAATCACAGACTACTCCCCTTATCACTCCAATCTGCAAAAATATTTAACACCTATCGTAAGCGGACTTACCTCGCCTTCAAGAGCGCCTACAGAAAACATGTCAGAAAATCACTCAGCGTTTTAATTACGGCCTAAGTCCACTTGAAGTCTAGAACCATAGGTTCTAGGGTTTAGTCCCCAGCGGAGTCGCCAGTCTATCGCGACCCGAAATTAGGTTTACGCGGGCTAATGGATTGTCGAATCGGGCCCCCACTCTGAAATGTGGATCGCGGGCTTTCTCGACGCGGGCCCTCCCAGGCCCATACCAAATCGCAACGAGAGTAAATTTTTATGCGGGGGTTTCGACGATAAGAGTCGATCGCATTCGACCTTGGTATGGTCGTGGTGGCATGTGCTATGTGTGCATGCATTTGGAGTCGCCACCGGTCCTTCTTGGAAGGTGGACCGGAAACCTCACTAATCGATTGGGAGAGATCGATCAGTTCTTCGGAACCAGAGATTTAGGGTTCGGGGACTTGGTTACGTTGGTGTCATTACCAACGCCCTTTCGGTACCTAACGCGAGTGATTTTCCTAACTAAGATTTCATACAGGCGTAATTTTTGGGTGAGATAAGTCTGATTCAAGGGGTTTCATGCAGATTGGAAGACTAGTCCTATCAAATCACAATCAATATAAGGAAAGCGCAATCAAGTGCATAAATGAACCACGTCAATGCACATCAATTCAAATCAATGGCCTCCTAGTATAGCCTTAAGGGCTTAGGGAATGTGTGATTTAGGATCAAGGGTAGACTGGGAAGATTTGGGGACGATTTGCTCGAAGGGTGAAATCGTCAATTTTAGGGAGGTTTTGGAGTTGAAATAAACAAAATAGGTCATGGCCGGTTGATCTTGGCCATTTCCTATTTTGGAGATTTTTCTTGAATTTTTCGGGATTTCTCGAGAAACGATTTTCGTAAAGGGAAAAATCGTCATTTTTGAAAAGATCGGGATTCGAAAGGCCAAAGATAGGTCTTGACCAGTTGGTTGTGGTCATTTCCCATTTTCTGGATTTTTTTTGGAATTTTCAGGGTTTCTTGAGAAACGATATGCCAAAAGGGCAGAATCGTCATTTTTTGAAAGGATCAGGACTCAAAAGACCAGAAATAGATCATGGCCAGTTGATTGTGGCCATTTCCTATCTTCTGGGATTTTTGGAATTTTTCCGAATTTTTTTTTTTATTTTTATTTTTGAATTTTTTAATGATTTTCTATTTTTTATGAATTTTTGGTTTTTTATAATTTTTTTAAATTTTGTTTATTATATTATATTAAAAAAATATTTTCCGGACCGGGTCGCGCCTCTCGGGCCCCCGGCCCGACCCTACGGGTCGGAGCCGGTCTAAACGACGCCGTTTTTTATTTTTTTTCAAAATTTTTTTATTATTTTAAAACCATTTTCCAATTTATCCGAATTTTTGAAAATTAAAACCAATCGGACGGTCCCCGCCTTGCCACGTGGCACTACCCTAGCCGCCGGATTAATTTAATTTTGAAAATGTCATATCGCGACACGTGGCGCAATCCCATCCGTCCGATCTATTTGATCTTGAAGCCACCAGATCGCGACACGTGGCGCATCCACGTCCGTCCGATCTAGGGTATTTTCGAAAGCATCAGATAGCGACACGTGGCGCACCCACGGCCGTCCGATCTAGTTTTTTTTGAATTTTCGAAAATATTATTTATTATTTATAAAATCATTTATTTATTTTGAAAATCCCCAGATCGCGACACATGGCAATTCGCCCACCGTCCGATCTAGGGTTTTTTGATCTTTTTCTTTTCTTTTTTTTTCTTTTTTTTTTTCGCCGCGGACCCGCCGCGGCTGACGTGGCCGCCTGCGTGGCGCCACGTCACCTTTGACCAGTCAATAGTCCGCCGAAGAGGATGACCGGCGACTTGCCGGAACAGTGATTTTTCCGGCAAGTTCGCCGGAATCCTCGCCGGAAAATCGGGACCGAGCCCGAATCTTCGTGTTTTTCGCTCGTTTTCGCGGCATTCGACTCCTTAAGCAACCCACATCAACATACATCAAGAAACTCACAATAAAAGACGCCCGAAAACCCCCCGACGAACCACGAACAGTAACGATTTCCGGCGGGGGATTTTGCGAAACAAAATTTTCGCCAAACCTTTATTCCGATCATTCAAACAGCATTCAAAGAGTGTTTAGGGACTTACCTGAGGTCGCTTGGACCTCGGTGGCCACCCGTTTCGCCGGACCGAGCCCTCGGCTCGGTTGTGTCCCGGAAGCTCCGGCCATGGCTTTCCGACGAATGTCAATGCAAAATAAACACCACAGCATGCTTAGCAATGATTCTAGAACACCTTAAGAGCAAGGATGTGTCGAAACACGCTCAAACGAGACTCGGCCGTGGTCATTGTGCCTAGAAACGACCGGCGGGCATTTTGTCGAACGGTTGGCGGGCATTAGGGACAAACGACGTTCGGACGGGAAACGGGGGAATCCGGACCAAACCGACACGAGCTAACACCTAAACATCATTACAGAGATCCAGACTAGCGTCGGCATGCGGTCGTTTTGGCTCGGTTTTGCCGGAAATGAATTCGGATGACGACTCACAATGCTTAAAAAAAACAGAGTATAAAATGAGGTAGGGGACCGACCTTGGCCGAGTGTTAACGACGGCTCCGGGCTTCGACGACAATGCTTCGGGCTCCCCGGTACTTGTAGAACCAACGACGACGCTCGATCGCTCTCCCTTCCTCTCGGATCTCGCTCTCTCTCTCCCAAAATTTTCTAAACCGTGAACCTCTCCCTCCTCCTCTCTCTCTCTCTCTTCAACCCTTATAGGCGAGGGCGGTCCGGACGCCGAGGACGATCACGCCTTCCTCGTCCTGGAAAAGACTCTTGCTTCCTTCAGTTTTTGTCGCCGATCCGCCCTCTGCTCTGCCGAGTCTGTCCCCTGTTCTCTACGTTTTTGCGTTCTGTACGTGAAAATACCAGGTCTGCAACTTTGGTTGCAGACCCGGTTCGGTCGGGTCGGGTTGGGTCCGACCCGACCGATCCGACCGTCCTCTTTTTCGCCCAATTGAGCCCTCCATTGACCGTTTTTCATGGAATTGACCCCAAAATCGAACTCCTCGGCACGTTTTCCATCTAAGATGAGTATTACCACGAGCGATTGAGTGGGAATTTGATGAAAACCCCAAATCGTGCCTAGGATCCGAAATCGATTTTCGCCAAATCAGAGGCTTAAACGATCAAATCAACTCAAATTGAGGCCACCAATGAATTCGGCATGATGAAAACTATAGGGTAGGGGTATTTTATTTTCATGGGTGTCCCGAGAGAGAATTTAATTTTAAGATTCGCGAAACCGGGGACTAAATCGCAAAGAAATTTGTGCAATTAGGTCCTTTTCGTCAAAATTGATCAAATTGAAGGCCGAATTGACCCAATAGCACATCAAGGCTCTAGATTATAATGTCATGGCTTGTTAAAAGTGGAAATTAAAAATTAGGGGACTCGAAAGGTAATTTTTAGGCTCGATTCGGGTTTATGTTTGTGAAGCAACATAGTGACCCAAGTCGAATTTTCAAGATTTATAAAGACCAACGTGATGAGGGAATTAAAATAAAATTATTGACTATTTTTCTGACCACGAATGGTATTTTTTTGATTTTTTTGGGTATTTTTCTGATTAAATAAATAAATAAAAATATATAAAATTTCGAAAAATATTTTTTGTTCAAAATTGGTTCCTAAGGCTAGGCCAAGGTTTCCAAAGTTGATTTTGTAATTTTATGACTTTTTTTGTTATTTTTAATCAATTTTAAGAAGTAAAATCGAAATAAAATGTGATTAAAAATCAGGTGTCAACAAAGAGAAAAAAGTAAAAAGTAAACAGACCTTTTTTCCAACTCCTTCAGCTCCACCGGAAAAATCTCCTCCTTCATCTCCTCATAAACCTTCTCACTCCTGCATGGTTTCAAATCCCTTGAAAAATTTTCTTCGAAACCAGGTTCCTACCATCTCCACAGTGAAATCCATAAATCCTTCACCCCCAGTTACTCCTGAAATCTCTATCAGCGAGCCATCTTCCATTCCAGATACTGAATCCTATGATTCTAGCACCCAGTCTGTTGTGGCAGATATCATGATGGTTGACCCTGCAGAGCCAATCATTGAAGAAGAAATGGAAGACCAATTTGAAGTTGAACATCCACCTCCACCTTCCCAACCTTACCATGACCCATCGTCATCAACCTATAAATCCTATTCGTCAAATTTCTTCACTTTGGATGATATCCCTTAGGCTTCAAGAATTTTATTCTTGGTTGATTACAAGAAACCTGAAGGAACACAGTACTTATGATGTTCTTCTTGAGTTTATCACTCGATTCACTGGTTCCTTGAAAGATTGGTGGAAGTTAGCCCCAGAAAGAGACCAACTTCAATTTTTAACCATGTCCTTTGATGAAGCAATTCAGCTGATTCATCTTTTCTTTATTGGCCAACCCCAAGATTCGAAAGAACTCAAAAGAAAAGAATTCTTTGAAATAAAATGATGTTCTCTGGCCAAAAAGAACCTAGATCGACACTTCCGAGAAATGATCAAGCTTTCTACCAGCTTGGTTCTGATCCTAATCTTAAGTCAGTATTCATAACTTCCATCCCTAAAGAGATTAGTCAAGTTGTTGAGAAAGCCCTGAAGCTAAAAAAACAAGACCATCACAGATGTGACTTTTGGAGAAATCCAACGGTCTGTCCACCTTGCAATTGAAGAAATGTGCCACAGAAGAGAAGTCTTCAGAAGTTATCTCTGGGAGAATCGTTCTCTCGAAAAGAATTGTGACAATCCTCATTGGAAGATCAAGTGCTCAAGAAATTGCAGTGATCCCTCTTGTGCTGACAATAAGAAACGCAAGCACTTCAAGAAGTTCTCCTTTGAGAAATTCTCTTTTGAAAAACGAAGACCTAAGAAAGGCAAGTGGAAGTTCCTTCGAAAAAAGAAGCGGCATCATTTATCTGCTTCTAGTTTCAAGAAAAAGAAGAAATCCGACCGATGCTACATCTGTAGCAAGAAAGGGCACTTTGCAAAAAACTGTCCCCAGGCAAAGCGCCAAGGAAGCTACATGATCCAAAGATTTCCTCCACTACAAGGATCCCTTTGAATGACGAAGATATCGAGTCTGTCTTCTCTGTTGAGGATGAACCTTCACCCGATACACTTTTTGCCATTCAAACATATTCCTCAGACTCTGATGAATCCCCTGGTGATATCTTTGTATTTTTCCCTGATACTATCTCTGACTCCTTTCATGTCCAACCTGTTTTCCACTCTCCATATATCCCCATCCAAATTCACACCCCAGAAAATGACAAATCCGTCCAAGTCATTGCTCTCATTGATACCGGCGCGGCAGCATCACTCATGGATATAAAAGTACTCCTAGAAGAATTCTGGACGCCTTACACAAGGTATTTCCATTCTGCTTCCGATGATACTTTTACCACAAAATTTCGTAGCAAAATCATCACCCTCCAAATATTTCCAGGCTGTTCCATAACCACAAAAATCCTTGGTTGTAATTCTCCAGATAAAGACCTCATCATTGGTTGGGATGTTCTAGCCAAGCTTTCCCAGCTCAGAATTAAACCTACTGGTTTACAATTTGGTGACCAGTTTCGTGAATATGTGGATATCTAGAGAGACTTTTCATTATTCAGCCAGAAATCCTTGATCCAATTACCCAAAGTATCTTATCTTGTTGTTCTGAATCTCATTCCCAGTTTATCCAAACCTATTCAAACCATCTTTGAAAAAATCCCGACTTCTTTGTCAAACTCCCATTCAAGAAAAGTGAAGATGTTAATTCCACAAAAGCTAGTCATTCTGGTATGAATCCTGAACATCTTGCTCTGGCCGAGAAAGAATGTACTGACCCGCTCTCTCAAGGCCTCAATGAACCCTCTGATTCACAATGGGTTTGCGAAGCCTTTTATGTGAACAAGCGAGCAGAACAGAATCGCGGTAAGCTCAGATTGGTAATCAATTACCAGCCCTTGAACAAATTCCTCCAAGATGACAAATTCTCTTTGCCTCACAAAAACTCTTTATTTGGTAGCCTAGCCCAGGCTAAGATATATTCAAAGTTCGACCAGAAAGCAGGTTTTTGGCAAATTGGCATTCATCTTGATGATCGTCCTAAAACTGATTTTTGCATTCCAAACTAGCATTTCCAATGGACAGTTGTCCCCTTTGGTCTTAAAACAGCTCCATCTATTTTTCAGAAAGCCATGTGTAGAATTTTCCAGCCAGTTCTCTCACATGCACAGATTTACATTGATGGCATTCTCCTCTACAGTTCTGATGAGGAATCCCATTGTAAATTACTCTCACAGTTCGTTGAAATTATCCAAAAACATGGCATCATGTTTTCCCAAAAGAAAATGATCCTTGCTCAAAAGGAAATTGAGTTCCTTGGTATGCATTTGAAAGAAGGAACTTACTGTCCAGGTCCTCACCTGGCAGAAGAACTCCAAAAATTTCCCTCTGAGAATTTGATAGTTAGCCAAATCCAGGCTTTCCTTGGAATTGTCAATTATCTCCGAGACTTTGTGCCAAAAATCTCTAAAGCACTCTATCATCTTCAGATGATGTTGAAGAAAGATGCTCCCCCATGGGGATCGAAGCAAACACAGGCTGTAGCTCATCTCAAGGAAATCTTGCAGCATCTCCCTCTTTTGCAAATTTCTTCCACTGGTCAAAGAATTTTGCAAACAGATGCTAGTGATAAATATTGAGCAGCCATTCTCCTTGAAGAAATCCAAGGTAAGCGCTTCATCTGTGCTTACAAAAGTGGAAGATTCATCACTGCAGAAATGCATTACCACTCCACTTTTAAGGAGATTCTCGCAGTCCAATATGGCATCAAGAAGTTTGAATACCACCTTATTGGGTATCACTTTTTGGTCAAAATGGATATGTCTTCATTTTCCTCAAATGCTCAATTTCAAGCAGAAACAGATTCCCCATCCGCAATTGTTAAGGTGGGCCGAATGGTTCTCCGCTTCCTTTAGTTAAAAGAAGCGGAGACAAGCCTGAGCGAGATGAGCAGGTATGCTATCCTCACAAACACAGCACTCCTGGCCTTAAAAGGGGACTTCTTGTTTGCTCACTCAAGCCCACTCTTGAAGCTCAACCCTTAAGGTGCCAGATATTTCTGTTTCAACAGGTTCCACATAGTGGCAAGTTGAAGAGCATACTAAACCAAACCAATCGTACTACTGAGTCAACAAGAGGATTCAGATATGTGAAAGACCATGCTTATGGGAAAGAAGAAGAAAGGAAACTTTAGAAACTTATGATATTGGAAAGCATACTGATATTTCACCTAAGATGGGTTCTCCCCGATTACAATGCCTTCGAAGGCCTTTATAGGCTTACAATCCTTCAAAACAAGCTTCTGACAACAGACGGACAAATGCACGAGAAAAACTAAAAAAATCTTCAGGTGAACAGTGTTTGCTACAGTGCCAAACAGTGTCTGCTACAGTGATTTTGTTACGGTACCGTGAACAGTACCGTGAACAGTAATTTTCGCAAAAAGTCTTCTGAACCTGCATACAACATTATTCTGACAAACGCAACAACCATTAGACTTATAACAAAGACTTTCTATCATAACTAGATGGCGACATAATACATGCACGTGAAACTGGGTAGTTCAAAGCCGACGACGATCTGGATCCGGGTGGTAATTGGCATCGTCAGAGTCAGAGCTGTCTAGGCCGTCTTTGTCCTTTTTGAATTTATTCCAATACCACTGTTCTTAGAGCTGGGTCAGTCCAACATCTGGGTCTTCGTCTTCAGTGAGTGATGGACTATCTTCTTATTCTGCCGCGTGTCTTTCGCCTGACAAAATATCTTCCATGGTGACTGGGTCTGGTGGATCTTGTCGAGATCCTTGATTAGAGCTGGATGGCATCTGAGGCTGAGGCCATAGTTGGAGCTGAGGCCACGTGTACGAGCTGGATGGCTGGTCCTGGGTGCTGGATACAATGTCTGGTGTAGGGTATGAGTTTTGTGACAATTGTCCTCCCCAAGGGTCTTGAGTTTCAGGAGTGTCAGTGTCCATAGAAGAACTTGGCTGGTTGCTTCTATAATCTTCAAGAGCTTGAAGTACCTGAGAGTGCATTTTGGGCCTATCCCACGAGTGGTTCATGTGATGATATGGCCAAATTTCAGGAGAAATTTCTTGATTTTCTTGACATAGGACTCGTTGGAGTTCTCTATACTCATACTACATCAGTGTGATGGACTTGGGAAGTGTTGTGTAGATTCGAAAAACTTGTCGATGGAGATTGGGCTTGAATGTAGTGGTGCCATAATACAATGCTTTTTCTCGGACATCTCCGATTGGACTGAAGAAAACCCAAGATCTGTGAAAAAGGACTGTGAAAGCCGACGACGATCTGGATCCGGGTGGTAATTGGCATCGTCAGAGTCAGAGCTGTTTGGGCCGTCTTTGTCCTTTTTGAATTTATTCCAATACCACTGTTCTTAGAGCTGGGTCAGTCCAACATCTGGGTCTTCGTCTTCAGTGAGTGAGGGACTATCTGTCCCGTGTCTTTCGCCTGACAAAATATCTTCCATGGTGACTGGGTCTGGTGGATCTTGTCGAGAGCCTTGATTAGAGCTGGATGGCATCTGAGGTTGAGGCCATAGTTGGAGCTGAGGCCACGTGTACGAGCTGGATGGCTGGTCCTGGATGCTGGATGCAATGTCTGGTGTAGGGTATGGGTTTTGTGACAATTGTCCTCCACAAGGGTCTTGAGTTTCAGGAGTGTCAGTGTCCATAAAAGAACTTGGCTGGTTGCTTCTATAATCTTCAAGAGCTTGAAGTACTTGAGAGTGCATTTTGGGCCTATCCCACGAGTGGTTCATGTGATGGTATGGCCAAATTTCAGGAGAAATTTCTTGATTTTCTTGACATAGGACTCGTTGGAGTTCTCTATACTCATACTGCATCAGTGTGATGGACTTGGGAAGTGTTGTGTAGATTCGAAAAACTTGTCGATGGAGATTGGGCTTGAATGTAGTGGTGCCATAATACAATGCTTTTTCTCGGACATCTCCGATTGGACTGAAGAAAACCCAAGGTCTGTGAAAAAGGACTGTGGTGTGTCTTCTGGGTCAGCTATTCCACAATTTCGCTGAAAGATGAAGTGTTGTTTCCATGCTGTTAAAGGCTGGAACCAAGTGAGCATTTCTGTCAAAACCTTTTGGTTTGAGAAATCTCACATGAGTGCTCTAGACAGGACTCGGACAATCTTGTCTGTGGAAAATTTAATGGCAACAACATATACGTTGAGAAAATACCAAAAGAACCATTTGAGGTTTTCAGGGAAATCTTGATCAGGAGACCACCGCAAACATGGATAAATAGATAAGCAGGATTAAGACCATGTGGTCCTAACATTAATCCACCATAAGTGCTGAATATGCGGTTTTGGTACTCATTCATGTAATACTTCAAATTCTCACAGAAATTATTTTCTGCAACTTGCTTGGGTACTTCTGGAGGATAAGTGAGAGTATTCCATGGTGTATCTCGCATTGGTGTGGTACGAAATGTTCTTGCATCCAATGGATTTCTGCGGACATATATGTTGATGGATTCAACTGGCTGCTTAGGTCTGGACAAGAAATCTGCAAGGACATTCTTCTTACCTGCTATGTGTTTAGACCATGTCATCTTGCTGAGGTTGGAAAAACCGTGTCATCATATTCAAACTAAGGTGAGAGTGAGGAATGAGTGAACGTGAGATCGAGTGAGGTTGAAAGAGCCATAAAGGTCGGTTGGATATAAGCAAGTTGTAAACTCTTTCATTGAATGCAGCTTAACACATATAGTAACTCAATCCATCGTAAATAAATTTTTACGGTTCCTTTTTGACAGCGTCTAATCGCGATTACTTACTATCTAGTTCCAAAAGATCACGGCCCAGTATACTTTTGTTCCAAGAGATCTGCGGTTCAATCATTCAATGTGCCTTCGCTGTGAACAAAGGAACTGAAATGACAGGCCGAGAGTTGCAAAAAAAAAAATAATAATCTACCGGCTCTCTTGGCCTGAGATATTAAATAACAGAAGACCAGGCCAGGCCTTTAATACTCTGATGACCCTCATATCTGCCTCTTTCACAACTGCACTTTGCATTTACTATGTCAATTTCAAAGTTGTTAGCAGTTAGGAGAAATCACTACCAGATCGACCAGGAGGGTCCCCAAGTACCGCCTTCATCGCAAGGTCTTGCCTTTCGCTACGTAGCGGGCTCTGACAACTCATGTGGTGGTCCAAGTGGTCTATTCCAAAACATGCGTTTTTCGATGCTTTGGTGAATGAATAGGCACTCTCTGGTTCTGGTTAAGCAAAGATGTTTATTGGCATAAGCCGCCAGGCGAAACCCACAACGCACGGGCACACAATAATTGGACCCCAAAAAATGGTGGCAAAGAACAGTAAAAAGGGAGCAGAATGTGTTTATTTTCTTGACTCAGTATTGTGGAGGGAGAAGGATACACAAAATAATTCATTTAGATCAGGCATATCTGATTTGGTTTTACAGATGTGACCCGGAAAAAAGGAACGGCAAAAAAGGAGATGCCTCTGGTTCTTTTAGTAGATCGCGGCCCTCTATCTTACTATATGCAGCTCTGTTTTTTTTTTTATACACATGATCTCCAAATCCTTCCCTCTAACGAAATGATTATGATGGAAATGTCGTCATGATACCGCCTTCGATCTCCTTGTGGTATTTCAAGCAAATCATGAAACTCGATGCCTGCAATAAAGCGAAAGCCAAAATCTTAATACCATTCGGTTATACTGGACGAAAGTAAACGATTTCCTACTTTCTTTGTGTTGGCTGTGTCGACACACGTACCGGCTTTCTTTGCTGCACGAAACAGCACTTCCTCAATGAGATGTTGGGCAGGGTCTCCTTCGGGTTGCAACTCGATGAAAAGCTGAACCTCAGAAACCGCTTCTTCATTCGTGAAGTATTGATAGAGCCCATCAGAAGACAATATTAGAAACCTGTCTTTGGGACCCAACTTATGGTGGTGGAGGGCTGGTAAGCAAGTGAGGTATGGGGAGCTTCCTACATAGTCGATTCTGAACATCTTCAGCAGTGCATTGTTCCACTTAGGCTGCAAGCCACGGGGGAAAAAAATCTCATGTAAGAAACCAAAAAAGAAATTGTGCTTTAATTTGGACTGAGAATGCCCCCAGTATGTTCAAAGAGCAGAGCAACTGGATGAGCATAATAGGCTAATGGAACTCATCCGAGATATACTGACCCTTAAATCCGATAAAAATAATGTACTTATGAAAATGGTGAGCTCTTGATAAGAATATGTACATTGCTAGAAAGAGTCATTTAGGCTTCATCATAGCTACTGTAAGTTTTCGCCATCATGTAATACTTCAACACATCAGGGATCATAATCTCTATATCAGGATTTCACCATACCAGCTGAAGGAGATTCTTTGAGGACATCTGACAGACAACTCTGTCCTAAACAAGGAAAAATATTGCTTGTTCAAGTTGTTACTATTACTAGAAAGAGTCATCGTGGTGCATAATCTCTCTCCCAGTCCAACTACTTCGACAACTCGCTTCTTTCCCCATCTCTATGATCCTGATCCTAGAACAAGTCACGGCATCTATTCTTATTAGCCGTCAAATGATATACAATGCATGAGCCCTTTCATAGGAGACTCTAAACTGTATCAACAACCTAGATGTCCAATGGATAGATGAAATTAGAGGCAAAATAAGCCAAATATAATGTCATGAATCTAAGAATATCCATGCTCACCTGTTTGAGAAAGCCAGCACCAAAAGCTCGGGTGACTTTCAAGGAGCCTTTAACTCGATCATTCACCAATGCAGAAGCATCATCAGGGTGCTCCTTTTTTATTCTCTGAACTTCCTGCAATGAAAAACATGCCAAAATAAGCAAATAGACCCATGCATTGTAATTCCTCAACAATTAATCAGCCGATCTGTCGTCCACGAAGCCAATCAATGGTTAGAGAAAACTAACCTCTTCCACATTCGTGCTGTGATCCACACTAAGCTGAGATGCATTCAACCTGGGCATTCCACCAGGTTGGTCCCAATTGGAAGCTTCGATGTCATATAAAGTTTCTTCCTTAATCTTTTCCAGGTCTTGCTGGACCTTGCCGATCCTATAATCTGGCTCCGCCTTTTGAGCCAACACTGCTCGGCTATCGCCCACGTTCATCACATAAACATCTTCCCCTTTCATCAACATCACAAGTACACAAGAGCCCATCAATGCCAATTCAGGATTTTCCACAACCATCTTATCTGCAATATCCAAAAAGGCCTCCTCTGTCTTCTTGAGAGCTTGAGAGAGCGCTTTCAACACGTCACAGTGATTGATCGATCTGCCATCATGCGACCCCGATCGACTCAACTGTTCCTTTAGCCTGCGATCGAGCTCTAACCGCTCCCGGTCCCACTCGCACTTCCACCTCCTCTGATTCTCCTCCCACTTCTTTCCTGGTCCTCTGTGCTTGCTCCGTGAATTCGAGTTCTTCTTCCTCTTTGACGACCAATCAGAATTCACATCTATGCTTGTGCAAGGATAGTTCTCTTGCTCAAAGCATGGAGACCATGGAGAACAGGGGTCCCCATTCCAATTCGTCGGTAGATGATACTCATCCCAAGAAAGTGACTCCTTCATGTCTGGTCTAGAATCTTCAGGAGCCAGAACAGGAGTAAGATCGTGGTTATCATCATCCCACAACAATCCCCTGAGCTCCTTGTGAATGGCAGGGTACAGATTGGACAACAGAAAATCGGGAGCATCGGGGCCGTTAAACCCGTCATAGATCCCGACGAAGACCCACCCGTGTTCCTCCGAGACGACGACGTGGACGCGATCCTCCCCTGCTTTCCCTTGCGCCCACTGAACATTCTGCTGACCCTCCAAGGAATCATAATCCTCTAAACTCCCTTCACTGCTCAAGTTAACACTGCTAATCGTCAAGTTCTCATTGCGATGCTGTTGATGCTGCTTCTCTGCTCCCAACATCCAATCAGGCTCTTTCACGGCCTTAATAGGAGCGACTAGCGAGTTCTGCCCGCGATAAATGGTCTTCGAGATTGCCTTCCTGATCCCCCGAATCAGCGACCCTTTTCTTGATTTGTGCCTGAACGCAAAAGCCCCATGCGAGAAGCTCCTCTTGAACTGATCGGAGCCTCCGTTCTCCAAAGGACCCGAGAAGATGCCCCGATCCAACGGCCCGGACAAGAACCCCCTCTCAATCGGGCCCGACAGGAACCCTCTCTCCAGGGGACCCGACCCGGGGACCCGATCGAAGTTGGCCAGTAGTGGACCTGAACTTACGAAGCACCGGGGAATTGGTTGGAGCGGGATAGAAGAGAAAGACGTCGAGCTCTCGAAAGTCGAGGACTTGTCGATGCTTCCATAGGAATAGAGATCAAGAATCGAAGTGGAGAGCGGCGTCGACGCGTTGGCGCTCACGGAGGCTCCGGAAATTGCACGGAAGGTGGTTGTCTCTTCTGAATGGATCTTGGAGGAAGATATCCGGGTCTGGTCTGGTCGGACGTAGCAGAAGGAGTGGCCCAGCCCCTCGTCGAGAGGCTCGGCCACGAGGACCGATATGTCGTGCCTCCGGCGAGAGCCTCCGTCGCCGGTGAAGCAGACGCCGAGCTTGCCAACTCCGTTACCCATATCCAAGGGAAAGAATAAAAATGAAAGAAATCAAAGAACCAATAAATCAGAAGCTCGGCGACATAAGAATCTCAGGTGAAGAAGAACGAGATTCGATGTTTTGCTCCGCGCTCCTCAGCTCAAAGGGTGGATAACAAAGGATAAATAATTCATGCTCGACGAAAAATGTTGATAGAGAAGGAAGCTGAAGAAGAAGAAAAAGAGGAGGAGGAGGCGAAGTAGAGAGAGAGAGAGAGAGAGAGAGAGAGGCGTTGACTTTTGGATGGGCGGGTTTTGAAATTAGGGAACCCCAAAGGAAAAGCAATTTCGATTTCAATTTTTTTTTTTTTTGGTGGTCGTGTTTTTTCGATGGAAAAAAAATGTGCTTTGTGCCTTTTTTGGTGGGGCGTTGACTAAGGTTACGGGCTTAAGTAAACTCGCGGGTGGAGAGATTAAGGAACTCCAGCGCACGATGACAACCTCTCTTTTAAGTGAGCGAACGTCACGCGCGCATCTCGAATCGTCTTTCCGGAGAGAAAGCCGAGGATGGAGCTCACGCGCTGCGAGCGGGCGTGTGGATGGATGGGGATAAGGACTGGTTGGGGTGGGGAAGTCAATTAAATTCTGGGTACAACCTCAAAAAGTCAAATATCAAAAGCTCCCCCCACCATTAATAGGCCTGGAAAAGCGTGCATGATCACCGTTGGATCTTGCGGAGGCAGGGATTGATTGAGGACATGGTTGACCGACACGTGGCGGTCGTCCATTGCCTCTCGGGAGTTCCATTGTCAACTTGGAGGCTTCCTGGAGCACTCAAATTTTGGCTTGACTCTCTCATTCTCGCGTCTGCGAAATTTTATATATATTGTCGATTTTTAAAGATATTTTGAATTATTTAATGAGGTTAGTGGAGGTGGAGGTGGGGGGAGGTGGCTGCAGATTTCTCATTAAACTCACATTTACTGCAGCGCGAGGGTTTTAGGTGAAGCTGACTAATTAAGGCCAGTCTTTAAAGTTGACTAGGATTCGGTTGACCCTTTCTCAAGGGAATGTGAAAATTGATAGATGGAGGAATTTCCGATCTTTCTTTCTTTCTTTCTTTCTTGTCCTCAATAGCCCTTGGCCTCCCTCCTTTGTCCTTGTCCTTGGCCATGCAAGAAAGTCAGCCTATAAACGCGTACCAATTAAGTTAGGTATTTCTTCACATCATTAGGGATTCGGAACCATTCAAAGAAGAGCCTCCGCTGATGTTTGCCAAGTCGTCAGCATAATCGTTTCACCGCGCGGGCGGTTCGAACACTTAATAATGTGAAAAGAAGGCAAGCTGCATTTGTATCTCGAGATTTGATACTCTCTTCTTCTTCTTCTTCTTCTTTCACCTCTTAGAGAGGTTGTAACGGGATTAAACCGAACACACGCCAACGAAGCTGTCCGGACACTCGACCGGGGGCAAAACAATTTCCTTTAGGCACAGGTTGATGATGTCCAGCGGCCACTAATGTTGTCATAGCAACTTGTGCGCACGCCATGTTGGTGGAAGAAGAATGAAAATTCTGAAGATTTCCTTAAGTTGGAATAAACAAATAAAAACAAATAAAGAGGGGAGCTCAAATTTCCACTCGCATAATAATTATTACAAGAGCAATTTGGAGAATTCAAAGCGACCATCATTTAATAAGAGCATCCCAAGTGGAGAAGCCTGACGCTGCTCTGCTCACCCCACCTTCTCCATGCCCTTCCACTGACCCACCTCCCACTCTGCCCTCGCCCCCGCCCCTCTTTTAACTGAACTGCCCCCTAAAACATGCCTTTGCCAAAGAGCATGAGCATGATGATAAGTGGATGTTCAATTTGTTCAATACTTGTCGTGACGCTTACTTTTATTGCTCTGTGTTAAATCTATAGACCACAGGCTTGACTTACATATATTAGATTAGAGTTCCATTTAGGGATTTTCTTTGTTACTTCATTTTATTATAGGGCATGAAGTGGGGATGTCAATCTCAAAGAAGAGCTCGACCTCTCCGGCCGGCCAAATCTTCCTGTCGATCAAGGGCATTCTCATCTTTTACATTTTTTTTTTGAATTTTTTTTTCCTTTTTTTCCCCTCCCTTTTCGTCGATGGTCATTCTCAGACGATGGCTGGGCACCGAATACAGCTGGGCGAGGGCCACCCTCGCTGGCCAAACGTGAGTCTCGTACTCGCCAAATATTGGCCATATGCGCCTCAACCGCGGCCAACCCTGGCTTGGGCGAGGGGTCATGGGGCCTCGCTAGCCGTAACAAAGAAATGATAAAAGGAAAAATTTGATGACCCGAAAATCCTCACCTGCTTAAGCGTGAATTAGCATTTAGCGCGTATGTTATATGGTTAGTGAAAACATATGAAAGGCCATACCCTTTTTATTAGGCATGCCTACCAATTGAATACTTTGTATCCCATGCACTTGTGCCCGTATGGCCACCTTGATTTCTTAGTCTGCCGCATGCGCCAACTATGTACTCTGACTAAGGAAAGATTAAAGAAGAGAACAGATTTTGGAAAGTTTTCTCATCCGGTATGATGGTATGGGACGCTATAAAAATTGAAAAAAGAAGAAGAAAAAATCGAATAAAGCAAAGGAAAAAAAATGTCATTGGCCAGCCTGTGAGGTCAAGCCTTCTTTGAGAATGACATTACCACTTCATATCATTATTTGAAATAATGTTTCATTCGAGTAATTATTTGAGAAAATAAGAGCACTTCAGAGTTCAGACTATTATTTAATAAAATGAGGGCATTTCATGTCTTTATTTAGAAAATTTTCCTTTTGTTTTGGTCGACTCGATAACATTTTATTCATTAAACGTTTGGTTGCAAGATTAGAAGAAGGTAAAGTCGTTAGCTCATCTCCCATCCATCCATTTTGGACATATTAGTGGGCTTTTGACAATTACCCGATGGACCCTGTGGCTTCGCTGGCACTACATGTCTCGGTTGACTTATAATGCGGTCCACCTCGGCATCACCATTGCAGTTCACATACTAAACTTAAAAGAGCAAATCAATATCACCTGAGAATCAACAAGTAAAACGGGGCAAAAGCTGAAACGGATTTGTCCGTGTAGTCACGAGTCATTATAAAGCTGCCTGGAGACTAATAGTACAAGAACACGTACCTTTTTAACCTTGATTCCGCTAAGCGTAGTACAGATGATAGATTAGCAAAAGATTAAATCTTTTTCTTCCATCAGCTTGGAAAGACAGGCCAACGAAAACGAGGCGAAAGACCGATATTTCGGATCTCTAATCGGCATATGTGTTCTGATTCTTATCTTATTAGATGAGATTAGAGCAAGTTGAGGAACTTTTCCGCGAATGAAGCTTGAGATGCAAGAATATGAACAAAGGAAAAGGGAGGGCGGCGGGAAGTTGAACTTCTCCACGGCAAACCGATGTTAACCCAATGAACGCTTGGTTTTCCTCGGAACGGAATGTCAGCCATTGAGAATACACGCGATTTCAAAGTGTTTGACTCGGACCAATTGCACTTGCAACCCCCACCTCCTTCATGCTAAGATCGTCAATTGGCCCATCCATACCACGACCTAAGTGCTCTCATACAAATGTGCGGCTTTGACTTGAGATGGCTCTAGCTGTGAAGAAAGAAAGAGAATCGAGAAAGTCTGATGCATCAACACTGATTTTCATGGTCAACACATTACGTTGTACGATCTCGCGTTCTTTCCACTCGATCTGGGGGTTTGAATTCCGCGCCATCCTTGTCCAAACATGTGAACGTTGTCCAGCTAAAGAAGCTTGTCATATGGGTTCTCCTTGCTGGACTGGGCAATCTGTTCCTTGAAAACTTTCGGTTTACGATTGAGAGGACTTCATACGAAAAGTGCAGCGAAGGTGATGAATGAACAAAAATTGTTTGGACAGTATCGTCATGGCAATCATGAACGCACATATAAATGAGAGTTCCCCAATCGAAGAGGCACATTTCTACGGATCGGGTTTGGGTTCTTCCGTAGAGCCATCGTGTTTCGTTTTTGTTTTTATTTTTTTTCCCGTTCGTAATAGCCATCGTGTTCGTATGCTCAGCAAGATGGGGGGAGAGCCCATGAATCATATCGCGGGCCACAAAAGCCCATGAATCATATCGCGGGCCACAAAATTTCAAAGTAACGAGCTGAAACTACTATTGTAAAAGACGTGAATATTGGATCGCGTATTAGGTTACGAATGGAACTATATGAGCTGAGCAAAGGGTAAGGGTCACACGAAAGCATAATAATGACTAGGATGACGTCATCGCAAAATGTTAGGCTTTTGGTGTGTATTATATTATCGAGCTTGGATCACCTGCCTTACTTTTTGTAAGGCAGGCTGATATCCACCACTCAAAAAATTTTCCCCCTATAAAAAGGGGGAGTGGGTGGTGGAGATCCTAAGGCTCCTCTGCCTTATCTCGTGTTGTACCTAGACATGGCGTGGGCTCGAAATCGGCCCGTTGATCGGGCCCACGGGCCCGAATTGGAACCGACCCAAAAAAAAGGGGGGGCGTGGGGGTGGGGGGCCCACTGCCCCCCCTCGGGAAGAGTCGTTTGGCTCTTCCCCCAGCAACGGGCCGTGCCGTTGCGAATTTCCTAAAAAAAAAACTCTCTATAAAAACCTCACAATCCTTCTTTATTTTTCTTGCAATTTCTCTCAATTCTATCCAATACTCTCAAGTCTCAACTCTCAAGTCAAATCCTCTCGATCCGATATTCTCTCTCAATTCCGTCTCAATTCTTTGAATCAACTTTCCGATCAATTCTCTCAAAAAATGGCAAGTGGAAGCAAAAATACTAGAAAGGGAAAGAGCTCGATGGAGATAGGAGAATCCGATTTTCCTGTTCATGAATATGATCCTCATGAATATGCATGTTGGGAAGACGACGATGTTCCCAATCCCGACGTCGAGCACATCGCAACGCAAGAAATTCTTTATCCTCCTACTGCCACAGGTGTCGAAGAATCGTCGATACCAAAAGAGTAGGGACGGAAGAGCCGAGAATCCGACTTATGGCTACACTTTGACAAAGGATGGAATGAAAATGAAGGTAAGTTTGATATAAGCTGGAAATATTGTCCGCAAAAATACAAACTTGGTAAAGGAGATGGCTATGGAACATTTCGTCGGCATCTGACGAAAAAACATCCAACGCAAGCGGAGATCGACACTAGCCAACAACAAATTTTCGGGTTCGCCTATCCCAACCCTCATCCTTTATTCCGTTTCACTAATACACTTTATAAACAAACATTAGCTGAATATGTTTCCCTTGAGCATACTCCGTTTAATACTGGTGAAAATTTTAATTTTAGATATTTGGTAAACACTGCGCTGGTTCCGCAAGCACCATCTGTTCCGAAAACTACTCTTAAACGCGAACTTAAACGAGTTTATAAAGATCGAAAAAATGATATGAAAATATTTTTTGAAGAATTCAAAGGACGTGTACATAGAGGTAGTGATATTTGGAGTGATTCTTGGAATATTAATTATTATATGGGTGTCACGTGCCATTGGATAGGTGATGATTGGGTTATTCAAAAAAGACTTCTTGCATTTCGAGTTTTTCCTGAAAGACATACGACCCATAATATTTATAGAATAATTAGGCAAGTTTTATAATAGTATGGTTTGAATAATAAAGTTTTTTCAATTGATTTTGATAATGCCGCCGCAAATACTGCTTCCATGCCCGAGTTAGAAATAATGTGTAAACCCTCTTTTGACGGATAATTTTTTCACATTAGATGTGCTTGTCGTGTTTTGAATTTATGTGTTCAAGATGGTTTACGAGTTCTTGTAACTTCTCTCCACCCAATAAATAGTGCAATTAGATTTTTATGGAGCCGCCATCAACTTATGAAAGCGTGGGGAAAATTTTGTAAAGAAAATAGGAGAACGGCAAAAAGGTTTCCAAAAGATGTTCCGACTCGTTGGAATTCTACCTACGAGATACTCCTACAAACTTTTGATTACAAAGATTTATTATGTTCATTTATTTCAAATGATGTTCCCGATATTGCTTTACTCCCGCAACATTGGGACGTTTGTAAAAAAAAAATTAGATTGTTTAAAAAATTTAATGATGCTACTAAAACTTTATCTGGTATTTATTATCCTACTACGCATTTATTTTTAATAGAGTGTGTTAATATTGCTAATATTTTTAATGCATATGAAAAAGATACTGACTTAGCTTCGAGTATTTTAGTAATGCGAGAAAAATGGTTGCATTATTATTTGAACATTTCTCTTGTCTATTTAGTTGGTATTATTTTCGATCCGCGTACTAAATTAGATGATTTATTAGATTATCTGAGTGCTTATTATTGTGATTGTTTACATTTGGATGAAGTAATAAATATTTCGATTATACAAGTAGAGGTTAAAGAAACCATAGTAGCATTATATAATGAATTTTGTAATAGATATAGTTTAAGCGACAGTGGATGTGAATCTGTCCAGCATATTGTCTTAGAAAGCGATGCGAGTATTTCACTACTTAGTAGAGGGTATAAAATTCTCAAGAGTAGGCAAAAAAAAAAAACATAAAGGGACATCAACAGGTAGTATTTTCGAATTAAAAAACTATTTAACAATTTATTTTGAGTTTAGCGATTCCGAAAACAACGCAGATTTCAAGATTCTTGAGTGGTGGAAGAACCATTCAACTCAATTTCCAGTTCTCTCCCTCATCGCGAAACAAATATTAGCGACCCATTCTTCAACAGTGGCGGTTGAACAAGCATTTAATGCTGGAGGATTAATTTTGGATCCCCGCCGTTCAAGATTAAGTCTGAAAGGTGTGGAGTATCAAGCTTGTATCGATGATTGGACAAAGGCTAAATTTCGCCAACAAGAGCTGGATCGAGAACACGAATTCTTCAGTGATGACTGTGAAGATACTACCACCACCACCACAACGGGTAGCGACGATTGACGATGAGGTAAGTTGGGGGTTACCAAAGCTAAGAGAACTACATGGGCTTTGATTCTTCTATCCCCAAGAAGATATGTAGGCACTTAGGCTGCGTATGGTAACATTTCTGTTCCTGGGAGCATTTTTTGAACAGAAACATTTTTTTGTGTTTTTGTTCAAAACTACGATTTTTTGGGAAAAAACGCGTTTGGTAAGTAAACAAAAAATACTTTTTCGGTCGCCGGCCGACGTCGGTGGCGGCCACCGACCAGCGGTGGCGGTGATCGCGGCCGACGACCAGCGGCGGCGACCGTGGCCGACAACCGGCGGCGGCGGCGACTGCGGCCGATGATCGGCGGTGGCTGCGGCCGGCGGAGGCGGCGGCGGCGACCGCGGCCGATGACCAGCGACTGCGGCAGCGGCGGCGGCAACCGACGACCGGCGATCGAGGCTGACGACGGCGACGGGCGTTCGGCGATCGCAACTGGCAACAGGCGTCCTGCCGCAGCGGCTGGCGACCTGCGGAGGCGGCCAGCTTTTAGCGAGGTAGTAGGCGGTAGCCGCGTCGGTGACATGGATGGTTGTTTCAAAAGTGTTCCAAAAAGTATTCGAAAAATCCAGAAGCAAGTTTTTTGTGTTCCTTCAAAAGTGTTCTTTGGCAGAAAAGTGTTTCGCGGAACACTTTCGGAATATTTTTTAACCATACACGTTTCTGTTTTTAGAACAGAAACACTTTCCCTGGCTACCATCCATACGTAACCTTAATGATAATTCATTAAGTTCAAGCCCATTCATTCTCTCTTTTTTCTTTCAATTTTTATTACAATGTACAATTTGATTATAATTTATAATTTATTAATTTTATTTTATTATTTTAAAAATAAAATTAAAAGTTCAGAACCGGCCGGTTCCACCTTTTGGCTGAACCGAAATCGGAACCGCCGGTTCCTGGAAATCGGCAATGTCTAGTTGTACCCAAAAAAAGGAGAGATCCTAAGATGGGGCCCACCTATTTTTTTGGGGCTAATTTCATCAACAAGTACGAGGGAACAATTACATTACATTAGAGACGGGCCTGAAATAATTGGAAAGATGACATCATCGCACGCCGAGCGTCAACCTCCGGTCGGACTACCCTAAACGAGCGCACTAGAGTCTAGAGATCTTCCCCAGTCTCCTCCTCCTCCGTCCTAGCCGAAGAGATCCAACGGTGAAGAAGATGGGCCTCCGAGTTTCACCGCATCACCAACCGTCCGACTTCGTAGGGTCATTTAGCTGGCTTTTTGTCCTGCCCTTTAGGCGAGTCTTTGACTCATTCAATCGGATCGGGGCCCATGTCATCAAAAACAGGACGAGGATGCAAACCCCATTTTCAAATCTGATTGTCTCTTCTTTGTCAAGATTATAACAATAATTACCCCTCTTTATAATTAATTAGAACAATTTGTATACTCGCAATTGAAAAACAAAAATAAAAAGGCAACTTTCATATGCATATGCGGCCATGCATGCATGCATGCATGGCTTCGAAATCTGATCAAAATGGCTTCATCCATGGACATCGCAAGATCTGAAGCACAGTTAAAAAATAAAAAATAAAAAACCGTGTCCATTATGAGAACTCCAAACTTAATTTTCCTTTTCAGAAAAGAAAGAAATTGCTCCCCCGATTACTTTAAAATAATAATAATAATAAACTCATGGACTACTAACCTACCAATGATTGTTTTCTACATCTTCATTTTTCATTCAATTCTTCCAGCTACGCGAGTGACTAGTGACTAACCCAAGAAGCAAGCAAAGCCATAAGTACATGGCGCCAGGACTAACGTAGGGTCACAATCTGCTTCAACGAGGACCAGCACAATCTGAACGGCAGGAACTAGATGTACATCAGGACAGCTCTTATGCCACGAGATTGTACGCCCAGACGACATTAACATCGTCCGTGAAATGCGCTGTAGTAGTATTCTAGATGAACTTAACACAAGCCGGTTCCATGATCTTATCTTCACGGGTCCAGACAGATATTTAAACCAAGAAAATGAAACAGTATATCCAAGCAATTGAGGTGGGATTATCCTCTCCGCTTTGCTTGCATGGTCCGATTCCTTTTCCCCACTTGATGGGGCCGATCAGAACACATCACGATTCAGGACCATAGAAGAAAAAAAAAATCCGAACAAACATTTTCTGGCATTTTCTCATCCGGCCAAACCAAACAGACAGAGGAAATAAAGGAATGCGAGGCTCCATGAAAGCACGGACGTTGCTGGAAGAAAGTGCAGTTCTTTAGGAAGGAAGGAGAAGGAGGAAGTGGGGGTGGGACGTTTGGGGAAAAGGATGAGGAGTTATGGGCTTTGTTTCTTTACCAGAGAAAGAGGCAATGGCAGTCCTGACTTGTATCTCCACATTGAAATCTGCTCTTCATCCCACAAAAGACTTCACGTGATCGCTTCTCCTTCTCTCTCGCGACTCCACGCTGCTGGAGGAGCTTCTGGGTTCATCTGGATGCGCAAAAAGTCCCGCGGCTTTTCTTTTCTCTCCAGTTTCTGCAGAGAAAGCATAGCAGAAGACAAAGCAGAAGCAAAAGGGACTATAAAGAGATCTCAAGCTCATTCAAAGAAGGGGGAAACGATTGCAGATCTCAGGACCCTTTTGATTTCTTCTCAATTTAGGCACTGTAGTATCAGTCCAACAAGAGAATGCAGATCGCAGGAATCAGAATTGGTGCTCACTTATTCCAAAACATTTTGACACAAATTCACTTCTCCTTTTCTTCAGCAGAGAAGAAAAAATGGTCGGCTTTCGCAAGCCGAATTCAATCCACCGTGTAAGAAGAAAGCAAAAACAAGAAAAGAAGAAAATTATCAAATTAACAATAATTGACAGGCGTAGCAAGAAAAAATTTATAGGAAAATAAGAATGAGCAAAAAAATGGGATTTAATCTTACACAGCTACATACACTAATATACAACACAAAACCAGCATGAGTCTCTGCACGCCGGCGACACAGCTTCCCGACCGCATCTCTTCCCTGGATATTGGCGGTGGCCCGTCAAAACCCCCAGGCGAATTCTCGGGCGAGAGTGTGATGCCGGGCGGGGGAGCCGCACTCATGATCGCGCCGCCGGACTTCGAACCCACCGACGGATTCTTCCCGAAGATCTCCCTTGGCAATAGAACCTTGGACACACCGAAAATGGCCACTGGATTCTCGTCGAAGACGGTCTGCGTCACCGAGGCTTGAACGATCCCTGTATCGATTGCGACCGATCCATTGACCCGGGAGATATTGAGAGTGTAGCTCCCAGCTCCCATGTCCTCCGTTGCCAATGTGGGTTGCAACGGATTCACGATCGATTCCAGAGAGCCGAGAGGGTAATAAGAATGCAAGACGTGAAACTTCAGCACCACGGCCTTCTTATCCGCGGGCAGGGACTGCAAGCTCTGGCTCGTGGGCAATTCGGAAAAGGCATTGTCGGTGGGGACGAAGAGGGTGATCCCGGCGCCGCCCTCGTCGGCCTCGAATTCCTCGACGACGCCAGAGGCGGCAAGCATGGATGCGGCGACGTTGAAGTTGTGGCCGTCGATTAGGGCTTTGGTGATGTTGAGGCCCAGGGGAGGGCGAGTCTCGGAGGCCATGAGGTCGAAGCCGTAAGGGACAAGGAGGGAATTGACGGTGAAGATGGAGAGATTGTAAGGGACGGTCTTGATGGGCTCGAGGAGGGTGGCGTTGGAGGGGGAGTAAGGGGCTGGGGAATGGACGGAGACGGCGCCGGTGGAGGGGTCGCGAGTGATGTTGAGGGAGCCGAAGTTGCTGGTGGCGCGTCCGGTGGTCTGGAAGAGGGTGGTGAAGAGGGTTCCGGAAGGGGGGATCTGGTGGAGGTCAGAGGAGGAGAGGAACTGGAGGAGCACGTGGTAGCGGAGGACGTCAGCGAGAGAGGTGGGGGAGAGGCGGCGCGTGAGGTCGGAGGAGGCGAGGTAGGCGTTGGGGACGGCGAGGACGGTGACGGCGGAGCGCTGGGCCAGATCCGAGGCGATGGTGGTGGAGAGGAGGGCGGTGAAGGTGGAGAGCTCCGGGAAGGTGGAGAGGAGGGCGGTGACGTTGAGGGAGGCCGTGGGGGTTGCGGGGAGGGTCAGGAGGAGTACACAGAGGAGGGCCGTGGGGGTAATTTTGGAAATGGAGGTCTGTACGGCCATTGCGGCGGCGGCGGCGGCGGCGGCGGCGACGACGACTCTCTGCAAGGAGGAGGCGCAGAGAGTGCGCGTCCGAGTGTGTGGGGGAGGCGAAGGAGGCGAGTAGAGTGTTGGAGTCCAGCTATGAGTGAAGAAGAGTGCAGGGACTCTGAGTCTGTGACCGAGAGCAAGAGAGAGAAGAGTGCGAATGAAGATAGATAGAGGTACTGCTGATGTTGATGATGAGGAGGAGGGGCATGCGATGGGGTTTTGCTTGATGGGGGAAGCATTATGAGCATGGTGATGATGATGATGCCAGCTGATGTCGATGCATTGATGATGCTTCCTCCCCCCACTCGCGCTCTCGGAGGTTGGGTCACACCCCGTGTTTGGCGGCATGGTCCGAATTTTCCCAAGTCCATCTGAACATGTTAGTAACTTATTACGGTCGGGGCTTATCGATTTTAGGATGGGTAGTTTCTATTCTAGAATCAAAAAAATTTCGCAAGGAATTGATTGCGCAAAATGTGAAATGTAAACCACTCTGTTGTTTCATAGATCAAACTGAGAACCGAATCACCAATTCGATTTCTAAATAGATTCATGAAACGAGCGGATGATTTACGATTTTTGTAATCTTAAAATGCTTCAACAACCAACAAATTTACAATAACACAAGGCATCACTAGCTATATTAATCATCGAATTTTCCGTAGGTCTGCATTTATTTTTGCAGAATTGGCCAGTTGAAAAGTTCAACATCTCATTTTGCGAACTGCAAAAATTGAACTTCATGCCCATCTACGTTGGAAACCCATGTTTTGTCCAGGAACTTCGTGAACACAACGGGAAAGAACCAAGAACAAGACAGCACGAAACCATGAAATACCGGAAGAAAGAAAAACACTAATCGAAGATAAGCAACTGGTGCAAGTTCGCCTATTGATAACACGAAAAAAGAAAATTGGAACCGGTCCAATTGATCCAGTTAGATGGTTCCCACCTAAAATCGGGAACGGAATCGGTACCCACTGGTTCCAACAAATTGGAATCGAGAACCGGACTGGTACCCGTCGGTTACTATCCAAAATCAACCAATTGAGTATGGCCCGGTTCGATTTGAGTGGATCTCATTTTTTTTGCTTTCCCCTAACTATCGCTACCTAAATCTTGATCTGAAAAGTGGATATATTCGGCATAATCATCTCTAGATTTTGGCAATTGTTTACGCTTAAGCTTTTATTAACTCATTGGGTTTATGATGGGGCACTATTTTTTTTTCTTTTTTTGGGTTCGAATATCTTGATGGGACACTTAACTTTATTTTTAGTGGGCCTAATACCCAAAAAATATTCAATTTTATCACCATTCTCAATCACATCCAATTTTTTTATCTTATAAAAAGCCCTCGACTTCAGTCTTTAGCCTATATCTTAATATATCCAAAACTTTTTTGTCTTATGAAAAAACCCAAACTTTTACTTTTATCTCAATTCTTCAAACGTCATCTTAAAAAACCTCCAACTTTAGCATTTGTCACAATTATATCAACAAAAATTATTTTATAAAAAACTTCCAGCTTTTACTTTTGTCCAAACTCTACCACCGCCAGCTTTCCGTCTGTAATCACCGTTGGTTAATTCTACGTGGCTTGAATTTTCTCGCGGAACTTACTAATGAATTTTCGAAATTCGAAAACAATAAGTTTCAAAGACGACAAGATTTGAGATCATTCGTCCAAATAATCAAATCTCCACGTCTAGCCGTTCTTTGGACTGTTGAGTGCCGGGGATAATATGAAACTCGCCGTCTCAAGTGGCTCTATATCTCCCAGCAATGTGTAGGGGAAGTAGACAACATAAGAGAAGTTGTGGGATTTTTTCATCGCAGCTTCATTCAGATGCAATTCATTAACGACGTGAAAAATGTCACGTATGATTAACTAACAGTAATTATGAACGGAATGTCAACGGTGGTAGAATTAGGACAAAAATAAAAGTTTGAGATTTTTCATGAGATAAAAAAAAATTTGGATAAAATTAGGGGATATGCTAAAGTTAAAAATTTTTTATTTTATTTTGTATTAAGCCTGTAGAATTGAGACAAGAGTAAAAGTTAAGGGTTTTTTTGTGTGACAAAAAAAAGTTTTGAACATAATTAGAACATATACTAAAGTTGATGATTTTTTAGATGGAGGCTATTGTTAGTGTGATATCTCAAAGCTAAGCTCTCCGTAATCTCTCCGAAACAAGCTATCACGGATAACATCTTTGTCTCTAATTTCAAATATTGACTGCCTGTACTTGAGCTGAAAACACCAATGAGGTGCGGATTCTAATACAAATTGAGTGAGAAGTAGAAGAAAACGCACGTGCTCTCTCGCTCCCTCTCGTTCGTACTCTGTTTATCCAAAAAATAAAATAAAATTAGGCAAATCATTATAATAGGCATGAGGTGGATTTAGTATTTAGCCTGAGATCGGGGAATTGGTTGTCGACAAGTCGTTGATTCCAGGATTCCTTGTCAATAGCCACATTGGTCATGGAAATTCTTGCCACTGGTCATACTTATCGATCATCGCCATCAGTTATCGATATACGTTGACGACAATGGGCCGATCAACTTAGAACTAGTCGTTTTGCGAGCAAATTGGATGTAAGATTCGAGCACAATGATGATATTCGAAATAGAAATTGCTTGCGGGTAAGACATTCCAGGATGGGATGATGAAAATATTAATTATTCTAGCAAACATAGAATCCATTTATTTTATGCGAAAAAATATCATACGCTTTAAAAAAAGATTTAGGTAAAATGAACTCTATATAATCGCAATTACAAATTTATTCGATTGATTTTTAAATGAAATTCTGAGAAAGTTTTCTATTCCACCAATGTCCTCAAAGTCAACAGGTTTCAAATTGCCAAATATATGCGATTGAGGCAAAGCCAGTCATATAGAATGGACGTCTCTGACCTTCGACAAGCCTCCTCCACCTCCACTCCCACTTAAACCCCGTTGTTGCTCAACCCCCTCACCCGCTCAATCTCCGCCGTCGCCTCCGCCGTCAAAGGCAAGCTTTTGGTTTCCGCTGCTCATGTTTTGACTGTTTCTTATTGAGATCCCATGGACACAATGGTTTTTTTTTTTTTTTTTGGTGGTCGAATACATACATTGGTTTTTTTTTTTTTTGGGGGGGGGGGGGGGGGGGGGTGGTAAAGAACACATAATTGGGGTTGGTAGGCAACTTTATCAACTTTTGGCGGTAAAAAGGAAAATGCTGCTACGGGGGTTCAATGGCGGTGATTAGCACCGTGAAGGAGGAAGCATCGCGTGGAGGAAAATATCCCCGCCCACCACGTGTTTGATTGGAGTTTCAGCACAAATGCGACTGTTATTCAGGGGTGTCGTAGGTCCATAGAATGCTATCCGTAGATCATTTGACCTCTTGTTTGGGTAAGGTGAGGAAAGCTATGTGGTAAGAATGTCGGTCTGTTTTGCGAGCCCAACTGCGCCATAGCTATTTTATTTTAGTTCCTGCTCTGTTATGTTCTTGTTCCCATGAAATAGATGGTCTTCTCTAACCAAACTTATTCCATTCTGCGACCCGAACATGCTATCAGTCGGTCGACATCAACAAGTGTCTTTGAAGAAATCTTATCTGTCAAACACGTCATAGACACAAGGCTGGACCGGAGCCGAAGAAGAAAGAATGTATATTACATTTGCCACCGAAATGTTTCTTTGTTGGTGTATCACCTTCTCTCGATCATGACTGCATTCACGGTGCTCGATGAATTGCTCTAAAGACACTTAGTTTTTTGTCCCACATTGCTCGTCTATATAATGTCCTTCTATCTTATTTGCATCATGTTAGGGGTTCCTGAAAGTCCGTATAGCATTCAAATTGGTTATGATGAAGTTTCGTCATAAGAATTTCTTTTCCCTGTCAAATTGCTAGTCCTTTGGTTTCCATAGAAAGTGGGCACAAACTTCCATTCGTTTACTGGTTTGAAGACCATGGAGATGACTTCCTGTGTCAGTTTTTCCTACTCTTTACATAAGTTATACAACCAAACTTTTAATGCAGACCTCACGGCACAGGGAGATGTATGATTTAATATAGCTGCCCATAAGTTGGGAAAACAAAAGTTAAGAGGATAGGTACGACCTGTTATGTTGGAAAATTCCCCAAGAGGACATAGCATAAGAGACATCATGTGGGCACGCCGTTCAAAACTCTTGTGGCACCTGGAAGGGTTGAGGACAACTTCGGAGGCACCATGGCTATCGTTATCTCTGTCCTCTTATTCAGACTCTCCTCACAAAAAGTCCAAGCTTGCTCCTTTGCAGGTATCCTTTCCCTTCTTTTCTCTTTATCCAAATTCACTTGAATATGTCACTTACGGGTGGAAAAACTTAATAAAGTTGTGTAAGTTAGTGACTTGATAATGGATAGGAGCAACTTTTGTATTTTTTCATCTTGTAAGTTTTTCTTGTTACACGGTTGATGTGTGCATGTAGATTTCAAATTTGAATTTTCTCCAAGTGAGATTCAATTATAAAAACCTAACGATTCTCTAGTACGAAACTGAAGGATTCAGCTGCTTAGGATCCTAAAACCATCTTTCTAAAAGACTATTCCGTGGGCTGTGGTTCTAAAACTGGGTTGGCAGTGTGTTGGGGCTATGTGGGCTATATACTTTTCAGGAAGGACAAGTCATTTTGTTGGCCGGTGTAGACCGTTCCATGGCTGTGGTTTTAAGACATTTAGTTGGCTAGTTTAGAGACAGTTAGCAGATGGTATGAACATCATAATATGCATTGATAATTGGAGGGGAGAATTCCGACTTATGTAAAGTAGTTTAAGATTCGACAGTTAAGCTTGCTTGACCAGCAGATATTTCATATACTGCAAACTTCATTCGTGTTTCGAGATGAGTGGAAGTAATCTTATTGCACAAATCCATGTAATTTCCCTTGACTCAACAACCATGGCATTCTTTTGCTGTAGGAAAGGAAAATGAGAGACAGGATTAAGCTCTTTGCTAAGGGAGGTGAAGGTGGCAATGGTTGTTCTAGTATTCGTCGCAGTCGACGTGATTCTCGAGGCCAACCTGATGGTGTGTCTCCATTCCATAGGATGTCTATAATCGTCATTGTTATATCATGTCATGTTTTTGTATCCAACCCATTATCATGAGGAGTGTAGGCGTGTATATTAATATGGGAGATGCAAAATTAGGCTGGCGACTTCAGGGATTCGCTTTGTCACTGCTTTTGTTTTTCATTTATTGAACTGCAGGAGGGAATGGTGGACGAGGTGGTGATGTCATTCTAGAATGCTCCCGTGCAATTTGGGACTTTAGAAGTGTGCAGCACCACGCAGTTTGTGGCTCTTGCTTCTATTTACTATTTACCGTGAAGTTCTTTTTATTTTATGGAACTGATATATCATATACAGCTCTGGGAAATTTTAGTGATATCCCTATTGCTACATGCAGCATGGAGGTAGAGGGGGCCAAGGATCCTCAAAGAACATGATAGGTACCCGGGGAAAAGACAAGGTTTAACCTTTATCATCTCTTTTGACTGGAAGATCATTTAATTTGCTTTCCTCTGGACATTTAGTTAAGTGAGGACCTGCAAGTATGAGCAGCTCTTTTGTTTCCTAGGTTGTCTATGTACCTCAAGGCACCGTCATTCATCTGGTGGAGGGGGAAATCCCTGGCACGGTTGAAAAGTGTTCTCCAGAATTAGATCCATGGGAGCTTCCAGGTTCACTTGATGCTCCATCTGAATCTAACGGCCAACCTGCTTTACACGATAGTGGAGCGAAAGAAGATGAATCAGCACACACTTCTGGCGCTTCATATCCTACTGCAGCTTTAGAAAAGAGAGAAAAATCAAAACAATCTGCCCAAGATGCAGCGACTGATGCTGAATGTCAACTTACTGATTCTAGTTCATTAGGGAACAGCATGGAAGAGGAGACGGTGGAAGAGGAGCACATAAAGTACAACATAGCAGAACTGAAAAGGCAGGGTGAGCGAATAGTCATTGCCTGTGGAGGAGCAGGTGGACTGGGTAATGTTTCTACTCCAAAAATCCCCCGAAAGTCTAACCTGATACACGAGTCACATAGGGATGGTGCCTCTGATCTTGACCACAAAGAATGCTCATTAAATCTTGCTTTGCCTGGTTCTGAGGCCATACTCATATTAGAGCTCAAGAGTATTGCCGATGTGGGCCTTGTTGGGATGCCGAATGCTGGTAAGAGTACTCTTTTGGGAGCCATGTCAAGAGCTAAACCAAGAACAGGCCATTATGCTTTCACAACGCTCCGGCCTAGTTTAGGAAATCTGAGCTACGATGACTTGTCAATAAAGGTGGCCGATATTCCAGGACTCATAAAGGGCGCACATGAGAATCGTGGACTTGGGCATGCGTTCTTGCGCCACATAGAGCGTACAAAGGTTCTGGCTTTTGTATTAGATTTGGCAGCTGGGTTGGATGGCAGAGTAGGAATTCCACCATGGGAACAGCTGAGGGATTTGATGTTAGAGCTCGAGCAGCATCAGGAGGGATTATCTTCTCGCCCCTCCTTGATAGTGGCAAACAAGATTGACGAAGCAGGGGCGGAGGAGGTGTGCGAGGAACTGAAAAGGAGGGTGCGAGGTGTTCCTATCTATCCCGTCTGCGCTGTCCTGGAGGAAGGAGTAGAAGAACTAAAGGATGGTCTTAGGATGCTTGTGAGTGGTGAAGCATCAAACCGACTCAACATGCATGATATTATGCTTGAGTAGGGTGCTGTCAATTATCTATTGTTCTAGGCTTCTCCGAAGCACGATTTTCCTTACAATGGGAGACACTTCTCTAAATTTCCTTTAGAGGATGGTCTTAGGATGCTTGTGAGTGGTGAAGCATCAAACCGACTCAACATGCATGATATTATGCTTGAGTAGGGTGCTGTCAATTATCTATTGTTCTAGGCTTCTCCGAAGCACGATTTTCCTTACAATGGGAGACACTTCTCTAAATTTCCTTTAGAGCCTAGACCTCATATAGGAAAATAAATTTTAGCGCCTTTCGTTCTTCTGGTCTCCTGTGAACACATATAGAGATGTATCATAAATGACAAAGGTTCACCTGGAGGCACTTTTATCGATTAGAGGTGTTCCTTTCATTGTTACTCGAGCTAATCTATCATTCTTGGAAAAAAGGCCATCTAACCCGTGCAATGAAGATCGTTCCTTCAATGTAGCCTGTGTTGGATTGATTTCTCTGAGCGTGCCACCAGGCAAGTGGTGGCTTGAATTATACTGAATGCGTAAGGCAATTCACTTATAAGATAATGATTAATCAGGCCATTAGAATGATCAACCTCTCTCTCAAGCCAGTCGTCTGCCAATAGTCAAAGTCATTATTTTTCATTATAATCGGAGAAGTTCGAAAATTTGCGTTTGCCATTTGTTATGTATCGGCTATCGTGAGAGGCGTGCTTCATGCTTGCCTCTTGCCATTTGTTCCTCGACATTTTGAGGTCTCTATGTGAAATGGTAAAGCCCAACACATCGATTGGAGATAATAACGAACTGAAACAAAGCCCATCTCGTAATAGCGGGTACTCGCGTAATTTACATTATAACCGAGTTCATGTGGGAGATTTTGTTCAAAAGTTGGAATCCAGAAATAAGCTGACAATCTAGTGGGGGCTCTAAAGAAATGTTGAAAGGTTACGTCGCTTTTGTGGTTAATATACAGATGGGCACGATTCATGAGTCGTCATCCATCCAATTAATTCATATAATTCGAAGAACAAATCAACTGGTACGTCACAATCAGCAACTAGTTCTACGAAATACAGCGGCCAAATCTTACAAGAAATTGTAAATGCAGATCCCACCTATTGTTAATCTTTTCCCGTCCTTATTTAGTCAGGTCTCATCAAAATCGTACTGGCAATTGAAAAGTAAACCCTCTTGGCCCCTTCTTGGACAAGGACATGCGACTCCTAATTGGCTGTCTGGCGTGGAAGAGAGCAAAGAAACGGTACTAGGACTATCAAAGGAGACGTAACCGTCTCGAGATTCAACCACGTGTGCGGCCGATGTTCTTCGCCATCCACCCCCACCAAGATTATAAAAGGAGGGCAACCATAGCCCTTAGATTCGCACACTGAGTATCCCATAAGCGCAGATAAACTCTTTGTTGTTGCAATCGTCAGTCGTCTGATCGAAAGAGAATGTCTTCCTGCGGTGGAAACTGTGGTTGTGGCTCTAGCTGCAACTGTGGCAGTGGGTAATAATCATGACCTATATGCCCATGCATGTATATATGCTCATATCCATGTACATGGTAAATCCATGTGAGATGAGTTGATGACTTAGATACGTTTGTACCGATTGTCTTATGTTGCAGATGCAAGAGGAACCCGCGCTTGGCTCTCTCAGAGACCGCCCCCGCCACCTCCTCTCAGACCATCATTGCTGGGGTTGCTCCTGTGAAAACGTGAGTTTCAGATAGGGCAATATTTCCCCTCCTACCTCTCATGCGAAATAGTCAGCAGCATCTACTTGTACTTATAAGAGGTTATTGAAATGGTTAGATATTGATTGTGCAAAACTCTGGAATCATGGTTTGCATATCTTTCACGTTTATCTCAGGAACCCCAGTGAGATGCCAGAGATGAGCACCGAGGGCGGCCATGGCTGCAAGTGCGGATCAAACTGCACGTGCGATCCGTGCAACTGCTGATCGACTTCGATAAGAAGAAAGCTCTTGAATGTTGAACAAGTATATTGCGCGTGTATCGAGTGGTTGCGTATAGAAAAGACTAGTGACCTGTGTGGTGAATAATGCAGACCTGGGTTTCGGCCATCCCCATCCTTCTCTCCTGAACTTGGGTGCTTATGACGAATCCCAGGCCAGGCAAACTGTTGTGAGATTATGTGTATGGAAAACTTGAATGGGTTTGGATGAATGGTGAATCTTTTCTCGTTTTTCCTCTTCTAAAGTCATCTTCTGCTATGCTGTGGAGTGCAAGACTTCACCACTCTCCCTAAAAACAAATCTCTAGTAAAGAAAGTCGGCTGCTTGAATGCTTGTCTTTGTTAATCATAGCGACAAGTAAAACGACGCTTTGAATTGGGCTTTAATTTGGTGGTTGTGCAGTAGTGATTGACGCATCCTTGGAGGCCACACGATCGGTCGTTCGAAAAGTCAAAAGTCGTTCCTCCATACACTCCGACGCCGCGGTGTGCCGGACTTCACCATCTCTTCCTAAAATATAAAATCTATTAGCCCCAGAAATGTCGGTTACTGGAATGCTTGTCGTTGTGAATTATAATGGCTAGTAAAACGACGTTTTGAACTGGTCTTTGTTTGGTGGGTACGCTTCGAAGTTCGAACTAGTCGAGGTTGTACCTCCAGGTAGAAATCCATCCCCGGAGGCCGGGAGTGATTTGAATTTCTTCGTAGCGGATTGGAAAGATCTGTAGGAAATGTCCTAGTCCTGCCTGAGCTTTCTGATCAACCAATTAACTGGACACTTCATGCTTTTGGATGTTCGAATTGGATCGTGAAAACGGTAATTTACCAGGAATTGAAATACTGAAGAGTTGAAGAACCCACGGAATTACTTTATAACATGAAACCGCAACAACCATCGTTCATCAATTACTTTCCTAATGTACAAATTCTCATTATCCTCGTGTGTACCTGAAGGGGAGCGGTTCGAATTATGCAGGAGGGGGTCACTTTACGCATAGTTGCTCAGGCTTAGTTGACTGGAAACACAACCTCAATTGATGATGCATCAAATAACTGTGTTTCCCAGAGCACTCCTATAGCCAACCACAGAACATGGTCAACTATCGCCGGCCTGAGCTCATGAATGACGAGACAAGCCTTACTTGTGTGATGAGGAGAGTCCCAGAATTGGTCTTGAAATGCACCCGGCGATTTTTCATTTGGTAGGACTGATCGAAAACCTGTCTAAGACGCTTAAATTCAGCTGGAAGCAGATGTCGTCCCGGTTCGAGAAACGATCTCCTCAGTTTTCCCTCCTCCAGTTAAATCTCACTTGCATAATAATTAATAAGACGTCCATGGACCAGGCATCACCTAGACCAATTTCGACCTTACACAGGTAATAGACTCACCAGCAAAAACAAACTACAAACATGATGCTCCACTGCAAGGATATATCCCTTCCGCACTAAACAGCTCAAGCAGTGTGTAAATATGACCATGGGAATCCTAAGTTGCCCAGCTAACACAACTCAACCTCAACGGAACAGCCTCCAGGACGGCCTTCCTGGACAGTATATGACAATTTTACACATGAAAGCCTTTTGGGGAATAATGTCGAGCAGTTTAGCTGCATCCCACACAAATTGCTTACAAGCTTAAGAACCGAGCCATGGAGGAAGTGGGAATGATATGAAACCAAACTAGACAAGAACCCGGTTCTGATGATTTTAATCGATTGATTATTTTTTATGGCGTTGTTCACGCGGCCTGCTCTCTGAGAGCCCGAGTCTGGATAGTGAAGATTAAGGCCCAGCACCCAAAAAAACTTCAACTTTAACCTTTGTCTCAATTATATCTATTTTTTTTTTGTTTTATAAAAAACTTTCCACTTTTGCTTTTATCCCAATTCTACCTACCTAATAACGACTTCAACAATACTAGAGTGATCACGGCCGTCGATCCCAGTAAGTCCTCCTCAATCCCGTGCTTTTAAAGAGATAACGACGGTTTTGGGCTAATGACGTGAAAATACCACCCTGTTGACACTCAAAGTTACCCTAGGGGTCACGTGAGGCGCACGTAAGAAATGAAGTAATCAGCTACGGAAAAGGTGTATAGTGCAGGCAAAGATCAGCTATAATGATGACCTTGAGGGAATTTTTTGTCCTGAAACACTGATAAAAAAAGGCGCGTGAAGGAAGACACAATCAGGAGTAATCACAGAAATTGACGGCAACCCCATCAAAAGAAACAAGAAAGGCGCGGCAAAGCTTCAAAAAGACTTCATCCCTAAGGCTCGTCGAAAGACAACGTGCGAGAAATCATGAAGATGACAGCTGTCCAGCGGTTACCAAAGCAAATATTGGAGCTCAAGGCAAAAGACCCTTCGACGGTCACCAGAGCACGCCTATAAATACCTGAGGATATCTAGCATCAAAACCCCCCCACACACACAACACAACAAATCTTATATTTCAACTTAGCTTAATCTTAGCCTTAGCTTTTAGACTCCCATCGTCGATTCAATTCCGACATGTTTCATATCAAGAGATAGGTGTCGTTGATTAAATTTCGACTTCTACTCGCCCAGTCCAGTGCCGTCGATTAGATTCCGATGCTGTATTGGTTCACTTTCCACCTGTCCAGTCCCGTCGATTAGATTCCAGTACTGTGTCCTACATTTCCACCCGTCTAGTGTCGTATATTAAATTTCGACATTGTGTCCTATAGTGAGGTTCAGCATCGTCGATTGAATTCCGGTGTTGTATCTCGGTCACTTTCATGAAAGTATTTCGACGAGGTCATCGAAAATCGTCTCCCACACGTTTGTCAAAATCTTGTACAACGCCGTTGAAAGGCACGTCTTTATCAATAGAACATTGCATTTGACACTCTTTGTCCATAACTTACCCGGAACCCTTCTTTCTTAACGAACTGCTAACGTTCGATAAAATGAGTTTTATCCGCAATTAGAACCCTTTTGGGCTCCAACCTCCTGGGCTGAATCCCAAGAGAATCCGTTGGGCTTTACCCAGGGAGATTTTTCGCGCAACACACCCCAAAAAAAAAACCGTGGGACCTATGCTAAAGTTAAGAGTTTTTTTTTTTTTTTTTGGGGGGGGGGGGAGTTTAATTACGTCGGAAGATTAACTTCTTCCTTTTTTTTTTTTTTATGGGACCGGAAGATTAACTTCAATTAACTTCAATCCTTCAAATTTTCAAGAGAGATCCAGAACAATTTGGTTTTGGATTCGGAATGGGCTCCGGCCCGAATGAAAACAAAACGACTGGTTCCAAACTAATTCGAAAATCCAGGCTTTTTTGTGCTGACTCGTAGTCTGAGAGGATATCTTATAATCAGCTAATTCCAGAATTTTTTTTTTAAATAAAAAAACCTCAACTTTGGGTCTTAATTTTAATTCTGTTCATTTTTTTTTTTTGGGGTCTAAACAAGATTGCCCATGCATCCAAAAATTGCCGCAAGTCCCTTCAAAATTATCAACACGACTAGTTAGAGAGCCACTTTCAGAGATCGCATCTTCATCAACAGTCCTACTTTCGTTTGGAACAATAACTACCTTTCAATATTGATAATCTTAAAGACATCACGGTGTGCAAATTTGAAACTAGTACAATTTTTTTTATTTAGAAAATTAGACCAATCAAGATGATTTGTAAGATCATTTTAAATCTTGCAACCGTATCGTTTGGTTGATATATATATATATAACACAACAAATAATAATAATAAAAAAAGTGGGAACTTCTCATCTTATGAAGTGCTCCGTAATTCATTTCAGAGCTCAGTCTATTCCTCCAATTGGATGCCCCCATAAAAACTCATCAAAACTTTTAGCCGGTTCGACCGGGTTCAACTGGGCAACATAGATCGAAAAATTTTAAAATCAACGGCCGCATCCGATGAAAAATAGATGAAAAAGATGAAAAAAGAAAAAAGGGGGAGATCAATTGCAGGTTGCAACCCCAGTGTACTGGAAATTTATCGCCTAACTTTTAAGTCATGATTCCTACCCACGTGCCTAAAAGCATAAAACGTTGTGTAAAGCCGCGATTGGATCCCAACCACACAAAAGGAGGGTAACGGTAACGTTCAAATTCCACTTTTCACCTTCAAATTAAGATACAATAATAATAATAGAGTAAGCGAACAAAAAGCAACAAAATTCCCGTAAACATGTACGCGGGCTCCTCGAACCTCCAGTCACCGACTTCTTCTCCTCTACTCTCACGCTCTTAGCATCCTCCGGATACGTGCACGCCTCGTAACCTGCCACGTCCCACGAATTTATTTTTTATTTTTTATTTTTTTTATTGGGTGGTGGTATTTTCACGTCATTAGCCCAAGCCCAACACCGTCGTCATCTCTTTAAAAGCATGCGATTGAGGAGGACGTACTGGGATCGACGGCCGTGATCACCCCGGTATTGTTGAAGTCGCAGTCGTAGTCGTGCCCCCCGAAGGCCTTGTAGTAAGCGTTCATGGCGTACGCCGCGTGCGACCGCACCGTGTCCGGGTCGAAGCAGGCCCCGCCTGCCTGTATGGGCTTGCAGTCCACTTGGCGGCTGCACACGTAGTCTATGTTCGCCTGCAACGCCTCGTCGTTCGCGTCCGACCTCGGCACGCACCACTTCTTGCCCGAGCTCGTCGACGGGGCCGTCGGGCTGGGCGACGCCGGAGCGGGTCCACCGGCCTATCATCAACAAAACAATAGTTAACCCAAATGGGACGGCTTAAAATCTCCAGGCAAGTACACACGTGCCCGCAGCTGACAAATGGCGCGTGATTCATTTTTTGCGATTAAAAAAACTTCACATGGACTAACATAAACATACCCTCCTCTGAATTAGGTCGAGGAAGGAAGCAACGGTGTGGTGTAGACACCGTCACAGTGGGGACAATCTGAGCAAGCAAAGAGCCTACGTCTCTTTTCTGTGGCAGACACGTACTTTTTTGAAGCAAAAAGCTGTCTTAAGTGTCAGAGCTCGCAGCCGAAAGAAAATTACCCACTTCCTACACGTAAAACAAAAACAAACTGACTCTGGGACACGCAACGCAATCTCTAAACGCGTCTAAAGTTTCAAAAACGAGGACGACCACGACGACAATGGCTGGTCAAATTTTCACACAGCTCAAAAAGCAATCTTTACAGCTCAGTCAACAAAAAACAAATTCTGATCCAGAAAATGTAACCATCAAATATTGGCGGTTAATTAATGCCCTAATCCTCGCGACGTTAGAAAAAAGTAAGAGTACGGAAGTTCGACCATCTGTTTCAACGTACTTAACTCTCTAATTACATTTTACATCTATAATCACATTACCTAGTCCTAGCTAATAAACGACATGGGGAAAAGGTTTAAGGAACGGCATTTACCGGTTCGTTTCTCAAGACGCCGACGCTGTAAACCGGCGTCAGATCCGGCTTGAACAGCCCGAAATTCCGCTCCGAGGTCGACGGTTTCAGGTCCTCGTTGAACAGAGCGAAGACGTAAGTCTCGAACTTCCGGTTCGGCATCAACGGCGTTCCCTTCCCGGAGTTCACGTGCCTCACGAGATTCCCGTTGTACGACACCGCGTTCTCCATGTTCACGGCCGGCTGGTTGGGGTCGCCCACCGAGGGCCACCCGGTCTCTCCCACCACGATCTCCACGTCCTCGTAACCCACCTTCTTCATCGCCGAGTACACCGCGTCCATCTGGGCGTCGAACATGTTCGTGTAGTTTATCCCCGTCGCCGCGTCGAAAACGCCGGCGTTCGGCTTGAACAACGCGTAGTTCAGGGTCTTGGCGGAGAACCCGAAGTACGGGTACGGGTTCACCATGAAGGCGGACTTCGTCTGACGGTGGAATTCCAGGATCGGAGCGAAAATGACCCGGTCGTACCCGCGGCGGAACCGGCCGGTGCTCGGAGGCTCCGACGACGAGAGTATCCCGAGCGAGTGCGGCGTCGTGACCTGGATTTTAGTGACGTTCGCGAGCTGGAGGGCGGAGTGCAGGGCTTTCATGGCGGGCAAGAGGCGCGCGATGAGCGTCTTGTCGGACGTGGCGAGGATCTCATTGCCGACGGCGATGCGGTTGATGAGGGTCTTGGGGTAGAACGGCAAGATGTTCGCGGAGACCCAGGACTGGGCTGCGGGGAGCTTGGAGAGGGCGACGATATCGCCGTTCCCGACGGTGACGGTGACGGCGATGCCGGTGCCGGCAAAGGCGCGGAGGATGTCGGGGTTGGCGTCGAAGATCTTCACCCGGTCGATGGTGGTTTTGGTCTTGAGGAAGGTGGCGACTTGGGATGGCGGCGGGAGATTGTCGGCGACGGTGCCGTAGTTGACGCCGATGGGGTACGCGGCGCGTGAGAAGCGGTGACAAGTGAGCAAGAGGAAGAAGATTGCAGTGGCGAGACGCAGGAGCTTGGCCATGATCAGCCCGTAGCGAGTTTTAGGTAGGAAATGAAGGAGGAGGAGAGAGGGGAGAAGGGAAAAGGAAAGAGAGAGATGGAGGGGGGTGAAGGGAAGGGAAGGACCAAGAGAGAGATAGGGTATAAAGTGACGCTGAAGAAGAGCAAAGTTAAAGCAAGGTAGCCGAAAGTGAGGTGCACGCGCTCAATAAAAGAGGGCTGTCGAGTTCGGATGGTGGTTCCCACCGAGATCTGCAGGATAGGATGTGGTCGGAGCAAGTGTACGCAGGCGATGGAGCCGTGGAATGAACGCGCTCCTCTTGTAATTTCGGTGCGGCGGGGCAGACATGGCCACGGGCCGGTTTTAGTCCGGAACCGGCCCCTCGAAAAACCGGATCGGCCCATTGATCGGCCAGCAGTTCCGAACCGGAACCAGCCGGCTTCTCATGGGCCGGTTACGGTTCCGGGAAAATTCGGAACCGGCTATTAGCCGTTGGACCCAACGGCCCAAATATGGCCATTGGGAAAGAGCCGTTGGCTCTTTCCAACGCCTCCTTTTCTTTTTCTTAATTAGTTAGTCTAATTATACCCTCCTCATTTATAAATACCTCTCCCCCCTTTCATTTTTTCTTACAAATTTTCTCAATGCTCTCAATCCCTGCTAAATTCTCTGAATCGGCTTTCAGTTCAATTCTCTCAAAAAATGGCAAGTGAAAGAAGAGATACTGGAAAGAGCCCGATGGGAGAATCCGATTATCTTCATCATCGATATTATCCTCGTAATTATGCATGTTGAGTAGACAATGATGATAATATCAACGTTGTTCCCAATCCCAACGTCGATCACATCCCAACGCAATAAAGTCTTCATCCTCTTACCGGTATCGAAGAATCATCGATAGCAAATGAGCCGGAATGGCAGACCTAGGAGGGTACATCTAACTTATGGCAACACTTCGACAAGGTACATGTAGACGGCGACAGGTATAAGGTAAACGGTAAATATTGTACAAAATTATACAATTTTAATACGGGAGACGGCTATGAAACATACTGTCGGCATCTAACGCAAAAACATGCAACGCAAGCGGGGATCCACACCAGTCAATAACAAATTTTCAGTACACCAATCCTAACACTTATCAACTTTATAAAGAAACATTAGCTGAATATGTTGCCATTGAACATTTATCGTTTACTACTGATGAAAATTTTAGTTTGAATCATTTGATAAACACTGCATGTACTCGCAACCAAAACCTGTTCCGAATAAACGTGTCCACGGTTCGGAACCGGTCAATTTCGGTTCATGAACCGGCAATTCCGATTCGTGGCCACATGTGAACCGGAACCGGCCCTTGAAGTGGCGGTTTCGGTTCCGGTTCGGAACCGATGGTTTTGGGCTGGTTCAAGGGCTAGTTTCGGTTCAAAACACGCCGCCACCCCTTCGTTTCCCACCTCTCCGAGTCTCCGCCACCCTCTCCGTCGAGCGTTGCGCCTCCCCTTCGCCTTCAAATATCAGCTGCCCATTAGCCCCCAGAAAAGCAAATCAGATCACCCTCGTTAGCCCCCTTCTTGAGCTACTTGTAATTGGCAGCCTGCTGGACGAGATTGAGTATGGTGATCGTGAGCTGGGCATCCGCGAGAGAATAAGCCTTCGTCTTTATTGCTTCGCCTGTCTGCAATAGAGAAATAGTGAGAGGGGCTAGGGTTTTTCTTGTGAAGAGAGAGGGAAGGAAGGAGGAAGTGGCTCTGAGAGAGAGGGTTTTTCACGTGGACTACGGTAAATAGGGAGAGTGGGGGACTTAGATTGATTGGTTCCTAGTTTCTGGAATCAGACCAGATGGTTTCTGGACCGGACTGATTCGATTGCCGGGCGATCCAATGAAACTGATGGGGATCTTCGTTTGTTCTATCATTTTGATCATTAGCTTTGCTATTAGTATCTGCATCTTCTCCGTTGTTCTTTTTAAGCCTCTCTTTCTTGGCCTCACGATTCCTTCTGGTGCTTTCCCTGTTACCAGACCCCGTGAAATTCTTCTTCCCCATTTAGTGCATCGACTTTGGAAGACGCTCTTCGCTCCGGCATTGCAGCCTATTTCTTTCTATTCCCGCGCTCGGACAACATCGCCTCAAGAACGCTGATCTCATCAAGTTTGTCATCGTCATCGTCATTATGAGAAGGTCCTTCCATCTCCTTGGTCCCTTCTTCCTTGTTGCTACTCTCTCTTATTAGGTTTACATTTAAAAATAATAAAAATAACAATAAAAAATAATGTATCCAATTCGGGCAATCCGGTTCTCCCTAAAACTGAGAACCGGATCGAAAATCACCGCTTCATTTTTATGGAACGGCAAACTGGACCAGCCCACTGGGAGCCAAACCCCGGTTTTCCCACCCCTAGTAGCGGTTGTAAGAGGGAATGAAGGAGAAGATGAAACTGAATGAGCCCTATTTGTCGCTAGGGTTTTTTATTCTTTATCTCGAGATGTTGCCTATGATGAATGGTCGCACTGATTTAGTTTAATAGCAAATCCATTTTTTCTCGATAAATTTTTATAGCTAATTAGAAAAAAAAAACAGGTATTTACGATATAGAGAAATCTGGAAAACGTGATTGCGTATTACAACTCGACCAGTTTGCTTCTTTCATTGGCCTAGATTTATCAAGAAAAGGTTACAACCTCAAATGCCCCAATATCCTCTTTTGATTAGGGTTTTGGATTCTAACAATTAATTCGGACCACCTATGAGAAGGCACTGCTTATGCTTACCTTGACGAGAGAGAGTACTGACAGAAATTCAAGTAAAACTCATAAGGGTTAAATCCATCGTTAATGTTTTTACGTGAGATGCCACATCAGACAGTGATTAGGCCATATAGTATTACTTGAGTCGAGCCATTTTGTGGAGAGTATTACTAGAGTTATCAAAAGTGTCGCTAAAGAGTTCTCGCTCAATGTGGTTTGCAATTTTCCATGACCGCCCCAGACAAAGACGGCGATGGAGAGGAGGAATTTCACTTGACAAAAGTTGACGGAGGGTAAATGCATCAATAGTGCACCAGTTTATGGTTAATTTATCACAGATATACCGATTTGTGTTTTTCGTGGTATTAACCCCGTGGATTTTGAGGTGGACTTGCCACTTCAACTGCCACGTGCCATCGAATTTAGCAATTCAACAGTAAAATTGAATGGAAGTTAACATAAGGTAATTTTGTCACGCGTGTATCGATTTCAGGTTTTTGGTGAGTTTAAAATTAGTTTGAAGTAACTTTATCACAGACGCATCGATTTAAGATTAACCCAAATTATAAATACCATCTTTTCAGGATTTTAAGCTATTACCATTTCGCGGTTCTTAAAAATGGCATATTTTAAGTTATTTTTTTATGCCGACCTTGATATAAAATATATATCGTACCTTGCGAAAAATTAGAATTTTTTTTTTTTCATTCTCGAAATGGAGCTTGGTCATTTATAATCCGACGGTCGATCTTCACGAATCTGATGTCGATGGATTTGTGGAAGTGCCCACGTCCACTTTTGAGCTGGACGGCGAATCAGCACCAGACCACCAAATATCCATGAAAACAGGAGAATAAAGCCAATGGAAGATCTTCGGTTCTGATTGTGCCCCCCAAGGCGGCCGCCACTCCGTTTGATTTCATCGAGAAAACATTTTCCGTTTCCGTGAAAGGAAAATAAAAATAAAAACGATGCCTGAACTTTTAATTTTATTTAATATAATTTTTAAACTTTATTTTAAAGTGGGACGTGATTTATGAACTTTTGAAGTGTTCGATATTATCCTTAAACTTTTGAAACATGTTCAATTCAGTCCGTGGACACTATTAAAATCGTTCGATATAGTCTCAGGATTCCAAATAATGAAAGGATAGCTTTGAACACTTTCATATATAATTTAGGAATTGGATTAAACATGTACAAAAAAGCTCAGAGATCACATTGAACAGATTAAAAGTTCAGGGAGCACGTTGCGCACATTAGGATAAAATTCATAGATCACATTGAACGAATTAAAAGTTTTAGGGACCACACTGCATGTTGAGTCAAAATTCAGTAACCATTTGTATCATCATCCATATCTGTTTCCATTTTCTTCGCAGAAGTAATTTACGCGAAGCAACGTAATTAGAGGGCTGACTTTTTCACTTTTGAATTGCTTCCTAGCCACGGCCCGCTAGCGTACCGAATTAAGGCCCAATATACACATGATCTAGTTTCTGCTGTCGGGACACGCGTTTCTACGTGGGATAGTAATTAATCGGTACTTACACTAAACCAATAGTAATCTAATAACCTAGCTGGGCAGGTTATAGAGTGAGCATAGGTATTTATCACTTTTACAAAAGATTTGGGAACATTTACCAAAAAAGTCTTCAATCTATTACTATTGTGTCAATTCAGTGCTAAAACTACTTTTTTTTTTGCCAATTCAGTCATTTTTTTTTTTGCATTTGTGCCAATAAAGTCCATCCGGCCAGGCTGACGTGAACGCCTGTCGACGTAAATTTTAATAATAATTTGGTATTTTTTTTTAAATTTTTTTCCTTCTCCTTCTCCTTCTTCTTCTAGTCGGTCGACGGGTTGGCAAAATGTTTAGGATTGAAATGGAAAAAGAAGAAGAAGTTTTAGAACTAAATTGATACAACTGCGATAGATTTAAGATTTTTTTTTTGATAATTTTCCAAAGATTTGTGATCAAAAAATGGAGAGGACAAATTAAATATTTGACATGATTCGTGAAAATTTTCTACGAGAGATTATGCTGAGAATCCTTGTCTAACAATCTCTTATGGGAAATTACCTGTGAGGTCACTTACGTATGAGGCATGGATTATTTATTAAAAGGAGGACTTTAGATTTTTTTTTTGGCGAAATAGTTGCATTTCCTTTCCTTAATGTAAAAAAAACGAACGCATTATTTGATCACCCATGTAGAAGTCGTAGCAAAAAGGAAAATGTTAGGCTAATAATCTGACAGTCGGTTATTTCTGACCATACGATCTCCCAATTAACTAGTGTTTTATGCAAAAAAACACGACGATGATATGTGAATTTGCGATCGAGATTATACAGTCCCCGACAGTCAAGGAAGCTTCTCGTTGGTAAAGCCCTCCCCTCGTTGCATCCCAACTATTGAAGTCGGTGTCGTTGTCTACAGAACAGAGGCTAAAAACACCAATTAACGATATCGATTCGCTTGTCATACTCTTAATCATTGTGTTTTAGCTTGTGGTCTTGTGCTTGGAGTCTTAGCAAAGTGCGTAGTTTTGGGGCAATTTTCCTAATTAATGTTTTAAAAAAAAATTACCAAAATAATACTAAAATAAAAGTAATTACCAAATTGGGCCGCATTCGGCGGCCCAACCGCCGATTGGGGCCCCAATTTGAATATGGGCCCCAATCGGCGGCCTAAGTGCCTATTGGGGTTCCCAATCGGCAGTTGGGCAGCCGAATGCGGCCCAGCTTCCTCATTCAGGCCCCAATCTGCGGCCCAATCGCGGATTGGGGCCGCAAGCCATTTTTTTTTTAATTTTAATTATTTAATTTATATTTTATTTTTTATAAAAGTAATTATTAAATAATAAATTATATTGAAATTACGTAAATTACATGGGAAAAAAAAACAAGCACTACATAATTCATATTCCACCATTAAAATTTACTTTTAATTTATATTTGTTTCATAAAAGATGCAATTAAATAATAAATTATATTAAAATGATATAAAATTTGAGAAAAAAAAAAAGAACAAGCACTACATAATTCATATTTCACCATTAAAATATACTTTTAATTTATATTTTGTATATTATCAATTACATAATAAATTATATTGAAATTACGTAACTTTGAGGAAAAAAAGACAAGCACCATATAATTCATATTCCACCATTAAAATTTACTTTTAATTTATATTTTGTATAAAAGTTTCAATTAAATAATAAATTATGTTAAAATTACGTAAATTACATGGGAAAAAAAACAAACACTGCATAATTCATTTTCCACCATTAAAATTTACTTTTAATTTATATTTTTTATAAAAGTTTCAATTAAATAATAAATTATGATAAAATTACGTAAATTACATGGGGAAAAAAAACAAGCACTACATAATTCATATTCCACCATTAAAATTTACTTTTAATTTATATTTTTTTTTCATAAAAGCTGCAATTAAATAATAAATTATATTAAAATGATATAAAATTTGAGAAAAAAAAAAGAACAAGCACTACATAATTCATATTTCACCATTAAAATATACTTTTAATTTATATTTTGTATATTATCAATTACATAATAAATTATATTGAAATTACGTAACGTTGAAGAAAAAAAGACAAGCACCACATAATTCATATTCCACCATTAAAATTTACTTTCAATTTATATTTTGTATAAAAGTTTCAATTAAATAATAAAATATGTTGGAATTACATAAATTACGTGGGAAAAAAAACAAACATTGCATAATTCATATTCCACCATTAAAATTTACTTTTAATTTATATATTTTTTATAAAAGCTGCAATTAAATAATAAATTATATTAAAATGATATAAAATTTGAGAAAAAAAAAAGAACAAGCACTACATAATTCATATTTCACCATTAAAATATACTTTTAATTTATATTTTGTATATTATCAATTACATAATAAATTTTATTGAAATTACGTAACTTTGAGGAAAAAAAAGACAAGCACCACATAATTCATATTCCACCATTAAAATTTACTTTTAATTTATATTTTGTATAAAAGTTTCAATTAAATAATAAAATATGTTAAAATTACATAAATTACGTGGGAAAAAAAACAAACACTGCATAATTCATTTTCCACCATTAAAATTTACTTTTAATTTATATTTTTTTTTATAAAAGCTTCAATTAAATAATAAATTATATTAAAATGATATAAAATTAAAAAAAAAAAAAGAACAAGCACTACATAATTCATATTTCACCATTAAAATATACTTTTAATTTATATTTTGTATATTATCAATTACATAATAAATTATATTGAAATTACGTAACTTTGAGGAAAAAAAGACAAGCACCACATAATTCATATTCCACCATTAAAATTTACTTTTAATTTATAATTTTTATATTATCAATTACATAATAAATTATATTGGAATTACCTAAACTTTGAGGAAAAAAAGACAAGCACTACATAATTCATTTTCCACCATTAATATTTACTTTTAATTTATAATTTTTATATTATCAATTACATAATAAATTATATTGGAATTACGTAAACTTTGAGAATAATTACCAAAAAAAGACAAGAACTACACAATTCTTATTCCACCATTAAAATTGACTTGTAATTTATAATTTTTATATTATCAATTATTAACTAATAAATTATATTATAATTGCGTAAACTTTGAGAAAAAAAAAAAGACAATGACTACATAATTATGTAGTAATATAAATTAAAAGCAACTTTTTTATAAAATTAATTATTAAATAATAAATTATATTGAAATTACGTAACTTTGAGGAAAATAAATAAACACTACATAATTCATATTCCACCATTAAAATTTACTTTTAACAATTAGTGAATTTTCATATTTTTCTCCATTTACGTTTTTGCCCTCAATTTTTTAGAATTTTTCTAGATTACACCATGGGACATGCGAGTGTGTCCGATATGCAAAAAAATCGACAGCACGCGTCCGTGTAACATAACAGAGACGTCGATGGTAGCGTCTTGTGGTTAGATAATTGACGCAAGTATCCACCATTAAAAATTGGGCATTTTATATTGTTTGTGAAAGTTTTCAAGTAAATAATAAATTATATGGGAATTACGGCATGCCTGAGGAAAAAAAAGCAGTACATAATTCATATTCCACCATTAAAATTGACTCATAATTTATATTTTTGTTATAAAAGTTTTCATTAAATAATAAATCATATTGGAAATATGTAAATAATTAGTAATCATAAAATAAAGGTGCTGAGACATGGGTGTTGAGACATGAAAAATATGGAATTTCGTTAACAACCACAATTACATCTGGTGACGACGTCGTCCTCCAACATGACCTCCTGTTCCACAATCAGGTTGTCTTCGGTGCTCGGGAGGTCGAAGGTGATATTGCCGACGAGGAGGTTGAGTCGATGATGGAGGCATATCTTGTGAAAATATGCCACGGCCAGACTATGCATGTCCAACTATAGGAAGGCCTGGAGTGTAAGGAGGGAAATCGTCATATGAAGCCGGATAAGCATATGGAGTCTGCTGTTGTGTATAGTCAGGAGACGCAAAAGCAGATCCCTCAGTAAATGGGGCGGCAAACTGCTCGAATCCTTCATCAAAATATGTCGTATGATACTTGATGGTGTGAGGGACGACATGACCTACTGGACGAGCTCGAGGGGTCCTCCTGAACGGCTGAACAGGCTCGGATGGGACATCTTCATCCGACTCATCGGGTCCCACTGTCATCGGTGGTTGTGGCGGTGGCACGGCTGTGACTAGGCGCCTCTCCTCCTTCTGGGCATATAGCAATGTCTCAAGTAGACTCTCCACGTAATCCATGTCCTCAGGAGATCGAGACCCCTTCATTATATGAACCGCGTGTTCGAGGCCATCGGTCTGGTAGTGATATAAAAAAATTAACAAAAGTTATCAATTGACAATAACTTATGTTACGAAAAAATAATTAATAAATTAAATTAAGAGTGTTTGCACAAACCGCTGAACCTGCTGCAGCTCTTGTAACAGAAATCCATTTCCGTGTATGTTTATGGAACCACTCCAAATATCCTGAATGAAAGTGGACATCCTCCGTTATACGATCACCCCTGATGATACGTGCTTGACGTCTACCTCACAAATTGATGTTGTCCATGTGCTTATCCACCCAATCCGTCCTGGGCGGCGTATTGTCGATATCGGGGAAGGCAGTATGATCCTTGAGACCTATAGGTATTTTCTGCTGCAAACCAAACTGCCGAAGTACTCGGTCTGGGTAGTGCCACTCAACTATCCAGTGGCAAATGAGTGGGACCTTCGCCTTCCAATAACGATGTCCCTGAAGGCAGTACGCCGGTAGACTAGACATGACATTAGTATATGGCTCCCAAGTAATCTGTCATCGTAATAAAAAATCTAAAATTAATCGAAAAATTAATTTAAAAGGTAACATCATATTAAAACATCTAAAATTAAATGAATAATTAATTTAAAAGGTAACATCATAGTAAAATATCTAAAATTAAATGACTACTTAATCGAATATTTAAACTCATTTGTTGCCATCATTACTTACATCTTTGGATATCAATCTGTCCAGTTGGTAGCGCAGATGTGTCAAAGTATGCGTGGGGATCTCCGTTGTGTTTTTGCCTACAACCCAGCTACAATATATATATATATATATTACACTTTCATATAGTACACAGCCGAATAAGAATTAATGAGCGCGAACTGAAAATACAATAGATCACATACCGAGTACTGAGAGGCGTATCTGGGAAAGGATCATCATTGTACACGGATGGGGAGATACATCTGATGCGCTCCCACGCCCAAATTTGCAATACCTGTAGCACACTGCCCATTTGCTTCGCCTCATGGTGGGTTCCACGGCATAACTCCCGATACAACCATGCTAGTGCTGCTGAACCCCAACTGTACTGCGTACGGGCCGCAATATTCTCTAGTAGTGGAAGAAAGTGCAAACTAACTCGGGCACCTGATTTGTCCATGAAAATAGATCCTCCAAGTAGTCGGAGAATGAATGCCCTCGCATACTGCACTATGACGACCTCATCTGCATCTGCCGGAAGATTTGCGAAGCGTTGTGCCAACCAAGACAAACTTATCTGTGAGCCTTTCAACTCTGGTGGCCGAGCACCAAGTAAATCGTCACAGGTAGCGCCCCAATCCATAACAGGGGGCCAAGTAACTGCTTCTCCATCGATGGGAAGCCCTGTAAGCACTCCTATGTCCTGTAGCGTGATCGTACATTCACCTTCCGGCATATGGAAGGTGTGAGTCTCGGGTCTCCACCGCTCTACTAGTGCAGTAATTAAATGCCAATCGAGCTGGACGTAACCCATATTATAAACACCGTAAAATCCAGAATTTTGCAGGTACATGCGTATGCGCGGATCAGGCGGCCTCTACGTAGCATCGCTCGCTGACATCGAAGGGGCTGCTCCGGATGTATCTGTGAAATTTGACATGAACAGTTAATTGCAGTTTCGTCAAAAGCGCTTAAACAACGACAGATCAACTATAAATCCTTCACTTACCTCACCGATCCATACGTGCTCCGATCTGTGTCCGGCCTGGCTAGTGAGTAGCGAATCATCCTCAGGGCCTGGCTGAATGTAAGACCTCTGATCCATATCTACACAATGGTGATATTATAACATTATAAAAAATTAACATATCTAATGTAGACATGGAACATATATAATCGCGCAATCGTGATATTATATAATTTACGAAAATTTCACATATTTGTTATAGAAAAAATTACGTAATAAATATCGATCCAATAATAATATAGTTTCATTCCAAAAAGTTCATCGAACAAATGCGAGCTACTGTTGAGACGGTCTATGTCTACTAGTTTGCCTATTGTGCCCTGATTTGCCACAGTTTCCGCAATGGATACGCGATGTGCTTGGCGTTGTCCAGTCCATCTCATTTCTTATTCGTGATGCACGGGGCCTTCCTTTCGGACGAAGACGAACCGGGTCTGGCACTAATGGCAGCTCATTATCCTCATGCCAGTAATAAGGATCTCCCAACGGCACAAACGAGTAGTGATAGCACTGACGGGTTTTGGCCAATGTATAACATTCATCTACGTACATGTTGTGGTCAATTCCAGATGCTTGACATGCTGCGATTACGTGGGAACATGGGATTTTCAGCTGGTCAAATTTCCCACATGAGCATGTTCGTTCGTGTAAGTTCACTACCTGTTTGTGGCCCCCTGATCCTCTTGTTCTATCACTTGCAGTTCTCACTTCGAAAATCCCTCTTTCAGAGTCGAAACGTCTAACTTGATGCCCATTTGCCTTTTGACTGGATTTCCGGAGAGCCTCACCCACAAAATGTGTATATCGAAATCCTTCCGCCTGCTAATTCGTGTATGTTGTTCATCTCGTGTCAAAATATTGATTTAACTGATAGAATATGTTTTCCACTATGGCTGTTATTGGCAGCCCACGAAAACCCTTCAGCATCCCGTTAACAGATTCAACTAGATTCGTCGTCATCAAACCATATCTTCCCTTCATCATAAGCTCTTGTCCATTTTTCTTTTGGGAGCTGATCACACCATTCAGCTGTTTCGCGGTCAAACTGCCTAATTCGGCTCATAAGCCAATCGAACTTGCGCTTTTGATACTCGTAAGCTGTACATTGCACTAATAATTAGTAACTCACATTCAAATTTATGAACATGCACTTTCGTGAAATTTACAAAATTGCAAATCTTACCTGCCATCCGAATATGTTTTTTCCCTTCGGCATTTTTGAATTGTTTGTTGTAGTTGCTCGCAAGGTGCCGAATGCAAAATCTATGATGGGCATGTGGAGGACGCCACCATGTTGTGTCCATTGCTTGTTGAATCCCGGCATGCCTGTCTGATATCACACAAATTTCTCTCCTCCCGATCACATATCGCCGCAACATATGCATAAACCACTTCCAATTGTCTACATTTTCTATTTCAACCATAGCAAATGCCAAAGGGAAAATGTGATTGTTGCCATCAAGTGTGGCCGCACAAAGAAGCGTTCCTTTGTATTTCCCGTACAAATGAGTGCCATCGATAAATATCACAGGACGACATAGCTTGAAGCCTTGAATCGTCTGCTGGAACGTCCAAAACATCCGGTCGAAAAGCATACAGCTCTAATCTTGTTTCACCTTACCCTCGATAACAAAATGAGAACTTGGATTATTACGTTCCATTTCTTTCATGTACTTTCTCAATCTACCGTATGACTCATCCCATCCTCCATAAATTTTGGCAATCGCCATTTGTTTGGCCTTCCGGGTTTTACGGTAACTAGGTTGGAAGTTCAGTTTGTCACGAATTTCGGCCATGAGTGGCTTGATTTTGATATCTGGTTGGGCATCGATCATTGGTTCTATAAAGCTGCAGATGTATTTTTGATCAACGTGCCGATGATCCCATGACAATGGCGGATTAATGCATGTATGTGGCCCACTGTACTTATCTATTTTCCAAAACGAGCCAACGCCTTTGGTAGTCGCGCGAAGCCTCCAATGGCACGCTCCATTCATATTACCACATATTATCACATATTCTGTCCGATTCGTGACCTTGCAACGAAACTTATGATTTCTTCTAATAGAGTATTCTTTCGCAGCCGACTGCACTGCGTCCCGCGATGAAAATAACATGCCAATGGAAAATTCTTTCGCAGGATCAAATACGCTGCCGCCCGGTTTCGCGGTTGTATCGTCTCGTATCAAATCAAAATCAATCTCCGAATAGGGCTTTGGACGTACGAACGGCGTAATGGGATCACTACAATGGATGTTGTAGTAAGCCTCTATATCATCACCTCCGACATCTTCTTCATAGCTGTCACCTTCGACATCTTGCTCGTCGCCGTCTCCTCCGACATCCTGTTCATCGCTGTCAGTAGTGTCCATCCAAGCATCATCTTCTTCATCAATATTTTCTTCATCATCAATATCGTTATGATGATCATCATTATCACTATCATCGTCATCATAAGCATCGTCATCCCAATGCATGTACTCATTATGCACACCTTGTTCGTCTTGACCAACATTAAAACCTTCCTCAGAATTATGTAGCATTTGGTGTTCAGCTACAATTGCATAAAACTGTGAAATTCCCAACATACCAGCCTGACGTGCATACTGCTGGATCATCGTAACCGTACCATCATTATGCACCTCCGTCATTTCGTATGTAACACAATTATATGCTACAACTGGATATTTACATATCAGCCTGTCAATGTACTGGTTCCCTATTAGATTCAACGCGCTCTCAATCGTAGCACGTAACTCATCGAATGTGGATATGTTCGCAAACTCGAACATGGTAGATTGTCCCCCTTCGTAACCATGTCCATGTTCATTTTGAACTACTCTGCCTCCCCAAAACACAATCGCAAAAGGTGTTGTCGACATTCTGTTAAATAAAAATATTACAAATTATTTCAAGTATATAAGTAAGTAAATATTCATGCCGTACATATTAATCTAATACTCACAATGAGAAACTTTCATCGTCTGACCAAATTTTAATTTGGTCGTCGAACTTTCCCACAAGTTGTAATTTCCCACAAGTTTGAGGACCAAATTATAATTTTCAAAAAGTTCGAGTACCAAATTAAAATTTCCCAAAAGTTCGAGGATCAATTCGTAATTTCCCAAAAAGTGTGAGGATCAAATTATAAATTTCCAAAAGTTTGAGGATCAAATTATAATTTACCAAAAGTTCGAGGACCAAATTATAATTTCTGAAAAGTTCGGGGATCAAATTGTAATTTCCCACAAGTCCGAGGACCAAATTATAATTTCCCAAAAGTTTGAGGACCAAATTGTAATTTACCAAAAGTTCGAGTACCAAAATAAAATTTCCCAAAAGTTTGAGGATCAGTTTGTAATTTTACAAAAGTTTGAGGACCAAAATATAATTTCTCAAAAGTTCGAGGATCAAATTGTAATTTCTGAAAACACCAGATCAAATTATACTAATTTAACATGTTTTTTTTGTATTTATAAATTTCTTGCCGAATTTTTAAAAGTATTCTATGATGTTTTGAACAAATTTTTAATCAGTCTTTAATATACAAATTACTTGTTTACTCGAATTTTATCATTTTGTATGTATATTTTTTCGGACTGGCTCGAACCCCGCCCACACTTCTCGTGCCATTTTATCTTTTTTTTTTAGTTGACAAATTCATTTTGAACTCGTCAAGTAGTAAAAATTATTAACGACTACATAAAAATCCAGTACACATTATAATTATTATCATAACATTTGACAAAATTTAAAAAATATTATTAATAACACCTATAAGTTACACAAATGATGCAGATATAAATAAAAATCAAATAAATAAATTTATGCTTACGAAAATGTCAAAAATCATTACAATGAAATTTACCTCAAATTTTCGAAATAAATCACGCACCGAATTAACAAGCTTAACCTGCCAATAGAAAACATCAGATCAAATTATACTAATTTAACATGTTTTTTTTTTGTATTTATAAATTTCTTGCCGAATTTTTAAAAGTATTCTATGATGTTTTGAACAAATTTTTAATCAGTCTTTAATATACAAATTACTTATTTACTCGAATTTTATCATTTTCTATGTATATTTTTTCGGACCGGCTCGAACCCCGCCCACACTTCTCGTGCCATTTTATCTTTTTTTTTTTAGTTGACAAATTCATTTTGAACTCGTCAAGCAGTAAAAATTATTAACGACTACATAAAAATCCAGTACACATTATAATTATTATCATAACATTTGACAAAATTTAAAAAATATTATTAATAACACCTATAAGTTACACAAATGATGCAGATATCAATAAAAATCAAATAAATAAATTTATGCTTACGAAAATGTCAAAAATCATTACAATGAAATTTACCGCGAATTTTCGAAATGAATCACGCACCGAATTAACAAGCTTAACCTGCCAATAGAAAACACCAGATCAAATTATACTAATTTAACATGTTTTTTTTTGTATTTATAAATTTCTTGCCGAATTTTTAAAAGTATTCTATGATGTTTTGAACAAATTTTTAATCAGTCTTTAATATACAAATTACTTATTTACTCGAATTTTATCATTTTCTATGTATATTTTTTCGGACCGGCTCGAACCCCGCCCACACTTCTCGTGCCATTTTATCTTTTTTTTTAGTTGACAAATTCATTTTGAACTCATCAAGCAGTAAAAATTATTAACGACTACATAAAAATCCAGTACACATTATAATTATTATCATAACATTTGACAAAATTTAAAAAATATTATTAATAACAACTATAAGTTACACAAATGATGCAGATATAAATAAAAATCAAATAAATAAATTTATGCTTACGAAAATGTCAAAAATCATTACAATGAAATTTACCTCAAATTTTCGAAATAAATCACGCACCAAATTTACAAGCTTAACCTGCCAATAGAAAACACCAGATCAAAACGTTATTTTTTCCTCAAACACAACAAATATATTAACAATATAAATAACAACAACTGTGCTACACACTTACTGCGTCGGAAAGCACCAGCGAAAACTTAGTGAGGGAGCAATAGCGCGACAAACATTATGATAAAAAATATTGAAACAACGGCATGAAAGTGAGGAACGAGCGAACCGCAAGAGCTTCAGATGAAAATGAGGGAAGGAAGGAGCGCGAGAGTGAAACGGAGAAAATAACAAGTGAAGGGGGTAAGGGAGGGTTCGGCTCTGCTTAATAGCGGAGCCGAACCACTTGCTGTTACAAGCCTGCAGCAACATTATTGCTGCTGCAGGCTTGCAACAGCGATTATTGGTGCAAAGAGCACCAATAATCGAAAGCACCTACTGGTGCTACCAATAGGTGCTGCAGCAGCAAGTGGTGCTACACGCTGCAACACCACAAATTGCTGCTGCTTTTTAAAAAAAAAAAATTAATGCTGCTGAAAGTCGCAGCAGCACGTAGTGCTGCAGCACTCCACTTAAAAATAAAAAAAAAATTAATTACTTAATAATTAGATTAATAAAAAAATATAAATTAACTGTAAATTTTAATGATGGAATATGAATTATGCAGTGCTTATTTTTTTTCCCTCGTAATTTACGTAATTTTAATATAATTTATTATTTAATTGAAACTTTTATAAAAAAAATATAAATTAAAAGTAAATTTTAATGGTGGAATATGAATTATGTAGTGTTTGTTTTTTTTCCCCACGTAATTTACGTAATTTTAACATAATTTATTATTTAATTGAAACTTTTATACAAAATATAAATTAAAAGTAAATTTTAATGGTGGAATATGAATTATGTGGTGCTTGTCTTTTTTTCCTCAAAGTTACGTAATTTCAATATAATTTATTATGTAATTGATAATATACAAAATATAAATTAAAAGTATATTTTAATGGTGAAATATGAATTATGTAGTGCTTGTTCTTTTTTTTTCTCAAATTTTATATCATTTTAATATAATTTATTATTTAATTGCAGCTTTTATGAAAAAAATATAAATTAAAAGTAAATTTTAATGGTGGAATATGAATTATGTAGTGCTTGTTTTTTTTCCCATGTAATTTACGTAATTTCAATATAATTTATTATTTAATAATTACTTTTATAAAAAAGAAAATATAAATTAAATAATTAAAATTAAAAAAAAAAGGCTTGCGGCCCCAATCGGCGATTGGGCCGCCGATTGGGGCCCATATTCAATTGGGGCCCCAATCGGCGGCCCAAGTGCCGATTGAGGTTCCCAATCGGTGGTTGGGCCGCCGAATGCGGCCCAACTTCCAAATTGGGTGCTACTTTTATTTTAGTATTATTTTGGTAATTTTTTAAAAAAAACATTAATTAGGAAAATTGCCCGTAGTTTTGTGCTTTTAAGAAAAATATAGTACCGTAAGCCAATTATATTTTTAAATTGTGCAAAACGATTGTCCAGTCGACCGCGCACGCGGCGACTTTCTCCGGTTTTGGGCACCGTCGCGAGGGTAAGCAGACGGATCAAGAAGCTGTTGACTCACGACTCGAACCGGGTGAAATGAAAAAGGTCATTTTTGGCTCAGCATAATCAACTCATTAAGCAAAATAAAAATAAAAATGGACAATCCAAAAAAGGAGTAAGGAGCGGGTAACGTGCACGGGTGGACCGCAGGTGGGTTCTCTTCCTTTTGGCTCGGTCAGCCGGAAAAGTCGCAAGTCGGTTAAAGTCTCGTCCCACGAGCACTTTGCTTGTTTGTTTGTCGGGGAGCAATGCATGCAGCCGATGCAAGGGAGCCCAATTTCAGGTCGAATCGCGGGATTCGCACGTGGAGCTTGCGTTATTCGTCGGACGCTATCGAGGTTTTCCACCTTCGCATCATGGAAAATGGGATTCGCCTAGACGGATTGGTCCAACATTAGATCAAACGATCCTTACATAGATACCCTCGGAAGATAGAAAAGCCTTCCCATTATGTCCGCAAAAATAATCAAGCCGGGACGAAATGAATAGACCTAAGAAGGATGCCTAAACAGGGAATTGCATGCTCAAACAGGAATTTCGCGAGGAGAAAACTACCTTCACCAAGATGGTGAAAAGGGATTTCACGTAACCCCTAAACATTTAGATCCATGAAAATACCACCTCATTCTTATTTGGAAATTAATTAAGTAACAGTTTTTGGCAGACTGTAACACTAATCACCTGTTTTCGATATCACAAAAAAAAAATTAGTTAAAAATTATTGTAGGGTTTTTTTTTTTTTTTTTTTAGAAATTTGTGACTCACGACATGTTATTGTTACAATCATTAAATAACTTTAATATTTCCGTGTAAACAGGAGTGATTTTTTTTTTTTTTGTGGGGGGTCTCGAGCTCCTTGGGTCGCTTATTGATGGGGCAAAAAGTTCGATTGAGTCGGTAGATTATGCAAAATCTAGGCACGGGAGCCCTGTTTCGGGAAAGTATGGTTCCGGGTGGAAAAACAACAGAAGGGTGAAAATCTGGTAAGCTGATCGGCCGTCCTTTGAAATTAAGAATCTGCAAACGTAGGTTCTAATGAGTAAAGTAATGGGCCGTACACGATCATGAGGAGCTCGGGTCTGGTTTTGTTCTGGAAGATCATTGACAAAAGTGTCTCTTGAACACGTGATTAATCGGATTACGAAAACGACCAAGGGGGTTTCCTCCGCCTGTCCCTATTCCCTTGCACGCCCCACGGGCTACTAACTACTAACCTTTGCTTGTGAGCAAATTCGAAAAGGCTCACTCTAACTCTATGAAAATGTTACATGCACGATGACATGGACAACATGATTTTTGCTTAATCGCCCTTTCTTGAATTTGCTGAAACCAAGCTATTGCAAATTTCCCTTTTTAGTCCGTCGGTGGTACCCGAGAGGAGTAACTTTCCAATACTTAATAGCTTATGCTTTTAAGATGTCATGATCGACCTTACTTGTCAATTTAACTAATCGACCGACTTCATTAGTACCATCAATTTTAAAGTTTTTGTTAACAATTAGGAAACCGAGTTCATTTTACTATACAGGATCAGCAACGTCTCTTTCTTCTCTTTTTTGAGGCAGAAGAATCAAAATGTGGACGTGGCCCTTCTATCACGTTGAAACCTTGGAAATATGTTCATCATGAGCTTTGCCTTTCCAGCTAAGTATGGCAGAACCGATAGCTGGAAGGAGTGTTTTTTCTACGAGGGGGAGCGGTTCCCCGTTTATAATTAGCAATTAACCTCTCAATTTGGTTAATTGGTCAAGGATCAAGTACCCCAAGAGGAACACGACACTACTGCTGTAGTTGCGAGAAAGGTCTTTCGAGGTTGTCGGTTGAGTGTTCCAAATTGTCGTCTTGGTCCACCGCGGCCCCAGGCTCTCAATTGTTTGTTGAAGCTAAATCGCATCGCGAATGAGACGTAAACGCAAGCCTCAAACTTTTCTTTTTTTTGGTTTTGGAGACTGAGAGATGAAATGGGAGAGAGGGGAAGAAAATCGGATCGGACGGCGGAGAACGCCAGCAGCCCGTGCAGGCTTATCTGTTCTGACTTGGCTCTGCAATTGCTCGTTCGTTCATTCTCGAGCAAGAGCGAGCGAGAGAGTTAAAAAAATGAAAAGAGAGAAAGAAAAAAAAAAGAGTTTGTTGAGAGATTAGAAGAAGCGGGGCCAGCCCGCCATTAATGCTATTCTCCCAACTCCTGTCTCTCTCTCTCTCTCTCTCTCTCTCTCGTTTGAGCTGCTGCATTAATCAAAACAAGCTGTAAGGTGTAAGCTAACTAGCTTTTTCTGCTCAAAGGTGTTCTACTACTACTTCTTCTTCTTCTTCTCTCTGGGTCTTGTTGAGCTGCAAAAGAATCGCATAGAACGAGAAAGCCCACTCCTTTTCTTCCTCCCACCGCTGCTTCTGTACTGGGTCTGCTGCTGAGAGTGGTGGGCAATCAGTAAGAGAGTTCTTGTAAAAAGGTTTGTTCATTTTCTCCTCCTCCCTCGCCCCTTCTCTTTGTTCATGATATAGCTTTCTCTTCGTCTCCCGCTGTTGAGCGTTTAGTTTACTCGAGTTGAGGTGTGAGGTGAGAGAAGGTTTAGTCTTCCGTCTGTCTCGTTAAATTTCAAATTTGGGTTTGCATGCGAAGCCCCCTTTCGTCTTTCAGACCTCAGATCTGCTTCGTTTCGTTCTTGAGCTTTGGCGGCCATTGGTTTTTTAAACTTCTCTGTGTAAAGGAATGCTTTTGTGATCTGTAGGTGGGAGGGAAAGTGATTCTCGAAATTGGGTTTTGATGGGGATTTGCTTGAGCGCTCGAATCAAAGCTGAGAGCCCATGTCACACAGGTACTAGATTTTTCGGTCACGCTCTTTTGCTTTCTGTTTCTCATTTTCGTTGTCAATTGAGTGCCGATTGTGGAGTTGCTGCAATCTGCTAGATGCAGCTGAATTCTTCTTCCTTTTCTTTTCTGGTCGTTACTTTGTGAAAGTTCTTTTCTTTCCTTACTAACTGATTTTTCAGCTGTGTGCTGTCTACTAATGTTATTTTATTTCGTTGTGGTGGGGATAGAGTGGAATTTATGGCCATCGGTACATAGATATCCAATTTAGTTGAAGTGGGAGTGGTTGAATAGTTTGACCAGTTTCTAAGTGCTCTTTCTAGGCAGGTAGTGCTATGCTGGATACTCTTTTTCACCTCATACTTCCTCTAGTATGAACGCCCTGTGGACTTAGGCGAAGCGAGCTTTGTGCCTTTAATATTTCTTATGTCGTCTTGAGGAATTCTATTAGAAATAGAGCGAAACAGTAAATTACTTGTCTGGCATCTCATGTTGAATTGAGTTGAACAGTTGATAGGGAAAATCTCATAGACCAATTAATTCCATTGATTGGAACCAGCTGGAAACGACGTAGATTTCTTCAGACGTTCTGGGGAAATCTGTAATCCTAAAACTGTACATGTTACTGGTCGAAAATGAGACGTGGAAGTGTTCTTCTTTCTATATCTCTTGCAGAAGAGATGAATATTTTTTTTTCTTTCCCGTTTTTTCTGGGAATTGTCGATTATCTGGGAGTCGCAATGCCTGTTGAAGCCTGCCAAACTCACTTGGGTATATGGACGTGCATTTAGTAGTTCCTCCAATATCATGAGAGTTTTCCTGAAAGTTCTGCGATTATACTTTGTATTGTTTTGCATATAATGGATGGTATTACTTTCGCAGGGACAAATACGAAAAGCATTGGCACTAGCAAGAATGATCTGAGCAGTAACGGGAGCAAGGCTTCATCAGTTTCGGTGCCTCCGACTCTGAGGAGTGAGGGTGAGATTTTGCAGTCGTCAAATGTGAAGAATTTTATCTATGCCGACCTCAGAATGGCTACTAGGAACTTCCGTCCAGATAGTGTTCTGGGGGAAGGTGGTTTTGGCTCAGTTTTCAAAGGGTGGATCGATGAGAATTCTTTTGCTGCGGCAAAACCCGGAACTGGTATGGTCATTGCAGTGAAGAGGCTCAACCAAGAAAGTTTTCAAGGTCATAGAGAGTGGTTGGTGAGTGAAGATTTCCCTTCTTTGAGAAACTAGGTAACACAGATGGTGCTGTGAATGAGGCGGACAATATAAATATGATTTCCAACTTCATTAGAAGTGGTGGCACTTTCAAGCTTCATCTCCCAAACAATTTGCAAGGAGAATATTGTTGAGGTTTTTGTTCCCCTATTTGTGTTGATCAAAGTGAGTCTCTGATCTGTTGTGCGCTAATAATGGTAATTTTGATCTTGTAGGCCGAAGTTAATTATTTGGGACAGCTTTATCATCCTCATCTGGTGAGGTTGATTGGGTACTGCTTGGAGGACGAGCATCGACTTCTGGTGTATGAATTTATGCCTCGTGGTAGCCTGGAAAACCATTTATTCAGGAGTGAGTTATTTGTTCCTGTCCCACTCATATTGCTGATGTGGCTTTTGTTGATATTTCTTTAACACATTGGACTATCAGGAGGATCGTACTTCCAACCTTTGTCTTGGAACCTTCGGTTGAAGGTCGCGCTTGGTGCTGCAAAGGGGCTAGCCTTTCTTCACAGCGCTCAGGCCAAAGTGATATACCGGGATTTCAAGACTTCTAATATCCTTCTCGATTCGGTATGTGAATTTAAAATGATTGTCACTGTCTTCTTGCAGAACAATAGCAATTACCGTCTCTTGCCTACTATATTCTGGGTTAATGTCGTCTTTGATATCTTATGCATGGCTGATGCCAATTAATTTTTTTGCTCCTTACTTGTGCTTTTGACAGTCTAATTTTTTTTTTCAACAATTGAAAAGCATTATTTCGTAATGGCAGAGTTACAATGCAAAACTTTCTGATTTTGGTTTGGCCAAGGATGGTCCAACCGGTGATAAAAGTCACGTCTCGACCAGAGTCATGGGGACTTATGGATACGCTGCCCCTGAATATCTTGCCACAGGTAATGTTGAAAGTCATTAACTACCTTAGCGAGAGACTTTGGTTGTCCAGTCCGAACTTCTTGCTTGTGTCAACCTACCAAATGCAACTTGCCCACTCATATATTGGATTAGTTTAACCCAACCATCACTGGCTAAGCAAATACTGCATTTGCATGTGAACGAGTTTATTAAGAAAATGTCCAGACTTCAAGTTGTAAAGGTCAGTCAAAGCCCCGAGCCATCCAAAATAATCAAAGAAAACAACTCTTTAACCATTTTCATCTTCAATCGAGTACCTTCGCATGATTGGTATGACTACGTCCACATCATGGGAGAGTTGTCCTTATTAAACTTTCTAATTGCCTCTGATTCTATTTCAGACTTCTATTGGGCCTCGAAACTGGTTGACAAACTTGGTCATCTAGGGAATCTTCTACCACGGTTGATTCAATGCTTTGATATTTTTTTCCCCTATAATTGGTTACTCATTTCTTTTCACCTCTTTTAGGTCATCTTACTGCCAAGAGCGACGTGTATAGCTTTGGGGTGGTCCTGCTAGAGATGTTGTCTGGCAGGAGAGCGGTCGACAAGAACCGCCCATCTGGGGAGCACAACCTTGTGGAATGGGCCAAGCCCTACTTGTCCAACAAACGCAAAGTCTTCCGAGTGCTGGACAATCGCCTTCAGGGCCAGTACAGCATGGAAGAGGCCCACAAGACGGCAACTCTAGCTCTGCGATGCCTATCTATGGATGCCAAGTTCAGGCCTAGCATGGACGAGGTGGTCACAGCGCTGGAACAGCTTCAGGATTCCACGGTAAGCGAAAATGCTGGTATCTGCAGACCAAGCAGTGGGCAGAGAATTCGCAGACGAAGTGCTGATGATGCGAGTGCTCGGACGAGGACGAGAACTGTTGCGTACCCGAGGCCTTCCGCTTCCCCTCTTTATGCATAGAAGGTCAGGGGGAGCGCAAGGGTCTTCTCTTCAGGGCCACCTATCTCAGGCCATTCTGTTTCTGTACAGTTTTTGGGCCTAATGTATTTGTTGAATCTTTTTGGAGCCATTTTAAGCTAAAAGGGTAACACGAAGCAACTGTTAATGCTGTATCTAAGAAAGATCAGATCTCAGTCTTAGCGCTTGGTTTGGCTGCTGGCCCGGTTGGTAGGAAAAGCATAATGCCGATATATAAAAAAGCTTGTTTTGGTACGGGTGGAGATGTATTCTGTTCAATCAATCTCTTCGGGATGGGTTCATAATGGTCTTGTAACTTGGTGTCTTTTTCCATATTATCTTGCAATTTTTTGATATGAAAAGAAAGAACCTCAGTTGCAATGATTCCGACTTTTATGCTTCCTCTGATGTCCCATGCGATATTGTAGTTCAAGTTTTCGAGTTTTTCATGCGCATGCTTGCTTTTCAGGAAAACAACCAAGTTCTGACATATCCTATCTGAATGAACGATGTGAATTTCTTACGTAAATCAATTTACCCAAATGATTGATAATGCAGCAAAAGTTCAAGTAATAAGCCGAAAAGTAAACATGAGACGAGCTGGCCCAAGACAACCATCTGTGTCCAGAGAAACATGGACCTGGCCAACGTAAGAAAAACGATTTCATACTCGAAAGTGACAATTTTTCCAATCTTGATGACGATACATCTGCTTCTTGTTGGATCGGAGTTTGTCCATGTTAAGAGAGAACCGGAGCTGTCTCATCCCTAATTCATCACTCATATTGATATTCCTGGAATGCTATTGCTAGACAACAACAGAGGTCGTATTCAGCGGTTAACTGAGGTGATCTACAAAACAAAAATTGAAATATGATGCAGCCTGCATTTGAGAAACCGGGTTCACCTCCAATATATATACGACTCTAATAACCATATGTACATCGCGATGAAATCATTCACATCTCACAATCTCCATATCAATGGGACAGCGCAGATGCATGTGCGTTTCGTATCTTATGACGCAAACATTGGTACATTGAGTCACCAAGTTCTTACCAATCCAGGAGTCCAATTTCTCCAATCCAACTTCCCTATGGACTTGTTTCTCAAGTTGATGATCTCTCTAATATCAAACACTTTCCTCGACTTACCGTTTCCTTGTTTACTGGAAACGACCTCTGTCTCCTTTGCAGCCTCTCCCTTCACATCTTCAGCTTCAGTTCCTACTGGTTCAGGAATAACATCCTCCTGAGGGGATAGTTCGTTGATGATGTTTCCAAGAATCTCCACCACATCGCTCATTTTAGGGCGCGATTTCGGCTGCTTCATCAGGCACTTATTGGCAAGGGAAGCAAGTTTCTGAGCTGACTTGATACAATCCTGTCCTTCGAGTCGTGGGTCTAGAATAAGGGAGAATTTCTTTGAATCCGAAACATAAGGCCTGACCCAATCCAAAAGCTTCTGCTCACTCCGAGGCAGATTCCTTTCCACTGCCCGTCTTCCTGTGATGAGTTCGTAAAGAACCACCCCGAAGCTCCATACGTCACTCTTAGCAGTCAGCCGGCCCGTATGCACGTACTCTGGAGCTGCATAACCAATTGTTCCTACAACCTTAGAGAGAACGGATTTTGTCAGTGATGCAGATTGAAGTTGAGAACTACTAGTATCTTCAATTGGCCAAAAACTTCAATTATATCCTAGCTATCCACGAAGTAAAAAATAATCAAGTGAAAACTGGTGATGGTGGCAGAGTTTTTCTGAGACTAAAAGTGTTGGGAAAGCTACGCCAACTAAGAAATGCTTTCATTCTCGTTGTCCTCACGGTACAATGATAGGAACATCCAACAAACAGATGGCTCGACTTACTGTCGTTGATACATGACTCAGCCCTTCAGTCGGTCCCTGCCTAGCCAATCCAAAATCTGAGAGCTTAGCATTGAAGTCTTCATCTAACAGGATGTTTGATGTCTTAAAATCTCGGAAAATTAGCTGCATAAAGAAAGCAGCAAAATTACATGTGCTTGCCAGCATAGGAAAACACTTTTAATAGGTAATGCATTTCCCAAGTATTCCTGCCTGCTGCTCTCACAGCATCCTTTTCCAAGCGAACTTATATGGAAGAAAGCTGCTGTCAGAGCATGAAAATCTGAAACTTCTTTTGAGTCGTGTACCTGAAAATCCATTTCTTCATGCAGGTATGCCAATCCACGAGCAGCATCCTGAGCGATTTTTAACCTTACTTTCCAGGAAAGAGGCGATGGCACCCGAGCTAGGAGATGATCTTCCAAGCTCTTATTGCGCATGAGTTCATAGACCAAAAGGCGTTGAATCCCCCTCTCATCGTCCTCAGCACAATAACCGACAAGCTTGACAAGATTTGGGTGCTTGACTACACCAAGAAAATTTACTTCATTAATCCACTCCTTATGCCCCTGAATATTGGATATACTTTCAGTCAAATCGTGTAGCTCTTTTCTTAGACACTTACGAGTTTCATAAGGCATTCCAACCACATTAAGCCCTACAGAAGGAGAAAATACTCTGAATCATGACAATATATAAACTTTTTCAGATAAAGTAGTCTGAATTTCTCATTTAAAATCTCAACCAGCTGTAAAATCAGCCAATACATACAATTGATGATTTTTGCAGCAGCGTAAAATAGCCGTAAGAATAGAAACATAACATCATACCCCACCAGCATCTAGCGCTAAGCACAGTAACTGCTCTACTATTTACTTCCAACTTGGAAGCTTGGGGTGCTGTAGAAGATGAAGCAACTAGGGACTCTTAATAGATTAAGAGATTCGTCAAATGCTTTCTATGAGATGCGAGAGAATTGAGTTAAAAGATTTAAATCCGGAGGATTTGATGCGTAAAAACTGCTCTTGACATCGCCAAAAATGATCATTATAACCAAATTCTCGGTCAGCGGGTGAACACGCAGTGCTAAGAATCCCAAATGAATCTAGAAATGGCATCGGTACGCATTGAAGAGCTTAGAAATTACAAGCAACGGAAATAAGAAGAAAATCCATGCCTGGAAGCCGTTGCGATTCAACTGCTTCACAGCGACGTCCGTCCTGGAATCGGAACCGTCGGCGGCGCCACCAGGAACGGCGACGACGCCTCTGTAAACGCAGCCGAAGCCTCCCTCGCCGATCATGAGGGACCTGCTGAACCCTCGGGTGGCCGATTTGAGGTCCGCGAAGGAGAAGACGCGCAGATCGTTGGCACGGCGTTGGGTCAACAGCTCGTAGAAGGCCAGGGAGTCGCCGAAGTCCCCGGAATCGGAGTCGAACTCGGAGCGCCTGGTGCCGGCGGTGCTGGAGGCGACGCTGAAGGAGCGGGCCCACGACACCTTGGAGGCCCTGGAGAAGACGACGCCGTCCTCGTCGTCTCGTCTCTCCCCGTTGGTGAAGTGGAAGCACTTCATCTCCTCCCTCTCGCCAGTCGCAGTCGCAGGCGCAACGCAATGCCGAGAGAAGGAAGGAGGGAGGGAGGGAGGGAGACAGAGTCAAAGCAGGTGCGAGGGGATGAACGAACTTCTCGAAGCCTTGGCTTCGGGTCATATGCGTCTGTCCATTAGTATTTAGAATTCTAGGCGGCCATTATTTATCCTTTTTGTTTTCCAATTAATGTCTTAATCCCGGTCGCTGACATTAACATTTGAATTTTCTTTTTCCTTTTGTCATCAGCCAATCAAGAAATTTCAACTCGCACTTGCTTATCTCGTTGCTTTTGTGAATCGATCTTTGCTCAGCATACCGACAGTCCAACATAACTCTTTGAAAGTAGAAATCGAAAGGTTGATCATTAATCGTAATACTCAATGCTTAAATTAAATACTTGTGTCGAGACGAAATGGAGAGGGAAAAAGAAAAAGAAAAAGAGGGGGCTCGAGAAAACAAAGTCCTGAATTTGATTAATCTTTTGTGAAGTATCACTTGTTAACGGAAAACCGAACGTGATTCAGAATGAAAACGGAAGAGGGGGAGTAGTAGGTGAGCGGGGGGGTATGTTTGGTAATTGGGAAGTGGGTTTTTTTTAAACATCGGAAGTGGAACGTGGTTGGTTGGTCTTTGGTCGCGCTGAAGGGCCGGTGTCGTGTAGCGAAGATGGGACCGGGACTCGAGTCAGAGCGATCACGAGGAAGACCGCAGGGTCCGTATATCCAGTGCAACAGAACAATGCCCCCCCACCCCCCCTTCCATCCATTCGTCCTAGCGTTCAGCTCGAGGGCAAAACTGGTTTTTTAAAAAAAAAAACATGGGGACAAAGTTGTGTCGGAAAAACTTAGTCGATCGACCCGTGTCTTTGTCGGACGATATACAAAAACGATGCTCGTATTATCCTAAGAAACCATTCTCGAGGTCATCGTTCATTGTCCGAGAATCCGACGGTGGAGCGGTCGCGTCTGACCACGTCACCGCATACTTTCTCCCCGTCTCTCTCTCTCTCTCTCTCTCTCTTCTAGAAGACGTGCTCGGGAAATCGGTCCATTAGAAATTCAAGAAAAGGAGGAAGGAGGAAATTCCAATTCGCCTGCGTGGTGGTCTACCGAAGTTGATCAGCGAAGGGACTAAAGTTGGAAAAGCGGGGCAGGGACAAACTGGTCGTTGGTTGGTTTAAGACACAAGCAACAATCATCCGGGGAGTGGAGTCGCATCGCATGCACAAAATCAGGTTATAATTCCCGACAATTACATTACATGATAAGGTAAAAAAGGCTTTGGCGTGAGCCCCGGGAGGAGCGAATCATCCCATCACTCATCGTAAATCTCGAGCGGTCCTAGATAAGATCCTTACTTTAGTAGCGTTAAGCGCCGGGGTGGTGGTAATAGCCCCTTTCGCCTCCAATCGCCGGTTGTTTCTTGACTTCAGTTAATAATTTGTCCTCCATAAATCCAAAGTCAAAGATACATTGTTCGAGTTGCGAAAAAAATTTCGGGTATTGCGAATTAAACTAAAAATTGAACTATGGGCTTTGCAATTGAAATTCGCTGAAAGTCCTAAAACTTGTCATTAAAGTATAATTGAGTCATAAAACTTGCAAAAAGTGCAACCGTATCCTAAAACTTATCGAATCGGTGCAGTGGAGTCCTTCCGTTAACCAATTTAAGATTCCATTGTACTTTCGTGATAAGTTTTTTTAGCATTTTTTATGCACATATCTCGAAATTTGAAATAAAAGTCATAGATGGCCCTTACTTCTTCTTCTTCTTCTTCTTCTTTTAATTATTATGGATTCGGAGTGTTGTACAATTTGAGAAAGTAATTGGGGAAAGTGAGGATGAGGGGAGGAAATGGAACCCTAATATTGGAGATCCATGTTAGAGGTGACATAAATGTCCATCGAACCGTTCATTTCTCATTCGACGGTCAAGATTTGACGTGATTCAAAAATTTTCCCCCCTTAAAATTTTTCGCCCAAAGTTTTTCCCCTCACAAAAATTGAAGGAAAATGGACGGCTCGATCGACCTGATGGTATCCATAACATTGGGTATTAGGGGATCCGAATCGGGAGAAGATTTGGATTTCCTAACATTGCTGTTAGGGTGCCATTATCAAATCCGAGCCGTCCAAATCAAGATGGACGGCTCGAATTCGATACACATCATCCATAAAAAAAAAATGAATCTTTTCGTCTTGAATGATATGTATCAAATCCGAGTCGTTCATCTTGATTTGGACGGTTCGGATTTGATAATGTTTTTTTTAACATTGCTTTGAACAATGTTAGGAAAGCAATGTTAGGAAATCCCAATCCATCGGGAGAGGGGAAGCTTTTTAAGGAAAGGACAATGCTGGAGAGGAGGCTCATTTCGTCCCGAAGAAGAGCATCTCGTGTTTTGTTTTGTTTTGTTTTGTTTTTTTTAGGTCGAACGAACATCACGTGTTTAGCCCATCCAGAAAGCTCACTTGTTTATTTCGGGAATCGAGTCTTATTTTTCTATCAAGGAGTTGGTTTAAATTTACGATAAGTGCACTCCTACTGGTAATCGAAGTTTTTCCCTAAGTAGGAAAGTTTAGATTATGAGATATGACGCGAATTTCATAATTCGGTTCGCCTTTAAATACGAGACTAGCAGGATATTGATGCGTTGTACGGGTCTAACATTATATTTGTTTAAATATTTTAGATACTGTCGGCTGAATCTTTGCAAGAAAATAAATAATATGCAGTAATTTGCAATAAAATAATATTCATATCAATCAAATTCACCGCTACAGCTTACGTGAAATTTTGTGTAAAGTGAATCCCAATCCATGATTTGGTTACGAAATAAACGCAAATTTCATTCTTAATTTTAGGATCCGTTTGTTTCACGATAAGCAACTTTCATAAAGGAATTTTCTGAATTTTTCCATGTTTGGTTCACCAAAAAAAAAAAAAAACTATTCAAGGGAAATGTTTTCCATCAATAGAAAAAAAAAACTTCAAAAGTAGAAAAAATTATTTTCTCTTTTTGAGAAGCTGAAATAATTTTTGCTCATCTTTCATCTTTACATTCCTTTTCTTCTTAACTATTTCTCAGTTTTTTTTTATTTTATTCCTTCTTCCTCGACTGGTCGTCAGCCTAGGCCACGGTCGGCGGCTTGCCACAAACGAGGGGTGACTAGCTCGAGCTCGCTTGTGGCCATCAACGGCGGGTTGTGCTGGAGGAAGAAGGAAAAAGAAAAAAGAAAGAAAGAAAAAATAAGACTATTAAAAAATTCACTTTTAAAAAATATTACAAAAATTATTCACATTAACACCAATTGTCCGCCAGCCATACTACGAGAACAGTCGGTGTCCACATCATAAATTTTCAGCCAAACGACGACATGAAAAATCAAATTAGATTTTACTTACCAAACGACGAAAAATGTTTTTCAATTCGTTTTCAGGTCTCAACCAAATACCAGGAAATATGTCATTTCCAAAAGAGACACATTTTTCGCAAAACAAACGGAGTCTAAAATAAGAATATTTACACAACCCTTCCTCATATTGTGAAAAATTCATTGCTAACGTTGGTTATTAAGGGCATGTGTGGAAAATCTCCAGGAAAACTGTTTCTGTTCCAAAAGTGTTTCGGGAACACTTTTGGAACATAAACGCTTATGGTTCAAAAATGTTCCGCCATGATCCAAAAGTGTTCCGCGGAATAATTTTGTGCCAGGAAACACTTTTGAAGAAACAAAAAAAAAAACTTGCTTCTGGATTTTGGAACATTTTTTAAAACACTATCAATCGTGGCTGACGCAGCCACCACCCGCCGGCCGCCATCACCGTCGCAGCTGCCACTAGTCTCCGTCGCCGCTGCCACCAGTCACCGGTCACACGGCGAAAAAAAGTACTTTTTTCGCCTTACTAAACGAGTTTTGTTCCCAAAAATTATAGCCGGGAACAGAAACACAAAAAAGTATTTTTGTTCAAAAAAATGCTCCTAGGAACATAAATTTTACCATACGCAGCCTAACATGTTTTGCATTTATCATGCTTGAAGTTAATATTTTTTCTTAACTTGTAGAACTTAATTTGGCTTTATCATGTTAACCTTTAACTTTTCTACTTACATTACGTAATTAATATGTCATAGAAATCTTCATTTCGCAATAGTGAAAAATTAGCAACCTCATGTTGTAACATTTCCAGGAGAAAATTTATAAGATCGTGAAATGATAGATAGAAGTTACAAACATATGATGTCGTCCTGTAGGCATGCCCAAAATGAACCGTTGGTCTGGAACCGGCCCGTTGACCGAACCGGAATCGGCTCGTTGACTGAGCCCACGGTTCCACAATTTTTTAAACCAACGGTTCAGGATCGGTTCCAAACCACAAATTTTAAAAAATATATAAAACATATGGGGGGAAAGAGCCGTGGGCTCTTCCCCCCGTGGCCGTGGGCGCCGTTGCAATGCAACAGCCACCCCTCTCCCCCCCTCCCCTTTTTTTACAAAGTGTATAATATCCCTCCCACTTTATATAAATATCCCTCCCTCCTTCCATTTTTTTCACAATTCCTCTCATCTCAATTCTCTTAAATTCTCCCAAATTCTCCCAAATTCTCTCAATCCGCTCAATTCTCTCAATCCCGTTTCAATTATCTGAATCGATTTTAGTGGAAGTAGAAATACTGGAAAGAGCCCGATGAGAGAATCTAATTTTTCTCATCCTGAATATGATCCTTGTGATTATGCATGTTGGGTCAATGACGATGATAATATCAACTTTATTCCCAATCCCAACGTTGAGCACGTCCCAACGTAAGAAAGTCTTCATCCTCCTGGTGTCGAAGAAACATCGATAGCAAATAAGCCGGAACAGAAGGCCATATTCGATTTATGGCAACACTTCGACAAGGTACGTGAAAGTAAAGGTAAGTTTAAGATAAACTGTAAATATTGTCCGAATTCATATAAATTTTCTAAAGGAGACTGCTACGGAACATTCTGTTGGCATCTGACGAAAAAACATCCAACGCAAGTGGGGATCGACACTAGCTAACGACAAATTTTCGGGTACGCCAGTCCTAATAGCCATCCTTTATTCCGTTATATTGATGCACTTTATAAACAAACATTAACTAAATATGTTGCCCCTGAATATGCTCCATTTACTATTGGTGAAAGATTTAATTTGAAATTTTTTGTAAACATTGCATTGGTTCCGCTAGCACCATCTGTTCCGAAAACTACTCTTAGATGCAAACTTTTGAAAAACAAAAAAAATGCTTTGACAATTTTTTTTACAGAATTCAATAGACGTGTGCATAGAGGTAGCGATATTTGGACTGATCATTGACAAATTCATTTTTATATGGGTCTCACATGTCATTGACAGGTGACGATTGAACCATTCAAAAAAGACTTCTTGCATTTTTAGTTTTTGATGAAAGACATACGTCCATTAATAGTTATAGAATAATTAGGCAAGTTTTAGAAGAATATAATTTGATTGATAAATTTTTTGCAATTGATTTTGATAATGCCGCGGCAAATACCGCTTCCATTCCCGAATTAGAAAAAATGTGTCAACCCTCTTTTGGCGGATAAATTTTTCACATAAAATGTGCTTATCGTGTTTTAAATTTATGTGACATAGTTTACGAACTCTTGAGGATTCTCCCACCCCAATAAGAAAGCAATTAAATTTTTATGGAGCCATGGCCAATTTATGAAAGTGTGGGGAAAATTTTGTAAACAAAATGGGAGAATGGCAAAAAGATTTCCAACAGATATTCCGACTCATTGGAATTATACCTACAAGTTGTTTCGTCAATCTTTTGATTACAAAGATTTATTATATACGTTATTTCGAATAATGTTCCCAAAATTACTTTACTCCCGCAACATTGGGTCGCTTACAATTTTTTTTTAGATTTTTTGAAAGTTTTTAATGATGCTACTAATATTTTATCTTGTGTTTATTATCCTACTACGCATTTATTTTTAATATAGTGTGTTAATATTGCTGGTATTTTTAGTGATTATGACAAAGATACTCAATTAACTCCGACTATTTTAGTAATGTGAGAAAAATGATTGCATTATTACTTCAAAATTTCTCTTGTTTATTTGGTTGCTATTATTTTCGATCTACGTACTAAAGATGGTTTATTTGATTATCTGAATGCTTATTATTATGGTTGTTTACATTTGGATAAAGTAATAGATATTTCAAGTATACAAAAAGAGGTCAAAGATGCTATAGTAACATTATATAATGAATTTTGTAGTAGATATGATTTAAATGGTAGTGGATCTTCCCAACCTACTGCCTCACAAAGCGATGTGGGTGGTTCACTTGGTAGAGGGTACAAAATGCTCATGCTCATTAATAGGCAAAAAAAACAAAAGGAGATAACATGTACTATTTCCCAATTAGAAAATTATTTAACAATTGCTTTTTGAGTTTAGTAATTCTGAACACAACATATGTTTCAAAATTCTAGAGTGTTGGAAGAACCATTCAACTCAATTTCCAGTTCTCGCCCTCATCGCAAGACAGATATTAGCAACCCCTTATTCAACTACCTTCTTTAACAGTTGCAAGTTGAACAAGTATTTAGCACTTGATGATTAATTTTGGACGACCGCCGTTTAAGATTAAGTCCGGAAGCTGTGGATGTTCAAGCTTGTGTCGATGATTGGACAAATGCTAGATTTCGAAAATAAGAGTTGGATCGAGAACACGAATTCTTCAGTGAGGATTGTGGAAATACCACCGCTACGGGTACCAGAACGGGTAGTGACGATTGGCGATGAGATAAGTTGGGGTTATCAAAGGTAAAAGAACTATATGAACTTTGATTCTTATATCCCCAATAAGATATGTAGGCGCTTAATGATAATTCATTAAGTTCAAACCTATTCATCCTCTCATTTTCCCCCCAAATTTTATTATAATGTACAATTTGATTATAATTTATTATTTTTATTTTTATTTCAGTATTTATTATTTTAAAAATTAAATTAAAAAAAGAGAATCGAAACTAGCCTAGAAATCGACCCGGAACCGCCGATTCCACCTTTTTCAGGAACCAGAACCGCCGGCTCCAGGCACGTGGACATGTCTAGTCCAGGTGATCTACAGTTTTAAGTTTGGTCTACTAATATCCTATTATTTACATTTGAAACTAAAAGTACTAAAACTTGTTGCCGAAGTACAATTGAGTTCTATAATTCATAAAAAGTGCAGGAGAAGTATAGTAGAAGTGCCAAAATTTGTGTACAACCACTTTAGTGCCAAAAAATTTACCGGCACTTAAGTGCCTCCGGTAAGAAATTTTAACCAAAGTGATTACGTGACAGTTATAATTAATTTTTTAATCTAATGTGGCAATTTTTTTGAAAAATACAATCCCGTGGATTTCTAAAAGTGAAAAGAAAGCTAAAAAAATTATATTCAATTTGAAAAAAAAGCAAAAAAAAAAGTATAGGGTTGCATAGGCGATGAGCCGGCTATACCCCACTCTCGTCGGCCATTGCCGGCGATGGTGGAGCGGCGATGGTAGTGAGGGCCGCCCTCACCGCCTACTGTTTCCCTTTTTTTGTGCTTAATTTTATCTTTATTATTATTATTATTATTATAGTCTATTTGATTTAGTATTTTTAATATTTTTTTGAAATTTTTTTTATTGTTAACTGGGCCTCCGGTGATCCTCGTTGGCTTCAAATATTAATAAAAATGCCACATCGAATTTTTGGCCAAGCATATATAAGTTGATGCTTAAAAGATCGTTTTTTTAAAAAAAATGATACTTATAGAAAAATTTTAGCACTAAGATGAGCGTCATACACAACTTTTGCCACTTAGTATACTTCTTCTCAAAAAGTGCAATCAAGTCCTAAATCTTGTTAATTTGGTGCAATTAATTCATTTTGTTAACGCCGTCTAATTTGGTTAACGAAGCATATTAGCATGATTTTTTAAAATATTTTCTCTCTCCTACATGTCTAAAAATTTGGTCCGAATATGATATTTATTTAAATAATTTAAAAAATATTCTAATACGTAAAAGAAGAAAAAGAAAAAGCTAGAACTAGACGGAAGCCGCTGCAACCCCACAATTGCTGGGAAGGACCGACAATGGTGGGCAGTGGTTGGCGGGGTTTGTAGCCCTGCCCAGTTGGGCAAGGGTTGCTGGACCTTGGTCGGGGCCTAGCAACCCCTGCCGACCATTCCCCCTCCATCGCTGACTCTTTCCAATGGTGGTTCTAGTTGCTTTCTTTTATTATAAATTCTAGCACATTTTTTAAGTAAAAAATTGTTTTAGAGATCACATTTGGAGAAAAATGACGTCATAACGTTATTTTAGCATCAAATTTCGTGTTTTAGCCACATCATCGCCGCGTAGAAAGAGAGAAAATAAGTCGGTATTTTTCGTTAACCAAGTGGCGTAAAATTATGGAAGGACTTGACTGCACAAATTCGATAAATTTTAAGACTCAACTGCACTTTCGTAGCAAGTTTTAAAACTTTCGGTAGAAATATCCTTAAAGTAAATAAAGGACGAAGATTGGAAATTATGCATTACTATCCCCACTTGCTGTACTAAATTTTTCTACTGCCTTATAGACATGAACCCATGCTTCATTTTATGGCCTTTTTCGCGCTAGTATTGGGGCTAATGCTCTCTAAAAAAGCTATTAGTTTAGATCACATCTCAATTTTGACTTGAATTTTAATTTATTTTTAAAAATCTCAACTTTGTGGCGATTTTTGGACGCATAATCAGATTTGAAAGCAGGGTAAAAGTCGAGATTTGTTTTTTTAAAGGAAAAATTGTTTACGGCAGAATTGAAATTAAACTTAAAATTGAGGTTTCTCAATAAGTAATTCAACCATACGGCGAGAGTTTTTAGCTTCAAGCGAAAGGAGCATTTCTATGAAATGACGACGAACATGTCGTGAGTCGATCACTCGACGGCCGAACCATCCGCGTGCTGAATTTCTATTAATCCTCCCGTGTCCACTCTACAGCACGAGATTATCATTGCGTTGGGCAAAATCACTTCCGAATGTTGTTCTCGCATTTGTGGATAGAGAGGGCCACCGTATAATGCGACGACACAATCCATCCGCGCACAATTTTGCAGCAGCAGAACTCCGACGATTCTATTGAGCACAGGTCTCCGGTATCACCTCAACGCTCGTGAATCCGGGGAGGCTGGTCTCGCGTGTTTGGACACGACGGAGCACAGAGGACCGGGGAAGGACGGGGATAACGAACCGAGGACGATAGAATAGAGTAGTGGGGGAGGGGGGAAGAGTAGGAAAGGATCGGTCAAAGGTTGACCGGTCGGAAGAAAGCGCAGGGAGAACAGAAGCTCATCCATCCCCCGTACGCACGCGACATTGACATACCTATGAACCCCAACAAAAGAAAAGTTCCCCTGTTTTGCATTGCAACGTCTAATCACTGCCCGAGTTGCTACTTGATAGCCCTATTGGCGTTTTCATTTCCAACACCGTCCTTTCCCTGTTTCCCTTTAGTACATCCGTACCCCTCTTCTCTCAAACTCTGCTCTCCCTGCGAAGTCTTCAGGACTAGGGCTAACACTGCTGCTCCTATTCCTAGCTCGACTGTTCCTCTGTTTCCTTTCCTCATTCCTTTTCCGGCCATTGAACCCTCCCCCCCCATGACTAGCCATTCCAAGGCGAGGGCTCTGTTAAATGCGGCCACTGCCAGCTAGTTATGGGTACGAACCATGAGAGATATCAACCTTTTCGATCTTTCTCGGCCAAGGAGGGAGCTACTGCTGATCTTGCTCTCTTTGGTTGCGGGTGATTGCCCTAGCTTTGAAGCAATATGGCATGTTCGTTTTGCAAACGGTTCTTGACAATTCGATAAATTCACAGACGAGGAAATGTTTGTTCACATCACACGCGAGTTTTATCGTCTCGTCATGTCATGTGCTGGCGGGTGAGAATATCGGCATTCGATTATGTCCACAATGTTCTCACCCCATACGAATGAAATCATTAATCAGCGCGTGTGACATGTAAGCACGAGACCGTTCTATATCTGCATGTATGTCGTGTCTAGCTTTTCATCTTGGGGAGAGAGAGAGAGAGATGTATGTCTAAGACCTAAGAAGAAATCTCTGGCGGCAAACATCGATTTCCATTACGCTTGCGATTTTCCACGAAGAAACGGTCTTTTCGCGACAGTCGAATCGCTCATATATGGGTAAATGTGATTAGCGCCGTCCGTCAATGACGCCCGTAGTTAGGCAGAGGCCATGCAGCTAAAATTCATAGCTCCTCCCAAACATGAGAAGGCGCGCATGCAGAAACAAACAAGCAAATGGTGACGTCGAAATGAATCACGGTGGATCCTGTAACCATCTAGAGAACAAGAAAAGCACCCATGGAACCCACGAAAAGTTGGCGAACCATCATCCCCCAAATAAGAACCGAGCATCAACCCCATGCATTCCAACCTTTAGCTTACAACACCGATGACTTTATTCATGTCCGGACCTCCCTATGCCCTAAAACTGCATACAGGACACTATCACTAAAAACACTGTGATTAGGACCGATGATATGGCGCTTAATTTGCTCCTTCGTGTTCGCTGCATAATTGATGTGTTAATCCAGGCGAAAGTGATTACATTATCACCTAGAAGCTAGCCCTAGCTACTGCAAGGGCTAAACGGATGGTGCAACATTCGCGGGGTCGCGGACTTCGAAGAAGGACCGGTTCTTGACGACGATGTCGTACATGTGGAGCGTCTTGAGGTTGGCGAAGTCCCTGGGTAGAGAGATCAAGTGGGCCGAGCGGTCGGACTTATGGAATTGGATGAGGTCGGGCTTCGCTGCGGAGGGGGCGGCGGCGGCCGCGTTGTGGTAGCGGGTCCAGCCGAGTTCGCCGAGCCGCTGCTCGAGCTCGGCGTGGGACCTGATCACGTGGTTGGCGGGGACGTAGACCAGGACCCGGGGACGGGCGCCAGGGGCGGTGGCGGTGCCCGGGTGGTGCGGCTCCCTCCGCTCGAAGGATTCCCGCGTGGGGTTGGGGATCAACCGAGCCACGCCGTTCTTGTTGAAGAGCCACACTCCGGACATCTGGTGTTCTAGAGAGAGAGAGGGGGGGGAGGGCCCTGTTCATAAGAGAGGAGAGAAGGACGAAGCGTTTGAAGTGGGGAGGAAGAGGAAGAGGTAGACTGTGGACTGGGAATTATGGAGTATGCCTGTTTATATAGCTAGCCGAAGCTTTCAAGTCTTCTTTGTTAATCGTACAAAGGAGGTGTCAGAGATTGGTTTCGATGAGTAATGAGCAGAGAACCATACTTAAATTTGCAGTATCTAATCAAAAGGCGACACACACACACACACACATATAAAGGTTTAAAAAGACAAACCATTCTTAAATTTGCTGTAATGGGATCCGTAATTCATGATTATAATATATTTGCTAAACGTCATGACATTAGAAAAGCCGTCTTAGCTCAGCCGGTAGAGCGCATGGCTTTTAACCATGTGGTCGTGGGTTCGATTCCCACAGACGGCGGTTATCCTTTTGCGTTTTGATTTTGATTTTTTATTTTTTATTTGGGGCCTTTTAAAGGCTTCCCGACCCGACGTGGCGATGGACCTGGACCACATAAACCTCCCTTTCCTCTTCCAACACCAATTGCATCGTGGGCCCACAATCCATTCGCCCCTCCTCCTCGGTCCATCGACTTGAGAGCCAAGCGAGTACGTGGTTTTCATCCCAATCGCGCGAGTCGGGGAGGTCAAATCCATAAACAGCAAAAAGGCGGAAAAAGCACAAGATTTCTGCACATCCCATATCACGCACGTCCAGTGCGTGACTACCGCGTATCGTTCCATCTTCTTCTTCTCCTCCTCTCTTTTCCCCACTCTCTCCACGCAGCCGACCGATCCGTTGGACTCCAGCGTCTGCCGGCTTGTCCGTGTTTTAGGGTTTCGCGGTTCGCTTGGCCTGAACCTGTGTGCGACTTGAAGCAGCAAGGTGAGATAGATTACGTCGATGGATTTTGTATTACATTTTATTTTGAGTTACGGGCACTGTCTGATCCTCCAAAGAAGGAAAGGAAGTGAAAATTTTCATCCCCCCATGTTGATGACACCGTGCGTCATGTGTTGCTCCGTCGCTGGAAGTAGAGTTCACTGGATGTTTCTATTCGTTTTCTTTATGTGAGACTGACTCGCGGTGGCGTTCGATTTGTATCCCGGTGAAATGTAGAAACTGCGACGATGCTGCCATCGCCCTGCTTTTTTCCCCATGGTGGCTTTACAAGTTTCCTTGTTACGGTGGCCAGATTTTGTCCTTTGTCGTATCAGTTGTTTTGCTTGAAGGATTTCATCAGAAGTCTCATCTGTGCATTATTAGGGTAATTGGTAAGGGGAAAGTGGGTTGTTCGTTTCTCTGTTCTCTACCAAGAGAGAACAGTATAAGTTGTTCATTTGCAGCTATTGTTCTTAAAATGACAAAATACTGGTGCAAAAATTATCTAATTGGTTAGTTCCGATTGTTGATTTGTTCGACGCCTCATAACTTACAACTCAGAAGTTCTGTTGAAAGCACCATTAGCTGGGAGTCAGGCGCGTTCATCGTCCGAGTTTTGCGGACAAGCATCTTGCAATGCAGTTGTCGTTGTTGAGTTTTTGAGACTCAACTTTAAATTTGACTGAACTCATGTGGAATTAGGCCATTCGAAATAGGTAGGGTAGGTATAATTGCTGTTCCCTTCGGTTGGCCAAAAGGGGGATGCAATATTTTTTTTCTTTGACTTTGACAGAGACCCTGATGTTGGCTTTATGAAATGCGTTTTCAATTCGATTCCTCTTTGTCATAGAGATCAACATAGCTAAAATGTTTGCTTTGGGCAAACCCACAGGCAAAATATTCAGTGGATGATGGTCTTGCTGTCTTCTCTTAGTTGTTGTGTGACTTGTGTCATATCTGTTTGAACATATTTCAAGAAGTTTAGAAATGAAGTGGCTTGTTTTCTTATACGATGTTCATCTTGATTTCGTCTTTTCATTTTCTTTTTCATGTGTAGGAGTGAAAATGTCCCACAGAGAAGACAGAGGAAAAAGAAAAAGGAGGTCTGAGCTGGAGGAGTATGAAGATCGTTATTATCAAGAATTGAAGGGACATTCCATCAGGATTAGAGTTTCGGATTTACTTTATAAGTGCCCATACTGCAGAAGTGCACAAAGGCGTGATTATCTCTTTGAGGATCTTTTAAAGCACACCTCACGCATATCTAAGGATTCAAAAGGGATGAGTACTAAAGAGATTGCCAAGCACTTAGCGTTGGAGAGATACCTACGAAAGTACTTCTCTACGAAAGTTAATGCCGATCATTCCTCCAACATAAGACTCTCTTCAGCTAACAACGATCAGAAGGATCAGAAGTTAAGACTCTCTTCAGATAAGAAAGATCAGCAGTTAAGACTCTCTTCAGCTAACAACGATCAGAAGGATAAGCAGTTACGACTCTCTTCAGCTGAGAACGATCAGCAGTTTGTCTGGCCCTGGATGGGTGTGATTGCGAACATTAAAACTGTAGTTAAGGACGGAAGATATGTTGGGGAGAGTGGTAGCAAACTCAGGGAGGAGTTGGAAAAGAAAGGATTCAACCCTGTGAGGGTCCAGCCCTTATGGAACTACCAGGGTCATTCGGGACTAGCAGTTGTTGAGTTTAATAAGGATTGGGTGGGCTTCTGTAACGCGATAGCTTTTGAGAAAAGTTACGAGATTGAGCACTGTGGGAAGAGGGACTTTTATGCCTCTAAGTACAGGGGGGACAAATCGTTTGGTTGGTTGGCGTATGACGATGATTACTATTCAAAAGGCATACTGGGAGAACACCTTAGAAAGAAAGGGCACTTGCGAACTTTGTCCGATAAAGAGGCAGAAGAACAACGCAAACGGTCAATGCTTGTTGCTGACTTACAGAAGACGCTGGAGCACAAGAGCTCGCGACTTCTGGAGATAGAGAGCAAGTACAAAGAAACAAAGGATTCCCTTGACAATTTAGTGACACAAAAAGATGAAATGCTGAGGGCTCATAATGAAGGTATAATGTGTTTTTTGGGAAATGAGAACTAGCAAAGAATCGTCTTATTTACTTACCCAAAAAAAAAAAAAAAAGAATCGTCTTATGAACTGACTCTTTCTTTTCCTCCTTGCTAGAAATAAGAAAGATGCAGCAGAATGCCCGCAATAATCTTGAGAAGATATACCTGGAACATGACAAGGTGACGCTGCATTTGCAAGCTCAAAAACACGAGCTTCAGCAGCGGGAAGAAGAGTTGGAATTACGAGAATTTCAAAATGAAGGCAAGAGGGCGAAGCTTAGACATGATAAGGAATTGGTATGAAGTTTCATCTATATGTTCTTTATCCATCTTCAGCTCGCGCATAGACTCCAGAAAGGGTCAGTGCGGTTGATTTTTTACCATAAATATCAAGCAACTAGATCTCATTATGTCCAGACATCAAATAACAATTAAACAAGTTACCTCCATTCTAAGCTTTCCTTTTGTGTATCAAAAAAGAAACTGAATGCTTGGAAAAAAAAAAAAACTCAGAAAGTACTTGTTATTGACTAGGTTGGTAAGGGAAGCGGGAAATTAACATTCAAAGGCTCTTATAATCTGCGATGCCTAGAAATGGAAACCAGGAAATAAAAATGAAAAAACCAAAAACAAAATGGAAACCAGGACATTAAGAAAAAAGCAATCAACTGCACTAAAAGGAATGGAGAGGTAAATCTTTTAGTGCTGCCACACAAACTCAAGTTTAACTGGTATCAGGTTGAAAGGGCATTTTTGGAGCAGCAGAAAGCGGACAATAATTTATTGAGGCTGGCAGAAGATCAGAAGGTGCTTGCTTGTTTTTTTTTTTTTTTTTGCTTTTGACTGCTTAAGAAATAGCTAGACTTGTTTTGGCTCAATACCTTCTGCATTGCTATTAATGGCAGAGAGAAAAGGAGAAACTTCACAGGAAAATTTTTGATCTCGAAAGAAAACTCGATGATAAACAATCTTTGGAATTGGAGATTGAGCGCATGAGAGGCGCTCTGCAAGTTATGAAACACATGGAGGATGATGAAGATGCGGACCTCAAACTGAAGATGAAGGAGATTGAGGAAAATTTAAAGGAAAAGGAAGAACAGAAGGAGTACAATGAAGAACTTACTCAAGCGCTTACTGTTCGGGAGCGGAAGACCAATGACGAATTGCAGGATGCTCGCAAGGAGCTGATTAAAGTAATTACTTTATTCCCTTGTCTGTAATTCAGGCACGTGTGGTGTGCATTGAACAATCATGGATCTTTACCATGGACCCTTCTTGTGTGCATTTGCTTTCGCATCGAGGCATAATTTACTCTGCTGGACATTTGAACAGTTTGAAAGCTAATATAGTATGCATCGAATTTCCCGTTTCGAGAAATGTCAACCTTTGATCTGATAATGAATTTTGAGCTGGCAGCAGTGATAATTTCGTTGCTCTACAGATTTTGGGGAAAGCTACTGGTCGTGCCATGATCAGGGTAAAAAGGATGGGAGAACTTGACAGCAAGCCGTTCCTCATAGCAGCAAAAAGAAAGTGTGCTGCGGGAGAAGCAAATGTAAAGGCCATGATGCTCTGTTCTGAGTGGGAAAAACATCTCAGAAATTCGGACTGGTACCCCTTTAAAGTCATAAAAGATGGAGAGGATTTCAAGGTATACTTTACGCCCAACTAATGTTACCAGCATTTCTCTTACATAACATTGTTGCCAACATTTATAGCAAGTTTATGTTGGTGAACATTCTTCTGCATTCTAGTACATTGATAGACTCAATGTTCTTTAGGAGGTTTTAATCTAATAGTTGGCTGTTCTTCTGAGTTGGTGCATTTTTTCCGATCAACCTAATTTCGGACACCAAAAATGATCTTTTGTCACCCAATAGAAGAGTTGCAATTGATAGGAGCCTCTACTACTCCATGTTTGCATTTCAGTTTGATTAGTTTAATGTCGTGGGTTCAAAAACGAAAGTTGGCTGATGCTTTTTGTGGCGTGTCCATTTCATGGTAGCCAGCCATGATATGTAAATCATTGTTAACCCTGATTGATTTTTACATATTGTAGTTTAGAAGCCTTTTCTGTCCATATCGGTGTCTCTCGTGCTTCTCATATAGGTCTTTGTCTTTTGGCTTCATAGGAAATTATCAATGAAGAAGATGAAAAGCTAAAAGCCCTTAAGGATGAGTACGGTGACGATGTCTTCAAGGCAGTATCAAAGGCCCTTGAAGAGCTGAACGAGTACAATGGCAGTGGCAGGTACACGGTGCCCGAGCTATGGAATTTTAGAGAGGGAAGAAAAGCTTCTCTCAAAGAGGGGATTGCTTACCTTCTCAAGCAATGGAAACCCCGGAAGAAAAAAAATTAGAGGTATGAATTTTTTAGTGGCACTAAAGAATGGTTATTCGCGAAGCATCTGCTCCTTGAGTATACATTGAAATTTTTTCACCTGATATGCACGAAAGAGCTATAATATGAACAGTTAAAAAGAAAGAGATGGGTGCCACAAGTAGTCCTATGGTGTAGGCAAGTTCATGCAGATGTTGAAGCGGTGCAATATTTTTAAGTATTACTTTTCTTCCCCCCAAGTAAAGCGGGACAATCTTTCGTAATATTAATGAAACATTGATCGATAGTTTATGTGCTAAACTTGCGTGCTGCAGGCACAGACACTTGTATGGGCATTGTTTTGAACATGCATTCAATTTTAAAAGTGCTTTTGCTGGATGCAGACTCTTAATGTACTCCCAGGTGGGGAGTTTGGCATCTTCATCCTACTTGTTGTGGATACACATCTCATGATGCGGGTGTCGAGCACTGATGCTTTGATTTCTAAGGCTGACTGAATGTACATTCTTGAGGTAGAATTAGGCCATTTGAAGTAGCGTACTTGCTGTTCCCTTCAATTAGACTAAAGGGGGAAAATGCAATCTTTCCTCTGACTTTGGCAGAAGCTCTCGTGGAGACTTTATGAGATGAATTTACAATTTGATTCCTCACTGTCATAGAGGGTCATAGCTGCATCGTTTGCTATGTGCAGACCCCCAAGCAAAATTCTCAGCGGATGGATGGTGCTGTTCTCTTAGTTTTTGTGTCGAAATGATCTCAAGAAGTCGTTTAGAAATGAGTGGCTTCTGGCTATGGTTTTCCAGATAATGCTCTTCTTGGTTCATTGTAAGGTATGGGATTGTGAACACCGAGCGCGGCCTGCGTATCCCTGCTTGGGAATCCTCAAATTCCTATTTTTCTTCGGTTGTCGTGTTTCTGAAATTTTATGGAGGAATTCGTCTAGGCAGATAAATTTCCAAGATGGAGAAAAAAGATACTCATCCACGAGTGGATGAAACGGAACTTAAGCCGCAAAAGGAATTTCCTCATGTCTTGTAGCGCGGCATGGGCACACTATCAGTATGGCCAGAAATCAGGTTATTAGGAATGGTGGGGGAGAAACTTATCAGGAACTGATCTTACTTGCCTTGGTGTTTCCCCCACCTCCATTAAGTATTTTAAGGCCGACAAGGTCTCTTGTCCTAAATAGTTGGAATAGAACAAGGGTAAGGAGAGACTTCGACTAATTAGTTGAAGTGGTCTTTGATTGGGCGCACGAAAGCTGGATTCGGCTGGTTCGCCAAACTAAATTGACCGCAATAATAGGGAGGAAATAGTGGGGAAAGGTGAAAAAGAGTAGGGAGTATCCAATGTCGGAATCCGAAGGCGTTTGTCTCTTTTGAAAAAAAAAAAAGAGGGGGAGAAAAAGAATAGGGGGGAAAAAATGAAGAGGATGCGGGGAGAAAATTTGGACACTTTCACATGTGAAGAAAGCATTTAGGAGGGACCCGACCGACCCCACCCATGTGCAACTTTGGTTACCTCCATAGATGTTTTTGGTCCTCCTCCCTGACGTGACCCTTTCGGAATTATTTCGTGGTAAAATGATGGTTATAACAAGCAATAATAGTAGCAGAAAATAATTTCAGAATTCCCTTTCATTTACTACTCCCATTCCCGTACCCTGCTTTTCTATCGAAATGCTACGTGCAGATAAGATAGATGTCGGGAAGCTGAAACGGAAGGGAAGGGAAGGAAATTTGAGTGCCGGTGTAATGTAATGTCCGCCGCGAACCCTCCTAGTAATTTCTACACTTGCTAACAAGCTGCCTCTAACTCCAAATTTCCATTCGACCGAGACAACCGACCGAGGGACTTTCAATTGTTCTTGCCGTGGACCACAAAACGTATTGGTATATATAAACAGAGACATGGCAAAAGAACACTAAAAAGGACAGTGTTGGAGGAGGACGAGACAAACCAAATTGCATTCCAAATTCGACAGTAGATTTGACTACATTACACTTGCTGGTTACATAACGTAGATAAATATAACCTATATCTATAACCACATATATTAAACATAAATACATGTACTCAAACTTGCTCGAGCATCACTTGTTACTGGTCAACTAGTACGTAGGTGCCATATAAGCTGCGGGCTACGTTGCTTGTGCAGCCGCCTCGTCAGCCTAGGTTTTGTCGCTCTACCTTTCCTCCCCCACTGCCGAACAACCCCTCCCCACTCAACAGTTCACCCCCAAAAATAAAATTAAAAAAAAAAAGCAGAAACGAAAAAAGACCCACCAATCAAAAAGTCAAAAGGTAGTCTGACTCTCTGTTCACTTTTACATTCCCCAACACCTTCGAGTTAACAGAGAAACGGGGCAATCTACTGAACGAGATTTTGGGAAAATGGCGCCATCCGCGGGGGCAAAACGGTGAATTAAAGGCCCGCTCCTCAGACCCTGAAGTTCTTGCCAGTGAAGGTCTGACCGAACTGCCAGCCGGGGTGGACGATGTTCCAGGAGGTGGAGGAGCGACGGTCGCTGGCGGTAACGCGGAAGGAGAGCGACTGACCGACCAGCACCGCGTTGGACTGCCAGTTCTGGCCCCAGTTGCGGCTCATGCTCATCCACCCCGTCCTCGACCCCTTCACGCTCACCCGCACGATGTCCCCAGCCCCCGCCACGTTCGAGATCAGCACCAAGTTGAAGTACCGGAAGCCGTTGATGGTGAACCTTATCCCGCCCCGCTTCCGGCACGGCACCCTGCGTAATTCACGTCAAGACAGCAAGGGTATTTCAGTCATTTGAAGGAACCAGCTTTTTTTTTCCTTCTTTGAACTCTTTTGCTCCCACTAGTCCACGAATCAAGCAACTCGTTTCACGCAAAACCTGGCACAATCACAGCGCTTGTCGTTGACCGTACGGTCAAAAACTACACAGCCATGTATTATTTTTTTTTGGTAAGACACAGACATGTATTATGGTCTTCGTCTAGTCCATTAATGGTGAGAACACTCATTTCAACATTGTTGCATCCGATACGGAAAAGTTTGCAGAAGGTTCAAGATTGAATATTCGAGAGAGAAAAGTTGCAATATAATAAGAGACTCCTTTGGTTTGTGAATTGGATCTATGCCTTCTCAAATGAAAAACACCGGAAAAGACACGAACAAAGCGTGGTCCAAAGAACATACCAAACCGTCTCCAACATGCGCCCCACATAACAATAAACTAAATCTCCAACTAACTATAACTGCATGGCTCAAACGGAACCGGATTGTTAGTTAGGGAGACGAGGTGGTAAATATTTGAGGAAGGAAGAGGGGCATTTTGGTGAACTGGACTGGCTCAAGACGGAAGCTCCGCCGACGCTCCGACCAAGAAGCATTAAAGGCACTCGCCAGAATCCAACCAACATGCAGCACAACAACCCAATCACCTTCCCGATACTCTTTTTATTCAAGGACAGAGACAAATCAAGAACCCACTTAATTAAAGCATAATGTTAGAATAGATGCCCTCCCTCTAACCTCGCACACCTTTCGACTGATTAAATGCTCGTACCAGGTAACCGGCATTATGTCGCTACTCACAAGAGAGACGACTAGAAGCTTCAACACATCTCTTCGGTAAGTAATTATTGACTAACCCACCAATTAATCTGTCTACAGTTCTCGCCATACTCCGAATGCTACTTAAGCTCTCTGTCCTGTCACATTCTTCAACAATGGTACAGATCTTATGCTGCTCTAGCATCCATTTTGATTTCCAGTGTCACGGAAGTTACTACTTTGATTTAGCGAATATCAGCATAATGAAAGCGGGATCACAAATTGGTGACTAAATTGAACCGTAAAACAGAGGATGCGACGGGATCTCACCGGCGGTAAGAGACTGGGACGATGCCGGCGCGGTACTCGGCGATCTTGAGGAACATGGGCATGGCGAGGTCGAAATGCGGGCGGGGAGGGTTGCACCACCCGCCGTTGTCGTTGGGGAGGGCGTAGTTGGGCGGGCAGAAGTTGGTGGCGGTGACGAAGATGGAGGGGCTCCCCGAGTGGCACCACCGGCGGTCGTTGGCGCACTTGATCTCAAAGCACGCCCCGCAGCTCAGCCCGTTGTTGAACAGCGCCGTGCTCAGCGCCGCTGTGTTCACGCCGTAGCCCTGGCTGTACAAGTTCCCGTACCCACAAGCCCCACCTGAAACGTTTTCCCACGAGTGAAAAGGCAGATCTCAAGGGAAAAATGAGAGTAATTTAACAGGTTAACGTCGTCCGCTTGGTTAAAAAAAAAAAGACGCTAATATTGCAGAATCTCCGAAACCGGACCGGACTTCAGTTGAACCGGGTCGGACCGATTCTCGGTCCAAATTCTTTACCGGTTCACTTTACCAATCCGGTTCAATATCCTGACGGGAGTTTTGAGGACTCTCATGACCAACATTACTCGGAGGGGACGAGAGGGGCGTCTTAGGGGGGTTACCCATGGTGCCGGAGGCGTCGGAGCCGCCGTAGAAGGTGGCATGGGCGGTTTGCCAGGCGCCGCCGGAGTAAACGCCGGGGATTCTGGCGTCGGCAAGCCACATTAGCGAGAACGAGACGAGAGAGGCTGCGAAGAAGACCATTCTTGCTCGAGTCATTCTCTCTCCTTGGCTAGCGATGCTCGTTTCACGCGCAGACACAGAGAGAGAGAGAGAGAAAGAGGGGAGTGAAGTGTGAAGGTGGAAGTGAGGGTGGGGCTACTTATGGAGGTGTCGTCTGTGTTGGGCGGGCTACAGAAAGCCTTGTGCTGAATTTACGAAACAGCCCTTATCTCCTCTTCCCCATTTCTAGACTTCCTTTTTTTTTCCAATTATTTTTTTTTCCTATTTTGTGTTACTGTCCTGCACTTATCCGGGAACAAAGTCATGGGGAATATATTTACTTCGAATATAAAATCTCACATTACATACACAATGTGCATAAGTTTCTCTTTTTCTAACCCCAATTCCGTCGTTTTAGCCACAGGATCTGTGCATACTAAACTGAAATTCAGGCTATGCCATATTAATCGTGTCGTGTCTTGTCAAAATTGGAAGATGAATATCAGATCAGTGGTCAAATGTGGCTTGCAACATCGTATTGAAATGAACGATACTTTAACATATCAGCTTAAGCGCATGCATATTGGTGTCTATATCGATTAAGCGAGTCTTATTTGTTAGGTTTTCTTTTCTTCTTCCTTTTTTTTTTCTTTTATGGGAGGGAGGGGGTTAGATTTTAAATGTTAATGTATTTTATCAAGGCTGATATACTTTTCTATACATGTTCTTGACCAAAAGCCAACAGTTCAGAGTCAAAGCGCGATCCGCACGAATAAAGTACTTGCAAAGTTGCAACTTCCGTAACCCGTTTTATTTGGCCAATAATAATAATAATAATAATTTTATTAAACGGAAAAAAAAAATCAGATACTGGTGGGGCCCATAGTAAGTGAACAGCGTCCTTTCCGCTAACCTAATTGAATTGGGGATCGTATCATTCACGCTCTGTTGACAGAGTGCTACGTGTCGTCTTCTCCTCATCTTCCTTCATTTGAGGTAATTCTCCCCCCTTTTGTACTGATAATAACGCATGTGTAATTGAATATTTCAGAAATTTACTTTCTATAATTTGTGCGATCGAGTTATTTATTGAATACGCTTAATTGCTTTGATGTGATTACTGACGTAATAATTTTCTAATATTTAGGATGGAATTGAATAAAGAGAAAAAAAATAAAACTCAAAAAGAGTAAAAAAAAAAAGAAAAAGAATGAAGGCAAAACGGCAATTGAAAAAAAAAATTGAGGAGCGGGTCAACAGGGACATAGAGAGTGAAAGAGGAGACTCTATCTATGGCGGCTTAGGTGCTGCATGACAACACTTCAATTTCTAAATTTATCTGTCAGAAGTCAATCTGGCAGAGAAATTCGTTTGGTAAAATCACTTTCGAGGTAGAAAGACATTTGATAAAAAAAAATTGATTAATGGTAAAATTTTATACTTTTGGTTGGATTTTTTGCTTATTTTAAGAATTTTTTTTTACTTCTCGGCTCCAGAATCACTTCTCGTCGCCGCCGCCGCCGCCAAAGATTTTGTTAATAATGTTTCAAAAATAAAGATTTTCAACCATTACCAAACGAATTTCTCTAATCATAAGTCAATCTCGAGCAAAAGTAGAAAAATCAACTTCTTTCTTTTGAGAAGAAGTAGATAAATCAACTTATGGTTAGAAATTGATTTCTCTACGAGAAGTGTTGTCATCAGCACCTTAGGTTGCGCATAATAACACTTTTGAAAGTGAATTTTTGTTCCAGAATTGCTTCGGGAACAGAGCCCATTTGGTAATGTAATTTATAATGCAAAAATCTATTTGGTAAAAATCAACTTCTTCTTTTGAAAAGAAATATAAAAATCAATTTCTGGTCAGATAATAAATTTTTGAAAAAATTCAAAAATGAAGTAAATTTTTTTTTGTCGATAATAAATTTTCATATAAAATTTTGTGTTAATAATGTTTCAGAAGTGGAAATTTTCAACTATTACCAAATGAATTTATCTGATAAAAAAACTTCCGGAGTAGAAGTAAAAAATAAACTTCTACTTCTGAGAAGAAGTGGAAAAATTAACTTATGGCCAGAAGTTGATTTCCGAAGCAGAAGTGTTACCATGCGCGCTCTTAGTAAATTTGAATTGTTTAATATAATTACTAATACTACTTTTGTCTAATATCGAAATTCTAGTAAATTTAGTTTTCTCCCATTTTCTACATTTCTTCAATTTTTAAAACAATTGAAGGTAAAAAGTAGTTTTCAGGAAAAAAAATGTACTTTTTGTTGGTGTTTATTTGTAAAACAAACAAATAAGTCTTTTCCCTCGTCTCACATAGGAGGGACGAGAGAGTGCATGACTCTTTAAATATGAGAAGGCTATTGTAGTCTTTCAAAGTAATAAATGTGCGGCTGGGCTAAGTAATAAATGTGCAGCTGGGCTAGACCTCATCATACCCGCGTGTGGGTGTGCGATTATTAGCCGCACTTAGCAGCTTGCGCGCTACGTGCGAAAATAAGCCTTAATCAACAATTGTTTTTTTTTTTAATTTCGAAATTTATTATTCTATAATTTTTTATCTCATTATTTTTTATATTGTTCATACATGAACGGTTATGTCTGAATGGCAATTTTCACACACGAACAGTCATGTCTGAATTGTAATTTTTTGGACATGAATGGGTGTGCTTGTATGGGCAGTTCAAACACCGAGAGGTGTGTTCTATTTATATTACAAAATGGACAATTATGCGCATCTTCTGTAGTTTCTTTTCATTCTTTTATTTTCCTTCAAAAGAGAGACAACTGTTTTTTTCAATTGTTTCACAAAAAGTTTTAAGAGATTTACAGGAATTGTTATCCAATATTTTTATCGTGGCTTTGTTGTATCATTAAGGAAATTTGTCAGAAATCTATAACATTTTCGTGGGAAAAATTGATCATAAAAGAGAGTGATTACACGCCTCAAAGCCCAAATAGATTGTTACTCCATTTCCTCGGATAATATTCTTACACTTTTACCCTCTAAAAAGGCATGTGCGCGCGTGCTGATAAAAAAGTCTATCCAAACAAAAAGACAGTTAGAGGGCTGTTGCATAACAATCGGAAGTTGAAAGCAAAACGCGCGGCTTAAGTGCATCCCAAGTGCCATAAGTTGTGTACGGCGCTGGCGCTCACTTCAGTGCCAAGACTTTCAAATCGATCACTTTAGTGCTAAGTTTTTGTAACTTCGATCACTTAAGTGCCAACTTCTTTTAAAAACGACAACTTTAGTGCCAACTCCGATTTAAGCTGGCGTGGCTCGCCGAAAATCCGACACGTGTATTTATTATTATTATTTGAGCTGACGTGACTTTTTGGACTCGGCACTGAAGTGATCATTTTTAAAAGAAACTGGCACTTAAGTGATCGAAGTTACAAAAACTTAGTACTAAAGTGATCGTTTTAAAAGTTTTGGCACTGAAATGATCGAAGTTATAGAAACATAGCACTAAAGTGGTCGATTTGAAAGTTTTGGCACTAAAGTGAGCGCCATACACAACTTATAGCACTTAAGGTGTACTTAACCCCAAAACGCGCATTGCTCCCAAAACTCATTACAGTAGCAAGTAATTTCTCATTAACTTTTGTATTTTAACATGAAAATTATAATGTCATCATCAATCACATTAGCATGGTTGAACGTGCCCCGCGTGCAAAAAATCGTATAAGTTAGAAGATTGCCATACCATTTCACACATTTACGAGAATATCGAAAAAAATTTACAAATTATGCCTATTATGAGACACTTACCTCGAACTTTTTGTCAAGACATAAAAAATCTAAAACTATGTTCATCATGACATATTTACCCTGATTTTGATATCGCGACATAAAAAATCTCAAATTTGTACCTATGTGACTCATTTACCCTCAATCAATGTTAAGTCACATGATTTTTCAGCCAGACGAATTTCGTTTTCATTTCACTTAGGCCACATGGGCGCCATGTCAACATTGTTTTGCCTTCAGGTGTCCGCAAATTTTTTTAACGGTTCTCATCGAAGAAATTTTGACGAAAGGTAAGTGCGTCACGATAGACATAATTTATAATATTTGGTTGCTTTTGTTCACTAGAATATTCTAAAGGATCTTGCGCGGAGGTAGATGGACATCAATGACCTTGCAAAGTGACGTCACCGGGGACATTTCGGAGAACACAGCAAAAGGGTGGTACCACTTTTGCTTGTCGCACGGAAAAGGAATTTAAAGCACCCCGTTCTGTAAAAGAGGAGAGAGATGACAAAAGTGATACGGATAATTTAGATCCCTGCCCCACTAAAGAGATTAAAAGACCGTAGAGTAGATCCCCCCCCAAAACTTCGTAAAATTAAAAAGTCTACACAGAATCAATTTCTAAGGTAGAACAAAAAGAAAAAAAAAAAACAAATTCTCATCAATCGAGACAATTTACATAACGGCATTCGAAAGAATTCAAGCTTTGCAGTGGGGAGGTGCCTTTGGGTCAATCGGGAGTCGAGGCGTGAACAGCGGCGGTGATGGAAATCAAAGGCAAAGAAAATTTCCGGGTCCATCAGAAGATTTCGAGGGCCATGTCCCAGCGAGATCCGAATTCAGTCGCAATCCCCCCTCCAAATAAAATTACCAAACGACCCACGACAAACAACAGATGTCCTTAGCAAGGGCAGGGCAGCCGAGCCGAACTACAGATACAGCTAGACGACACTCATTCAACGAGAGGGGAGAGATAGATAGATAGATAGATCGCCGATCGGAGCATCCAACGTGCGGCGTCTTCGCCCGGGAGGGGGCGGGACCCAACTCCCAACAATCACCCGTAATCATCGGGCCGTGACAAATCTCGAGCCACTCCCTCCCGAGAAAGTCCTGAGAGACTCTCTCCTCCGACCATCTCCCACGCACGAATCGAGCAAAGCGCGTTTTCGGTAGGCCATTGGTGTCCGCTACCGCTACTAAAGACGTGTCCTTTTATTTTTATTTTATTTTACGTAGCCCGAGCTCGGCAATCATTAAATGCGTGCGTCCGTAGCCAAGAATTTTTAGGAAAATGAAAATTTTTCGTTTCTCTTGGGTGCGAGACAGATGGGCATTGGATGCCGATTGCGTCGTCGAGGTGGAGGGGAGTCCCTTCCTGTTCCTGGCGTCCGATTCGTCAACGCACGACGTCGCGTTAAAAGCAAAGCAAAGACAGGAACTGGGTTGAGGCCCAAGGGCGCGTTTGTGCTGCCATGCTGAGGTGAGGGGGAAAAAAAAAAAACAACCAAATTGGGATCTATCGGATCATATTCAATGGGCCCGTCTTGCTTTGGGTGATTTTTATCGGGTACCAATCCGATTTTTCGATTTCAATTTGCTGGAATCGGCGGGTAAATTGGACCGAATTTATTTATATAATATATATATGTTTTTTTTTCAATTCTAACTATTTTTCTATTTTGGTGGTGATCACTCGTGGCACAAGTTCGACTAATCCATGAGGAAAAATACTTTTTTAGTGCAATTGCAGGGATTAGATGCATTCTTGCACTTGCCTTTGTTTGTCCGATAAATCGCATTGACAGTCAATGTTGGAGCAAAATGTTTGCGACTCATTAATTCTCACTTCAAAGAAAAAAAAAAAAACACACACACACACACACAAAAGCCGTGCCTCGGAAGTTTTACTTCACACTTCAAAATAAAGGTGATTTTTTCTATGAATTTTGCCGAAGAAATCAACAAGTGATATTGGTGCTCGGTACTCAGTAGGACCGATTCCATGGATTCACCAGGGAATCGGATCACCGGTCTGGTTCTTGAGTGGGTCCACGAAACAAGCGGGTGATTCATTGTTCTCGTTTTGCGGAACCGGTTCCCAACGGACGGTTTTCGATTCTAATATGAGAACCATCCATTCTGAAATCGATCACCTCTGCCGTAACGGCGGCCCTGAAGAAAGAAAGAAAGAAAGAAAGCCAAAGTTGGGTGGAATGAAAAGGGAGAGGGGGGAGCTTAGTGCAGAAACCGCGTATGAATGAGATGGAGGTGACTGTGAGAAGGACATTTTAAGAGGGAAGGAGCCAAAGGGTTTTGTTTAGGGAGGAAGATGATTGAGGATGGAAGCTTATTGTTTTTAGGTGAATCCTCTTTCGCATCTCTAGCTGTCTCCCACTCTCCTCATTCCTACTTTTTCTTCCTCCTTTCGACAAAGTCTGCACGTGAGTGAATGACATTTTCACTCGGCGAATGGAGTTAAGATTTTCCCCCTTTAAAGCAAAGCGGGAGCCGAGTTTTTCTTTCCTTTTTTCGCGACCGAATGAATACACGCGTCGTTCATCTTTCTCGTTGGATTTTCCCCTTTAAGGGTAATGGTTTCTGGGTCTGACCCTGTTCCACACGGGACCCAGGAACCGGACCCGAAGGACCGATTCTCAATTTTTAGGATCAAGAACCGGACCGGATTGGTGCTCCGGTGGGATTCTGGAGCGTTTCAAAGGAATCATATGACTAGCCCTTCTTACTTGGAAATTGTTCGAACCCCTCTCAACTTGCTTGAGCTGTAGCTCCACCACAACACTACCGGTTTTTTTTTTCGATTTAATTAAAAAAATATTTACGAAAATAGGTAAAGAAAAAAAAATTACTAATTTGGGTCTCGCGTGAAATTTCGCTTGCGCGACACTTGAGATGGTGCGCAAGTGCTTTTGTGCAGCAAATAGCTGCACACAAAGCAAGCGGCCCCTTTTTTAAAATTTCAATTTTTTAAAATATTTTTATATTTTTAGACCAAAAAAATTATTTTTTTAGCATTGCGCGCATTGTCCTTAGAACTTCTCAGGATAATTTTTTTTTTGTATTTATCGCCAATTTGCGACGAATTTTATCAGCGAATAATTCTACGACGAACATGTCGTTGGAAATATATGCTATATATTTTGCGACAAAATTTGCGACAAATACGATGTTTCGTTACAAATTAGCGAGGAATTTTTTTTCTTCGCTAATTTTCCGTAGCTAAAATCATTTTTTTACGTTTTTTAATTATTTTATATTTTTAGACAAAAATATATTTATTTTTGTATTTGTCGCCAATTGGCGACACGTTAGTTGCAAAATATATAGCGTGCATTCCAATGGCAAGTTTGTCGCAAAATATATATTTTGAGTGCTTCGCGGTGACCGACGTAGTTATTTCACGTTTCGGAGTCGTTTATATGGGTTTTTATGCAGTTTTTATAATTTTACGCATTGCTTCGCGATGATCGACGACGTTTTTTCGCCCTTCGGAGTGCATAAAATTGTAAAAATGTCTAAAAACCAATCTAAATGACTTTGAAACACGAAAAAATGACATCGATGACTCCAAAGCAGTTTGTATTAATCAGCAGCCCGTTTCGATGCAGCCGATTGAATCTGAGCCTATTCGGAGCTTGTCGACTCTAAATGCATCACTAGTGGAAAGTTTTGAGTTTGAGCGGGACATATTTGTATGCTGTCTTTGTGACCACTTTTTTTATTTTTATTTTTTTAAAAAAAATTGAAAATGTCTTGCGCAAAAAAAATTTGAAAATGTCTTGCGCAAAAAAAATTTGAAAATGTCTTGCGCTGCACTTATTATGTTGCGCAAGATCTGTGCGCCACTGTAACAACCACGCAAGCCATTGCGCGCCATTTACAATGCCACGCAATGGCCGGTAGGGGTGAGCGGTTCCAGGTTCCACCTGGAACCTACCTGTTAGAACAGGTTCCTCTTTTTTTGGAACTTAAAACCTACCCGTCATATCCTGAAACCTGGAACCTACCCTATCACAGGTTCTAGGGTCGGTTCCAGGGTACCCGAGAACCTATCAATTTCTTTTATTATTTTATTATTTTTTCATTTTTAGTTAAGCAAAATGAGAGTAAATACTACAACAGTTAAGGAGAAGTATAGGTGAGCAGTTTTAGGTTTTGTATTTAGAACTTGAAACTAACTTATTAGGATAGGTTTTTCATTTTTTAGAACTTGAAACATAAAAATTTATTTGGCTCTAGATTATATACTCATCATCGAACGCTATAGAACATTGTATGATCGTACGAAAATATATACTAAAAAAACACAATCAAAATCCAGGGTCCAAGTTCTTGGTAGTGGAACCTGAAACCTACCCGTTGGAACAGGTTCCTTGATTTTTAAAACCTGGAACCTACCTTATATACCTTGGAACCTGGAACCAGATTGGTTCCTACAGGTTCCGGTTCCAAGTTCTCAATTCTACCTTGGAACCGTGCTCCGGTACGTTTTGGGCGGCATTTTGACTATCGCGCGAGACCTAAATTTGTAAAAAAAAATTAATCCCTAATTTCGTAAATATTTTTATTTTTTGAATTAAATTGGAAAAAAGCCCCTCCCAAGTAGATGCATCAGTGCATGACCTGCATGCAAAAGGAAAAGACTCATGCGCCAACACTATGATTCTTCCTCACTAATATTATGACCTTCCTTTTTGGTGCTTTGATCTAGCTTAAACAATGACCACCAATATTTTAGGTTTACATTTAAGAAAAATAAATGAAATTTATTTCGTCCGATCCGAGCGGTTTGGTTCTCCTCGGAACTGAGAAACAGACCGAAAATTACCGATTTCATTTCTATATAATTGGACCGATGCTCTCGGGAAACGGACAGAATCAGCCGATTTGGTCCGATCCAAGTGGTTCTCTATTCGGTCCGTCCGTCTTGCTCACCCCTAAACTCCACGGCGTCAGTCTGAGCAATCAAATGACAAAAGTATGAATTAACTCGTCATGTGATACTTATGAAGGGTGTTATCCACTCTTTACCGGTGGAACTTTGTTACCATAAAGTAGGCTTTGGAAAAAAAAAAGGAGAAAAAGAAAAGGTCCTTATAATATTATTCAAAAGTCGTGGCATCCACCGACCCCGACTTTTGTATTCCTTTCGGAAAATCACACCGGTGAAAAAGGGTTTTTTACATTTTTAGATACGATAACAACGAACGCAAAATCCTAATTGGGCAATTTTTTTTTTTTTTTGGAATGATTTTGGCTAATGATTGGAAAGGAAATGATATTGCGCTTCATGTGCGCACCCGATGCAATGAACCAATCCGGAGACAAAGCGAGGGAGGCTGTTAGGGCACGGGACTCGGATCTGTTGCTTTAGTTTTTTCTAAGGTAACAAATCTCCCACCCTTGATAATGTTCTCCCCTCCTATATCAAGGGTGGGGCACGAGGCATTGGCCCGCATGATTGTGAGATTGTCACATCCAAAACCCACAGCTCCTCTATATTCTAATTCACAGCTCCGAGACAGTTAGTCCGGATTCGGATCCGCAACCGGGTACGGTCGGATCCACTTGAACAGTCGATCGTGTGCGGGTGCTCCACGAAAGTTCGTCTTGGCTTCGCAAAAAAGATGAACGGAGCATGTGGCCCGACCATGATGGCTGTTTTGAATTCGGTATTAGACCGCATCATCTCACGTTCCTGAGCATGATTGGCTTTGTTAAAAACTTTAGAGGTTTTGCCCGGTACGGTAACACACCAATTTCCATTTCTCTGCGGGAAAATCGCAATCCAATTCTTTCCGCTCTCTCTCTCTCTCTCTTTTTTTCCGGGTAAAAACGCTACTAAGATTTAAGAAATTACAAAAGAATCATCAGCTTCTACTTATATAGATATTAGCTACTAGATTCCATTCCGCACGGCTTGTTTTATAATTGGTCGGTAAACGCAACCAAGTGGGTACTTCGATCTCGTACGTTGACATTCCCAAACTCCAAAACTCGCCGTTCTCGCTTGTCGTATCTTCTCGATTTATGTTGTACGAAGGACGTGCTTGAAAAGGAACCAAAAATTCTGGTTAGACTCCTCTTGTTGTTCGTATTAACATGTGATAGGCCCGATTCATCTGCATTCTATGCAGATAACAAAAGGGGTTTTGACGTGAAATCTACGTACGCATCTTGGAATGTTCCCTCCTGGCTATATCCGCGGGCGTCGCATTCTCCAAGTAAATATCAAACCTTTTTCTAATCATCTTTCATTTGTTCTTCCTAGTGCGTGCTGCCCTTTGATTCCGCCTATTGGTAAGGAACTCATTTGACCACATTGTTTTAGCTTTTTGCGTCTTGGTCTCTCTTGCTTTGGCATATATATATATCTCTCTCTCTCTCTCCCCCTCTAGAATGTTACCTAACAACAACCCCCCCTCTTTTTTTTTTTATACATATAATTTTGACTTTCAAGAGCATCTCTTTTGGGCAAACGTTCCGAAACAAACCCGGCCTGCGGATCGGGTCAACTTAGCTGTTGTTGATCGCGAGAGTCCTACACGGGTTTTCGCAAGTTTTTATAGCCGTGATAATAATTTATCCATGGACGGCGGATCTCGCCGGCGAAGTCTGATGGAGTTGGGGGTGCTGGAGGATTAATTTCCATGGCAAAGGGTTCAATGGATCGAGATCACTTGTCTATATGATCCCCTCCTCCTCCTCCTCTCTCTCTCTCTTACTCGGACTCTAAATACACTTCGGGCCTGATTGATGATGGCATAGGAGAGCAACCTAGGTCAAAGGTTATTGAGACTCGAAAGCTTGTTCCCCAATAGAGAAAGTGACCTTCCGGATAGGGCAGTGGATGTTTGTTAACTGAATGGGAGGGGCTCTCCTTTGTCCCTTTCACTCATCTCTTCCTCTTGTCAGATTGACATGAAAATGGCCTATCCCTCATTACTCCCATCAATGCCTAACTTACGCTGCCCCATAATTGTGCTCTACTTGTCTTTCTGACGAAGCACCATGCCCGTGAACCTTCATCTCTTGAAAAAGGATTATTCCACCTAGGGACGAGAAGTTTCAGGATCCATCCAGATTTTAATTACCTGAATTCTAAATTCTACCCATTGAAATTGATTCTTCAATTTTTGAAACCCGAAACCTACGCTGCATGCTCTGCAACCTGAAATTCACCACGTCACATGTTTGAAGATCTGCTCCAGGGTCTATCCGGGTTCTAGGTAGGTTTTCAAATTTTTGAAAAGTTTGGAACCTATCATGCATACCGTAAAACGTGGACCTTGATTGGTTTTTGCTGGTCCGATATCCGGTTCTACCTTGAAATCATGCTCACCCCTACTTCAACGTGCGCACGTCGCTCATTCACACATAACCAGTCTCGTTTCGAGCATTCTTAAAAATTCCTGTAACTTTTTTGAGACCCGCACATATTGGAGCTTCGAGTGACATTATGCGTATCACGGCATCACGCATTCGACCCTTAATTGAAGACCGGAACGAGTTAAAACACCGGGGATGAAAGAAAGGGGGAATTTATGCGGATAGCGGTTATGTATGGCCGTCGTGAGTAGGCCTTCGCTATCGTGTGGTTTATCTTGAATTGCTGCAACATGGGGATGCAGAAAAACAAAATGCAAAATGGGATTGTTCAATCAACTTGGAATTTTATATTTCCTGCCTTGAATCGACTTTGATGTTGAAGGCATGCAGTGGCCTGTCCATGGACATATCAGATCACATGCTATCGTGTCCAATTTTATCAAGATCTGCATGTGGGAAGAGGGAGATGGATACGGGGAGTGGGAGATAGATAGCAGAAGATTGCCTTTGACCGTAAAAGCATGTGAGAGCAAGAGACTTTGCTGAAGGGCCAAATCAATTTGTCCCCCACCTTGTTTTTTCTATTATTATTAATTTTGAGATTATATTTTTCAAATAGTTTTCAAAAGGGAAAACTGAAACTCACAACCGGCAGCACTCAAGGATCTTTAGAGCTCCACAACCCATTTCCATTTCCATACACTTGTATCTGTTTATATTATTGTAAAGCTAATTTTTAAAACAGGGGTCCAACAGCAAAATGTCATACTCGACCTTTACTAAATTCAAATTATATTATTAACAGTTTTTTTTAAAAATAAAAAAAACCGAACCTTTTATTACGAAAGGATCATTTTCGTTCATTTCAAAAAGCAACCTTTAAGGCGGTACGGTACGCGCAAAGAAAATAAATCTAGTATTTGAGATCTGGTTATGATGCGAAGCATATTAGCGATGCGTTTCTGGACCGATTGGATAGGCAGAAGTCACAACGGAAGTCGAGAAGATGCGTCTAGAATTTTTAGATTCGGAGTCAACGATGTCGAAATGGGCTCAGATTCGGTCGGTTGAAGTGAAACAGCCGTCTGGTCAAATACTCAATGCCTTTGGCATTGATTGACGATGGATTTTAGTGATTCGAGATCGTTTAGATGGTCTTTTGAATTATTTTAGTATTTTTCGGATTTAATTTTATTTTTAGTGGTAATTTTGTAATTATGTTGATTTTGGTGTCATTAGGGTTAACACCACATATATATATATATATATAAGTTTGTTTTAGGGTTTTTGGACGACAGAACATTAATATCAATACTAAATTTTCGAGTTTTTCTCTCTAAATAAGGATTTGCTTGTTCTTTTTCGACAATTACAAAGGAAAAAAGAAAAACAAGAGGGCAAGTTCTTGCAATATCCTGCAGAATATGTTTGTGGCCGTGGCCATAAACTGCGATTTTTGAGGAACATCTGCCTCATACATCTTTATCGAACCGTTACTGGTGGGAAGAGGGGAACCAAGCGTCACAAGACACGCGACCCCATTCTCCATGAAACACAGCACGCCTCGGCAAAATTTCAAAAGAAAGAAAACAGCTTTTGAGGTTTCTCTGTCTCCAAGCAAAAACACAACCCCAGCACTCCATTTCGACACTCGATGGCACGAGAGAAAGAGATGCTCTGCAATCCCCCGGGCCGGGGGCCAACAACTGCAACAACCGACTTTAACTACCTCTTTTCTTGGCCAATAGAAAAAATAAAATAAAATAAAAACGACGGTAAAGTTCATGATTGAATTGGAGGGACAAAAGAACAGAGGGACCAGTAATTATAACAACTAATGGATCCGGAAAGTCACAAATGAATTATAGCGCTATACTCTCCTTTGCTCGTACGATGTCTACAACTAATAAATTCACTCTCCATCGTTTCGATTTCTTGGCAAATAAGCCCTTTGCGCGAACAAATTAGGCTTATCTATTACGATTGAGTTTTGAGTCTTGCAAAAGCGGATGCAAACTCGAAGCTGGCATTTGCAAAGTTGATTGGTCACGTTCGTACTGGCGCTCATTGATGGCTCCCCGTCCTATTTTTTTTTTTTTTTTGCTATGTCTTGTCGACACTCTCGAGCAGGCTGTGCTCACTTGGACCGAATGATGTTCCGACTCGTGCTGTGTCGACTTAGGATCGATGGGTAGACTCATTCTAACAATTTGAGGAGCCCGTTCACAATTTTAAAGTGGCTTGAATATAAGGGATCAATCGAGACGTAATTCGTCAGTAACATGATATTGCAAGAGCACGAGACGTGTCCTATAGAAAATATAAAAGGATGCGGGATTTTTTTAGCTATAGAGTTTCGATTTTAAAAGATCCGCAAAATCCAAAATTTTTGAAGGGTTTCGTGTTAACGAGATCCTCATAGGTATTGTACTTTCTTTGGGATAATTCGGTTTTTAAGACACTGATTGTACATAACGGTGTCGACTAGCCGTTACGGCGGTGCACTGGGCGGGACCGTGCAGCATGCCTCGACGGGGGCGGCCCGACCCGGGACATTTGCACGACTCCCGTTGCGCCAACCCCGGTTGACCTTTGGCGTCGGGAGAGCAAAAGAATTAGGTGTTAGTGGAGAGAAAACATGGTCGAGTGCATATAGAATGGTCGGGTCACCTAACACGTGCTCGGAGAAGGTGAGCAATTAAAAACCAAAACACTGGTCCGCCCCTTTTGCATTCAATTTCGCAAATCCTTCGCCCGCAGGATTTCGTTGGGTTCGAATTTGATTACTCACCAACCATTTGCTTTTCCACATTTAAAACTGCCACGCAGCCTTAAGAGACCCTATCCCGACAACTCCGTACGCTGAAACGAAATCCGTATCTATCTAGCAAAATCCAACTTCCCACCACCGTTATTCAGCGGGAGTATAAGAATTCGGTCCATCAAGTTAATAAACATAACGTACGAGTTTGTTATGATGGGACAGACCGAAGGAAAAATCATTAAGTCCTCTTAAATTATACCCAATACCTTTTCCACACGTGACGTGAGCCTCACCAAAGTAGAATCTAGACTCGAGAGTCATTCTCGAAATTTATAGTAAAATCTACAACGTTGTTAGAGATAGTAAGGATTTATTTAATTTGATTTCCAAAGTTAGAGATGTTTGAGAATTCCGTCGATTTTATATATCTTCATTTGATTGTACGTATCTCAATGTAAGGATTCATGATAGCATATTGAAAGATAGAGAAAATTCTCCGATTCACATTTCGAAATTATTCTCAAGTAAAGGTCATTATTCACGGGCAACTTGTGGTTATCAAGTATTGGAACCGAGCAAAGTGTGGGATTTCGCAAGTCGTGTGAAAAATCAAATATACATGCTTTCTATCTATTTGCTTATAGGGCCGATCTTGCCTAAAGTTGGCAATTCAAGGTTCGAATTGAGATTAATGATAGTGCCGATTGGATTGCAAAAGCCCAAAGGTTGCACTCCCTTCCTCCTAATTAGCTTTGCAATTCCCCCAAACCCCTTCGGAATTTTCTTTGTGTAGACGCTAATCGTTGTTGTTCTCCTATTTCTGCTAGTTAAATGAAAAACGGTTCGTTTTGAAAAAAAAAAAAAAAAGGGTTTGTTTCGAAGTTCGATTTTGTAGCGAGGAAGAAGCAAATGGGACAGAGCGACGGGTTTCACTCTTTCAGGCCCACAAGACTGGTACTGCCTGATTACGGGGACGGAGGTTGTTAAGGACATGCTCATTGGCCCGAAAGGTCTCTCCCATGAAAGCCCATTTGTCAGTTTTGCTTTGTAATTTCGTCTGTCCTTGCCTTTTTTTTTTTAGCCTGCTTGCCTGTTTTTTCTTGATCCAATACCCAAAAAAACTTCCAATTTTAGCATTTGTAACAATTATATAAAAAAAAAATTTGTCTCGTAAAAAACCTCAAACTTTTACTTTTGTCCCAATTACTTGATGCATGTTTTTCCTTACATGTTGGTCAAACCAATTACTTGATACGATCTTCTAAGTGGATCCTGCACACCTCGCCGTGGCCCGTGGGATCTTGCGTGTAGGCTGTGAAGATTGGCTACTGTACAGCTAGAATTTTCGACGACTTTTGGCAGTAACGATCAAGTTGGATGTCTATGCCGTAAGAGTCTCCGGAAATAATTTTTTTTTAAAAAAAGGTTATGGATGGAAATGATGTTTATTATTTATTCCTCTGCTACGCCCTATTAGATGACTTATTAAGCGCTCCAGATTTAGCATTCTATTGATTTAACTATCCATATATATATCTGTAATTCCTTCTTAATCTGTCAAAATGCCAGACTTTTCGCATACCAAAATTGACGTTCAATTTGCCAGAACCGAAACTTCCCTATTGACTTTCATGGCTCTTGTGTTATGATCTTTTCCCGAGGCCGAAAGGAATAAAGATGAAAGAGCCGAGGAATTGCAGATTTTCTGATGACGTGAACGAGGAGGTAGGAATGTTTTATCCTTTCTTCTTCTTCTTCTTCGCCGACGGTTTTGATCTGGTGCGCAGCTTGTTGGCCATGCGATGCTTTGATCTCCTCATGGTCCCTTGAGAAATAATTCTCTCTCTCTCTCTCTCTCTCTGTAGCTAAACAGGACGAGTTCTCTCATCGTCTCGATCAACGCCGAGTATTTCGTTACATGAGGACGATCGCATCGTGCATGCCGGGAAGAGGTCGAGGAAAGCGATGGAAAAACCACTCGTCGCTCGGTGTCGGAATCGGTTGTGGTTCGTCATCTTGGGTGGCTTTCTCCTTTGGTTCGCATTGATTTCGTTCTTCCATGTGAATCCCATCCACTTAGTGAATTATAAACCCATATATGTGGCCGAGAGTTACACTCAGAACAACAACGTATGGAGCGATGATGCAAGTGCTAAAGGCGAGATTGACAGACCGATTGAGGGCCCAGAATTTAAGGAAGATGCTCCGGATAGGTCCTCTGTCGAAGAAGGCCCTGTTCATGCGAATGCTAAAGGCGAGGTTGGAAGACGGTTCGAGGGCGTAGAATTTAAGGAAGATGCTCCGGGCAGTTCCTCTGTCCAAGAAGGCCTTGTTCATGCAAATAATAAAGTCGAGATTGGAAGACGGTTCGAGGGCGTAGAAATTAAGAAAGATGCTTCGGACAGTTCCTCTGTCGAAGAAGGCCTTGTTCATGCAAATACTAAAGGCGAGGTTGGAAGACCGTCCAAGGGCGTAGAATTTCAGGAAGATGCTCCGGATAGTTCCTCTGTCGAAGAAGGCCCTGCGAGCAAGACTAATAGTTTGCTGCCCAGTTCGGAGATTACAGATGAAAAGGCAGCTAGGCAAGATGGGGATTCGATGTCCTGCGAAGGACGATACATTTTCGTTTACAGGCTGCCAAGGCAATTCAATGTGGACTTGCTCAGGCATTGCCAGTCGCTTAGTAATTGGACGGATATGTGTGACACGTTGGCGAACTACGGTCTCGGCCCTCGGCTTCCTAATTCCAATAAGGTTCTAGGAAACACTGGTTGGTATGACACTAATCAGTTCTTATTGGAGGTCATTTTTCACAACAGGATGAAACAGTACAAGTGCTTGACCAATGACTCCTCGGCGGCTTCGGCAATTTTCGTACCCTATTACGCGGGCCTCGACGTGGCGAGGTACCTGTGGGATACTGATAAAAGGTTGAGAGATGCTGGTCCGTCCGATCTAGCCCGGTGGCTGAGGAGAAGACCAGAGTGGAAAGTCATGTGGGGAAAGGATCATTTCCTAGTCGCGGGCAGAATTGTTTGGGATTTCAGGAGAGAAAATGAGGAACCCCCCAATTGGGGTAACAATCTCGTGGTTTTGCCGGAATCCATGAACATGACCATACTAGTACTCGAATCATCGCTTGTGCCTAAAGCTAACGATTTCGCTATACCGTACCCCACCTACTTCCACCCTTCGAAGGACATCGAAGTTCGCCAATGGCAAAGAAGAATGAGAAGCCTAAAAAGGCCTTACCTGTTCTCGTTCGCGGGTGCTCCGAGGAAAAACTTACGTAACTCTATCCGTAACGAGATCATCAGCCAATGCCGTGCTTCGAGAAGGAGATGCAACCTATTGGAATGCAGTTCCAGGGGAAAACAGTGTTACAATCCTAGCTTCTTGATGAAGCTGTTTCAGAGTTCCATCTTCTGCTTGCAACCTCCCGGGGATTCGTACACCAGAAGGTCGGCCTTTGACTCGATCCTGGCGGGGTGCATTCCTGTTTTCTTCCACAGTGGTTCGGCTTATGACCAATACAAGTGGCATTTGCCCAGCGATCACTCCAAATATTCCGTGTTCATACCGGAAAACCTCGTGAAGGATGGGAAGGTCACGCTCGAGAAGCTGTTGCTTCATATTTCAAGGAAGGACGTATCCGCCATGCAAGAGGAGGTGTTACGGCTCATCCCGGCAATTCTGTACGCGGATCCGGCGTCCGAATTAGAGACCCTCGAAGACGCATTTGATCTATCGGTTAAAGGGGTTCTTGAAAGGGTGAGGAGGATCAGAGAAGAGACTTTAGGCTAGAGGAACCTCATTTAATCTTAGACGTCAATTATTTATTGGGGAAACTTAGATTTTTTGGCATGTAGAAAAGACTTTATCATTCTGCTGTACATTCGGTCCCAACAATAAGAACAGGAGGAAGTAGCAATTTCCATTCATGTTGCTTTTGTTCATTCATACACAAACCAGTCGTCCGATCTCTCTTTTGAGATGGAAAATTCACATCACTTCCATTTTCTTGGTTCATCTGAGAGGGAAGGAAATGTTCATTTTGTACCCAAAACAAGAGCGATACCAAGCTGCGCTACATTCCTTTCAATTGGTCTACAATGTCATTTGAATCGGATCAATATCATGAATAACAATATTTAAGCTACTCTTCCTATAATTCTTTTTTTGCTGTTGTAGGCAGGGCAAGTTTTTTCTTTTTCTTTTTTTCGAGAACGGAATCATAGCATAGTTTCGTAGCCAAGTTAAAGACGTGTCGATTTCTCTTACTCTTTCCAGATTCACTTCTTTTTTAGGGAAAGAAACCGGCGTTAACCGCTTCTTGCTAACGTCCTTGAAAGGAGAGAAGGAACCTGAGATTGAAAGGTAAAACGTAAAAAAGCAAGATAGTGTTTTCGATTTATTATAAAAATAGGAACAAAGAATAACCAAGCGTTTGTAGTCCAACGGTTAGGATAATTGCCTTCCAAGCAATAGACCCGGGTTCGACTCCCGGCAGACGCATCCTCTTTGTTGTTTTGATTTTTCTTCCGCATCCCATCAATTTCATTTTCACCTGTGTCTGGAGTCTAGACGACATCGTACGAGGACAAAACAATGCCGGAAATGACCAACCAAAAAAAAAAGTGCTGTCCCTGAATTTCTGCTTTCCTTTCCTTTCTCGGCCACAAAATTCACAAACCAATCATGTATTCGCCCATTAAATATCCACCGGGCCCAATCGAAATGGAAAGGGAAGGTGATACGTTTCGGATGATCCGATGTGATGGGTTTGATATGATTACCTCATACCTGCTTAAGATGAAGACCCAACTTCCTCGCGAGCCATTTGCCGCCGAAATCAAGAACCGCAGCCCCATCCGTCAGGGGCATTCCCGTCTTTGCACCCCGGAATCAGACGATGGGACGTAGCCCTCCGTCCCCACGCCACTCCCTACTTGTGGCCAAGACGAAATCGCGCTAGATTCTCAGAAAGACGCGACTCCTTCCCAACCTCGCGATGGTACCTCGCTCTTTTCCTCTCTCTCCCCCGCGCGACTGAAGTGAACCCCTCCCGACTTTCATGGCCGGCACGAGCTCCTCTGCCACGCCGCGCGCCATCGGGCCCAAAGCCGCCGGGCTCTCCCGAGGAATTCGGGTCGCCGGAGCTCCTGTTTCCGTTCGGATCCCGACGCGGTGCCTCGGGATCGCCACCTGCAAGCAGAGTGAGCTCGGCCTCGCCGCCGAAGCTCCGTCCTGCATATACGTCGGCCCTATCGAGAAGGCCAGTAAGGAGACTCTTGAAGCTCTCTATCGTCAGGTAGCGATCGTTTGCTTTTGCCTCTTTCTGAAGGAATGAACAAATTGTGCGGTGAGGATGCCAATTGTATTGTATTTACCGAGGACACGTACACGCTCCTTCATCGATGTCCTAATTCAGTTCATGACTTGCTCGATACTATTTCTTTTCTCGTGTTCTGGTCGTTCTTAGAGCATAATTGGACTAACATCTGTTGTTGGTCTGTTTGCTTGTAAAAATCAAATTCCGCTGGTGTTGGGTGCGATAGCTAATTTTCAGAAGCAGGATGGACTTTTTTCTTTTCATGATTATTGTCATTTTAATAATCCGTGACGGTCTGAGAGAAATTCACATCTTTGTCTTTGTCCTAGGCACGAGATGCGTACTACAACGGCAAACCTCTCATAGTCGATGACATGTTTGATAGAGTGGAGGTAAAACTAGTTCAGCATTTCAATTTGCAACATTTAGTTATAATGCTCAATTGCCCTCTTTTTTTTTTCTTCTTCTTCTTCTCTTGGAGTCTTGGTTTTCTCCTTTCTTACTTACATAATGATTCTGAACAGCTAAAACTCCGGTGGTACGGCTCCGATTCAGTCGTGAAGTATCCTCGCTGCAGCCTCAGGCGACAGTCTGTGTACTCGGATGCAGAGGTAATCATCTCCCCATCATCATATGCAGTAAGATGTTTAGATGTAGCATTGAATGCCTACATGGTACGCACATTTGTTTGGATGAATCAATATTGAATTAGTTCTTGGAAATATGATTCACAAACTTCAGTTACCTAAATTACTCGCTCATGTGGGGGTGCGCACATGCGCGCTCTGTGATTGGTTATCCACCATTTGTGAGAATCAGCTGTGTCTGCTTTGTTCATCCTCTTCTGATTTCACGACTCTATGGGAATAATCTTGCCATTCATTTCGGCATTTCCTCCATCTTTTTTCCGTTTCATGGTGGAAATCTAGAATCTTTCTGTGAGGTTATTAATAGATTTTAATCTGTAAAAAGATGCTTTACATTTTTTCTTCACTACAAGATTGATTGACATTGACGTAGGGCAGGAAGATTTGTCTCAGGCTTTCGCCCTTGCCAGCATATGGATTCTGTTTCTGGGATTTGGAGGCTTAGCATTTATAGTGCCAGTAGTTTACACCGTTGGTCTGGCTTATCAAGATGCATTTAATTCGGGGATTTACAACAGCACCCAAGCCTCTGCACTAGGATTTCTCTCTGTGGTTAATGGCGTTCTTCTCATGGCATTCGGATCAGTTGTCGGATATCCAATTGTTTCAGCTTCTGGTAATATTCCTTGGCCCAGTGGGCAATGCTTCGTGAGAGATAGTTTCAGATTTTTGTTGTCTTTTCCTTTGAAAGCAAATTGCCTTTCTTTTGGTGTTTTTTCTCTTGACAAGTCTCAATAGAAATTTCTATTATCATCTTCTGGAGTATGGTACTCTTATATTTGGACATACTGTTTCCAGAATTATTGGCATGGGAGTCATGTGACTTCTAATGGACGAAGAATTAATATGCTGAATGCGATAACATGAGTCATAAGGTACTTCTTGGTTACTTGGACAAAAAATTAGTTTGTTATTGTGTTCACCACATAGATTAAAGGACTTAAAAGTAGACATGTCAGGACAACTGGTTTATTTCTGTAAATGAACTTTCGAAGAAGCAGGAGCCAAAGATATACCCATGAATGATTAGAAGTCTGCCTGGGTTGATTTCCAATATGCTTAGAAACATAAGCAGTCATATATATTGTCGAGGACCATCTTCAGGTTAACATAACTTTGAGGGCTACAATTTGGGGAAGATAAGTTGATGCGTCTCTTTCCTTGCATGTCGGTGAACAGCAGTGGTTAATATTGCATGCAATGTAATCATTCTGTTAAATTCTTTGAACAATATAGTCGTTTCATGGTTATTGCACAGAGAATCATTTATGCTGTCTTTTTGTTCTCATAGTTGGAGTACTTCAGGGCTTATGGAGGAAAGACTTGGCAGCTTTGAAAGGGGCTTGTCCAAATTGCGGAGAAGAGGTATTTCTTGGCACGTCTTTTGACTGTTTTTTGGTCAAGAAGTGATTGGATCACTTTGCTTTGCTTTTCACTTCCCTTTAAGCCTACATCTGCAATAGCGACTACTTCTTGATTTTGGTGCAGAACTAATGTAGGACCTTGCAATATTATCTAGTCACTGCTTCACATTGTGCCCTTTTGCAGGTTTTTGCATTCGTCAGGTCAGACCAATCTGGTAGCTCACCTCATAGAGCTGATTGTCACGTATGTGAATGCACATTAGAGTTTTGCACCAAGATTGAGGTATTGACATGCATGTTTATTAACTGATCCTCTCATGTTTTCTTAGGTTATGGTCATTTTCTTCTGTCTGTCCCTTTGGCATGTTGGTACTCGGCATAGGAACAAAATGGTTTATAACCTGTATTATTACTTGGGGAAGTGGCTCCTAGGATTTCTGTGAATTTTGCACATAAGCGCTCAAAACTTTTGGATGCTTTCCTTAGTATGCAGCTATATTCAGGATCAACGTTCTCTGTGATGTTGACTATATACGTCATTATCATGTCCAATCATAATAGTGAGAACTTGAGTTCAAATGACCTTTGCAAGCGATTATTGAAATGAAATTGATTAGAGAATTAGTTCCCTGCATGGTTTCTTAACTTCCTTTCCCCAAATCTTACTAGTAGCAATCTGAATACAAAAAGACATATCATGGGTAAAGAGGAAGAATCTTCTCCTTGTAAATCTACGTTTGCCCTTGCTTTTTCAAAGGTCAACAAATTTTCTGAAATTGGGCTGTTCCTGCCATGGAAACACCCATTGATGACTGTCCAGTAAAGCAAGTCATTTAACATTAGGTGCAGGTAAAAAGAAGGAACAAGATGGTTCATTGAGCTATACTGCAATCTGAGGGCTCCAGCCTTTTTTTTTCTCAGAGTAGTTTTCCATGCATTGATTAATTTGTTATATCTTCATCATGCAGCAACCTGTCTCAATATTAGGCAGACGATGGGTTCATGGTCGTGTATACCTTGTTTCTCGAAAAGGCAGGACCCGACGCCAAAGATGGATCTGAAATGTCTTCCAAGGCATATGCGAACTGTCATCGCTTTTTGTACAGCACTGGAACTTCTTCATTTATGTCCAGGTTGGTGGGGTTTGTCGAAATTGGCTTACCTTAAAAGCAATTGTTAGTTGCCGTATGAAAATACGGAGTTTCTGATACCGTAGAATAGTTACACGCTGTAGCTTCTCTCGTAGGACACAATTGTAATCAGGGAAATAATATGTTAGAACAAGATTAAGTCATTCCTTCGTATTGTGTTCGGGAACATCAAAATTTTGAAGTACTGGTATAAAGAGGTTGAATTGATTTCATTTTTAGTTCTTTTCTCAGTTTCATTATGTCTTAGTGGGAAGAAAATCCAGGTGGCGTTTTTCGTTGCTTAAGATTTGAAAAATAATTATACAATGAAAGATTCGTTGCATAAGATTTGAAAAAAATAATTATGCAAAGAAAGACACGTGGTATTTTCCGTCAACTTAAACTCGACGGAGGTAAACCGAAGGATTCGAATGCATAGAAGGCTCAACTTTTGGAATTTTAACGTGCGAAATAAAGGTTTTAAAACTTAATTATATTGTGGGGAAATTTTTTAGAATTTATTCGGTAATTGTGTTCATTTTAGTTAGGCTTATTCACCGAAGTTGAAAGTGCGTTTCACTCCTATTCATGACAGAACTCACAATTATCCTCTTCGCCTTTTTTTTAAAAAAAATTTCCATTTTATTTTCTAAACTACTCCCATCCCGCAAAAAAAATTTACATTTTCGCGACAAACCACCGCTATGTCTCTTCCTCTCCATCAACGTTAGCTTGATTCGGTGGGGTGAGGATCCTCTGCCTTACTTTTTTTTAAGGCAGCAGATCCCCACCCTTGATAGTGCTCTCCCCCCCTATATCAAGGGTGGGGATCCCTCTGCCTTAAAAAAAATAAGGCAGAGGATCCGGATCCGATTCGGTGGCCAATGGCCATGGCCGAGCTCTATTATAGAGCTTCCACAGCTCGCCAGCTAGTTGCAGAGGTTCACGGCCGGTTGTGGCCTTCTTCAGCTCAAGACAGATTTAGCACGGCCTTGGCGACTACGACTCGCGTGGCCTTTTGCTCTCACAAGCTGCGGACAATCTCTGCACGGACAGAGATGATAAGGATGCACCGCAAGGGTATCATCGTCAGCAATGGGGTCGAGTTAGCGTCTGATGGCGGCTCGAATCTATGGGGGTTGACTCCGGATAATTATCATGTTGTGTTGTAAATATTAAGAGTTAATATCACAAAAAAATCTCAAAATCGATATATTTGTGACAACGTAAAACCCTAAACTAATATATCTTTGACAAATTTACCTCAAAATATTTTTTTCACCACCAAAAACCCTAAACCGGTACACATCTGATAAATTTGTCACGTATCCCAAATTGATATGTATGTGACAAATTTATCCTCCGTTAGTTTTCGTTAAATTGATTTAATACCCCGAAAAATCCTAAATTGATATAAATGTGAGAAACAAAGGATAAAACCCCAAATTAGTACACTTGTCAACTGTCACGTGTGATCTAACTCAGCAATTTGACGGAAAAAATTTAACGAAAACTAACGGAGGGTAAATTTGTCACAAGTTTGCCAGTTTGAGATAAATTTATCACAAGTGTATCGATTTATGATTTTTTTGTGGTAGAAAAAAAAATAATTTGAAGCAAAATTATCCTAGATGTGCTAGTTTGGGATTTTTTTGTGGTCAAAAAGATAATTTGGGATAAATTTGTCATAAATATATTAATTTGGGGTTTTTTTCGTAGTATTAAATCAAATATTAAACATGAGAAGAGTATATGACACGGAGAGAAAATATGAAAGATAATTCCGCAATTCTCTCTTCTTTTCATTTTTGCGGTTTCTTTTCTCGGATTGGGTGGATAAAGTTGTAGAATCTTTATTTTGGCCGTCTTCTTTTTCTTGACCTTTTTTTTATTTGTTTTGGTGGGTAACTTGTTTTATTGGATGAATGCAACGGGCTAAATCCCAAAAGAACATACAGATGAATGCTCCTGGGCATGCAAAAGCTTTACTTGGGATCGAACAAAATCAAAAGGGAACAGCTTCTTAGGTAGACACGAGCCTTAGTATCACGGCCCAAAAATTCTCGTGCAAGGTTGGCCGTGATACACCCGATGGGCCAGGCTGTCCGGGCTCATGGCCAGGCGAGACCCTTGGACTATCCATGTAATGATTAGACCATGATTTGGCAAGATCCTATGGCTGCGTTTAGTGGTCAGGATAAAAAACAGAATATGATAAAAATTATCCTATCATGTGTTTGGCTACTGTCCATGATTGGATAAAGTGAGATATGAAGGGAGATGAAAGAGTCAGGACAATTCTTATGGGACAAAGCATGACAGCCCAACCATGCAAAATAAGGCATATAGGGCAAGGGGAAAATGATAAAGGTTGAAGATGCGAAGGGGTCTCCATTATTGTGTATATGTAGGGTTCTTCCCCTTGTTTATAATATGTTCATAAGCAACACAGATTCGTAACTCCTCCCCATATTCTCTCGTTGCCCTTGTATGAACCTTGTATTGTGTGAGCATGTGAGAATCGACTGACTTGGAAAGGTTTCCTAAGGCCGCACGAGTGTGGGAACGGAAGATACAAACCGACATGTGTCACTGGGCTCTTGCTCGAAGGTTCTCCGGAAGCATAGTTGACTATTGCTTTCTCTAGAGACGCGAGGCATGTGGACCACTATCGCTCAAAGATGTAGTTTGACACCTCTAGGCTTTGGTAGATACTAGAGTTTTGCCTATAAAAAAGAAAAAGAGAAAAAAAAAAAGGATACTGAACCAACCTATTTTTTGTGGCTTAATTCACTTGTTAGACAACATTATGGAAAAAGAAAATCACACAACGACACTCGTTATTTTTTGTCATATTGCACGTTGAGATTGTCGCAAGGATCTACAAAATCTTCAAAACATGGCGCAATCACCCCGACTCATGGCTCCTGAATTTTAAGATTTGTTGGTGGATTTGATTATTCTATTGTGGGTAGACCATTTGGTTTAGAAGGCAAGAGCAGTCATGTTTGATTCAAAACTATGATTTGGTTTGATTAGGTTCCATACTTCATGTTTTTTTAGAATACTTATGCACTCCGGTTCGATTCTACTTCCAAACCGAACCCATGCTTCCATCTGCCCAGCCCCTATTTGGTACAAACCGTATAACTAGAATCGGGTCTAGTCAGTAGCTTTAAGTTGCGACCCGTTCCAGACACCAATTGTAATTTATTCCCACCAAGCCCAAGCCCATCTAGCCCAGCCGCCCTCCCATTGGCGTCCATAACTCCCAAAGAGTCGGGGGAATGGAAGCCGCGATTCACGCGCCACCGCTTCGCGTGCAAAACACGCCCCGGGATCTTTTCAGGTGTCTCGCGTTGTTTTGCTAGCACGAAGCGAACCCAAAATCGTCTTTTCGGGAGAACAAGGAAAATGATACATACAAAATAACAAAACCGCCAACGAGGCCTCGCTGTTCCTGCCCTTCCATCATCCCCTTCTCCTACGCTAAAGTCTCCTATATTTGTTCTCAATTCTCTCTCTCCCTCTTGGTTTCTCTGGAATAATCCGCTCGCCATCTCCGATCTCTCTGTCTCTCTCTGGTCATCCGACCCGATCTCGCGAATTAGGTTCGTCCCCCGAGCTCGTTCGTTCGATAGAGGTATGGGGAGTCCGAAGAAGAATCAGAACAAGGGCTTCTTCGCCGCCATGAGCTCCGGCTTGTCCATGTTCGGCAACGCCGTGCACAGATCTGTCAACGGGTACTCCTCTCTCCCTCCTCCTTTTCTTCTTCTTCTTCTTCTTCGCGTCTTTGCTCGTTCCTTCAATTCTCGACGCTTCGTGATGCTTTGCGCTGGTGTGTAGTCGCTTTCCTGAGCTGCGATCAGCTCTCTGCTCTTCCTGCACTTGCGTCTCCGTCTCCTTTTGTCCGAGTTGTGAATAATTCGACGTGTTTGGTGCTTGATCTAGTGATTTTAGGCCTCGGTTTTTTTATTCCAGTGCAAGTGAATCTTTAGAAAGTAGTTCCGCTGCTTCTGCTGTTTGGATCGGGCGCTGGGAACCGGATTCGCGATTCCCTGCCATCGTTTGCCTATGGTTAGCCTAATTGAGGCTGTTGTTTGAGCGGCTACTGTTGGTTGTGTTGGTAATTAAGTAGGGAGATCAGATTTGACGGAAGGATGCAGCTCATTAGTTCGGCTTGCATGTCCATCACCATGGATCCGAAAAAGTGAAGACTTCTTTGTAAACGGTTATGATCTGATAATCAGTTTATTTTTCTTGTACATGCATGAATATTGAATTGACTTATTTAATCTCTTAATTGGAAGAGGCAACAACTTTATGAACTGGCTTGATGGAGCATCTGGCTTAAAGTAACTGCTTTTTTTTGTCTTTTGATAATTCTCACTTTCGCTTCATGGTTTGCTTCAATCCTTTTATTATGCAATTTATTTATTGAGACGTGTGTTTCCAATTTATATGCATGTCATGTGTGTTTGGGATCTGGTTTTGAGTCTTTAGCAGAATGCGTGACATCTTTTGAGCCTTCTTTTTCATTTTGAAACGCTCAAAGCCATCTTGTGGGAGAAAATATACACGTCCTAAAGCACCTTCTCAAGTTCCTCTTGATTATGTGTTTCACATGCTGAAAAGCATAGCGAATTCATAGTCTTAAGATCAAAAAATGATTAGATTGCTTATTATTGCTGGTGTGCCTTGTCAACAATTTGTTATTCTTGCCATCCTTATGATGAATCAATTGCTTGATATAAGTATTGGAGACCCGGTATTGGTTTGTGTATAATCCCTCTTGTTTCATCCAGATTGCTTGGCTATGAAGGTTTAGAAGTCATCAATCCAGAGGGAGGTAAAGAAGATGCAGAAGAGGAAGCTCAGAAAGGTAGATGGAAGCAGGAGGTATGTTTCTACTTTATTCCTCTCTGCTGGTTTTTGGATTTGAAGGAACACCATTTAAAGATCTTAAGGTTTCTCTTGTTTGCAACTTCTCTTATAAGCCTCAGTCTGAGTCGTGCTTCTCATGTAGTGAGGCTCTGAAGGAAGAAGTTATGTGTTTTATGAGTTATAATTCTGTTACTAAGATATCGTTGCCTGCCGGCCTAATTGGTATTGCTTCTTTGTTCATGTGCATTTAGCAGTACAACATTTAGTTTGACATGTCCTAAGAAAAATATCATCGTGCTTTAGAAAACTAGGTTTTTTGCTTTCTAATGTCAATATTTTTCCCCTTTCTTTCTAGGATCGAGACGGTTACTGGAAGATGATGCAAAAATATATTGGCTCAGACATCACGTCAATGGTGACTCTTCCTGTTCTTATTTTTGAACCAATGACAATGCTTCAGAAAATGGCAGAGGTTTGAATTGCTTTTTCGGGAGGAAACTCATGTTTTCTGTTGTTTCATTCGTTTTACCACTTTTCTCCCTTGTGTCTAATGGCATAAAATATGCATCAATTTGACAGTTAATGGAATATTCACATTTACTGGATCGGGCAGATGAATGTGAGGATCCATACATGCGATTGGTCTATGCAGGTAATTGTCCTTTGCATTTTCATCTAATTAACCCTTGCAAATACTGTCTGGTAGATGATTGAGTTCTTCAAAAACATTTTCAGCATCGTGGGCTATATCAGTCTATTATGCCTATCAAAGGACATGGAAGCCTTTCAATCCTATCCTCGGGGAGACTTATGAATTGTCGAATCATGACGGTGTTACGTTTATTTCTGAGCAGGTCAGTGTTTGAAATAGTCATCTCTGTGAGAATTTTGCCATTAATACCTATTAACTTCTTGTCTTCGGCATTTACTTGTTTCAGCAGCCTTTGACTTATCAGTGTTGTTTCTTCTGAATGGTATCATGTTCTGAATAATTTCACAGAGTGACCAGATTATTAGTAAAAAATCTGCACTCCTATTTGTAATGCCACATTACATCGGCTTTCAGTAATAAATATTTGCTCTGTTCGTTTCAGGTCTGTAATAAATAACTGTCCTTTTTAGTCTCTTCCCCTTGTTTATTTATTTTTTACATATTTATCTTTTTCCCCTCGATCGGTGTTGCTTTTATTTTATGTATCCTTGGGGTTCATCGACCGCCGACCCCAAGTAGTTTGGGCTAAAGGTGTTGTTGATGTTGATGTTGTTTCAGGTCTGTCATCATCCTCCAATGAGTGCCGGGCATGCAGAAAATGATCATTTCACATATGATGTGACGTCAAAATTAAAAACCAAATTCTTAGGGAACTCTCTTGATGTTTATCCTGTGGGAAGGTATGGATAATTTTCTCTTTGCATGTCAATTTTTCCATTTGAAGAGGATTGAGCTTTGTTGCACATCTTATGACATACTCCTAAAGCCCTTAATGAGGATAAGTGTTTATTTGATTGCAGAACACGCGTCACTCTTAAACGAGATGGTGTGGTTTTAGATTTGGTGCCACCCCCGACAAAGGTTAACAATCTGATTTTTGGACGGACATGGGTTGACTCCCCTGGGGAGATGGTCATGACAAATGTGACTACTGGAGACAAAGTCGTGCTGTACTTCCAACCATGCGGCTGGTTTGGGTAACTAGCTGCTCTGTATTCTTGTACCCCTGTATTTTCTTTTGTATTCTTGGTTGGGCTGTTCTTTGTTGTAGATCTATCATTGTATCCCTTATAGGAAGAATCTCATGTCTGTGAAGTTGCTAAAAAGTCATTCTAGTTACCTCTTTGCCTTCCCCTCCCCTATAAATATACACACGCAAATATGTGTGTGTAATATGTTAAATTTGTTTATCACTGGTCCTGCTCATCAATGACAATTCATTGCAGAGCTGGTCGTTATGAGGTTGATGGTTACGTTTATAATGCCATTGAAGAACCAAAAATCTTGATGACGGGGAAGTGGCATGAGTCTATGAGTTATCAACCATGCGACATGGAAGGAGAGCCTCTTCCAGGCACAGAATTAAAAGAGGTCTGAACAGTACAACGTCTTTCATTTTTTTTTTTTCAAATAGTTCCCTCTATGAATCAACTTTTGAGGTTCTCAGGCCCTGTACCTTGTTCTACTTCACTGTTAAGGTTGTCATGGTAAATAGCAATAGTGCCTGTCTCCTTTCCATGTCATCCATTTCTACCTTCATTTGGGACAGTTTCCTAGTAGGGTTGAATTAAGGGGGCTTGGAAGCTCACAAGATGAGTGAAAAACTGGAGAGAATTGAATCGAGGGGCAATGGTGGTTTTGTTCATACGATAATGCTAAACTAACTTTCTCCACAAGAGGAATCTACCATATCTGTTTGTTTGCGACATTCAGCTACTTTCTATTTGCTCGTATTATCTGTTAAAACTTAAAAAAACTTGAGAGTTCATGGTTCTTTTTACAGTTTCCAGCCATGCCTTCACAAATCTCCCTTTGCCCCTTTGCACAAAACACTGTAAATTGATCATTTTCATTGGTTCTATACACCACTGTCATCTTGCTGATACTCATTTGTTAAGCTTGTCTTCCTAATTGCTCACTATTGGGAGCATGGTTCTTGTTCAATTAACTTATGAGATATATTCAGCAAATAAAAGGTTTGTCTAGATTCTCCATCTTTTCTATTGCATGCGGATGTTATTTCAACCTAGGTCCCTAACACATTCACCCCCACACATAACTGGGAAAATGAGAAAGTAGATAAGATGGAAGAGAATGAGCCAAAAAAACACATAAATGCACTTCTTTCCTATCTGACAATGGGTACAGCTGTGTGAGAGGCAGCTCCAGAGCATGAGTACTGTACTGTGTTTTTTGAGGTTATTTCCTTATATTGCTTATGCCTCTGTAGTCTGGGATTTGTGAGCTTTCACTAACCATGTAGGTGTTGTATTCACCTTGGTGCTTCTTAGCTGTTAAAAGCATTACTCATTGACCAAAGTTTTTTTCTCTTATCGTTTTCAATAAGCTATTGACCAAATGTTATTGGTATCTATAGGTTTGGCATGTTGCCGAAGTTCCTGCAAATGACAAATTCCAGTATACTTATTTTGCTCACAAATTGAACAGCTTCCAGACTGCTCCTAAGAAGTTGCTGGCATCAGATTCTCGTTTACGTCCTGATAGATATGCACTTGAAAAGGGTGATCTCTCCAAAGCTGGCGCTGAAAAGAGCAGGTCTCTCTCTCTATATATCTGATGGTGGCAGCCATCAACAAAGAATTCCTCGACCTTAAATTAGCATTTAGTCGGGACAAAATTTTGGAACCGAGTTACACGTGCTCCAAATTCTCTTTTTTAGTGATTTACCAAGCCCTTATTTTTCTCTTTTTGTTTGTCTTGCAGATTGGAGGAGAGGCAAAGAGCTGAAAAGAGAGAACGAGAGTCCAAGAATCAAAAGTTTACCCCTAGATGGTTTGATCTAACTGATGAAGTCACACCTACTCCCTGGGGTGATTTGGAAGTTTACAGTTACAACGGAAGATACACAGAACACCGAGCTGCTGCAGATAGTTCTGATAGCAGTAACGAGATTGATGTCACATCCATTGAATTTAATCCATGGCAATATTGTGATGTAACTACGGAATAAGGTAAATCCTGCCTTACATTTGGCTTGTTGGACTATGCAGATTATTCATGTAACTTTCTGGTGTGAAATGTTAGATAAATGCTTCTTGTAGCCTGTTAACTTCAATTTTTTGATGTGTCATTTTCTCTTTTTTCCCATTTGATCCTAGCTCATTTGTTATTCCCAAGTATAGTTGTAGGCTTGTAGTTGTACGTTTCTCATGCCTAGAATTAATTATGTTCTTTTGATATTTTCCTAATTGTTTTGTTGATCTACTTTGGATCACCCAACTGTCTCTAGATTTATGAACATAATGAATAGATTAAGATAATGAAGTGTCACAGAGAATTGTGATCATATCGTCGGTTCTGTACTAGACAGATGCAAGAATGAGGACGACCAACTGCAAAGCTGCCCGAGGAAGAGTCCCAGATATTTGACAGATTAATCAATTTCCTTTTGGGTTAAACGTAATCAACTTTGACCAAAGGGTAGCGCCTCGTTTGATGTAGATATTTCCCTGGAGATGCTGTGAATAGCCTCGATGGTTGTTTGCAATGAGGTTTTTCTATGATTTATCATCGTGGAAATGCATGTAATCAGAGACAAAATGTTCAGCTTGATCATGTCTTGCTATTGGTGGACACAGATACTTGACATTGAGTGGCAAAAGGCCAAATTTACCGTCATGTGTGAATTTTAGATTACGCTTCAGAGAGTGCATTATGATGTAGGGTATAATACGCGAAAAGCTTGAGGGCAGTCGACTGGTCACCAAGGTCAAGTTTTTGTTCTCGTCCTGTCGCTTCCTGGAGCGGGGCTGTTCATTTGAAAATTGAAATTTATGATTTGATGTGTTGGCGTCGATTGGTGATTAGATGCAAATGATGAGCCGCCTTTCTTTCAAATTCGTTCCTAAAGATTCTTGTCGCCTTATTTCCAATATATATTTCAGGTACATGATTGATTAACAGAATGCCCAAGTTTATGGAACCTTTTCGATAAGGAAAAGTTTGTGAGCCTCTGTATGTTTTTTTTTTTTTCCCTGTATGGTTTTTGGCCTTTCAGCCCCCCATCTGGAGGGAGCATGAGTGCTTGAATTAGCCGGAGTTTGGTTTCGAGGGGTTGTCAAATGAGTGAGTCCAGTCGGATTTAAATGGTTCGATCCAAAATGATGCATTTATATGAACTACAAATTTAGTGACATATCTCTTTTGTACCTGACACAACTCATTTACCAAAATAGTTCCATATGTAATACATCCTATGAAAATATGTATCCATTCAGTTAATCATTTTAAAATTTTCATGTATGTATTTTATGCGGTTAAAATCGTTATTGACATTAAAATATGTTAAAGGATTGGCTTTCAACGTTACATAGTATTTTCAGTTTTTGCATTCATTTACATTGAAGAAAAAGTTGAAGTTCATACTTGTAGTGAATGTGGAAGAATTGAAATTTAAATTGAATGGAAATGTAAGATATAGAAGAAGATGATTCGTGCTGATCAAGGATTACAATAACAAGAACTAAAATTAGAATGTTACATAAAAATAATAATGTTAAATGGGTTTAATATCCAAAAAAAAATCTTAATTTTAGTATTTTTTTGGGGGTAAATTCTTAATTTTAGTATTTGTCTCAATTATATTTAAAAAAAAATTGTCTCATAAAAAATCTCTAATTTTAGCCTTTGTCCCAATAATATCGAAAACTTTTTTTATATCCAAAATAAAATTTTGTTTCTAAAATATTTCAAACTTTTACTTTTGTCTCAATTTTATGACCGTCAGCCTTTTATACATAATCATTGTTAGTTAATCCCATGTGACTTGAATTTTCTTGCCGAATTTATCAATTAATCTTCGAAATTCGAAAACATGTTTTCGGATTGACTAGATTTAAGATCGTCTGTCCAAATAATTATATTTTCACATCTAGCAGTTCTTTGGGATGTTGAGTGGCAGGAAGAATACAAAACGTGAAGTTTTGAGTAATTCTGTATCTCCCGGTAATGCGTAGGGGAAGCAAACAACAGAATAGAAGTTGTGGGGGGGGGGAGGGGGGTTTCATGTCAGCTTTGATAAGGTATGATTATACCACGTAGGATTAACTAACGGTGATCATGAACGGAAGGCTAACGGTGGTAGATTTAGGGCAAAAGTAGAAGTTGAGGACTTTTTAAGAGATAGAAAAAAGTTTCGGATATAATTGGGACAGCCACTAAAGTTATGATTTTTTTTTTTGTATTAAGCCGATAAAATTGGGACAAAAGTAAAAATTGAAGATTTTTTATGTGACGATTTTTTTTATATTATTGGGACACGTGCTAAAATTGGGGTTTTTTTTTGGGGGGGGATGTTGGGCCATGTCAAATGAAACCAAGGAAAAATATACTGGAAAAAAAAGAAGAAGCCGTCGTGATATTTTTAACAAGGGTGAAGTTGGGCCCGTCTCACTGGACTGTCGAGACTTAACTTGGAGTAGTCCGATGCCTCCATTTTTTTTTTTATTAATTATTATTATAGAAGGAGAAGAGAGAGTCACACAGATGAGTTGAGTTTAGATAAATTATGAACTCATTTAACACTCAAATTTTTTTTTTGCTTTTCCATTTTGAATTTATTTATATCTCATTTACCGAATATAACTAACTTATGTATAACTCAGCCCATCAATTATGAGTTAGGAAATAGGTTTATGATTTATTTTGAAGTATCTAGTTTCAAGTAGGGGTAATCGGTTCCGAGGTGAGCAGTTTCCTCCCAGAAAAATTAGCAAAAAATTCTAAACTTGTTGTAATCGTGCCAATTCACACAATTTTTTGCCGATTCAGTCATAAACCTTTCGCGATTGTGTCAATTCAATCCATCCGGTCAGTTTTCAACCGACGTTGACGTAGACGCCGGCAGACGGCATGATATTTTATTATTTTTGAATTCTATATTTTTTTTTTCTCTTCCCGTTTTTCCTGCGAGCTGCTACTGTCCATCACTCACCTTAAACACTCAGCTTCAATTTGAAGAGACAATTAGGAGGAAAAAAGAGCGATTCCCTCACCTACACTGCAGATGTTCTGAAAGATTTCGACCAGCAATTTCAAACCAAAAAAAAAAAAAAAAAATCGAGTCCACAGAGGCCTCGATCCAGGCCAACAAGAGGAACGAACGACGACGCGGCTGGTCGACCTTCCACTCCAAGTTCATCCACTCACGTGTTAAAGAAAAACTATAATAAAAAAACTCAAAAAATATTAAAATATTATGTCGCCAGATGGCCATCGCCTACTGGCATCCACGTCAGCGCCGATTGGCCAAAGATTATGACTGAATCGGCAAAAGATAAAAGTTTATGACTGAATTGAAATAATTACAATAGGTTTTGGAGTTTTTAGATACTTTTCTTGTTTCCACGAATCGGGAATCACGCATTGGTTCCACGGACCAACTCAGGAATCGGACTGCGGCCGGTTCGGTTTTCGGGTGGATCCATGAAATCGGTCCACCAAGCTTCGCGTGATCAGTGACTTCTTTTTCGGCATGAACCTTTTTTTTCCAGCAAAAAAGAAAGCATGTTCTCTGGGTTAACTAAATCTTCCATCTTTTTCCACAAATCTAGGGTGACGACAAGAGTGAGATTCTTGGTTGAGAACATTGTCAATTTGAACAGACAGTTGGCCGCCTAATCTTGAATCTAATCCAAACTTAAAAACGTTACTCAGCTGTGGGCGGGATTAGGAGAGTTAGTCATATATAAATCACCTGCCAAACTCCCTCCTCTGCATAAACTTTTGTTTTTCGAATCAACATAAAGAGTAGGGAAGGGAGAGGAGATAGCGGTTCCCTATATAGGTCTCGCACTTGTCGCGAAATGTTGAATTTGATTCGAATCTACTCCGTGGCGCTCAAGATTCAAAAGTCCGAAATCAGCGAGAGATCCGGATCCCAGTCGGATTTGGATCCCCTGACATTGGGAATCTATGTCAGAGGTACCATGAACGCATATCATGCTGTCCAGTTTTCATTGGACGGCCAATAATAGTTGCCGCCCAAATTTTTTTTCCCTCGATAAATGACGTGACCCATTCTTGACCGTCCAATATAAAATGGACGGCATGATATGCATTTATGGTATCTCTAACATAGATTCTCGATGTCAGGGAATTCGGATCCCGACATGATGGTAGCGATCGGGGATCTCTCCACACAAGATATGTCACGGCTAAACAAAACCAGCACGAACTGGTTCGGAGATCCAATCGCAGAGTGAATCGAAATCGCGATCTCGGAATGACTAACGCACACTCCTCCACCTAATAATGTTGCTGACTTTTGAGTGAAAAACTGGGCAGGAAATGAATTGTGATTGGACTGTGAACGTCACCACATTCTCCCGTGGATGGATATGGCCCGATTTTGTCCCCTCTTTTTTTTTTTTTTTTTTTTGCCATTTTTTTGAAATTGATATGCAACCCCAACAAGCAAGGGTCGTCTTGAATCTTGATCCATCAATAATTGGCGAGTTGTCCGGATAAAACTGCGAAATCAGCCAACCCTCTTTGATCGACTCGATGCCATCTCAGTTTGATTTGATTTGAAATGGAGAAGAGAAATCGGATCTCTTTCATTAACATCAATTTTTTCAAATACCAATCTTTAAAAAATGGACATTTCGACTAAATAAAACAAAAAAAAATGATATAGACTTCAAAATTGGTGGGAAAATTTTCGGAAAAAAAAAGCCTCAAATGCATTCATTTTCTGAAAAAATAGCTTAAAATGGACATTATTTCAGATAAAGACTTGAAATGCCCTCATTATGTCAAATGAGGGCCTGAAATACACATTGTTTTAAATAAGGTTCTGAAGTGATTATATTAATCCTACCGATGGCCGCGACCCTCGTCTAGACCTAGGCGAGGGTCGCCGACCGTTGCCCAAATTTGAGAGAGGGTTGCAGCCCTTTCCCGACTCAGGCAAGGGCCGGTGGTCGCCGGCCCTCGCTGAGGCGTAGGTGGCCACAAGCGGGAGGTCAATCTTTGTATTTGTGTTTTTTCCTCTCTTTTTTTAAAAAAATTATTTTTTTTATTTTGATTTAATTTAACAAAAAATTAGATTATATTTATACTTATACAAAAATGCCCTTGATTAATCGAAAATTTTGGTTTGCGTGGGAGGTGAGACCCTAATTTAAAATAATTATAGTACATCAAGCCCTTCTTCGAATTAATAATGGCACTTAAGGCTTTTTTTTTTTTTTGAGAAATTTCCCAAATTGGTGGAGTCATGACTCCCTAAAACCATGGCCCCCACCCAAATCCCTTCCTCAAGTTTCCATAATTACTCACCACGACAGGAAAGAATGGTTCTGGAGCCACTCCAGAAACGCCACGTGTGACCATATCCTAAAGCGCCTCCTTCCCATCACTTTTCTCCTTCAAACCACTGGGCTTCGCTTCTACAGCGACACGTGTGCGGAATTCCGCTCTCCGACGCACTTTAACCGCGAAAAAACGGGGCGGAAAGAACGGGCAAATAAATAACGTTCACCGTAATCCCTTTTCTTTGAATTTGAGCGTATCCATAATTATCCATCTGATCTGGGTGTATCCTGATTCTATACCGCACGTGCAACTTCTCGAAACCTTGTAAGAGCAAAAACAAAAAAAAACGGATTTCAAAAAACGCTGATGGAAAGAGAGAGACAAAATGAAGTAGATATTTCATTAACTCAATATTCAATGTGGTATCTAAACTTTTAATTTATTCAATGTGATCCCCGAGCATACTATAAAAAAAATATACAATTTCGTCCTTGAACTCGAATTAATGGAATTACTATATTGAACACATTCCCATAGTTCGGGGAGTAAGTTGAATACGTTCCAAAAAAGTTTCAGGATCATATTGATCGAATTAAAAATTTGAAGTTCACATTGGACATTACGATGAATTTCAGGGAACATATTAATCAAATTAAAAGTCCGATAATCACGTTGCATATTTAGTCAAAATTTGAAATCCAAAATGAAACCCGTCGAAATCGCCGTGTCCTCGTTACGGGCCTCCCCCCCCCCCCCCCCCCCCCCCCCCTTCGCAAGAAGCCCGTCAATTCTCTCGAGCGGAAGGGGGCCCACCGCGGCCCACTCGACCGACGCGATGCTGTCCCCCCCCCCTCGACTTGACGCCGTCATGCGAATATTCACTCCGCGACAGGTGCGCTTTCCAAAGGCCACGCGCATCTGCGACGGAGATTCCCTAACGGCCGTCAAACGCGACAATTACAACAAGTTGACAGCTCCCCCTCCCTCCCCTCTCTCGCCCTTTCAAAAATTTTCGAATGCGAATCGAGTTGCCCTCCCATATTATTGGCTATTGCCCTTTAAAGTGCCCCCGACCTACTTGTACAAAAATAATCACCAAAAGAATTATTTTCGTCAGAAAAACTATAATTATTTGCCAAAATGACTTGATTAGACATTTTAGGCAAGTAAAATGGTTCGTTTATAGAAATTAGAAGTGCTTGGACTTAATTAAAATATCAATGGAAGTACGAGGACGAAAATTGAACTTTACTGAAAAATACTTTTCAAGGAACTTCCAAGAAAAACAATAATTTTCTTGTTTTGACACCTTTTTTTTTTAATTGAAAATTATGAAGGATCTCGAGATCAGAGCCTAGGCTCATCCTATGGGGACATTGGCCCGATTCATGAGTGATGACCTTGCTCTCGAGATTCATTCTCAACCCTCTCAAGGGACTCTGGCGCATGTGTCAAGGCATCGGGTTTTATGTAGGGGTGTCAATGGGCCGGGTCTCGGCCCGGCCCGAATTGAGCAGTACCATGCTCGGGCCGGGCCAGATTTGGGCCGAAAATATTTTTTTCTTTCCTTTTTTTAAAATTTTTTTGAATTAAAATTAATTAACAAACCATCAAATGAAAAAATATAAAAATAAATTAAATTTAAAAGAAAAAAATAGGTATTTGCAAAAGTTTGGCGTCGGCCCGACCCGGCCCAAGTACTAGACCCAGCCCGAAAAGGCAGAAAAATTTTGGGCCGGGTCGGGCCGGCCCGTCCGGCGCGGGCCAAATTGACAGCCCTAGTTTTAAGTGACGAGGTTCAATCATATTTTGTAAAACAACTTTCAATTTAAAAAAAAAAAACTTATTTTTTTTAGCTTAAGCATGCATATTTCAGTGGGTATTATAATTTTTCCAGTTTTATCAGTTTTCGAAGCAATTTAAACGTGGAAGAACGAGAAAAATAGTTTCCGACGCAAAAGGGGGTATTTTGCAGTTTCTCTGCGGTGAGATAACACGGACACCAGGATAGACCTCATATTGATCCACGTAGGATCGGGGGCTCCATCCGACGTGGCAATGTGTGGGCCCATGGTTTTTTTTTTTGGGTGGGGGGTTGTGGTCAAACTAGGGGTGATCGATTCACAGGATGGGTGGTTTTACCCTAGAATCGAGAACCATCCGCTAGGAACAGGTTCCGCAAAATACGAACCGTGAACCAACCGCTTCTTCTATGAACCGTGAACCAACCGAACCATTGGTCCGGACCGATTTTTTGTTGGATTTCGGTTACGTTTCTACCAAGCAAAAAATGAAAAAAAAAATAGACGAGGAAACAAATTTGCCTTGTTCCATCGCAAGTAGCCATAGGATTATGCTCCAAAGAAGCATAAGGACAAAATAAAAAAATAAAATAAAGGAACTCGGTAAAACATGATACGTAGCACCTGCAGAATAATGAGAATCGAACCGTTAAAATAATATACATTCAGATTATATAAGGGGGGCCGGTTCATGGGCTGGTTGGATGGTTCGCATTCAAATCCGTTAACCGAACCGATAAAATCGGTTCTGGAAAATTAAAACCGATAATCGAATCGTACCCGCAAAAAAGCATCCAAAATCAACCGATTGAGTACGGTCCGGTCTGATTTGATTGGATCGTGATTTTTCTGCTCACCCCTAGGTCAAACCATGGATGATGTTTTCTTTCGGTCGGATCCATGGATGCTGTCGACAAGCTGAATAAAGTGCTCGACATGCTTATTGGGATAACTGCCCACGACCGGAGCGGGAGATCATCTAATAATCCTAACAAGAATGCCCCTTCTCATATTGTTATTTTTGTGTGTGTGTGGGATTTATGAACTAATTGTTCAACCCAGATATTCATATTCGATAGTAACTTCTTTCTATATTTATTTTGACGGTGACAGTAATAAAACGGGATTGAAAAGAAAGTCAAAGTTTTACCCTCTCCCGGTGCATGACACGATAAAATTAATTTCTCGAACGTGGTACCCTTTCTCATGTCATTTAAGGTAAACAATCCATTTCGATGCATAGCACCATTTTGGCGTAACAAGTTCTACATGTGTAGCACACTTTTGATCCTACATTACCTTTTTTTTTTCCAAAGTTTTTATGCTTTTATGGGTTACGCATGTCTTGTCATTGCGAGATCCTCTAATCCTAACAAGAATGCCCCCTCTCATTTTTTTTATATAAAAAAAAATTGGCATCAAAGCTCTTCACCGATTTTATACACAAAAAATTTCATCCGCAAGAATCATAAAATTAGCTTCCCTATTTTTTATTTTATTTTTTGACTTAGAATATAAGTGGGTTCCCATGCAAAGCGACGGACACGATTTTAACGTTAATTTTAAAAAAAAGTAGGGACTACTCAATTAAACACTCAATCCATCAAATTGCAATTAGTCAAAGAGTTTGAAACCCACATCAATCACGCGATGACGTGGCTCGACGATCGGGCCATTTTCACTCCCTTCCTAAGAGAGAAATCATCGCGTGCGTGCCGACCAGCAACCTTTTGAAAGACAACAAGAAGAAAAGAAAAGCATACGAAGAGAAAATGGCAAGTAAACATTAAATCCAGACATGTTCTTCGGGCAAAAAAAGCACAGCAAAACAACTTGGTCTCTTTCCAAATTAAGGGAAATCCAGTAAAATATTTTCAAAATAAATAAATTCCCCGAAAAGGAATTTAAAAAAAAAAACAAGAAAAAGGAAAATGAAACTCCTCCATTAGTAGTAATGGACTCAACGTTTTTCTCGATCACGCTGACCACACCCAGCCACATGATCCAAATCATCCGCCACGTGTCGCGAACACGGCACCGGTGAGTTCACTCGAAGAGTGAAGACCAGGTCGTCGAGTGGTTCCCTTCCCCACCACCTGCTATAGCCGGTGAACCGAGACCCCGGTTACCGATATGACCGGTAAATAACTGGTAGCGTGGGTGGATGGTATAACCATAAAAGAAAAGCGTTGGGGTTTAAGCGTTTGGTTGGGTGGTTCTCAGAGGGTTTTTGGTGATCAGAGAAAAAGATAGAGAGATAATTTTCCCGCACACAGAGTCTCGGAGCGAGAAAGCCCAAGGCCAACGTGTTTTCTCGGGAAAATTATGGGCTAGGAAATTCGAAAATGCGTGAAACTGGGTTCGCGGTACGTATGGCGTTAGACTTCTAGATTGCTTTGTCTGGATTCTGCGGGCATCCGTTTGCTTTGTGGATTCTCTCTCCTTCATTCGATTTTGGCTGCAATTGTGGAAATCTAGACGCGCGAAAGCGAAGCATTGCCGTGAGGTGGACCAGATCAATGACTCGCGTGTTTCGTCTTGCGGAGATTTGTTGAATTTCCGCCTTTTTTTTTTTTTCGGGCTGTGGTTTTGATTTTTTGGTGGATCTCAACTTCGGACATCCGTTTCCGGCGAGGAAAGTTGCTGTGGCGCGAGCCTAAGGCTTCGAAAGTTGGAATCCGAGTTTCAATTGCGATCTGAGAAGGTTCTAGGAGTTGCAAGTTTGCATTTTTTCGGCCGCTGAAATGTTCAGAATTTCTCAGTTAGTCTTTCGCCTTCTAAATGTTTCGATTTTGGCACAGTTTTCAATCTTGATGCTGGTTATCGAATGTTTTCTCTGCCTTTGGGTCCCGATCGCTACGATCCGATGATTTTTCTTGAGCGCGATACGGTCGAGACCCATTTTCTTCCACTTCTCTGTTCTTAAAATCGTTTTGGAGCTCAAGCTTTCAAATTTGATGTTTGAAGAGGGTTCTCTATCTGTCCGTTTCTACCTTGTTCCAAGATTTGAACGGCTCTCGGATCCGCCAGCGAACTAATTTTGGTGATTCCTTGCTCTGCATGAGGGTTTTGTGATGGTTTAAGTGGTTTTCCCCCCCCTTCTCCTCACACTTTTCACCAAATTGGAAATTACTTGTAATTGCGCTTTTCCATTCATGAGTTTTGAGTGGACATTTTCTGTCCATCCATCCACGTTGTTCTTCGTTATTGCCTGACGCGAGTTGTCATTGCCCAATCTTTTTCTCACTTTTCAGCAGTTTGCATATCCCTTACATTTTTCCCAAATTAATGTACTTTTCGAGTCTCTAGCTTGGCTGGATCTGCGGACTTCTGGACTTTGAACTATTGCCATGTTTAAATGTTTTAAATTTCGTTAAATTGTGCATTAATTGTGGGAATTTGGATCATAATGGCTGGAATGGGTTTTATGTGTTTTTGCACTTCTTGGTAACTACCCTAAGCGGTGACGTTTTAATTAGATTTAATTGGCGAGTGCAATATTGTCAATCAATTCTCCATATGTGATTTTGTGAATTGATTTTTGCTGTTTTAATGTAATGTCTTGTGATCATTGTGACGCAAAAAATTGGAGTGGTACTCTGTTTGTGTGTGTGTGTGTGTGGGGGGGGGGGGGTGTTGTGCATGCATGTGTTCATGATAATTATGAGTTAATCAAGCAAATATGTAGCAGGTTATTTGTTTCTATTCGGGATCATAATGTCCTGCCCTCCGTTTAGTTTAATGCTGCAAATTTCTATGCTTTCAGGTTCTGATACGGTGTCTCGAGCATTGAACGAGAGCTGAATTTTAAGATGGCTTGAGGAGTTTGTTCCCTGTGTCTGGTTGATCTTATTTAGTATGATTTCTGCGATATGGTGCTGAATAGGAGGTTAGAATATGGATTCAATGGCTATCAGGTGCCTGCCATGCCTCGGGGCACCAGATCTGCTAGAGTAAGCTCATTTCGAGTTTCCAGTTGGTAATTCTAGAATTTGTATCCATCTCACACCGTCATTCTCGGTTACTAATATCTCCGTTATTGATCTTTTATTCTCTCAGAGGAGAAATTCCATTAAGAAGAATGTTGAAGACAACAAAATGCATGCATTTGACTTACTGGCCACCTTAGCTGGGAAGCTGCTGGTTGGGAACAGTAGTTCCTCATCTTCAAGTAATTCGTCGACTAAAAAGGATGAATTTCCAGTCACTGACAGCACTGTCATAGAAGAAGGGCGTCAGAATCAATGTTCACAGTTGGAACTGCAAGCTTGTGATCAAGCAAGCTGTGGTAGGAGCATGTTAGATCCCCAGCTTGTATCCCAAACGCATCACGATTCAAAGCTTTCTCCAGAAGATACTCAACATCCTGTCATGGGAAGTACTGACTCCTCGGAGAGGCTGGGAACTGATGAGCTGGGAATTGACAAAAAAAATGACGAAACTAGCAGACATGCAGTGGTAGAGACTTTGATATCAACCGACTCCAATTTAGAAGATGATACCCAAAATGAGATTAAGGTGGAACAGCCTTATTCAGAGAAGGCTCCAAATGATAACAGGGCTGTTATGTACAGTTTCAGGGATCCAGTGGTATGGGATGCGAAACCTCTCACGCAAATTAGCTTAGAGAGTGGCACCTCTGCATCATTCCCTGCGAATAAAGATCGCATTTCACGTGATTCTTTATCCCCTGCTAGGAATGTAGAAGTAGTTAGTAGAGATGATGACGAAAAATTCTCTGGGTGCACGCACCCTGTCCCCACAAAGAAGTCTTTGAGGCCAGTGCCGCATATTGGAGACAGAAGAATAAGGAAGGTTTTGGCTTCTCGACATTGGAAAGTAGCTTTAAGATCAAAGAATGAGTTTCCTAGAACTGGTAAGTGGTCACTCATCATTTATATGCCACAGGATTGTTGTTGCGTGTAAGTCTTGTATTTCCACTTGGGTTTTGGATCTGTTAATGTCCTCTTAATTTTAGTTCACGGTGGCAGGTGTAAATTTCAAGGCTGATTACAAAGATAAGAGTAGCTATTATAAACGCCAAAGATCTCAGAGGAACTATCCTTTCAAAAAGAGAAAATTTTTTGATATCGACTTTGAGTCGTATTCTGACAAGGAAATTAGTAGCAATGCCGCTGTCTACCCACCTGAGAATCATACTGATGGAGACGTTTCTGGTTAGTTTCAGGAACAAAATTAGTTTCTTTCTAGTTTTTTTTTTCCCTCCATTTTGTCATTGAGTCCCGTCTAAGTCTTTTTTCTGCAAATATGGTCCTCTTGCAGCCAAACGGCCTTCACCTCCAGCATCAGGTCAGCATTTGTCATACCAATCTACAGATTCCCATGGTAATGGAGCTTTTGATGGAAACACGTTACGTACTACTTGTGGTTTTGTAGAATAATTCATTTTTCTTATCGGCGCTCTTTTTTCTCATACAGTGAAGCTTCGGATTGAGTCTTTCACCGTGCCGGAGCTATTCATTGAAATTTCAGAAACAGCTACAATTGGCTCATTGAAGGTATGTTGGCCATCATTTTTTTCAGATCATGTGAAAAATTAATTCTTCAGGCTGTGTTGCATAGCTGATTGCGGGGGATATACTGCAAGAATGTTTAGGGTCTGCACTCTCTCTCTCTCTCTGCATTTTCCCTGTTTCGTTCACACTGATCAAAGGTGTGTAGGATGAGTGGTTTGTCATTTTAATTCTTTTTGAGTCATGGTAGTTTTTTGAACCACAAACTAACTTTTCTCTTCAATAGCTTGGATTTGGCGCCTCGTCTGGAAATTTCTATATAAATTGTGTGCCAATTCTCTGTTCTTAAAATTCTTTTGGCTACATGCAGAGGGCAGTTATGGAAGCAGTTAGTGGTGTTCTTGGCAGTGACTTACGTGTTGGAGTTCTTCTCCGGGGGAAAAAAGTTGGAGATGACAGCAAAACTCTACAACAAACAGGAATTTCTCAGGATAATCAATTGAATTCTTTGGGTTTTGCCTTAGAGCCTGACCCTTCGCACACATCCGCAAGTCCGAAGGTCTCTTCCCTGTTTCCTTGCGACGTGCCTCAGCCTTTGATAAGGTAGGAAAACACTTCATATTCCTTTTTGGATAATCGTTTTGGTTGAGGGTGCTTATTTTTGTGAGAGTCGCTTTAATTTTGTTGTACAATACTTGCCTATTTATTACAAACATGGCTTATAGCATGATAGTACTGAACTGCATACTGAACTGAGCATTATTAGTGGATCCAAGGTTGTGTTAATAGTAATGGGGTTAAAATAAGTCTGGTTATTGTTATGTTATTTGAATTTCTTCCAGAGACATCTCTGTCAACTTGGTTAAGATAAGTCTGGTTATTGTTGTGTTATTTGAATTTCTTCCAGAGACATCTCTGTCAACTTAGTTTCACTCTGATTGTTTCTTACCAGGTATCCCACTGGTCCAAATGATTCTCAAACGAGAATTCATGATACCCTGCCCGAACATGAAGACATGAACATACCCATTGTGGCAGAGAATGATTGTGATATGGCAACCTCTCCCGTTGGAGTGTTGAAAAAGGGTACTACACAATCTAAAGCACTTACACCTGTTTCATCTATTAACGTGGAGGCTTTAGCCGTGGTACCAGTGCACAGGAAATCAAAAAGATCTGAGTTTGCTCAGCGGCGCATTCGTAGACCCTTTTCTGTTTCTGAAGTTGAAGCACTTGTTCAGGCTGTTGAAAAACTTGGAACTGGAAGGTAAGCATGAAATTACACATTGAAAGACAGAGATTGTTAGAGAGGTTAGTTTTCAGGGGTAGCCTCAAGTCAGCATCTATATTTTAGTTTGTGTGCTGCAGGCTATTAGTTTCTTTGAACAGTTCTTTCAGTTCTGTTTTTGCATTTCCTTGGTGATTTTAGCCTACGAATCCTGTTCTAAATCTGCAACTATCAGATCACGACTTGGCTATTTTTCCTATGTTCTCAACAACTTACTAATTTTAAACTTCCAGGTGGAGAGATGTTAAGCTCCGGGCCTTTGATAGTGCGAAGCATCGGACATACGTGGACTTGAAGGTGGGTGTTTTCTTGAAAAAGTATTTGAATCAACTGATATTGCAGTTGCATTTTAGTTTCAGCCTCAACATTCGTCAAACTTTGTTCAATTGATTCACGACTCAAATATGCAATTTCTGCATTCACGCTCACTGATCAATGAATGAACGGAGGGAGACGAAATATCACCTCATTACCATTACATATCCTGTTTTTGTTTCAGCCTTGCCATTCTTAGAACTCCGTTCAGTTGATTCATGAACTTTAAATATGCAATTTCCACACACACTAATCAATGAATGAACAGAGGGAGACCATGTAACCCCTCATTACAATTACCTATTCTATTTCTATGAAGTTCAACTTGTAGCACGGAGGTGGCGGCTGAATCTGCCATCTAAGTCGTGTCAAGAGTGTCCTTTTGAAGACAAATAAAAGAACGTCCCGCATTTATCTCCCCTTATAGCTTGGTGTGCATCGCTTCTTGAATAGAATGAGTGCCAATGCCAATCTGCTAAGTGCAAGTCCTGCACAAAGTCCTTTGCTTCTGAAAGGTGATTCAACCATATACAGGATAAGTGGAAGACACTGGTACACACGGCGAGAATATCTCCTCAGCAGAGGAGGGGAGAGCCTGTTCCTCAAGAGCTCTTGGACAGGGTCCTGACTGCACATGCTTACTGGTCCCAACACCAAGCCAAGCAGCAGCTCAAACATATCTGATGTGAGGTGAAGAAACAGGTCACTTTGTGTTTAGAGTATGTCTAGTTGTTCCATTGACTTGTAAAGAAATGTGACAGTCAGGAAAATAGGTACATGAAAAAGGAGTATGTAGTGTAATATTTTTCCCCGCTGTCGTGGAGGTTATTCTATGTATGTGGATAGGGGTGGGGATTGTAAAGGGGAACAAGGCGGAATAAGCACTTGCTAACGGCGTGTTTTAGTTCCGACACCGGCACGGTGTCCTTTGGGATTTGTCTTCATTGGCTATAAGATAATCTGGCGTGTAGAATGGAATACGTAGAAGTTGAAGCTGCACATGTAATCTTTGTCCATTAATGTTAAAAGTACTTAGTTCTTTTACTCTCTTTTATGGTGACAAATACATGCTAACCGTGGGAGAGTTGGATCCGTGCGAGACTGACTCGGATGAGCAGACATACTTGTCTTCCAATCTGGAAGATGTGTGGTGTGATTAACTTGGCCAAGAAACGAGGTCGACGTTCATTCATTCATGTAGTCATGGGGATACAAGAGCAAGTTTTGTCTACAAGAGTTGACGGATTAGTGTGCTTAAGTTTGATATCATCATAAACGTTTCAGACAGAAAAATTAAGTTTTTAAGACATCAAGAATCGTGTGTGGAAAATGATATGTGTTCTCACAATGGCCATGGAGGAATTATGAAATTTTTTAGGCAAACTCAAACCTGCATTACCCTTTTCGGGATCTATGAAGCGGGCAAATCAATCTTCACCGAAAGTACAAATAGTCCTTTTCCTATTTTAAAGAACAATGGACCAGTCCAGGGTCCCACATATTCGTTGGGGGCGACGCGCCATTTTGGATGTTATTTTAATTTGCAAGACAAATCTTCCTAAAGCATCACCACCTTCAAAGAAAGTGCTTCCCCACCAGCAGTCAGCACTAACGGATGCTTTTAAAGTTACAGTGTTAAATAGATGTAAATTACTAAATAAAGTAGCCAGGACGAGCTCATACGAAAAGAAAATATTTTTTAAATTACTCACTTTCCGTTAAACAAATGAATATGTGGCAATACAGGTTTTTTTTTTTTTTAATAAAGAATATGTGGCAATATAGGTTTCAGTTTCAAAAAATGAAAAACTGATTTTGACGGATAAATTTCAAGTGGAATGTGGACGGAACCTATGAGTGTCCACCACTAACTTTTGCAGTGGACTCGATTTCGTCGTTGCGACAGCACTCTTCTACGACGGGGGAAATGTCGGTTTAGCCAGATGAAACTCATTTGATGTCAAAGGAAAACGAATCACTTCTCGGCCTATCTTGTCTCGCGGCCCAGAGACCTAATGCATCCAAGCCCAACACCCCGGAATTCGAAAAGTCTTTGACCCGTCTCGCACCCGATGCCGCAACGTGCTCATCTGCTCAAACGATGTTCAACTTACCCAAATTTGTACGCAGCTGAGCACGTGATGCTTCTAGTTTGGTATGGTTCGCAAATCGAGCAGCGCACATCTGAGCGGCTTTGAAATCGTGATCGACTCTTTTCGTGTTGCTGAGGCAATATATCCGGCAAGGGTTCCCGACACTTCGTTCGTGCAAACCTGCACTAGTCTTTGGTTTGATCGGCCACAAAGTTTTTTCATTAAGGTCAAGTCGTCAACACCAGCATGACGTTGCGAATTGTTGGCCACCCGTACCTCGGTTTCGTCAATTAAAGTGAATTCCACCGGGTCAACAAATTGGGGAAAAGTCAAATATTGGGAATCTTCCAAAGTGTCAATATCTGCATTTGCTGAATGCTGGGGTGGGGGAAGGTGTTGTCCGTTCGATACGTTTTGCTTTCCGAAAGCAAAAGTTGGGAGAGGAAAAGACCAGAAAAAAGAAGGTGGGGAATTCAAAGCTGTTCACACGCAAGAAAGCGACTCTGAGTCTGGGGCATCGCATCGAGCCAACTTCGCCTCCGCATGTGGGCCCATTAGAACGTAATTAGATTTACTTCCTTTAATTAACTCCAAATAATCCTTTTCACGCCAAAATAGGGAAAATACCAAAAAAGGGCCTCAACTTCACTTATTTTCTCAATTAAGAGCTCAAATCGCAAGTTGTGTCAAAGAAGGGCTTATAGTGCTTTGTTTGTTTCAAAAAAGGGTCTGGTCAAAGGGTATATTTGTCTTTTAGTTTTTTTTTTACAATTTAATCTTTTTTCTGCCTTTCTTTTCGTTTTATCTTCTCCTTCTGCTTCTGCATAGAGAGAGAAACAGGAGAGAGAGAGAGAGAGGATTGTAGGCAGAGAGGAGCAGAAAGAAAGCTCGTGGAGAAAAATAGAGAGAGACCATGGCGGATGAGCTGGTGGTCAACATGGACAGGGTCCAGAAGTTCGTCAGCGAACTCGAGTCCCAAACGAACGCCCTCTTTGCATGCACTCACCTCTTTGCCGCCCTCTTCGACCGCCTACATTCCCTCCGGCGCACCCTCGACGACAAGTCCCACTCCGTCGAATCCGGCCTCCAATCCCTAGTCTCCTCGTCCCACCAAGCCCTGGATTCCCTCTTCCGCCAAGTGGCCTCGCTCCCAAACTGCGAATCCTCCGCTGTCGCGCTCGTTGAGGAGCGCTAGGCCGCCGCCCTGGTCGACCTCGACAACCCCACCCCGAGCGGGTTGTCCAAGTCGCTGCGGTCGTTGGCGCGAAGGATGGACTCCTCAGGGCTGGTGAAGTTCCTTGTCTCAAAGAGGAAGGAGTCAGCGTCGCTGTGGGCGGAGATGCCGGCGTCCATCGCGGAGGCAATTGAAGATTAGAGTGGTTGGATGCGGCGCCTTTTTTTTTTCCTATCATCGTCTCGGGTGCGGAAAGAACTGCACGCCGCCCATGAAGTTGTTGAGCTGAGTCGGGTACATCGAAGATGGGTCGAAGAGAGAAGCCACGACTTGTGATGACGCCGCGTTGTTGTTCCCTTCTTCTGGTGTTTCCATTGCGTCGCAGCCAGTAGTGGCTGCGGCAGCTATGAGATTGACTTGTTGGATCCCGCCGCCACTGTCGCCGTCGAGGTGCATTGAGGAGTGATAGGAAAAGGCGGATAATATGCGGAAGCGAAAATCCTTTCTCCCTTCTTGCGTGATCAAGATGGGCAAGAAGAAAATAGAGAAATGTAGAAGCGGAGACACATAGAATTTTACGTGGAAAATTCGAAAGGAAAAAACCACGAAGATCGTCTACTATAGTAGCAGGATTACAATAATATGTCTTCACCTAAATTGGTGGAACACCCTCACCGGTATGGTGGAATACACACAAGTACAAGAGGATAACACTCTCTCAAACTCTTCACACAAAGATGGCTCTCTCTCTCTCTCTCTCTCTCCCTCTCAGAGGATCTCTCTTTTGTCGAATGGCTCGTCAAATTCTTCGACCTCACCGACACTTCTCTCTTGGAGAATATCTCTCACTTGATAGTGGAATGCTTGAATGTCTGATGCTTCATGCCATCTCTTCATCCCCTATTTATAGAGGGCCATGAGATCACTCTTCCATGCTCTAGAATCTTCACCAATTAATGAGGTGGATTTATGAAGATGGTTAGTACCTTCTCGATGCACGGAGCCACGAGAATTCACTTTCCCGTGCAAGGTGGTTGCATTGGAATTACGTGATCATCAACGCATTAATTCTCCTTCATAATTAAGGAGAATCCCAAAAAATCTCCCCATTCGACTTAATTAGAGAGGCTTACCACACCGGCACCTTCACAACACTCATCGAACTTCTTCGATGGAATAACCTTGGTCATCATGTCGGACCAGTTCTCATCGGTGTGAACCTTGTCGAGTTGTAGATGCTTCTCTTCTATGACATCTTGAATCCAATGATATCTGTCGCGACCCTCTCGAGGTTCGCCGTGGGCTCTCGAGGGCTAATGGGCCGTCCAGTCTGGTCGGACGCGGGCCTCTCCCAAGGCCCGTTACCCAAATCGCAACGGAGGTATACGTAGTCGACCTTCAGTGTGGTGTAGTGACATGTGTTAAGTGTGCATGCCATGGAGTCGCCACCAATCATTTTTTGGAGGGTATGATTGGACCACCCTATTGAATAGTCGGGAGTTTCTATTCAATTCTGCGATAACCAGAGAAATGGGTTCGGGGACTTAGTTACGTCAACTGTCAGAGTTGACGCCCTTTCGGTACCTAAGTTGACTGAATTTTCTGACCTAAGATTTCATGCAGATGAGTGGAGTACGAATCCTAAATCTAGGAATTCATGCAAATAGGAATGACTATCCTGACAATCACAATCAATAATAAAAGGCGCAAATCAATGAATCCAAATATGCAAAATAAACACATCAAATCAACATGACACTCAATAAGAAGGCTCTATTACCCTAAATAAGTATCAATCAAGCTTAGGAATGATTTGGACATGATTTTACCCATCAGGGGTAAAGTCGTAATTTTGAGACAAAAGGGACGATTTGCCTAAAAAGGGAAAAATCGTCATTTCGGAATGAATCCGGAGTAAAACAATGTCAAAAATAGGTTTGGTCACTCAATTGACCCATTTCCTATTTTTTATGCAATTTTCATGATTTTCTGGAATTTTAGAAACCGATTTACCATTCGAATGGTAAAATCGTCATTTTCTAAAAATGGGAATGAAATGTGGAAATCTTAGACATAAGGTTTAGTCACCTATCTGACCCATCGCCAAATTCTAAGCAATTTCCACAATTCATTGGAATATCAAAGACGATTTACCCTTTGAGGGGTGAAATCGTCATTTTGGATTAAAGGGGAGAAGATCCCAAAAATGAAAACAAATCAATTTTTTTTGTCATTTTCAGCCTTGGAAAAGTTTTAGAATTTTTCAGGAATTTTCTGCAACTTTTCTCAATTTTGTTTTTTGAATTTTTCCTTAATAATTCATTTTTTTGGAATTTTTTTTATTTGATTTTTTTTATAAGTTTCTGAAAATAAATCCCAACTGACGGTCCCTAACTCGCCACGTGGCGTCTCGGTGACAATTGAATCATTTTAATTTTTGTAAAATTCGAAATTCATTTCTTTTAATGTTAAAAATATTTTTTTATTCTGAAAATCACCGGATCACGACACGTGGCTCATCTGCAGCCGTCCGATCTAGCATTTTTTGTTTTTTTGTTTTTATAGGACGCAACACAATGCAAATTATAATAAAAATAAAGAAGATATTAAGTCATTATACAACATAAACATAAGCAAATGAGATGGGATCCGGTGAATTTTACAACGTCGGAGTCCGTCGGTGCTCGTGCAACAATGTGTGGGGGTATAAACCACCAGCAGGAGGCTCGGCCTTCCGATTCTGGGGTAGCACAATATAATTTGCAGAAAATAAATGAATAAAATGCCTTGGACACCAATAGGAGGCTTGGCCTTCCGATTCTGGGTCTGATAGGCGAAATAACATAAAGTAAATATACAGCAAATATTTAGACACCAACAGGAGGCTCGGCCTTCCGATTCTGGGTCTGATAGGCGAAATAACATAAAGTAAATATACAGCAAATATTTAGACACCAACAGGAGGCTCGGCCTTCCGATTCTGGGTCTGATAGGCGAAATAACATAAAGTAAATATACAGCAAATATTTAGACACCAACAGGAGGCTCGGCCTTCCGATTCTGGGTCTAATAAGTAAAATGTAGAAAATGCCCACTTTTATTAAATGCAATACAACACAAATTAACTATATGATGCATGAAATGCTAGGACATAAAGTAAATACGCAGCAAATATTCAGACACCAACAGGAGGCTCGGCCTTCCGATTCTGGGTCTAATAAGTAAAATGTAGAAAATGCACACTTTTATTAAATGGAATACAATACAAATTAACTATATGATGCATGAAATGCTAGGACATAAAGTAAATACACAGCAGATATTCAGCAACCTTAAGACTCCAGAACATAGCCTATCCTCTTAGGAAGCCGTCACCGAAAATTTCACCTTAAAAGGAGTCCAAATGAGTGAGATATGACCACAATACCTCAGTTCGCTCGATTTTCGTCGACTGTTTTTCAAAAAATCACCATAATTTAACCGGACCTCGAAAATTCATGAAACCAACGGGAAATTGTTAAGGACATCTTAACTTAACCTGTGGCGATCAGAGGGAGTCGGAAAGGTCGCCGGAATGGTTGATCGTGGAGGACGACGGCGGCAGCAGAAACTGGTCGGTACAGGGTCAGCAGCGACCTTTGCTCATTCAAACGGCTCTACAAGGCAAATGGCTGGGCCAAATTGGACTCACAATATGTCGTTAGAACGGCAAGAGGATAAGCTTTCTAACAGTATATGGCTCGTCCTCATACGATTCCTAACGAAAGAGTTATGGCCGAAAAACCGGACGGTTTTGGGTCTGGGCGGCGAGTTGAGCGAGAGAAATAAAAACGAAAATGAAAGAGAGAGTTGAGGGAGATGATGAGGGGGATTGCGGTATCCAGGAGCTCCACGAGGCCTCGATAAACAGCAAGACGGACGGGATCTCGGCACGGCGTCGGAGGGTGGCGGAGCAAGGTGGTGGTGAGGGTGGTCGGCGTAATCCAAGGGAGGAAAAAAATGAAGAACCAAAAACTAGAAAGAGGAGGGAGGAAGAAGAAAAAGAAGAAGAAGAAGAATCATAAGAAGAAGAAGAAGGAGTGCGACGGATGATGAGGAGGGGGGGAGAGTAAAATAAAATAAAATAATAAAATTATAATAAAATAATAATAAAATAATCAAAAGCGAAGACAAAATGATGAGTCCCCTTTTCCTTTTAAATGATGATGTTTTCATTCCTTTTCCTTTTAATCATTACTAATATTTTTGCCAAATTCAATTTTATGATGATCAAAGAACACCTAAAATCAAACCTGAATTTTACTATTTATGAGGTCAGAAAATGGATAAAATAAAAATAAAAATACCGAATATTTTTATATATTTTTGTGACCTCAAATATTATTTTTCTTGATTTTCTTGATTTTCTTTTTCTTGATTTTCTTTTTTTTTTTGTATTTTTCGAAAATATATTAAAAAATGAAAATTATGAAAATTATTTTTTGGTCAAAATGGTTCATTTAGCTTGGCTAAGGTCACCAAAATTGATTTTTCAATTTTTCAACTTTTTATGGATTTTCTATGAATTTTAAAAAAAAAATAAAAATAAAAATAAAAATAAAAAAGTTGATCAAAATTTAGGTGTCAACAATATCACATATCGATATGTTTTGATCGAGAGTGATAGGCTGAATTCTTCGATAAGTGTATGGCACTCTGATTATCACATCTTAGCACATGTTTTTCTTGCTTATGACCTAGCTCAAGCAAGAAGTTCTTCATCCAGAGCATTTCTTTACATGCTTCTGTGGCTGCAATATATTCTGCTTCGATGGTAGATAGGGCGATACATTTTTAGAGCTTCGACTGCCAAGACACAGCTCCCCTTGCAAAAGTAGTCAGGTACCCAGACGTCGATTTTCTTGAATCAACATCACCACCTAAATCTGCATCCGTGTAACCATCTAGCATGGGGTTTCCTTTGCCGAAACACAAACATCTTTTCGATGTACCCTGCAGATATCGAAATATTCATTTGACAGCGGCCCAATGCTCCTTTCCAGGATTTGAGAGATATCGGCTTACAACACCAACTGCATGAGCAATATCGGGCCTGGTGCAAATCATTGCATACATAAGGCTGCCAACCGCCAATGAATATGGCACATTCTTCATCTCTTCTTTATCTTTTTCAGTCGATGGACTCTGCTTCTTGCTTAATTTGAAATGTCCAGCAAGAGGAGTATTTACTGGTTTGGCCTTGCTCATATCGAATCTCTTGAGAATCTTCTCGATATACTTCTCTTGGGATAGCCATATAGCTTCTTCGAACGATCTCGCAAGATCTTCATCCCAAGGATCTGCTTCGCTGCACCTAGATTTTTCATAGCGAAGGACTTGCTCAAAGCTTTCTTCAGGGCAGAAATTTTCTTCGAATCGTGCCCAACTATCAGCATATCATTGACATAAAGCAAGAGAATTATAAAATCACCACTAGCATACCTCTTAATAAATACACAGTGGTCGGCAGTAGTCTTCTTGAAATCATGTTCTGCCATGAAAGCATCGAACTTCTTGTACCACTGTCTTGGTGCTTGCTTTAGACCATAGAGGCTCTTCTTGAGACAACACACCATGTGTTCTTTACCTGGAACTTCAAAACCCTCGGGTTGCTCCATGTAGATTTCTTCCTCTAGGTCTCCATGAAGAAAGGCTGTCTTCATGTCCAGTTGTTCGATCTCCAAGTTTAGAGTGGCGGCTATACCAAGGACAGCTCGAATAGATGACATCTTCACTACGGGGGAAAATATCTCATCAAAATCGATGCCCTTCTTCTGGTTGCATCCTTTGACAACAATTCGAGCTTTGTACCTTGGCTGCGAGCTATTTTCATCAGCTTTGAGTTTATACACCCACTTGTTTTTCAACGCTCGCCTTCCCTTCGGTAGCTCAACAAGTTCATTGGTGTGATTCTCATGCAAGGATTGCATCTCCTCCTGCATGGCTTTCTCCCATTCTTCTTTCTTGTTGCTGTTAATGGCTTCTTCATAGCAGTGAGGCTCCCCTTCTTATGCAAGAACAATATAGTCATCCGCAGGATATCTGGTCGAAGGACGCCTGATTCTAGTGGATTGTCGTAACCGAGGTTGCACTTCAAGCTCTTGTTCGACAGGCTCTGTCTCTGTCATTTTGACAAGTTCTTTTATTGGTGGTTCGACATTTCCATCACCAACTTCTTCATTATTGCTCTGCGATGATTCTCCCCCTGAATCATTACGCTCCTTAGAAGATAACATGGGATCGGAATGGGTAACAACACTGGTTTTGGGCTTTTCGATATCTTCGTGAGTCTGGTCTTCAAAGAACACAACATCACGGCTTCTCACGATCCTCCTTTTGATAGGATCCCATAGTCAAAAGCCAAACTCATCTTTTGGTGAACCAAGGTAAATACACTCATTGGTCTTCACATCGAGCTTAGATCGTTCGTCTTTAGGAAAATGAACGAACGCTCGGCAACCGAATACTTTCAGATGACCGTATGATGCCTTCTTCCTTGTCCAAACCTCCTCAGGGATATCTCCATCCAAAGGTCTTGATGGCGACAAGTTGATTATATCAACGGTAGTCTTCACGGCTTCACCCCAAAATGACTTGGGTAGTTTGACATGAGATAACAAGCATCGAACTCTTTCTTCGTTGGTTCGGTTCATCCTCTCAGCTACACCATTTAGCTGAGGTGTCTTTAGAGGTGTCTTCTCCAGCTTAATACCATGCGACCTGCAATATGCTTCAAATGGGCCACGGTACTCACCACCATTATCGGCTCGCACGCACTTCAGTTTCTTCCCAGTCTCCCGTTCCACTATGGCATGGTACTCCTTGAATGCTTGGAGAACTTGCTCTTTTGTGCTCATCAAGGATACCCATACTTTCCTTGAGTGATCATCGATAAAGGTGACAAAATAATATGCACCACCAAGAGATTTCTCTGTCATCGAACAGACATCAGTATGAACCAGATCAAGAACATACATTCTCCTTCTTGGTCGATCTAGTTTCTGGAATGACACTCGGTGTTGTTTGCCGGCTAAGCAATGAGTGCAGGCCTCCATTAGTTGGCCTTTTACATCAGAAAGAAGCTTTTTCTTGGCGAAGATCTGCAATCCCTTTTCGCTCATGCGACCAAGCCTCTTGTGCCATAACTCCATGCTTAAATCACCGTGGGCAACGTTAGCATCTCCATTGCGCACTCTTCCTTGCATGACATACAAGGAGCCTTCTTTCTTTCCTCGGGCGATAACCATACTCCCTTTGGCGAGTTTCCATTTGCCCGTACCGAAGTGATTCACCATCCCAGCATCATCCAGCTTCCCAGCTGAGATAAGGTTAAGGCGCATATCTGGAACATGCCTAACCTCCTTCAATACTAACTTGTATCCCGCGTCGGTCATCAAAGTGACTTCACCAATTCCAACAATTTTGCTGGTGACACGATTTCCCATCTTGACTGTACCAAAGTCACCACTTTAGTAGGATGAGAAGAAACCTTCATGAGGAGTGACATGAAAGGACGCACCTGAGTCAACGATCCATGAACAATCATCGTCGGCAACGTTGAGGTAGTTGTCTTCTCCAATAAGAAAAATATCATCAACTTCAGTTGCTGCGACGGCGGTAGTGTTCTTCTCCTCCTTCTTCTTTGGGTCAACCTGATCTGGCTTGACATTGCCAGCCTTCTGATCTCTCTTGAGAATCCGACACTCCGGTTTCTTGTGACCGGGCTTCCCGCAATAATAGCAGGTTACCTTGGGGCGAGATTTAGACCGCCCACGAGACTTGTCATATCCGCGGCTTTTGCTTCTTCCACGGGTCTCACTTCTTGCGTGATTATCGATGAGATTGGCCTCGTATTGGTTGGATGTACCTCGTTCTTTTCGCCTAGCTTCTTCATTCATTAGGCTATCGGCAACGCCATCCATGGAGAGCTTCCCATCCGGGGCTGAGTTACTTAGAGTAACGACTAACGTGTCCCAACTTTCTGGTAGGGAACTGAGGAGTAGAAGGGCTTGCAACTCATCATCGATCTTCATCTCGATCTTTGTCAATTGATTCACGAGCCCCTTAAAGGTGTTTAAGTGCTCGATCATATTTTGGCCATCCTTATACTCCAGCTTCACCAAACGTCGCACAAGATGAGCTTTATTGCGAGGAGTCTTCTTTTGGATCATGGACTCCAGCTTCGACCATAATTCAAAAGCATTGGTGTAAGTCGACACATGCTTGAACAAACTTTTATCGATGTACTTACGGATCATGGCGACCGCTTTGCGATTCAAGAGCTCAAACTCTTTATCGTCTTTTCCTTCCGGCTGCTCCTCATTTAGGATTGGCTCGTACAAATCCCTACAATATTGGTGGTCCTCCATCATGGGCTTCCAATAGGAATAGTTCTCCGCAGCAAGTTTGAACATATCACCATCATGGGTGGCGGTAGTCTCCATCTTGAAACACACGATGCTGTTGAATCAAGCTCTGATACCACTGATGGGAAAAAGGCGGATAATATGAGGAAGCAAAAATCCTTTCTCCCCTCTTGCGTGATCAAGATGGGCAAGAAGAAAATAGAGAAATGTAGAAGCGGAGACACACAGAATTTTACGTGGAAAACCCGAAAGAGAAAAACCACGAAGATCGTCCACTATAGTAGCAGGATTATAATAATATGTCTTCACCTAAATTGGTGGAATACCCTCACCGGCATGGTGGAATACACACAAGTACAAGAGGATAACACTCTCTCAAACTCTTCACACAAAGATGGCTCTCTCTCTCTCCCTCTCGGAGGATCTCTCTTTTGTCGAATGGCTCGTCGAATTCTTCGACCTCACCGACACTTCTCTCTTGGAGGATATCTCTCACTTGATAGTGGAATGCTTGAATGTCTGATGCTTCATGTCATCTCTTCATCCCCTATTTATAGAGGGCCATGGGATCACTCTTCCATGCTTTAGAATCTTCACCAATTAATGAGGTGGATTTACGAAGATGATTAGCACATTCTCGATGCACGGAGCCACGAGAATTCACTTTCCCGTGCGAGGTGGTTGCATTGGAACTACGTGATCATCAATGCATTAATTCTCCCTCCTAATTAAGGAGGATCCCAACAAGGAGCTCTCGCCAACCGCCATGTAGTTGGCATGGTCAGCCGTCAAAACTCACATGTCGAAAACCGACAAGAAATTGCCCTCGGAACTCGGCGAAGGAGAAGAAGAAGACAGATCTCTCTTTGCGTTCTCAGAATTCGCGGGCGTGGACCGGTGATATTTCGATTACTGGTGTGAATCGACCTGCTTTACTTGACTCAGAGAGAGAGAGAGAGAGAGAGAGAGAGAGAGAGAGAGAGAGAGAAGGGGGTGCTTTCGGTTGTGGAACTGATGGGGGAGGTGGAGAGCTCGGGTTCGAGTCCCCCGTCGGTTGGTGATCGGAAGGCAAAGAAGGAATCGATCCGAGTGAAGAGAGAGACGTTGCAGGCCGGCGAGTTGACCTCCGCTGGGAAAGACCCCATCTCCAAACCTGGAAACAGCAAAATGTATGCGCGCAACACGGATTAAATTGTAAAAAAAAGTTAAAAGACAGATATACCCTTAATCGGACCCTTTTTTGAAACAAACAAAGTACTACAGACCCTTCTTTGATACAACTTGCAATTTGGGCCCTTAATTGAGAAAACAAGTAAAGTTGGGGCATTTTTTTGATATTTTCCCCGCCAAAATATGAAAAATAAAATAAAATGAAAAATTAGATTTTGTTTTAGGGTCGTCAAATCTATTTGGCATCTAACTTTGTGTCAGCAATCACATAAGACCAATTAGAACTAGACAAATCGAGGAACCAACTTTAACCCTCTTGGGAATAAGACCTTAATCAGGACATGATTAAGATTCTTGTCGCGCGACATAAACCTTTTTCCGAGGGGGGGAATCTGAACGAGAATGGCATGTGAAGGCCATGTGATTGGGTGACGTGGGACAAAGAGGGACACGTGGAATTACTTTGTTTCCTTTCTTTAAAGCAAAGTCTTCGTCAACAAATTTAAATGAGTGATAAAAGTCTGTCGGTAGTAGAACTGAAGGACAACGGTACCGATAATTTCTCCAGAGATTTTGAGGTTCTTTTTATGTTTTTTTTTATATAAGTAAAATTCGAGGTTGGTCTCGATCGAGTCGAGAGGGTGGAAGACTGGTCGAGCCGCGGAAGACTCCTCCACCACATGGAGGGTGGGGATCTCAATGGGAGAGGAAGACTGGTCAACTCTTTATCATGTATATCTCTAGTTTTAGAGTTAGAATTAATTTGAAATCTCTATTGTCTTCGTGGATGAAAATTGTTCAGATTCGTCATTTACACCGATAGGTACCCTTTGTCAAAAGTACTAATAAAATTATAAACTTATCGCATTTATGCCAATTTAATCATAAATCTTTCAACTATACCAATTAAACCTTAAACCATTTGACAATTTACAATATAGTCTAACTGGCCAATTTTAATCAGAAATCACTGAGATATGGATCCTATGTGGCACGACATGGGCAAAATTTACAAAATCTTAATATATTCTTTTCTTGTTTTTATTGTGGTCGATGAGGATGACCCTCGTCCAATCCGCAAGGGATGAGCCCTCGCCATATCCGATGAGGGCTCAACCCCTATGGCTTGCGGTGGGCCTTTCTTGCCAGATTTGGTGAGGGCTTAACCCCCGTAGCTGAGTGAGGGCTGCCCTCGTCGAATCCGGTGAGAGTCGCGACCCTCCTCAGCCACAATGAAAACATAACAAAATAAAAAATTTAAAAATTATTAAAATTATCCACGTCGGCGCTAGTCCTACCAGGTAGGAGAGCCGGCATCTATATCAGTGAATTCCGATCAAAATTGACCATGTGGACTACATTGGTAAATCGTCAAATGATTTAAGACTCAGTTGGTATAATTGAAAAATTTGGAACTAAATTGATAAAAGATCGCAATAAATTTATGATCTTCTTGTAATAAAAGATTACAAGAAAACAGAAGAGGGAGGGAGGGAGTGAGTGAGCAAAAGAGAAAGGTTGAGCCGCAGCTCTTTCTCAAAGACAAGCCTTTTTTTTTGGGTGGGTGGGTGGGTGGGGGCGGGGGGTTGTTTTCAACTCAAAGACAAGGTTGAGCCGTAGCTCTTTCTCAAAGAAAGGCTTAGTAGAGATAGAGAGACCCTAATTCTTTAGGGTACACATGCTTCTGAAAGTAAATTTTTGTTCTATAAGTGCTTTTGGAAAAGAAATTTGTTCGGTAAAATTTTTTACTTCTGAAAAAATTTCATTTCTGAAGTGAATTTCCACTTATGAAGCTATTTTTCCCTAATTTGAGAAGTTAAAAGAAAATAACTTCTCAAACTCAAGAAGTACTTCTCTGATACAAAAAAAAAAAACCTCAAGAAGTACTTATCGCCTCACTTTCTTTTCATTACGCCCTCACTCTCTTTTCGATCATACCCATCTTCGTTGACCTCCATCGACCATTGCCCATCGCCGCCATCCCCTGGCAGCCAACCATCGCCCACAGCCAGTCGTCGCCTATCGTTGCTAACCGTCGATTGCCGCTATAGTTGACCACCGCAGGCCACGACCACCGCCAACTGCTATCAATCATCGACCACCACGCCGGCCGTCGTAGCCAAGTCGCCATCTCCAGCCACTGGAGTAAAAAGAAAATACATTTTTATTTTTAAAAAAATTATTTTTAATAATAATTATTTTTAAAGAAATTTAAAAAATTTAAAAATGAAGTATAAATTTTTCGATTGCTAATAATAATTTTTTCATTTTGCGTTAATAATGTTTTAGAAGTTACCAAACGAATTTATCTGATTAGAAATAACTTCTGCTTCTGGCTGGAAGTTGATTTATGAAGTATAAATGTTATGATGCGCGTCTCGAGGCTGGATAAAAGAAAAAGAAATGGTGTGGCAAAATCATGTGATCTGACGCTCAATTCAATTGAGGCATCACCTCATCAGGAATTTGTAGAGTTTGAGGTATCCAAGTGAACAATAAAGAGTTTAGATACTTAAACACAAAATAAAAGTTTGACAAAAAAAAACAAATACAAAGTTAAAGAAAATTCAAGTGATGTTTTTTTTTTGGGTCGAATAATAAGATAATAAAGCAAGAGTCTGGTAAGAAAAATGGAAAAAAAGTCGTATCTATTTTCTAACCTATTCGTTCCAAATTTAACGTTGTAGGCGAGACTTGTTCGGAAGGATCCAAAATCACTTTGATGCTCGAGCTCGCATTCTTGGATAGACATCGCCCGACGTATTGTTGACGGTCATTGTCACGCACGTGCATGAATAACGCACACCCCACGATGATCATGACTCCCAACTGTCCCTGAAAAAAAAAAAAAAGGCTTGTCTTTGGGGGAGAGAGAGAGGGACCTTTCTCTTTCTCTTTCTCTCCCTCCCTCCCTCCTCTCTTTTCTCTCTTGTTTTTCTCTTCCTTCTTTGAAGCTTTCACGTTTGCGTAAATAAATTTTAGCAGTTGATCTTAAATGAACATGGAGATTAGTTCGGCCATTTGTCCAGTCGATGAGGATGCTTGAGACGTGGCTCCACAACCTCTGTGAGATTACTTCGACCATCTGTCCCTCAAAGACAACTTTTTTTTTGGGTGGGTGGAGGTTTTCAACTCAAAGACAAGGTTGAGCGGCAGCTCTTTCTCAAAGGAAATGAGAAGGGGATAGATAAATCCTAGTAGAGATAGAAAGACCCTAGTTCTTTAGGGTACACACGATTTTTGCTCTAAAATGCTTATGGAACATCAATCTGCTTGGTAACGTAACTTCTAAAGGAAAAATTTATTTGATAAAAAATTTTACTTATGAAGGAAATTTTCACTTATGAAGTGAATTTCTACTTATGAAGTTATTTTTTCCTCAATTTGAGAAGTAAAAAAAAAATATTTCTCCAACTCAAGAAGTACTTCTCTGACAAAAAAAAAAAACAACTGAAGAAGTACGTCTCGCCTTATTCTCTTTTCATTAAGCCATCACTCTTTTTTCGATCATACCCACCTTCGCCGAACTCCGCCGGCCATCGCCTACCATCGCCGCCTGTCGACTGCCCCTGGAAACTAACCACTGCCCACCGCCAGTCGCGGCCCATCGCTGCCAATCGTCAATTGCCGCCGCCGCTGACCACCGTTGGCTGCCGCCAATCGCCCACCTTCGTTGGCCACGATCGTTGCCAACCTTCGTCGGCCACGACTGCCGCCAACTGCTACCAATCATCGACCACCGCCTGGCCGTCGCTGACAAGTCGCCATCTCCGTCCACTGGAGTAAAAAATAATAATACATTTTTATTTTTAAAAAGTTATTTTTAATAATAAAAGTTATTTTTAAATAAATTTAAAAAGTTTAAAAATGAAGTATAATTTTTTCGATTGCTGATAATAATTTTTTTCATTTTGTATTAATAATGTTTGGAAGTATAAATTTTTTACCATTATTAAACGAATTTCTTTGATCAGAAATAACTTCTGAAGCAGAAGTAGAAAAATCAACTTATGCTTCTGGCCGGAAGTTGATTTTTGTAGCATAAGTGTTATCATGCGCGTCCTGAGGCAAGATAAAAGAAAAGGAAATGGTGTGGCAAAATCATGTGATCTGACGCTCAATTCAATCGAGACATCACCTCGTCAAGAATTTGTAGATTTTGAGGTATTCAAGTGAACAATAAAGAGTTTAGATACTTAAACACAAAATAAAAATCTGACAACAAAAAACAAATACAAAGTTAAAGACAATTCAAGTGATGTTCAATAATAAGATAATAAAAGGCGCGTATGGTAACACTTCAGAAGCTGAAATCCGTTTGGTAAAGACGCTTCAGAAGTGCTTCTGAAACTGAAAGCCGTTTGGTAAAAATATCCAGAAGTACTTCTAGAAGTGATTTCTACTTATTGTTGGATTTTTGGCCAACTTTGAGAAACTAAAAATTGTAGCTTCTAAAAAAGAAATCACTTCTTCAACTACACCGGTTTTCGCCGACCAACGCCCACCTGCCGATGCCCCCCGACCGCCAGCGGTCCCCCCGCCCGCCACCGACAGCCCGCCCCGCGGCCGTCGCTGCCCGCCAGCCATCGGTCGCCTACCACCGCCAATTGCCCGCCCACCATCGGTCGCTGTCCGCCGCACATTGCCCGCCCCGCAGCCGCCGCCGCCGACCGTTGCCAGTCGCCATCCGCCATCTGCCGCCGACTGCTCGCCGTCGATCGCCGGCCGCCGCCCTCCACCGACCATCACCGCCGGAGATTTTGTTAATAATGTTTACAAATTAAAAATTTCAGAAGTAGAAATTTTATCAAATATCTTTCTTTGATCAGAAATCAACTTTTGATAGAGAAGTTGAAAAATCAACTTCTGCTTCTGATTGAGAAGTTAAAAAATCAACTTCAGTTTGGGAAATATTTTTTAACCTATTCGTTCCAAATTTGACGTAGTTGGCGTGTCTAATTAGGGTAAGACAAGACATCACTTGTTCGGAAGGATCCAAAGTCACTTTGATGCTCGAGCTCACATTCTTGGATAGACATCGCCCGACGTATTGTCGACGGTCATTGTCACGCACGTGAATGAATAACGCGCACCTCACGACGATCAAGACTCCCAAGTCAAAACTCACCATACCTGCAATTTCTAATGGGAAGATTATCAAGCAATGAATTCTCAAGAGACGATTTCATTTTCTAATTCTAAATCGACCCTCAATAAAAAAGACTTCGGGTTGTTCAAATACGATATCAAAGTATGAGATTTCGAATTCGAATCTTTCTAGACTATTCATTATTGGGACTTCGAAGAGAAGGCATGAGGACCCTATGAGTTGTAACAAAGAAGTGATGTGTTAATTATAATGAAATCATTTGCTGGTTATGGCCCTAATTGAAGGACGAATCACGATAAATTGTGTATTGATTTCTCTCTCTCGCATTTACTTTCTTTATCGTTGTGTTTGTGCACCTAATCCTAACATCATTTGCTATATACCCTTGTGATATATTTCCAAGGTTTTAGTCCTAGATAGAGGTCCAACCTCTGCGTGAGAAATTGCGTCTTAGAATATCCAGATACTAAATCGCGCGTTCATCGAATATTATGATTAATCTCCGTCTTAATGGCACTAGTTAATATTCTCTCCTTCCCTTTTTTTTTTCTTCCTTTTGTGAAAATATACAAAAACTAAGCTCGTCTGGAGTGAAGTATCGTGCGGGGGCGATGTGGACCAAAGACTTGTTTTCTAATTGATGGAGTGGTTGATCAAAATTTTGATTAGGGGCACGTTATATATGTCATTTTCAGCTAATGGCTTTCACCGTTTCATGTGATGGAGGAAATTAAGCGAGGAATCGTAAATTATCAAATGTGAATTGAATTCATGAGAAGGTGCCGATGAATGCGCTATGTTTCTCAACGCGGGTTCTTCTAAGTCAAGCTTGGAGTTGTTGAATGGCGAAATAGCTAGAGACTTAATAAAGTATTTGGATGCTATGATGGAACCATAGTTGTTAAGGCGACAAGGCGAGCAGAGGCCTCTACAACGCCTAGGCGATTAGGCGCCCGCCTAGTCGTCCGCAAGGCGATAATATAGCTAAATTTTTAAATATATATGTATAATTGTATATTTTATATTTGTACTAAAAAACTTACATTCATGATTCAACAGAGCAAATATATACATGAAAGATTATTAAAAATAAATAACTTTTAATATAGTAAATATATGTATGAAATATTATTAAAAATAAATAATTTTTAATATTTGTACTTCTCAAGGCGCTCAAGGAGTCGCCTAGGCGACCAAGGCGCCCACAAGGCGACGCCTAGGCGACCAAGGCGCCCGCCTTGAGAAAAACCAGCAAGGCGCCCAAGGCGTTGCCTAGGCGTCCAAGGCGCTCACCTTGAGAAAAACCAGCAAGACGCCCAAGGCGTCGCCTAGGCGTCCAAGGCGCCCAAGGCGACCATAAGGCGACGCCTAGGCGACGCCTAGGCGACGCCTAGGCGACCAAGGCGCCCACCTTGAGGAGACCTAGCAAGGCGACAGGACGCTTTGGTCACCCAAGGTCGCTTTGTCGCCTAGGCGACGCCTTGACAACTATGGATGGAACACATCACCCCTTTCGAAGCTAAAGAACCCCGATAAAGTTAAATCTTTTTGTCTTCCATTATAAAAAAAAAAAGGTTATGCGACTTCCTTGTCGTTGGAGGCGTCAATATGAATCTTTGACCCACTTTCATTCACTTAGGTCAAATAGGGATTTAAAAATTTAAAATATGGATTAAATATGGGTTTAAACTTATAAAACCTATTCAAATATGGATTTTAACCAAACCTATTTTTGACATATTTTCGACCCGCAACTTATAATTTCGCAAGATCACTTTTATTCACTCGTAAACCGCCGCCAACCACCCGCCCACCCCGCCGCCGCGTGGCCGCCCACTCACCATCGCTCGCCACCACCGTCATCGCCCACCTCTCCGATATATATCTTCTTCCTCCTCCTTGTTCTTTCCTTTCTGCTTCGTTTGATCCAAGCTCGATTGCTACTTTTTTTCTCGGATCGCTGTTTCCCAAATATTAGGTGCCATGAGCCTCTTGGGTTTTGAGGATTCGTTTTACTTCTTTTTTGTTTTTGGCCTGCTTAGTGCTCTGTCGTGTGTTTTGTCATGGAGGCAAAATGATGACTTTTCGTTAATCTTATCCTACATACTGATGTGTAGTGCTGATTATACTCTGCTTATTGTCTGATGCCTCGTGACAAGTTAGATGGGTCAAGACTCAATATGGGTCGGACTATATTCGTTCCGATCCGAACCGATTCCTCAGTTTGACACCTTTACATGTCGTATGATCGCTTATTTATTTTTGTAAATACTAGAAGATATGTAATGTTTTTAAATATTTTTTCAATTATTTATTTAACGCGAGCCAAACGAAATCACAATTTCTTGTATTATGTGTTAGAATAAAGTCCATGGAGCACACTAGTTAATCAACTCTCACATCACAATCAAAAACACACACCAAAAAGAAGAAGAAGAAGCTCTCACATGGAAAAAGGAAAATTTACAAAAAGAGGTAGAGGGCCCCACAGGTTGACTCAAAGTGGGCCAACCGTTGATTTGCCCAGGTCCTCTTTTTTTTTTTTTCTACGCGTCGGTACTCGGTAGCCACACGTGGAATCACTGTGCGCCGACGGCGATATATATCCATAATTTCTGAGCTCTTAGATCCATTTCTGATGAAAAATGTGATTTTCGCTATTTTTAAGGTAATCTGACTGGAGGGGCCAAATGGCACAGTCGGCGCTAGTGAAAGAAGAATCATCCTTAAGGCATGCGGCTTGCGCCATGTTCTAATCTTCGTTCTTGTGATTTGGGATCACGATAATTTAATTTTATGAAAGGCTTAAGGCGCGCAATCGCATGGCAATATTTTTACTCTCAAATTTGATTTTTTTTTTTAATTTTTTTTTTGCTTTTCAGTGCGAGTTGATTTTTTTACTTCTTAGAGTGGCTCCAAAATTATTTTCGTAACAAAACTACTTCAATTATTATTTTTTCCTTCTCTGGGTCGCCATTGTGTTCGTCGGCATGTTGTTAAAATGG